>JAOXJK010000002.1:14432369-14454781 GCA_025774025.1 Xenus cinereus | reverse complement strand
AAACATTACTTTGCTCCCCTGCTTTCTAAGGTCTACCAATTAAACAAAGGGGACAAACGGACCCCTAGCTGAGTCACACCTCTGTATAGGAATGAGATTGAATTTTCCAGTTTTGGTTACTAAGCTTTCAGCTTCTCCAACTGCAGTTATTAATCAGCTGTCATGGCACACCATAAAGTGGATTTAAAAACCATGTTTGCTTTTTAGGCTAATAGTACTAGGAGGTAAAGTTGAGAGTGGTGCGTAATGCATACTTTTTACTGTGTCTGCGATAATGTTGCAGTCTTTAGTTTGAATGACTTGTATTAATTCTAAAAATAAATGTCCGAGACAGTTTGCCAACAAAGCTGATTCTCCCCTCCCCATTTAGTTGACTTAATTTGCGTGCCGTAGCCTAATAGATTTGTCATGGCTTCATTTAAAGATTTCTTTTATGCTGTTTAATCGTTTTCTAATAAGTATTATGAAGTAACAGATAAGAACTCAAGGATTTCCTAGACATGAAAGAGTAACTTGGACAAAAGTTGAAGTAGAGGGGAAAAATCCACAGAAATTCCTCGTGTCGTCTGCCTGTGAATTCGCACTACTATGATGTTTCTAAGTGCACACAGGCAAAGCTGCTGCCTCTCATGGTTTGGATCAGTGCAGTGTCCCCCTCTGCTTGACGTTTACGACTGTCTCAGAATTCTAAGTACTGAGGCAACTTAAACCAGGACAAGTCTTCAGTGCAGAAAAGACTGTAACATTAAAATACTAGTGTTTTTCCATGACACTGAATTTATGACTCCTGTCAGGAGTCACAGGAAGTTGAGAAATAAAGCGGAGAAATAAAATTCTCTGTTCATCCACAGAGTAGTTTCTGCAAAAAGTGTAGCAGGCAGGCCCTGACATTGTGCCTGTATGGTCCTGCAATCAAAGCCAGCCCCCAACACCTGTGCCTCATATGTGGAATCAAAATGAGATTGATCATACTTTCTCAGCAATTTGAGGTGGGTTTTTTTGTTGATTGTGAGCTTCCTCAAGTTTAGACTGCAGCAGAGATGAGTAAAAACACTTTGCTTATGACTTACTGGTTCTTTGGAAACGTGCTTGCATGAGCAGCAGTCTTTCTGTTACCACAATCCTTTGGAATGGATGCTTAATTGAAAAAATAATCTTAAGGAATAGCTTTTCTACTCTGTACCTTACTGTCCCAGCTGCTCACTTCTTCAGTATGTGTTTTATGAGAATGAGGACGCTCTGTGTGCTTAAGCACCATGAGGGATTCTCATATGATTTAGTGGTAGGAAGAGTGAAGAACACTCAAAGCAAGGGTGTGTGAAAGGAAATTATAGTCTCTCTGCTTCTTTTTATCAGTAGAACTGTGATGTTGTGCCATTTCAAAGTTGTAAATCACTGTTAAATAGCCATGGACACGCATTGTTTGATCTGTAGCTGTTTCTTGCTCGTTGAAGGCTCATTTTGGACAGTTAGATGTGAAGATTGTGTTACTAGCATAGAAATACAGTTCCTAAAATAAGATTACTGTGTTCCTATTGATTCCCAATGTTCTAATTTCTTTATTAGCTATATATTTTTCATTGCTTAAAATGTTTGTTCATTTTCCTACACCTTCTCAATCCAATTCCTACTGAACAATTATGAAATTACTAGTGTCAGTCTTGACACAAAAACTTACTTAACAGGTTGTCTGTGTTAAAAAATGAATATCCCATTCACTCAAATTCAGATAATAATACTGTTGCTCCTTCAAAACAAATCCCAGGAGCCCAGCTGGTAAAAGATACTTGGGAGAGGTTAAGTCTGGCTGATCTAACCACATCCGTAGTCACTGACTGACATTCGAGTTCCCTAGCCCTTGGGAGATACTGTCAAGAAGGTGAACATAGCACGTGTTTTGTGTGGGTGATTAAATCACACCTCTTGATGACAGTCTTAGCAAACTAATAATGGGAGGAAAAAAGGTCTCTCTCCTTTTGCCGCTCATGTTACTTTACAGTAAGAGTCTCTAGATTTGAGAAGAAGAGTGTAGTATAAAAATCAAATTATTAAAATGTTTTTTCTTCGGCAATTTATTTTCAAGAGTAAAAACTTGGGATAGAGGTGAAAATAATCTCTAATGACAAATGGAGACAAATGAGATCAAGGCTGTTTTTATCATGTAAAAAAAAAAACAAACCCAACTCTACTTGGGGTTTAAATCTTCAGTGCTCCTAGGCTCTTTTTAGGACTGTAGCTGTTAATGCTACCTAAGCATTAGTGTTTCAGCAGTTCACAAATGTACAACCAGAAATGAAGGGTGTCAATTGATTCTCAGACAGGAGTACGGGGGTTAAGAACCTAGTGACTGAGAAACCATTAACAAATCATAACAACACCAGATTTCTGTGTATCTTCTGCAGAGTATTTTCTGATTTGATTAACACAAGAGATGGATGTTTTGAGTGTTCTACCAAAATATGAGTGGACAGTTGAAGGAATATAACTTGCTTTGCTAATGTCTGATTGAATCTACTTGGAATATGTGGTTCCTTTTATACTCCTTGATTTATTAGTAACATTCATACCTTGAAATCTGGATCACATTGAAAACTTAAAGATAATTTTCACTGTTGTACTAGCTCTACTACAGCTCTTCTGATTCTGGGATCAGCATAAGTGAACGTATAAACTGTTGGCACTTTTTTAAACTATCATCATTAGATCTATCTCCAAGTTTGTGAGGCACTAGGATTATCTTAACTAATGTACATTGCTTTATGAACTCTGCAGTTGTAGCAATAAAGCTAGTACAGCCTCAGGAGGTTTTTATACAAAATGTCAGAGATTGAGCATGTGTGGGTTCTGTGTGGGTTTCATGTGGGCTTACAGTAAGGATTGCTTTTTGTAAGTTCTGCCCACAGGGGAATTTGCTACTCCTAATGCAGTTAATAATAATCTAATTAATATAGAATAAACTCAGATGCTTCTTAGAGCAAAACATCTGGAAAAGATTAAAATATCTTGGTTGTTCACGCACTTTAAAACAGTTTATTTGAGGTTTTTCAAAAGCCTGTGTAAACTGAAGAATTCTCAATGTTTTGTTAGTCCTTTGCTCTGCATGCCTAGATGTAATACTCTACATGTCAGAAAACTACTTCTGTTAGCCAGCTGTTTATCATCAGTGATGGAAGTTTACCCCAGATTATTCACTTTGTATACAGAATATTAAGGAAGTCAATCCTAGCATAGTATATAAACACAAGCTACTTTGAATGTCCGTCATTAATTAAACCATGTTGCGAATTCAACGATGTTGAGATTATTTCTGAGATGATTTCTAATGGTCTAATTCAGCAACTGTCTCTTTGAGGTGATGACACCTGTGCTCGGGAGAGCAGTCAAAGTAATGAATAAGTAGAGGGTATCCGTGTGCTGGGATTATCATTCTGAACAACAACTGTCTTCTTGGGGCTAATTGCAAATTGGTGATAAATGATTTCAGATGTCAAAGTAGGATCTAGATCAGAAAGTAATTACTGAACTATCTTGTTCTGGAGCCCTCTAAAGAGGGTGTCCAAAATGCTGGACTGTTTGAATTATCAGAGTATGATGACTGGAAAACAGCTCGAAGCTGGTGTGTTGTGGCCAAGTGGTGAAATATGCCATAGTGATGGTGAGAGTGTTTCATATGTATTCCTAAATTTGTTTAGTACTTTCATTTCTACTCCTAAATAACGAATAAGAATTGTGATCAGAACTTGCCTCTATAAATTCAGAACCAAAAAAGGACTCTCAACGCAACAGTCAAAGGGCAAGCACTATTGATAAAGATAGCTGAAAGGTAGTGAATGTTAAAATAGTTATTGTGTGTGTTACTGTGCATCATTTGGAAGCGTCTGTTCTGCTGATACCCTCAAAATGGAAATAAAAAATTAGCGCAACAATTACTTTTAAGACTTACTGATTATTTGTAATGTAAAGATTTAACTGTTGGTTCCCTGATAATCTTTATCAACTTATTGTTTAACGAGTAAGTTAAGGATGCTACAAAAAATGTACTGTCCAGCTTAATGAACCGTCATGAAGAGCTCCAGAAAAAGTTTTTTTGTGAAGCTGATGTTATTGCTAACAAATCTTAGAATCAGATGCATGATGTAGATAGAAAAGCAACCTTTGTTATGTTGTGGTCCCCAGTTCTGGGAAGGGCACAAAATCTGATTCAAAGACTTGCAGTAGGGTCACATTGCTTTCCTTAAAGTTCTTAAATTTCTCCCAGTTCTCACGCCGAGCAAATGAATTAAACTTCTAAAGGCTGGAAAAGTACAAAGTTCCCCTAAGAATGCAGGGAGGCAAAAAAAAAGGAAGGGTTGAGGGGTGACACTTTGGACCAAAATGCAGAGGGAGATTTGCTAGGAAAAAAAGTATGGTGAATTTTGATTACAAGGAAGATAAAAAAACCCCACACATGTATCTTAAGAGAACCCAGAAGGAAAAAATGGCTTCCAGTATAGAGGTACTGACTAGAACAGGTTTGCCTATAATAAGCAGACAGGGCACTGTCAGAGTAACTTTAGCTATACATTATTTCAATCATATCATTCACTGTTCCCCTTAATAAATTAAATTAATGATGGTTGGCTGACATAAGCCTTGCAGCCATAAAACTCAAGATCCCCCCTTAATAGGCAGATGTGGGACTTGCAAGCAGCATGCAGCTCACCTCCATTTGACCTTGTGCCTAAACAGAGACCTGCTAAAAGGAGGAGGGGAGTAAGCACTTTGGGACACTAATTCAACTTAATGCTGAGTATGATTGAAACTCTCTCTGTAGGCAGTAAAGTATACACTCCATAAGGTCTAGGAATAATGACATGTTGTAAATTCATTTAATTTTAAAAGCTTGCTCAGAAGTAGAATTACTAGAAGCATTTCGGCTGTAGTGTGGATCTTGGGTCTGAATTTTTTTTTCTTAAACCTACTGCCTCACCAGGCAGCAGATATTTAATTACAGCTCTGGCTTTAAACATCCAATAACCTGGATGCAGATTGCGTTACCATTGTGGGATCACTCAGAACAGAAAGCGTGTGAATTGCTTTAGTGGTTTGTCACTTTCCTCTGTAATAAGCTTGGTTTAAGGGAAAAATACAAATTTTTTTAAAAAACATACTGTCTTGTGCACTTGCATCTCTATGGTGCGTAGTCTAAATTCTGCCCATACAAAGTGTGTGCAGGGCAATAGTAGAAAAATGAAATGTGACCCCTTGTCATAGCAGGCACGTGCTTGCAGCCCATGTAATTACCCATCTCTAGCCAGGCTGAAAAAACCTGTAACCTCAGAGTGAACTCCGGCCCTAGAACCTCTACATGAAGAGTAAAGAAATGGCATGCTCCAGCAGGCACTTCAAAGCAACACACCAGGATATACTCTTGTAGGCTGATTTCCTCCTGAAGGCACGGACAGTGGTTCTTAGTTTAGATTGGAAATGCAGTTTCTACAGATCAATTGTCTTAAAGGGTTACTCCAGGCTTCACAGGGCACTGTTACGCTATTTTTTAAAAACGAAAAGGTATAATTTGCTATTAAAGGCAATTATATGATCTCTGTCTGAAAACAGTAATTCTTAGAACCTTCTAGTACCTTTGATATGGCTAATTGCCCTAAGAGAATTCTTACCCTGTTTCTGCTTTACTCCTGTCTTATGCAAGACACTCTACACTGTTTTTATTTGGAGATATTAAAATATTTGCTAGTAACTTTGCTTTGGTTTTGCGTAAGACCCTCATGCATCTTCTTTGTGGTCATTAACTTTGGCTAGTGATAAAATAAATTTTCCTCTCTGTGATGAAACCTTCTTATTTTTTTCAGTTTTCCTAAGCTAGTTTGTTTGTTAGTGAAGGGGTTAAGAAGTAGCAGTACAGCAATCCTACTTTGTTGTTTTTTTTTTTTTTTTTAATCAGATGTCCAAAAAACCATGTTTGTTGCACGGCACAGACAGTGGCCTCACACTGTATAGAAGAATTTGTGAAGCCTGACCCAAAAGGGACAGAGTTGCTCTCCTCCTACCAGGGGCAGGTTTTTTTGCTTCCTCCTCTGTGCCAGCAATAACACTGTTGAGGGCATGAATATGTTTTTATCAGTTTTTCTCTGCAGTTCAATTGGATGTTTGCCCAAAAAGTGGTGGGACCCTGCAGTTTAAGGTCATAGTGATTTTGGGTGGCTACTTCTGGGGTCTGCTCACACTTTGACCTGATCTCCAGGGAGTCACCTTTTCTTGGACTCCTTTATGAAGTTAGGAAGACACAATGATCTGCTGAATTTCCATGATATTCTCTTCATGATAATGTTGTGAAGCAACATTGTGTTAATTTGTTGCAAGCAATAATAGAATGCCATGGAAAGTATTTATTATTTACCTGATTTGTTTCTGATTAGGCTTCTAATTAACACTTACAAAAGCTATTTTTGTTCTAAGAATGTCTGCAGAAAAAAGTTGTGTGAATTTTCTTGCAGCCCTACTCAAGCAGGCTCTTTGCCCTAAATCTGATGTACAGCTGCGATTACATTTCATTGTGAACTGTGATTAAAAGTGAGGTATATAGTCCAAAGTTTTATGACTGATAAATACTGAAAGTAAAAATCGTAGTAGAAAACTCGTGGGCAAGTGATAGGCAACGTACCTGCTGTGGTGAGGAGCTGTAACGATTAGGTAACTTGTAATTGGTACTTATGTGCTTAACCTGTTTCCTGGAGAGAGATGAGCTTCTAAACATCCAAAGGAAGAGGTATGTCACAATGAATGTAGTTTTAATGGTGGCGTATATGCCTTTCTGTTAAGGAAGGACCAGGAGGCAGCTGTCTTTTAAATGTGGGAAATGTACCTGAATGTAGTTCAATAGTTCTTCTAGCACCAACCTCAGATATAAATGCACTATAGGGAGGTAACAGGGTACTTACTTAATTTTTTACAAAACAGATTCATTTTCTTTACACTGGGGCCTTGATGTTGTTCTACTGACAGGCGTTTCCCTAACATGTTCCAAATGTAAGATGACTTTGCATGCATTAACAGTAATACAATTTTAAAAGCTGCTACACAGTAAGTTCTGTTAGCCTCCTAAACAAAAACACTGCATTTCCAGTAGCTTGGGAAGGTATTCAGCCCAATCTTGCATTTAAATGGGAGCTGTGCTCCTACTCTGATTCATTAGTCTGCCCCCTGCCAGGAAATAACAGTGTATTGGCTGCTTCCTGGGGAAGGCAGTTCTCACCTGTGGAGATAGAGAAGCGATAATAGATAGATAGGGAGGGGGGAACTGGTGTATGTGTCACTCGGCGTCTGCCAAGAAGTAGTTCTGTTTTTCATTAAAGGGTATTTGGAGATTTGCAAGTGTCTCTATTCTCAGCTTCACAAAAAGAGGAAAAAAATAATTTTCTATTCTGTAAGACAAGGTTAACCTAATGATGAGCAATCTACCACGACTGCTTTGTCTTAAATGCCATAATTAATTGTGTGAGTAATAGTGGTAAGATCTTTGAATATGTTTGTTCTTAAGCAGAAAATCCTCGTTTATCTGTTAAAAGTTGGTATCGGTCTCTGTTACTGAGGCCTAACAAAAGTCAATATTGAGCAAGTCTCTTTTTTTTTTTTTTTTTCTGCCCCACTCCTTTTTGGTTTTTTTGGTCCTGTCTCAGTAGCCATGAAGAGAAAGTACACCTACACCATTCCACAGCATGTCTTTCATAGAAGTGACTCAGCAGGGATGTTCAATTCTCTCTGACCTCTGACAATCCCTTAAACTTGTGTAAAGGCAGAAAAATCTCCTAATATGAACGTTCTTGTGGTGGATTTTTACAGCTGCTACTCTACATGTTTCAAAATGGTAAGTTCAGTTCTTAATTCTGAGGAGAGGATCAAGTGACAAGAGAAGTGAACTCTGTACTTAACTCACAGCTACCTTCTGGAATAGTTTTTCCACAGCTTGACATTTCCCTTATTGTAAAGTATATCACTCCCTGTGCATTAGGCTCTTTTAATTTCGGAAGCCTGCTGGGATTGACGTTTTGCAAATCCATCTACATGTGTAATCCTTTCCTATTACTCTGATAAATACTTTGACTCTCCTCCTCCAAACTAGAGAAAAATGGATCAGTTCTTTTGCAGGGAAGGAAAAATTCTGTCTAGAGCCAGAATCAGTCATCTTTTCAATGTTTTGAAACTATGTGATTGAGTAATAAGCATTACATGCAGAACTGAGAATCGTGACATTATTTCTTGGAAAAAAAAAAAACAACTAAACACCCCAACCTATACACTTATAACCAGAGTATTTTGCTCCAGCTTAAAGGGGTTTTAGATCAGGCCTGTAGTGCAGACAGGTCTACAGTCATCCTGTTGTTGCTGCAGGATGTTACAAGCTTTCATCAAAGAGCTGACCTCGTTTATATGTGCCTGGGCTTTTAAATTTGAGCTTCAGAGTGGCTTTGGGGTACTTAAGTATGTACAAGTTGCTAACTGGTGTACCAGAGCAAAGTTGTGATGTGAACATCAGAGGGACTAATTCCTAATTAAGGTTAGTGAGTTTTAAAAAATACTTTTTTTTTTTTTTTGTGGTGGGTTTTTAAGGCAGTAGGGAGGCAGCTGGAACCTCACTCTGCTAGGCTCTGGCCAAGCTTACATTAGAAGAGAATTGGTGCCACAACTGAAGAAATCCACAACCAGACCTGTTAGTGTCATTTTTTAAGTATAAGGTTCAGTTGCCCCCTTCTTCCCTTCTGTGTGGCACCAATATCTCATGTACTTGCAGTCTGACCTGTGGGATGCTAGTTGTAGAGGAGTGTGAAAATGTACTTCTATGCCAACTAAGGGCTTTTTAGAGAACTCTAAATTGAAAAGGATCTCATTGCAGGACATGTTTGCTGGCAGCATCTACCACCATGGTACCTCCACTGTCCTGTGACCTGGTTCAACCAGGTGTGTCTACTTCCAGTTGCTCAGCCTTAGATGGGAAGGCTTTTGTACTGCAATTCAGGCACGCAGGGAAGGCACCAGGGCAGGACAAGGAGTGGTTCAGGTTTGGCGCAATAATCTAGCACATAGGACACCTAGATGCAATTCCTTGTACTGTTGCATCTTTCCTATAGGAAAGTTATTGAGAGTATTTTCAGGATGTTAATGTTTCTGTTCCTCTGCCTGCAATATTAGCAATGCCTTACTTATTTGGCTGGAGTGAAGCTAAGCAAATTAAATGGATCGTGTGTTTCAGATGTGCTTATGAGGACCATATAAATATCATAAAAATGTGAATGATGTGCCAAATGTCTATAGAAAAAAGGAGTGATGTGTTGCACAAATGCCAACATCTTGTGTACTATACACTTGAACAATCTGCCTGTACTGTAGAGTTTTGCCAGAATTTGCTTATGTGCTGGTTGATATGAACATGCAGCTCTGATTTGTTTTTGCCTCTATTAACACTTTATGAAACAAAAAAAGTTAGTAGTTGAAGGGGGTTTGTAGTTTTCTGCTAGAAGATGGAACATTCCCTTTCTTCTTAGGAGATGTTATAAACCAAAGAAAACATGAAATAAATGAAGATATAATTTTATACTTCCAGTGTACAGCACTCTCACTAAAAGGTGTTGCTTCTTTAGTCAACCTCCTATGCCTCAAACTGACAGTAATTAGGATTACTGCAATAAAGGAGACCCTGAAGAATATTAGAATGAAGCTTATGCTAAAATATGCCTAAGTTTTATAGATCTAGCACTTCAAATATCCTTTTGGAATGAGAAGAGTCCCATAATATATAAAACATCAGCTTAAATGCCCTCTGGGGAGAGAATACACTTGGATATTTTGGTTTTGATTTTGATTTCTGTAAGGCAAAATACCATGGGCAAACATGGAGCCTGAACTGCTCCTCTGGAAGATAAAACTGTACTACTCTGGCAAAAACTGGTTTTGCTTTTAATCTCTCTCCTGCCCCCAAATTGCACTTCATAAGATTCTGGTGAGAGTGTTCTCCTGAAACTACTCTAGACTTGTGAAATGGGAAGTAAAGATTTCACAATAATGATGTAGCTTTATCACAAAACAAGATTGAACTCAATGTTGTAGAAGGTTTACATGCAGGGGTTAAACTTTACAGTAAATTTGGCTGTGAATTTGGGCACTGTAGTCTAATGGGATTTCATTTCATGTGTACGGTAAGAGACGCTGCAAGTGAGCCTGAAGCAGCCTAGCTGATGGATGGCTTTTCTTCCAAAGGTGGCACATTGCCACTGGTGCCAGATCCTCTTTAGCGTGGTAGAGGGAATGTGGCAGGTGCAATGTTCTCACAAAAGGTCTCTGAATACCTCCTCTGTCTGGCTCAAAGGGGAGGGGTAAAGTCCATGTTAGCAAGTCTTGCAATTTCTAGTGCAAGTCCCATGGTAGTTATGGTTTTTTAAACTATAAATTATACAATATAGAATCTTCTTTTCAACAGGTACTGAATTTCCTTCTGAAGTACACCTAATGTTTGGAGCCATTTTTTTTCTCTGTCTATTTTATTTGATATTAACATCATTGCAGCCACAAAATTAATTTGCAATACCCTGAATCCACTGCTCCATCTTTTAGGTCTACCTTGAACTTACATCATGATGTAGAATCATAGAATTGTCTAGGTTGGAAGGGACCTTTAAGATCATCTAGTCCAACCATCAACCTAACTCTGATAAAAAGCCATCACTAAAGCATGTCACTAAGCACTACGTCAACCCATCTTTTAAATATCTCCAGGGATGGTGCCTCAACCATCAAAAGGTAGATGTGTGCTTTCTAAAAAAATTATGCCATTTTTAAAGCAGAAAAAACCTCCACATTTCTCCATCGAGTTTGTTGGAAAGAGAGTGCTTCTAAAAGGTCCTTGGACACTACTTAAAATATCATTGCGCTTTAAAAACAAAAACACACACATCCTCCTCGAAACCAAAACCAGCAATCCCCCCTAGTTTGCCTGCTCTTGTTGCTAATTTAGGCATATTCACATGGGCTGTTTCTCTTGATAATATCTACAGTTGCCAGCTGTCAGTATTTTCTGGAGTAGGGAGGTTAAATTGTAAAAAACACCACTGGCTTTACTCCAGCAGGCAAATTCCAGCTTGCCATCTCTCTGGCTGTCTTTAATACCAGCTGCCAATAGCCGAATTTCTACTTATGGTAGCTGGAGTAGTTTTGGCTTTTTATTAAAACAGTGAGGCCCTAAATTTCATGGTATGTCTGAGTAAACGTCTATCCAAACAGAAAACATAATCCACCTTTTCAAATTGTGTTTTGTATTGAACACAAGGTAAATATAATTTTCCTTGTTGCTAACTCTTGGGCAAAGAGGGAGAATACCAAACATGGTTAGTAATTCAAAGGTAATGTAGATGTATTAGTCATAACTTCTCATGCGTGCATCTGTACACTTTTAGCTTTAAGATGCGCTAACGTTTTTTTCAAGGAGTGTTTTTCTTATGTGTCTGTAGACAATGTAATAGTGAGGAGCTGTATCCGTTGCTGGTGTATTGGATTTGAGCCTTATGACATCCCTGTGTGTTTTCTGGGGCATTCTGCTGAGCAGAGGAGTGTGATCTCTACGTGGATTGCTATTTTCAGGGGATACACAAACCTTGTTGCATGGAAAACCTGAAGAAAATATGAAGAAAAAGGAGTTGATGTGGTTGAGAGGAGAAGTGAAGTAAAAGTTGAGATAAGTGTTATGTGAGAAAGCTTGGCATTGGGAAAGGTGAAGGGTGAGAAAATAAATTGAAATGGGAAGAGGAAGAAAAGAGAAGTGTTGAGATAAGAGTACCAGAGGGACAAGGAGGATATAAGGGAAAAAGGACATGGTAGAAAATGAACATCTAAAAGACCAAAATATTATGTTCGTGCCCAGCACTACTATTCAAAGCCCTGGACAGAGAGCAGGGCAGCAGTGTGGTGATGTGAATTCAGTTGCAATATTTAAACATTTAAGCTACCTTCTTTTCTGGTACAGGAACTGATCACCCCATGTCCAGTTCCTTAAAACTTGTTTACTCGTAGGCTTTATAACTCATATTTGGTGGGGTGTTAATTCTTCCAGTTCATAATCTTATAAATTGTTTTACAAGTGTAGTTTGGAGAAGCATAGAATAATGCAAGCTATACACAAATCTTTGTATTTGTAAAACATATATATATGTGTGTTTTGCGTTTTTTTTTCTTTCTTAGAAAACTGACTTCCTGCTTCATTCCTAATATTTTTCTCTTGCCTTTCTGATAAGCAACTGTTTAAGTACATCTGCTCATGCTACTTTGTAAAGAGTCAGGAATCAAACTACTTATGTTATGTAAAATGAGTTCCTTTGACACATGTAAAAGCATTCATCAGTGTTCAGTAAGTGTCGCTGTTGTAACAGAAAAGTAAAAATAAACAGTTCATTTGTGGTTTTAAGACCATACTCTGAGATACTGATCTGTACCAACTGAATATGAGTTTGCAATTAAAATAAACTGTTCTTACACTGTATTTCTAACTGGAAACAATCTGTCATTATTAAATTGATTTCTTTGAACTGCTATTTACTGTTAAAATGAACATTTTTAACAATTACATTTACAGTGCAAATCATAAATGTGATTTATGGCTTAAATGGTTAATTTACTGCAGTTGATGGTGCACCTTTGCTGTCAATTACCCAACTGTAAATTTACAGGATTTCAAATTTATTTTCATATGGCACCTTAGCACTGAGAAAAGGAAGCTCAGCCACAAACAAATCAAACGGGCAGATCTTGTGACAAAGACTGTGTTTCCTGCCATGAGAAATCTGGAGGCAGCTCACTAATTGAAGGCTTCAATTATTTCAGCCTGCTGGTTGCCTTTGATGTTACCTGCAAGGTGATTTCCCTACTAGACCATGGACATCTTGTAGCAGTGAGTGCTCAAAAAAGGAGCATGCTCCATAGCCACTCTTTTCTCATAAGCAGACTGCTGAATGAATAGTAACATAGTATTGGGAAGGATTTTCTGATTGCTCCACCAACTAGCTGCCTGTTAATTTCAAGCAGCTGTACAGTGGACAGTTAGTTGAGAGGGATCCATAGAATATTTATATATACATATAGAATATACAGTATCCATATGACATGATGTGACAAAATATTTTATAAAGACATTAAATATGTCTTTAAATATATCTACATAATATGTACATAAGACATGGGAAGCCAACTGGGTAGATCAGTGACCCCGTAGGGACAATGGATGTGGTAATGAACTTAATAGATGATACTCTGGACTGTAGCACTATAAAACCAAGAACAGGCAAAAAAACCCCACCTAAATAAAAACAAAAAAACCCAACAGAAGCATACTCAACTAAAAAAAACCCAAATCTACCCACAAACAAAACTAAATAAACTAACCCAAAGGAACAAAATCCCCCTACACCCAAACTCCAACTCACAGCCAGCTCTGCAGCAGTCCATGCAAATCAAATCTGTACAAAGAATGTTTCAGCCAGAAACCTGGTGATAAGGTATATGGTAGCCATAAGAGGAATATACATCAGCAGCATGTACTGTCATTAAAAGCATTGGTACCCATGTTCTTTCTTGAGCTGCTTATGATTTCCATTTGTTCAGAGGAAGATGTTTTCTTCCTGTTTCTTTTACACAGAATTGAAACTATGCAATGACTGGGAAAAGCGAGTCCTCTCCACGCTTCTGTAGGCTGCCAGTAACATCCTGATGTACAGGATTCATAAATGTAATTCTAATGAGAAGAAACAGTAAGCTAGTTTCATTTTAGGTTTTCTCTTTAAAAGGCCACATCAGATATGTGTGGATACGAACATCTCAGAGCCAGCTTTATTCACAGGTTGTAGATAAATATATAACATAGGATCAATCTTAAAGTCCTTCTTAGGTAGCATCTGGTAGTCTGTTGTATTTAACTGTTGATGTGAATGGATATTCTTGGAAGTGGTGCAGAGATGGTGGCAATATGGATTACGTGTAGCTGTAAAGATTTTAGGTCTCTGCTGTCTGTGCTGATAAAGGACTTAGGAGTGTGTCTTATGCTATGATGGATGGTGGCTTAGTAAAAATATTCAGAATTTTTAGCAGAGATTTTTCTTGTTCTCAGTCTTGGAAGTATCTGGCATACTTTTATAAAAAGGGGTCAGTCTGTCAATTTTTCTTTCAACTTTGGGGGCAGGAGAGACCCCTACTGATTTACTTTTGCCACTAGTATTTTTGTTTGAATGGAGGTTGCAAAAATTATTGTAATTGGGAACTGCTCCCCTGAAATCTAGTTGCCCAGTGTAGTAAGAATTCGTTTACCTTCAGTACAACCTGCAGATTTAGTCTACTTAGCTTTTCCGATTAAGTAACATTGTTTTCAATGCATCCATACAATTTCACTCCCTTGTACACACTGTAGAAAGCAACCCTGTTGTTTTCGACGTGGGTGCGTGGAGATGATTTCAGTGTGAAAATGAAGGTGCCAATAAACTTTTATCTTGGGACTGAGACACTGAGCAAAAGTTTTAAGAAGTGTGATTCTGTATTTGTTTTATAAAGGCAGGGTAAGGCATATCCACTGCAGCCCTGTTGGCACGCACGCTGAGCGAGAGGAGTACACGGTTGGTTTCTTTGCTGGGTTTGTGTACACACACGTAGGTAGTTATACATAATCATACGTTATATGCTGATGTGCAACTAGTGGTCTATCTTGGGAATTTTTATTAATTGCATTATATTACCTTTTAGCACTTTTCAGAACGTGGTAGGCTGTGATAATTGTCAAGCAAGGCCTATTTGGCTATAGCAGTGTGTGATTCATGGGTCACTGGTGCTGGCAAAAATAAAAACAAAACTTGATATTTGCTTTTTCAAGATGACCTGAAAGCTAGAATTTTGGAATTCTGTTTTCTTTGGCTATTTGTTATATTTTCTTTTGTTTCATTGATGCTTCAGACAGAATATTCAAATTTGAGGGTTCCTAGCAGCACTGGATTTAGGAACTTTAATCAGTTCCTGAACTGGGAAGCCATGTGTTCAGTCCCTTTTTAAAGGCAGCTGTTTCCTCAAAGACATGAATTTGGCTTTGTACGCTTCCTATTACTCAAGCAAGGTTAAGAATGCTGCCACTAACGTTTCAGTGCCTCAGTTTATCCATCTGTAATAAGATACTAAAACTTTCTGATTTAACAAGGATGTTGTCAGTTTTAATTCATTAATGTGTATAAAATATTTGTATCATCTTAAATGCAAGCAACTAATCAGTGCCAAGTGTTAACAAGCATGAGTGCTCTGGAACAGTCTAGTACTGAATTTAAAGCATGAGCAATGCAGCCTTTTCATTAGATTAGTTTCAAAGGAAATAGTTTACCTGGAATTACAGCACGTTAAGATTTTTGAAGGTTGGTGGAAAGGCGAATTTCTGTGCAAACACAAAGTTTTGTTTTGACAGCAGGAAGTTTTATACTCAGTCACAGGAGTAGGGCTTGTAGAGAGTGCAAAGACATGGAAAGCCTGAAGGCTTAGATCTCACCTAGTGAAAAGATAGAAGAGCTTAGAGCTTAGTTATTCAGAATATGAATATCTGCACAGGGGATATTGTAACAGCCTTCAGTTCAGTATCTACCTGATTTAAAGTTCCTTTGCACAGCGAGGCAGCATGAAGGGCTCCATAGGGATGTATGAGAATCTGGCCCTCCAGTACTTTCAGCTGATCTATCTTTTTGAGTGAAGTTATTTCATAACACAGAAAAGCAGTGTCTTTATATATATATAAAGCTACATGATAAATGCACAAGTAATTAGTATGGATACTTTTTCATTACTGTCATTGCTGCTGTGGCTTTTAACAGTTTTACCGGTGACATGACACTTTAAGCTATAATTTCATCATGATTTAGAAAATACAAATCAATCAGCACTTAACCTATTTTTACAAAATTAAGTCATGTAGAAACGTGAGTGAAAAATTAGCAGTGGAAGTAGCACAAAAATATCCTCAGTTTTGTTAATAACAATGATTTACATTTATATAGCATTTTCATTCATTTTCACTCGTTTCATTCACAAGGCATTTCATTAACTACTGGGCTGATGTGCTCGTATTGAGGAACTTCAGTCACCTCTGAGGTACATACAGGTGGTGATCAGATGTTATGCAGCACATTGCAAAGCTTCATGGAGAAGAAACATTTGATCTCAGGTAGAGGATCCAAGTTGTGAACGTTAAGTGCTGTGAGAGCTCCTCTGCTGTGATTAGATGGTATCTCAGCCTGATCACTTTGGTCAACTTGGAGAGTTTAAGACACTTACGAAAGAGTAGAAAGTTAATTCTATCCAGATGTGGAATGAACAGGTAGTTTCAATATAATTAGCTCATTTCAGTTATGTCATGGTGAAATGGCCTGTATTGGCTATGGATGTGAAGAAACTTCACTTTGTCTTTGACTCAGTGTGTGACTTAAACCATACTGGCTTATGTTTTGGTGAATGGATTGTTGTGCCTGTTGCTTGGGATCCTATGAAAATAATAGGAAGACTTTTTCAAAGCAATTGCTTTGAGAATAACCTTTTGCCTCTCACCTGAGCTGGGGCTACTTAAAAAAACCTGAATTATGTTATATTTTGGGCAGACTGTAGGTGTTATCTGCAGATAATATTTTTAAATGCTTTAGGTAATTATTTGTCTTATTCTCATCACCACAGAATGCAAATGCTCAAATTAGGGCTCCCTACCACCCTGACTATTTTAGAGTTTAGGGCAGGGGTTTATCTTGGTTGTGTTTAAGACCTATAGAAGCATCTTGAGAGTTTTGCTGTTGATTTCTGAGATACACAGGCTGTGGCTGTGCAATTTTTTCTGTTTCTTCAACTGCAAAACCTTTAATCTGGAACCTGTAGGAGGTTCTTGTTAGAATCTCCGTAGTAACATATTACCCTTATTAATGAGCTGTTCATAAATTACACTCCTAAAGGCATTTACACATGAGCATATGTATCGATGTTCATATAAGGACTTTCTTAGGCAGATTGGTGCCTACTCAATGAACCAGGAGGCACTACAAAAGCAGATACACACTGGAACAATAGACCATTTATATCCCTCTGATTCCAGCAGAGCTCTGTTAAATGATGTTTGTTTGTTTCTTTGTTCCTTATTTCTCTGTATAGCTCTTTAGTCTCTCATTTGAATGCAGGGGTTTGGCTGTGTAATATTTTATTCTTTGAAATTCAGGTAATGGAGAACAGGGACTGGTGGCTGATGGGCAGTATTAGACAGTTTACAGCAGGTGGCACTATTTGGTGACTTTTGCTTAAAATAGTGTTTATTATTTCAATACATATGAATATGTTGATACATGATCACTTTTATATTGGCTTTTTATGGAAACATTAAATAAGGTATGTAATCTGAAGAAGTATATACATATGTGTCCTTTCTTCTAATGAATAGTAACAGCTCTAGTGTACTTTACTAAGCAGATCAAACGTGTCTGTTAAGGATTATTCTGTGTTGTGACGTTAATAATGAATGAGACCTATCTTACTAATTTTGGGAGTGATGCTTGGACTAGGCATGATCAACTAGTGTGAAAAATTCTGGAGAAGTAATAGTGTTTAACCTCTATGTAGTGAGGGTGCATTTTTTTAACATGCAGCTCTATTTTAATGTCCTCTTTATTTTTGTCATTGTCATGAGAGGTAAAGCAAAACCTGGTGGTGTTTAGATGGTACCTCTTCTTATGATGGAAGGCAGATTGGTTGTTGCATTGCTTTTCCAGTGCTGTAACTTGCACAATAAATGTATGTTCCATTAAACACACTGATGAATAAATGTGTCCTAGGTGCATGCACTTACTGCATGTTTTTTAAAGTCGTGTTATACTATTGCACTAGTTTTGCAGTGGGGAGATTTCTTTGAGCCACTTGACTAATGTGGGTGTCAGTAAAACCAGAATTGACCTGATTAGAATTACGTAAGAAAAATATAAATAATATTCTCAGCTTATTTCTTCTTTAGTGTGACTTCTTCTTTAGTTTAACAGCTGTTTTTAACCTATACACGTCTGAAATGCTACAGATAAATTCTCTTAAAAAAAAAAAAAAAACGCACCAACAAAAAAAACCCTTAAAACCCCCCAACAAATGGGGGTGGGGAGGAGAAAGCAGTTTGCCAGCAAGCGCTGGTTTCTGCCACTGCTCCTTTCCTAATGTAACAGTTATTTTTAGCAGCAGAAAGTGCAAAACATGTTTAAGAGAAATAGGCTGGAAAATGCGACATGCATAACCCATCTTTGTGGGTGGATGAGGTTTCTCTATCGGGGTTGCTCTGTTTGGTCTCATTTGCATCCTCTTGCTGAGTGCCACGCTCTTTTGAATTACAGATGTGTTTTGTGGCTTAGAAACCCTATCCAAGCATATCTCCACACGACTGGAAAATATATTTAAATGCTATAACATATAAGCTAGTGATGTTGTTATAATCAATTCAGGGAAAAAATAATTCTTGATGTTTTGACTCAATATTTGTACTCTCTGTTTATCAAACTTAGACTAATAGCAGAGTTAGAGTGAGAAGGATGCATTTAACATGGTCTTAAAATAACTTTAAATTTTGCAGGAGTAGGAAACTAGCAAGTACTTTGTGTTTCTAAGGATGAACAGTATATTTCTGAACAGAACAGAGAAGGGAGTCTAGAGACTTGCATTTTCTTGCTGCCTCTATTCTCAGTTATGCCACTGGCCTCTTGGGGAAAGTGTTTTCATTTCTGTATGTATTGCTTGCATTAACCTTTAAAATGAGGATAGTGATTATGAACTTTTTGTTTAACCACTTATACATGTTTGGATGAAAAGCATTGTGTAATGCTGTATTAATTCTTATGTTTTGCTTCTGCCATCTGCTTGTTTGCTGCTCTGCTTATTCAAACAGAAGGACCCATGCTACACCCTTATTTTTTTTTTTTTCATCTTCGCTTCAGTGTGTTCAAAATTGAGAGCTTGGATGATGCTGATTAATTGGTGATTGGGTGTTATGTGGAAGAAAGTAGTTTCTCTGAGGACTACATATTTACTAATAGTCTGAAGACTGGAGAGTCCAGGGAAGGTCTCTACTTCTCCAGTCATATGGTAGAGAGAAAGTTAAGAGGAAGATTTCTTTCAGGTGTATGGGAACCTGCAGTTCCTATGGTCTTCTGGTCAGAAAAGGGGGAACTTGCCTCTTAGTGCAAATACAGACACTTCCCTCACCAAATTGCTGATGCACAGCCCAATCAGTTTGCCTGCCTGCCTGCTCCATGGCTATTCTTACCAGGTAGAAAATGGAGTCTTTGCTTGGGTGAGACAGTGTCAGTCTTTTCGTTCTGTAGCCAAGCTTATGGTCACTATGATTACTTTAATTTTTTTTTTTTTCCCTCTAAGAGTTCTTGAATTAAAGATGCTAGAGCTCAGTGGTCTTAACATAATTGAACACACTAGTAAGCTTTTAAGTGTTTCCAGTCCTGTCACATCACCATTAGATAATGCAGAAAGAAACATTATTTTTTTCCTTCTATACTTTATTTTCATACACCTTTACTTTTTTCAAATCTTTTTTTGGTGGAGGAGGGGGAATGGGAAAGAGTGGTAGTCTATTTGTCTACTGCAAAGAGAATCAATGTATATTTAGGGTATCTTCTCAAAACCAAAAATGGTATGGTGTAATCTTAATCTCAGCTAACTCAAGTGGATGGGAATTTTTTTATGAAATTTATCAAAAGCCAATTTCATTTTTTTGTTGACAGAGCTCACAAATAGGAAGGTGACACTGAGCTTTGCTTTCCTTGATCAGCAATATAGATGGTTTACCATAATGGTATTTTAAAGAAAACACCAAGCCAACCACACATATATGTATGTATATATGTGCACAATATACATGTGTGTACAATAGATATATATATGCGCAAAAAGGGTATCTTTGAATTATTTGCTCAGGCTTCCTTTTTTCCCTCATTGATGAATGCAGGGATTCACAAGGATTTCTTCAAAAGTTAAAATAAGCTCCAAAATTGTTACCACACTTCACAAGAAGCATGTTGCTATTAAGCACTGATAGATCTCAAACTAGAATATAAACGACATAGAAAATCTAAGGTATGCTCTGTAAACCATTGGTTCATGTCATGTATCATCATGCTAGCATTAGCAGTTTCGGTTGGGATGGAATTTTCTTACTAGCAGCTGGTATAGTGCTATGTTTTGGATTTGGGCTGAAAGTGATGATAGTGCACTGATGTTTTATGTTGTTGCTAAGCAGGCAAGGCTTTTTCTGCCCCTCATACCACCCCACTAGTGAGTAGGTTGGGAATGCACAAAAAGTTGGGAGAAGACACAGCCAGGACAGCTGACCCCACTGACCAAAGGGATATTCCATACCATATGATGTTGTGCTCAGTACATATGACGTTATGCTCAGTATATAAAGCTGGGGAAGGAGGAGGAAGGGGGGGACACTTAGAATGATGGCGTTTTGTCTTCCCAAGTAACTGTGAGAGCCCTGCTTCCTTGGAGTTGTCTGAACACCTGCCTGCTGATAGAAAGCAATGAATGAATTCCTAGTTCTGCCTTGCCCAGTGTGTGGCTTTTGCTTTACTGTATTAAACTGTCTTTATCTCAACCCACGAGTTTTTTCACTTTTTCGATTCTCTCCCCCATCCCAGATGGGGGAGTGAGTGAGCAGCTGTGTGGTCCTAGTTGTTGGCTGGACTGGAACCACGACACCTGGTTTTGTGCATGTTGGGTTCTTCAGTGGTTGTCCCCCAAGCTAAGCAGGCCAGTATCAGTGCTGAGGTAACATGCTGTATTAGAGGAGCAATGCATAAGGTTCTCCAGTAGAGACAACATTGAATTAATAGTAATAGTAGCCAACATTAGAAGCTTGCTGGTTTTTTTTTTTATTTTTTATTTTTCTGGAAGCCTCATCTTTGGAACTAAGAATAAGAATGAAGTATAATTGTTTATTGTGAATGTTGGAAACTACTGCTT
This sequence comes from Xenus cinereus, assembly GCA_025774025.1. Classification (NCBI taxonomy): domain Eukaryota; kingdom Metazoa; phylum Chordata; class Aves; order Charadriiformes; family Scolopacidae; genus Xenus; species Xenus cinereus. Next base: position 14,433,736 of record JAOXJK010000002.1, on the reverse strand, counting down.
ACACTAAAGATGTTTCATAAATAGTTCTTGCCCTTAAAAAGGATTTAAACCACACTTATGTAGCTATTAACTTGAGTAGAGGGATGCAGTGCCTGAAATCTGAAAGGCAGTCTCTTTGCAAGTTTTTCTCCCTATTTGAGCAATATCAAGAATTTTTCGCTTTGTGTCTCTGACAAATGGTATCATCTGAACATCTGAAGAAAAAAACCACTCCATCCCTGGTGCTGCAACAAAGGTCTCATAAAGAGATACTGTAATATCAGCCCATGAAGACACTGAGAAGGCTGGCATCCTTGCTGCTTTTAACATCCCTGCTCTGACATGAGGTCCTGTACTAGTCTGCAAGCATCTGGCTGCTGGGGGAAAATGTACAGACGCCCTAAGAGATTAGATATGCCCATCTGAGCTTAAAATAAATGGAAACTATATGTGATTGAACATGTCAAAGTCTTCAGCTTCTCAGGGGGCTCATCCCATACCTGGGCACTGGTATTTCAGCTGGCTCAAGCCATGGGGAGAGCACCGCAGAGCAACCCCCCATCCACCTTCCCCCACCACCCTGTGTGGTGCTGCTGACCTGGAGCCCTGGCTTCTCCACACCACGGCACCATGCAGGGCACAAAGTGGTGCTGGGCCCACAGGGAGATAAGGATTGATGTATGGCATGGATGGTCTGGGTGGCGAGATAATGGCCTGGGACCTACCCAGCAAGTATGCAGTGGGAGGAGATGCTCCCTGCTACTGCCACAGCCCTATCTCCCACCGCTGTTTGGGAAGGAGGTGAGGGCCTGACCCTGTGTTTATTGTTATGAGAGCATTTCCACCATCTTGAATGGAAAATCTTACCTGAGAAAAAGGTTGGAAAGTGAGCTCCTGCCTTCAAAAGCCTTTGCTGGCCTTCCTGACCCACACGTGTACTCCTCCATCACACTCCTCTTGTTCCTTTTCTTCCTGCTTGCTGGAGCACAAGGTTCCAAATGACCACAGGTGTGTTTGGCAGGTTATCCCCTGCCTTATTACCACTTCACACACATCTGGAATGGGCTGCCCAGGGAGGTGGTTGAGGTACCATCCCCGGAGGTATTTAAAAGACAGGTAGACATAGTGTTTGGAGACATGGTTTAGTGATGGGTTTTATCAGAGTTAGTTTGATGGTTGGACTAGATGATCTTAAAGGTCCCTTCCAACCTAAGCAATTCTATGATTCCATGATTTTGTCTAATTTCACGTCTTCTTGGTATTGTGATGCAGGAGAGTCTTCCATCCCTTGTTTCACATTTTAACATCTTCAAGAGAAGCCATTGTCTCCCAATGTTTTATAATATTTAAGTCATTCTTGAAACTGCCAAAAATTCAGGATAACACAG
>JAOXJK010000002.1:14354129-14432269 GCA_025774025.1 Xenus cinereus | reverse complement strand
ATTTGAAGAAACTGTCCTCTTTATACTAGAAACTGCAGACGTGTAACACAAAATTACTGTAAGTGCAACTTTTAGTACAGAACTCCTCAAAGCATTAGATTTTGATTCCAGGGTCTCTAGAGAAAGAAGGAGAAATAATCTAAACTTCAGAATAATTTCAGTACAGAATAATTCAATTATTTGAACCTTAATTATTTCAGACTTTGTTTACAAAACATCCATTAACTGTGCTAAAACAGTCCTTGAGTACCCGAAATCCTGGCTATCTAAATGTGTTCATTGGTCCCAATGACTTTGAAATAATCAAGGTTGTAAACTTCGTGCAAATTAGTTACATACCATTTGGGATAATTCCTTGTGATATCTCAAGGTCTTAGTCATAGAAAATGTGTTTAAGGTGTTGAAATAGGCTATGACAATTAGTATATATAGCACTGATTAGCAAGGCTGTGGTTTCAAATGTGGAAGTTGACAAAGGTATCTGAAAAGGCAAGGAAAGATCTCTGGAGGAAAGACCATAGTGTGTTTTCTGGACTGACCGGGTAGCATTATCAGTTGTTGACATTCATGGAGAAGTGATGTTTTTGTTGCCTTTCCATTAAGTTGTCCTGTCCAGATGCTGCCTTGTGTTTAGTGCAGGTAGGTGAAAACCAGAAGAGAAATATCTGCAAGGAAGGAGGGGGAAAAAACCCTCAAACAAAACCAAAACCTTAGCAGTTATATACATAGATTTTTTTAAAATTTGCACTATACCTCTTGTTCTGATATGCAGAACATGTTTTTTTCAATGTGTTTTTTAATCAGCTTTGGACGCCTTGATGTACACCTTTGCCTGTTTCTCAGGGACAGATGCTTAGATACAACTGCAAAGTTAGCATCTCCAGTTGGATACTCTGAGATGCTTGTTAAAGCAAGGCTGTGTAATGTTGACATAATACTGCATTGCTCACTGCCCCATATTCTGTTACCTATTTTCACTGCTTTTATGAGCATATGAATGATTAACGTGCAAAAGGATATGCACAAGGCAAATGAAATGGCAGAGGTTCATTATCTTAGAGCCATTTGTAAAGTAACCGCTTAGAGGTGGTTTACAGTTTACATAGTGTTGCGAATATTGGTATGAATTTCCCTTTGCTTCTCCAGGTGCTAGTTTCCAGAGACAAATATAACCTCCAATTCCCAGCACACTGATCTGTCTAAACACAATTTGACATGCGTTGCTATTAGCTTAGCACCTTATCAAATAATGTGCCCTGATAAAGATAAAAGGTTTTACAACCTTGCCGCCTTTGTTTCTGTGTGCGTTCACCCACAGAGACAGCTCTGCAGCAGCTAATAATTAACACAAAAGACAAAGACAAATCTATATGGCTCAGTGTTGGAGGCTCCAACGTGCATGTTAAGCAGTTGGGGAAGTGAAATCTACAGCAAGAGGGTCTAAAATGGGATCTTCAAACGAGGCTTTAAGATGAATTGAAGTTGGGCTTTGTAAAGTCTCGTTTTTACATGATGGAGCAGATGTCAAACCGTTGTCTGGCAATCAGCACAGTTCTGTGTGTCAGAGCATTTACTCAAATCTTCAGAGAAGCTCTTGCTGCTTTGTTAGCAGTAACCCTGTGTCGCTTTGCATGCCAAGTGTAAGCAAAGTATCTGAGAGAGGAATTAAGTGTGCTGAAAAAATCAGCCAGGGAGATGATATAAAATATTCCCTGAACTGAAGCCTTCCTTTCTTCCTTCCTAACTTATTTAAATTTTGTGTCTTTAAAGGTGTACAGAGTTTTAAGTGGTAGCTTGGGGGACTAAGCCCAAGGCCATGCTGGCTTTCTCTGACTGTTTTATTTCCATTAACACTTCAGAGGCTAGTGAGGGCCTCTCTCATTACTTTCTTCATTCATCCAGAATCCTTAAACCTACCTAGCATTTAAATGTGAACCTTGCTAGACCAAATACTCCAAAACGGGAGTTGTTCTGGTGTATATGGCTAGGTGGTCCAACATTATACAGGACTGTGAAGACTTTTAGACCCTCTTTTCTCCCTCCAACAGCTTGTCAAGATCTTAAAAAGTAAGGTTGTCTATAGAATGGACATTTCACTTCGAAACATTATGGTGTCACACTGATCCCAGCATCCACATCAGACTTGTATAATTATAATTTGGCTGAAATTTTTAGAAGGAGCCTAAGGAATTTTGATAATCCAATTCCCACTGAGTTTCAGTAAGATTTTGTATTCCTTTGGAAGTCTTTCCTATTGGTGGTATTTTTCCCTTGAAGTTTTTCTTCAATGAATCTCTCAAAATCTTGCTCAGGTAAATTTGCATGCTGTCAGTTTTCTCCTTGACATAGCTTTCAAAAGGGGTATTTTATGCCTGGCATTTAGTGTTTCATGTCTTATGGAGCTGGTTAGAGATCTCTTCTGTGATGTTCTGACTTCAGGGGCAGTGGTGATGATTGGTTTTAATTCTGTGAACCAGCACAGTTTTAAGCACGTTTCGTCTGCTGTAGAAGTGTAATGGCAGGCCAAAAACCTAGTCCTCTCTGTGGGTCTGCCAAATGTGCAATGGAAGCAGATAGTGCTGTTGCTTATGGCCTGATTCAATCTTTGATTTTTGTTGTGTGTGTGTTATGTGATAGCCTTAGTAGTACAGCAAATCTGCCAAGCCTTATAGATATCTCATCCCACCATGGATAGTGGTCTGTGTTTATCAACAGCAAAAGAAAAAATGCTGAAAAAATGCCTCTTATGAAGTTCTTTGTATCCTTTTGAAATAAAACTCTTTGCCTCCTCAGTTTGCTTTCTAAACCACAGAATGAGATTCAAAAGGTTACCCAGCTACCAGAACCTGCATATTAGTCTTGCCTGGGTTGAAAAGAAAAATGGTAGAAGACCATATGGTCACAAGTAGCTGCTTCCCTTATGATGTCTGTAATTTGTATGTTCAGCAGCTGTTTTTTCTCAAGCACTAAACTTGCTGGAGTGGCCTTCTCTAGTTTTTGAAATTTGAATTTTTAGCCTCCTAGGATTTGAGTGTTTTTCTCCTGGATTTCATTGTTGGTCACCTTTCCTCTTTTGGTCTCTGGAAGTGATAAATTCTTTTCCAATGCTTTACTTGCTTTCTGCTTCCTGAAAATATTTCTCCCCTGTTCTCTCCTAGCTATATTTTCTTTTGGATTCTTTGTCATGCTTTTTGTGATGCATTACCCTAGTTATTCCTGTAGATTCATTAGTACATCTCTATCTACTGAAGTCCAAAACCAAAGAGCAGATAATAGGAATTCAAGTGCAGCACAGATGAATTGCAATGAAGAGCAACACTGGGAAGAAGCTGCAAAGGCTTCTTGGAGAAAATCTCATAACAAGTACAGGATCCCGAGTGACAGTTATGGGCAAGGCAGTCACTTCACAGTGCTGTTCAGTGGGGGTGGAACTTGCACTTGGATTTTGTGACAGAAGATATGGTTATAAAAGGTGAGATGATCTTAATAGGGAAAGCCCTAATCAGAACATCCCAGACTTTACACTGTCTGTAGGCTGATGATGTCTGTCAGTCTTGCAGAATCAAGGGAGCTTGTTTTAGTGAAACTGTGCTGCTTGTTGTCGCCTTTAGGTAAAAATTGTAAAGACAACAGTGTAGGCACGAGAGAAAGCAGTACTGTGATTTTGGGAGTGATTCTGCTGCAAGGTGGTGATGAAACTAGGTGGGCAAAGATGTATATCCCCTGTAATATTGCTGTCAATATTGATCTTTGGATTAATGACACCTCAGATAAGAAAAAGTTGGATTGGTGGTGTTTGGAGTGTTATCAGTTACTTATTTCTATATTCCTGATCCTGTCAGCACGTACCCAAGCAAATAACCATCTAAGCTGCTGTCAGTAAAGCAACTCAGTTTTCAGTATATGTAGGATAAAGGGGCAGAGTAAGTCTTTCCAGAGCTTGATTCTGCTCACTCTGAAGTCCACTCGTAAAGCATTCTCATTGATGTTTCCGTTGAGAACTAGTAAAGGTCTATTGGTGTATTATTTAACGAAAAAGTGTCGTGGTCCAGTGAAACAATGTGAGAGGGAAAGAAGATCTCATAAGACTGAAACATAAGGCAGTCTGTGCTCCTGTTCTTTGAGCACATTGGGGAAATGGAGCAAGGGAAGAGGAGGGAAAATGGGAAGAGACCTGACAGGAAACTGGAGTTAGTAAGAGGCACCCTGTGGAGTGGTGACACAATCTACTTTCCTCCCAGGACCAAGAGGGGTTGATGAATCTGCCCCAGGCACACACATGGAGAAAGTAGTACATTACTACTTTTACTCTGTACAGAACATAGACGTGTTATTTTTCTAGAGCATGTTCTGATATTGATAACTAGAACACTTCTGAAATGATGGGGGATATAAATCCGTACCTGTATGTCCTTTTGACAAAAAAAATGGAAGAATTGCATGGGTGAAAACTCATTGGTCTGATCCTGAATCCTGTAAGAGAAATGTTGGGCTGGGCCGATGACAGGCTACTGCCCTACACCTTTCCTATCTAATTTTCTTAGTGTTTTGCTTCAACAACCAGTAAAGTTTTCCAAATTTTACAAGCACTGAATAGAGACAGAGTGTCTGGAGCCTGAACTGCTATTATTTTCAGTCAGTTACTTTATTTACTAAAAGAAAGCTTATAGACTAACTTCCATTTTTTTAATAATTTCATTAATACTCATTATAAAGAACATTAAGCATCTAAAATCATTTTTTATTAATACGACATATTTGTGTGTTAATATTTTCTTACCTATTAGCTGGTGACAAAGTGTGAGATTGACTATTTGTGCCATGACCAACCTGAGAACCTCCTCATCTTTCTTCCTGATTTACAGCTCGGAGAAAGAGGACAGATTAGTCACTGAGTTGTGATTTATCCTCTGACTGACCCTGCTCTGGCAACTTAGCTTTGTTTCAAGGCTTTCTATTTTGTGTCTGAGCCTTTTTGGGACGTTTGCTACCAAAGTGTAGCATCACATTCTTATAACTCAAGCAGTTTGCCCAGTTTCACACTGCAGAGCAGCCTGTACATTGGAGGCACTCAGTCCTGAGAAGATAAATATAATAACTACAATTTTTATTTGCATTGTAACAACTTAGAACTTCCGTTCAAGTACTGGAGCCCTGTTGTGCTAGGCACTGTACATGTTCAATAAAAGAATAACTCTGGCATCTGATTATACACTGAGGCCATAGGTGAGCGCAAGAGCTAGAATTAACATGCAAGATAATAAAGAATTGATAATGGCTATGGTTAAAGAATGCTTGTTGCCTGAAGGGTGGTAAGAACAGAAATACACCCTCATTACCCTGGAAGCTGCAAAATAAAATCTGAAGCAACAGTGGTGTCTTTCTGTTGCCTCTTCTCATGGGAAGTAGAGACGAGGGCTGATGCAGAGGAACATCGTGTGTCTTTTGACATCAAGGCTGTCTTGGCTAACAGCCAGAGCAAGTGCATAAGTGGCTGTCCCCTAAACTGTTCAGGTTCTTCAGGGACCTGAAAACATATCCCTGGAGGATTATGTGACTTTCTTACTCTGGAAAACCAAGGGATGCAATTTCATACATCGCAGCTTTCTTCCTTGTTTGTTACTCTTGTTTGGGGGTAGTATTATGGCTTTTATCTATATGAGCTTTATGGTGGATGCCCAGTAATATCTTGAGCATTGAGCTTTTTGCTGTGTTAAAACTAACTGTATTCATCCAGTATATAAGCGGAGGTGAAATAGTAACTAACGGTAACTAACTTGGACGTTCCTGCTAAGTTTTAAAAACTATTACGTTGAAAAAGGAAGCTTTTGATTAAATTATGAAAGACATGATCTCTGTACAATTTTTATGATTTCTTGCCTTTCGGATCAAGTTAACTCATTCCTAAGAATGCCTCTCCCTTTGGTGTCTTGGAGTTTCACAGACATAGTGTTGTGACCATTTACATAATTATCTAAATGGGCAACTCTTTGTCATCCATCATACTTTTTCCCTCAGGATCTCTTGATTATTTTTCTGCAATCTTTTGAAGTCCAGCTCATGATTTCTGGGGTGTAGGTATTGGCTTGATTAACTTCAAAGAGACACACACTGACTATCACATTAGCTTGTCAGTTGGCCTCCAGCAGACACTGTGATTGTGAATTGGAATTGAGTAGCTTTTCTGTAGGTATCTTCCCCCCCCCGCAAGAGCAATGGAAAAATAATTAAAGATGAAGGTTAAACAATGTCATTCAGTATATGTTTATTTTCTAGTTACTAGTATCTGCTATAGCTTTAAATGGAGAGAGGTATGGGATGCCGAAATATTTTTTGTCTGTTATTCACTGTTTTGCTGTCCCAAGAAGAATCCATGAGAATGTGGAGATGTGGCAGAATTGTAACCAAATCCCTTTCCCAGGACTTTGGGAGTTTGAAATAGCATAAGGTGTGAAATGATAATGTCTGGTATGTTTTGTATTTTCCTTTTTAAACTAAAAATTGACTGACATTTAACAAAACTTTGTACCTAATTTCTGTGCAGTACTAAGGATCCAAAGGTCAATGCAACATTTTTCTAAAATGTTGATAAAACTATAAATCATCTGTCATGTATTATCATTTGTATAAACGGCATCCTGTTAATGTCAGTTATGTGATACATCTATTTCATACTGTACTAGTTTTCCTACCTTACTTTTGGAATAAGAGTTTTAAAGATATTATCTGGCCATGCTAGTAGATGACCAGAGCTATTTAATCATGAAGAGATATCTGTGGGCTATGAAATAAATTCTTGACGTTTTGATAAAGGTAGCTGAGGATTTTTAGGGAAAGAGGAGATATTTTCTTGGTAGAGATTGTCTCGGTATATTTTTTGGGATGATATGGTTGCATCTTATTTTTCCTAATAACCCTCTTTTCTGCCTTTAATCTCTGTATGCAAATGATAGATAACCAAATGTGAGCTCACTTAAACATGATGAGATTGAAAGTTAAATGTGTGCAGACTATGAGAAAGGTTTACTTTTCAGAGATGCAAGGTGGAGTTGCTAGTGGGCAGCATTGGAATTCAGATACCCGTCTTACTGAGATTTACATAAAGACAATATGGGAAAACATATTTAGAGCTCCAAGAAACTGCCTATGTGCAGTGTATAGGAGACAGTGTGTTCATGTTGATGGGGAATATGCAGTTCCTCTCAGTGTTTCTTTGTCAGACAAGAGACGTGCATAGGTATTGTCAGATTGGTTTCTTCACAATTAGAAATGAAGGGAATCATTCAGTTAGTTATAATAATAGTTTACAGATTATCTAATGATATGAACAAACTAGACTGAGGTTTTTTTTTATAGGGCACTATTTTAGATATTTTGATGATACAGATACACCATGACTGCATCTGTCAGCCTCTTACTCGTTTGATGTATCCCAGTTCTTTTAGAAATACTGTCTCTTAGAATGCAGTTTAATGCACTGCAATTTCATATAGTCTTCTGTACAAATAAGACTGTACATATGCAATAAACCTCTGTAACTGACCTATGTAATGAAAGGAGAAATGAGGAATTAAGAATTCAGTCCCATGGAAGCACTTGCATGTCTCATTCCAGAAACCAGGGCTAACCATAAACCACTCCAATTAATACTGAACACTGCATATTATTTGATTATAATTCAGAAAACTTTTTTTGGTAGGTCACAGCAGGGTGGCTTGATTTAAATCACCAATTTTAATCATGATTTAAGTCAGCAGGCAGGAAACCTGTATTTAAATAATTAATTTTAATCTGTACTTAATTATTTTCCTAAAGAAATTTTGTCCTATTGGTGCGTATAAACAATTAAAACATACTGATTTGCAACCAGATATAATCGTATGGTAATGATTTGTAGTATTTTTGCTAACAAGGAAGGTATATTAAAGGTATGTATGTAAGTAATTATATCACTTAGCATACATTTATTCATATTATTAATTTTTGTATTTTATGATATCAGAGAAGGATGAATGATGTGTGTTGTCTGCTTTGAGGATACTTTGTTACCTAGGATTTTTTCAAGAAGCATGCTCCGCTTCCAGAAATGAAAATTAAATGATTCAGTAAGTTACTTAAGGAGAAAAACCTGGGATGAGAGAGTTAATTTTTAAAAGTAATTCTTCAGGAGTTTGACTTCTATTTTCAATAGACTCAATGAACAGAAGAGGTATTAACTTTAGTAAGTTACCTAAGCTCAGCACACATTGAATTTTCAAAATTTAGATACTTAAATGACAAACAATTTCATTTTAGTTAAGCATTGTCTACCCAGTTTAAAAACAGATCTGGGAATTCAGATCCATCTTTAGATGTCCAAATGACTTTGAATGTATTTCCCCATGTCTTTCAGAATTTTTGGGTTTGCAGATTTTGTAGTCTTCTGCATCTTTCTTACAGATAGAGAGAAAATACCATCTCTCTGTTTTCATCTTACAACTGGGCTTCTCAATAATGCATTTGTCCCAATGAAGAAAATATACCATTTTTAGTAGATTCAAATGTTAAGAATAAATATTAATTTAAGTAAAAAATGGGGCTTAAATATGTCTGATAAGAGAAAAAAAAATCAGAGACACCAGGAAAAGTTAAGTTTTCAGATGGACAAAGCAAAAATGCTTCTAAGGAGTCATACACCACATCCTAGCAATGACCTATGAAATAAAGACTCCTATTTGCAAGTGACAGAGTTGCATCTAGAAAGTCATCGTGGACAGTGTGGTTAAAATAAATAAATATATCCTCAGCAGGAATGTTGTGATCGTGATTTAATGAGTAAAGAGTACATTCTTTGTGAAGTCTGTAATTAAGTTTTTATCTCATCTGTAATTAAAGAAATTTCTAAATATGTATAACGTACTGTAGAAAGTTTTTAAATAAAATACCCTATGCTTATTTAATAGTTAGATTAGCAACCCCTAAAGCAAGGAGATGAGTTAGATATTTAAACCATGTTTTGCTGTAGCTCAAACCTTTAAAGAAAAGCAATGGGAGAATCTGTGTTATAGGCAGATGTGCTGCTTTAGGCTGTAGGCTGGGCTGTGATGTCTGCAGTGAAATGCTTCCTTTTAAGCTTTCTAGATGGCATATGTCTAGATGCCTGTTGAGTTTGGCTTGATAACAGAACAATAATTGAATGCCTTCTAGACATTGAGACTCTCTAGGTTCTAGAGAGTCTCCCACTGAGATGGCAGTAAGTTTAGAGGAGTTGTGTGCTTCCTCTGCAGTGATTCGCTCTGGGAGAATTTTCCCCTGCCAGTACCCAGGGGCGAGGGTTTGCAGCAGGGCTTACTGCCACAGTCAATAATATCTGCGTCTTATGATCAGCTTCTTTATCTGCAGTCTTTGCTGGCTGCAAGGAAGTGGCTCCATGACACATATCTAACCCTCAAGGTACCCTTCCTGCTACACAAGTCAAATAACCTCTCCCTAACTCAGCGGTATCCCTGTGTTAACCACAAAACAGGACTGCCTGCGGTTTTTGAGCAAAGCTCTGCAGCTCCCAGTAGGAGGCGTGTTGTTTTCCTGTAGCAATGCACTCGGTGGAAAAAAAAAATAAATAAAATATCTTCATCCTTCTTCCCTATAAGGTTAACTTCATGAGAAACCAGTCCAGCTGGTGCTGATCTGAACAGTCCTGTGATGCAGGGGGAAAGGCAAATCTGCATTCTCTGCAGTAAGACCCTGGGAATGATCTTGACTGTCATGTCAGATGAAAATTCATGAGTCTATGCTGTCACCATGTGAGGCAGCATAATAGAATATGGTCTCATTCGTATAAATTTCTGTTTTCTTCCCTTGCCACTTGTCTTTTTAGCTATTAAACAGGGTTAAGGGCCCTCTTGTCACTGTTATTAATACATAGAATCTACATCAAGGAGGCTTTTGCCCTTCTATTCCATGGGAAGTTTCTCTCAATGTTAGAATTAGAAGTGAAGATGAAAGCTGAAAAAAAAAGACTGAGAAAGGGGTAGATACTCAGCAGATCTTTTTCAGGGAAGAAAACTGAAGGGAGATAACACATGTAATCAGACAGTTTAGAGACACTTCTCTTCCCTGCTGATATAAAAGAGGGAAACTTGATCTAAACAATAGATCTCTACCCTCACTGTGGAGCATGTTAGAACAGGCTACAGCCTAAATCTTTATCAAAAAATCTTGACTGTTAGGGGCTTGTTGTTGTTGATTTCAGCAGCTAAATGATTCCAGTTACTACAGGGATTTGCTCTTAAGGTTTCTTAGCTCAAGGAACTGAACTTTCCCTTCAGGAGGATTACCACTAGCTCCTATAGACCTAATCAACATAAAGCTTCAGCCCAGCAGGCAGGTGTCACAGTAGCAGTTCGTTTACAAGGTAAGTACGTACAAGATGTGAGAAGTTCAGAATTAGTAATGCAAGTCTTCTGTCATTTTTATCATTGGACCCTGCAGGGAGGATCTGATTAAATGGATATTCAACTCTTTGCATTAATGTGCACCCAATTTTAATTTGCATATAATTAACAGCACAAAAAGTATAATTTTATTATTTGCTGTTGGAAAGCAGATCTCTGGTAGCAAGGAACTACATGCAGTTGCTAAAGTGTGTTATAAATGACTTTATCTTATACCTCTTCTTTCTTTTTCTGTTTTCTGCAGCGTATTAATTTTGACATCTATTTTGTTTGGTATAAAGTGCAACATTCAGGTTGTTTCCTGAACTAAGTTGCTTCATGTGTTGTGCTGTCTTGTAGGTCCTTTATGTAAAAAGTAACCTTGCAGACCTAGCAATCTCCAAATGCCCTATATAGTTTCACTGAGACACATGTTAGGAGGTAAGGTGAGTGGTATAAATCTCAGCCTAGGGATCTGATTTGGATTTCAGAGGGTGTTAGTTCTGTCTACATCTTCTGACATCCATCTGGGAAGTGGCAGGGAGCAAATCATTTCACCTTTCTGCACCTCTGTTTCTCCTCTCACTGTTGCTTAGCTGGTCAATTAAGACTCTCTGGACTAGGGTTAGAATAAGAAGGGAAGAGTAGCTCCACTTACATATTCACTTGGTGCGTCTATGGCTCTTGTTGGGCATAAATTGCCACTATAACAATTGAAAATTAATTTCCATACTTTCCATACTTTCCATATTAATAAGTTATATTTGAATCTACATGTTAAATATACAGTTATCTGATTTTTTTCACTCTAAACGAGAATTGCTGTCTCTTAGGATGAAATCTTGAACTTGTATATTTCAGTAACATCCTGAACTATATCATTGACATGGTGAGGCTGCTGTTGGCAAACTACTAATTTTCAGTGTTTACCCTTCTCAATCTCTTAACTGCTGCTTGCTGGAAGGTTAGTGGCTGTATCCAAATGATTATCCTGTATTCTTTTTCTACAACAAGTGCTACTGCGGCTGTACCAGAGAAGATAGATTTTTATTTCAATCTAGTATGACAGTTTTCATAATCTCATATTAACAGATGCAGGTCCTGCTACCTGCTGACTCATGAGCATGACCTTTCTGCTCAGAAATCATGCCCCAGTAATACATACCATCAAGACCTCCTAAATGGACAGCTATAGTAGTGCTATAGAATATTGTATACTTCACTCTTCCAGCAGCCTTAGATCTAAAGCAGCATTGGAAATGCTGCAATTCATTAGATTACGTGACTGCAATGAAATGGTACAGTATCAGTTGGCAGAGGCTTCTATGCTGATTACATGTGAAAATCAGCACATCGTGTATGTACTGTTGCACCAGCATTTGAACCAATACATAACACTGGTTCATAGAGATAGAAGTGTTAAGAAACAGTGTTAGCAGATTTGACATATTATTGTGAAACTTTAATTTAGATTAATTGAATTTTTTAGTAGAAAACTCTTCCACCAAAGCTTATTAGAAGTGATTTACACCAGAAAATTGAGTTAGTCAAAGTTTTACATATTGAACGACATCTCTACCCAAATTTGGAGAAATGTAGCACAAAAAGTATCTTCCTATTAAATTGTATTAAGTAGACTATCATCTGAGGAGTGACATAATTACACAAATACATAGAATAGATGCTAATTTCTAAACTATATACTTCTGAGGCAAAGTTTACACCTTTTTCTTAATCCCTAGCTTGAATAGGGCTCATGGATGTGCATTTCCCTGCAATTTATGTTTAAGTTGCAGGAAAGGGAATAGCTCTTAGTCCAGTAATTAGTAGTTATAAGAGCACTTAGTTGTCTGGAATCAGACAGCTAGAGGTTGTCTGTTATTTTCCTCAGTTGACTGTGGATCAGAATATAGGTACATAATGTTTCTTTACTTAGCTCCAACATTTTGTGGCAATTTCCAATAAGATAGATATAAGCCATCAGCCATGTGAATGCTGTATGGTGAGATATGAATGCTTACAGCTGGTAAAACTTAATTTTTGCAGTGTATTAGAGGCTGAAAAGCCTTAACACATATTCAATTTCTAGGCAGAGTTAGAACTAAAGAAGTTCTTTGAAGGGCTCAGAGGGTAGTTTAGCAGCTGTTGCTTTTATAATTGTACCAGGAGGCTGAAGCAATTATGGCACTGTGGCGTGAAACTCTGTTCTAGTCTGGTTGCATTGATTATTTTAAGAAACATCTGTAACACCGCGCAGAATTTTGTTTTAACCTATTGAGGCAATAGAAATCTTAATTTGAGCTGTCTCTTCCTGGTTTGGATACCTAGTACATCTTTCATTCAGTAGCATATGGTCTTTGTGTCCTGTTTAATGTACCTTTTCTTCGGCCTGCATGTGCCAGGAGAAAAGTTTCTGCCTTTTGTGCAGTCTATAAGCAGCAGCAGATCGCTGCTGGAAAGGAATTACATTAATTGACTAGTGTGGTCACAAACAGTTAACTCTGTGGGAGAGGTGTTAGGGCTAAATGATGTTATAATGACACTTCTGCTCAAATAAATGGTACCAGCGTAAGCAAATTTAGAAGTAGTTTCCAAATGACCAAGAAATGGAAGTAAGCAAGTCATAAATTAGAACGTTCATTTTCGTAGCAACAATCTGACTCCATCACGTGCTGCCTGTGGGGCTTCGTTGGTGAGCAATAGGGATGACTTGCTGTAGGGGAAGCAAGTTTCAAGCTTATTGAGAAGTGACGCAATGAGCATAAACTGAATTTAGGGCTTTCTCTAACCATGTATGCTGAAAGCATTTACAGAAGACAGGACTTTCTCATGTGCTGTGTCCTTAAAATGAATTTGTCTTATCGCAGGCAGGAGAGTTTTAGTGAAACACTAAGGCTCAGATTGTCTTAAGAATTTAGGCCCTTATTTAAGTGTTAAACACTTATTTAAGTGTTTCTTATCTTACTGATGAGAAACCAATAGAAATGGCACTGATTAGACTGATACCATACTGTTAGTACTGTTGCTATTGTGGCTTTTTCCAGAGGCAACATTCCTTACCCTAGTCCCCAGCAACTTTTATTATTGGAATAATAAGGCACATTATAGACAGTGCTGGCTCTATATGTACCATAGTCAAATACATATGTACCTTCTGTCCATTGCTACGGTCTGTAATGAGTTTCTCTCCCATGGAAAGGATTAGACTGTGACTCAAGCATGTTTCTTGCACAGTTACAGATGCTGTACTTCTTGGTCCAAATAATTGCCATGTACCTCTGTAAAAGAAAGATTTCTAGTCCCATCTATGCTCCTGGGTCGCAGCAGTGTATGGAACCAAAGGTGGAATAGGCAGAGATTTCTACTTGCAGTTGACAGTAGTCTTCACGAGCCTAAATCGTTTATCTGATGTGATGCTAAGGGAAACCATAACTGAGCATGCTGGATGTGACATCCTTCTGTTTGTCTGGTTATGGTAGGACATCTGAAGTTCACATACCTCAGGTTTGTCTGGTTCATGACTTTGTAGCCATAATTTTAACTGAAGTGATTAATAATTGGTAATAATTAGCATATTGGAACAGTATTCAACTCAGTATTCCTGAGGCACTTGGAAAGCTGTAGAATGTAATGAACATAAATTATAATACCATAAACAAGGTAAAAATGTAAATTTGATGAAGTAAACTGCATAACCCTCATACTTTGTCTACCTAGTAGTCAGGCTAGACATAATGTACGTGCTAATATACTGTTGTAATGTATCTCTCAGTGAGTGATAACTAAATAATGTGAGATTATTGTAGCGGTTGACCACAATGAATAAAAGCAAGATTGTCGTAAGTAATTTACATGATTATGAGACTAAAGCATTAATGCTAATTGATAGGTGTACTTTGCATCTGAAAGATGAGTTGTCAGCTCTAAATCTGCTCTAGGCACTCGGAAACCCACGTGGTCCCAGGAATATGTGACTGTACAAATAGGAATTTATTGTCTTTGCATATATGCATGGTGCAAAAATTGGGAGTGCTGTTTTCTTCAGTGATGGCTGGTCAAGCATCAATTGTGTCCTTGAGGTTTCCTGCTCTCCTTTTGTCACACACTGAACTGTGACTTTTGGACTTTAGTTACAGATCATATATTTGTAAGCTTTGGAAGTATTTTGTGTGGCTTGTAGCACATGTGAAAAGAATGTCCTTTGAAGAGGCTCTTCATAATGGCTTCATATTTTTTCTCAATAACATGATTCTACATGTAACTTCGTTTGAGAGCTATTAGTTAAAATATTTTAAAGTATGATTTATTTTACTTATCTTTGCAGTACATAGAATATCTGCAGTTGCAGACCAGTATGGCAAACTCGGTCTATTCAAATATCTCTGCAGCTTTATTTGGGTAAGAAAAAAAAAATTATTGAATTTGGAAATCGATAGCACTTCTGTAGTATCTGGTTTCTATGTATAAGAACTTGAAGATAGATGGATTAAAGCAAGTGTAGTTTACCTGCAAAAAGTCTAAGGCTCTGAAAATCTACAAATGAAATATAATAACTTATTTTCAGGATCTGACTGGGAAAACACATATTTTGTCCAATAGTCACTATTCTAATTTAGTAGAAGGAAGCTTTTACACGGTGGTTGTTGCCAAGGTAACCACTTCCTTCATATCCATGTGTTCAGCATATGTGTATCACTTTATCTCTTAGCTCTCAGAGGCAATATCACGGCATTGCATTTGGGAAATGATTTTTTTTTTTTTAAAGCATATAAAACCTCCTAACATCTAGAAGATTCATTAAATGATCTCACTCAAGAGAGACTTAAATTATTCTTTTGGGGTTCTTTATTGTAATGTCCTGAATGTGACTGAGTCTTTTTATCTCTTCAAACTTGGAGCAGAAGTATATTTCAAAAGTAAACAAGTCAGTGACAGTATTTTATTTCAAATGAATATGTACAATGATTTATGGATTATACATACACACAGGCATATAGATAAATGGATTCTGTTTATATATATATGGAGCATGGATTGACAAAAGGAAACCTAAAGAGGTCTTGCCATTTTTAACCTTTCACGTAGTTTGACTTTTCTGATTTTCCTTTTCTCACTTTGCATTAATGTCCCACACCTTTGTACACTTCAGACTTCCCTCTCTTAATTCCTTACCCACTTTGTTTTATGGTGCATGGGCATTAAACTCATCATTCTGTAGAGAGAGGTGCACCTTTCATTTAATCCATATTTGATGCTTTTTATGCTTCTTTTGTCTGTTTTTGTTTATATGGTGGCACACAGTACCCATCTTAGTTTACTGTCCTGTTCAGAGGGAGCCAAACTTGGCATGATGATCTTCTATATCCCTATTGGAGAGCAGATCATGTAGATAATTACCTTACTAATACTATCTGAATTTCCTCTTGGAGAAAACTGCTGAGAGTGTTTCTAGAGGAGAGCCTCTGAGGCAGGTGTGTGTTGTGGTGGGCCAGGGTGACAAACTGTCCCTGTAGATACAGACTCATAGGTACTCAACGTGTTTCAGTACATTACCGTAAGATTTATGTATCCCTTGGTGTGCTGTAGTTTGTTACAGTTATTTGAGTGACTGATTAACATGTAATAGTTTCATACTTACTTTTTGCCACTGACTTCTATACATAAATTCCTTTATCTAACAATTCAAGAGCTTGGACTGCTCTTCAAGGAACATGCTTAAACACAGAAGACAAATAATATTAGAAAGGATTATAATTTTCTGATTATAACTCTTCTTTAAACCTCTTGATTATTAACATGTATGATGTTATAACTGAACCTAATCAAGATAACTGAATAAACAAAGAGTTGTTTTTGTTCTTTTGGTACTGTGTAATATACTGGCAAAACTAGGCCAGAACTAGGTGTAAATTTGCTCTTCTATCATATACCTCAACCTTATTTCTCATAGGAATGTCATTTACTTAGTCAATGTTGCAGAAAAGTCGCGCTGTCTTGAGATCTACCATGCATACTGAAAGCAAAAATTTGGGTGTGTGCATGTGTGGGAAAACCATGCAGTGGTGTCTCCAGAGCTATTGTTTTGTTGCGTCGATTCTTTTTTAACTTTCAATGTAATCGCCTGCACTTTTGCTTTTATATACTTGTAACTTGATGGTAATAATTTCTAATGAGCAAGTCCCCTTAAGCAAACCTGCAATGTCAATGTGGTGTCTGTAATGGAAATGCTCCCTTTTAGCTGTCAGTTTTGTTACCAAGTGCTACTGTGCACCAATATTAATTTGTAATGTGTGAGGGATGATTTAAAGACCAGGTGCTGAGCAAATTAAGAAGCATCAGTTCCCTGCAGTGAAGCCATAAGTCCCTAGAGTTTCTTTGTGTCCTTATGCCCAAGTTCCACTCAAGTTAAATATATACTTGTGTACTTGTTACTTAACAATGACAATCGGATTTAACTCTTTTAATGCAACAGTATAAAAAAGAATGTGAAACCTTCTTCTGTGTCATTCCTGAGCACTTACAGGTCTTTATTTCTAAAATTCCAGTCAGTTGGGACTTTTTTCAGGCATGGCTTGCTGGTGTACTGTGTGGGTTTTTGCCCCTGCTTTCTCTAGAGGCATCAGGATCTCTCAAGCGTTCCTACCCCACTCCCCAACTGTGTTAATTAGCAATGTTGGTGCTTCAGATCAGTTGCCCATCATGTTAGGGTTGGATAAGTGAACCAAAGTCCAGGTACTCATCCTGGTGGTCCACCTAATGTCTGATAGTGCCTGAGGTTTTTGCTGTTCTCCAAGTGCAGTAACAGAAATAAGGAAGCTGTGTGAATTTATCACAGAATCACAGAATCTTCTAGGTTGGAAGTGACCTTAAAGAGCATCTTGTCGAACCATTTTGTATTGCTAAAAGCACTTGCGTGAAAGCTCAGAAGAGAACGCTTATCTTTACACAGAATTTCTCATCCTCAACTAAGAATAGTCAGTTCTATCTGCTTTTTAGTAAAGAACCACCACATTATACCATCTCTGAAATGCAGGTGGCCACTTGGCTTATGGTTGGCTGTATTACATGGGAAATCTCTCTGCTGTCAGTAACCTCTTGCAGAGGGATGGGGATACAGTTGAGGGAAATAATGTTAAACCACTTCAGGCAGGTTTGCTGGAAGGTGTCTGTTGGAGCCTTAAACTCTTATGATTTATCCTAAGTATCAAAGATGCATAGGATATCAGGTCTTAGTACAACCTAAGAATGGACACTGTGTCAATCAAATGTACTGCCAGGTGCAGTGAATTACTTCTGTTGAGCAGAAACTCAGCTTTTGGCAAATTCCAATAAGTGGGTTTTTTGGCTGCTGTCAGGGAATTATTTGCTGGTTTTGGCGGGAAAAAAAAAATCATCCCTTTCTAGTCACAACTTCATGCTGACTGTCCACGTATTGAAGGAAAATAATTTTGTTTTCTGCAAATGCTGTTTATGAGTGTATTTTAATGATCTTTTTCCATTTGGGAGGTGATTTGTGTTGAATAAGGAAAGGTTAAAAATAAAGGGAAAACTATGAAAACTTTTATTAAAAAAAAACAACCACCACAACCCACACCCAAACCCTTGTTACCATCTTCTGTTTAAAACAAACATTTATACCAAATTTAATGTAGAAATAAGCCCCCACTTTCTGAAACAACTACTGCCCTGCCTTTTTTTTTTTTTCTTATCTGTTTAGCTATTATAGTAGATTCAGGACCTGCTTCCACCCACTTTCTGTATGCTCTGTTGAGCAGGTGCTCCACAGTTTCTTGGTGTGTACGGCTGCAGAAATCCCAGCAATTCTTTTCTCCTGCCACCATCCGGATCCTGCACAACGTGTCTCTGAAATCAGAGGAGTTCTTTGCAATCTTACATGACTGTATGGGACTTTATTCTGCCTGGCATGTTCAGTAGTTAGTCTGACATTTATTTGCACATGAAAGTTTTGACAGTTAAAAGAGTTAGACAAACACATGCATACTCACACCTATTCTGCCTACAGATTCACTGATAAAGAGAATAATCAGGGGGAAGGGAATGTATTCGGTAACGGAAGGGGAAATAAGTTATCCTGGTATAAAGTGAGACTGTACCAGCATATTGCAGCTACAGTGGGGACAATGTCTGGAGAAGTGAAATAATTAAAACAGTAATGTTGGTCTGGACATTTTTCCTGAACCACAGTTATGAATTTGGATCTCAATGGAATGATCTAAAAGTCACTTACATAAATGATGTTTTTCAATTGGCTTGTACAGGTTTTGGCTTCAGAACTTGTGTAAATCTCTGGGCATACATACACACACAAAAAATGCAAAGACCAAACATAAAAAGCTTATTTATGAAGAAAGATGGAAAAGGCCATCTGCTTGGTTTTTTATTGTTTATATTTTTATTTTTTATGAGTGCAATGTTCTTTGGAATTGCACGTTCTCCCCAAAGCTGCCTCAGCATTGTAAATTGTTACATGTAGATGTTTCTGTTCTTTTGTTTGTTTTTCTTCTATATTTCAAGATTTCTAGGGCATATGTCTAAGAGCAGAAATCACTCTACTGGGAAATCCTAGACTTCTGTTCCAACACCGTTACCTAAATAACTCAGTAATAATTTTATAGTTTTAATTGCCTAAAATAGTAAGGGATTATTAACTTTAAACTAATACTATGTGGGATAAAGAATTTTAAAATGGGGATTCTTAAGGCCAATATGTAAATATATACCTCTTAGTCCCTAGCTATCTCTCCCTACCTGCCACTTCATGACTGAGAAATCCCAGAAGGATCTCTATGAGGCCCAACTGGGTATCTGCTCAGCTCTATCTACAGTACAAAAGATGATAATTAGAGTTAGGCAAACATTTTGGAAGTACCGTAGTGAATGCGTTCCCCTTCTCATTCTTTTTCATGTCTTTTAAGGCTTCTGTGGTAACAGGCTGATTTCCATAACATTTTATATTTAAGAACACTTTGTGTTTATGTAGGTCAATTTTAGACTATGGTTAGAAGGCAAACTGTTTGTATTAGTATTCTTTGGACACTTTTCCATAAAGTGGCAATTTAACACTTTAGATGGAAAATCTACTACTTCTGATAACATAAGCGGTGGACTCTGATTTAATTTTTTTTTAACTGCTGGGAACCAGGAGACTTGCAACAGTTCCTGACAGTAGAAGAGTGAGAAGAGTCACTTGATTTCAGCATTAGGAAGGACATTTCAAGATAGCTGTAGATCTGCTTGTGCATTGATTTTCTGTAAATAATAACGAAAATGTAGGGTTTCACCTAAAAAAGAAAATTACAACAGGTGTGTTGATGACTGTGATATCTGGAATACTGTATGATCCCACGAGTAAAATGAGAGCTCTTCAAATTTTCTGCTTCTTTAAGGAATGATTGTGAATTTTTTTTTTTTTTTTTTTGGCTGTGGACTTAAGTTGTCAGCCAACATGAAAAATGTAAAGAGAGTTTCTGTAATTATAAACTGAGATTACAACGGTGTTGAAAAAAATCAAAATACAATTTAGCAGCAAAACAGCTGAGTAGAATATGATGGAAATGGTGACCATGCTCTGATTTTATGATGGTCTGCAGTTGCACAGGAGTTTTTCTCTTTCAAGTCAAGCTTTCCAAACAACATGTATTATAAAGTATAATTTTTTCCAAATAGGTAGTTACACAGCAAATCACCCATTACCAGTGTTTTTCCAGATTTGGATTATTGTATATATTGTGTATCTTGCCTTGTTCATTTGTTAAGAAAGGATGCATTAGTTTTGTGAAAGTAATGGCAGGCTTTCAGTTTGCGTAAGCTGAACAAAAATTGTAAGGTTTTAGTACAAATATGTTCTACATTTGGTAGAGACAGATATATTCTGGGTTGGAAGACATAATATGATCTTGGCAACAAAAATATTGACCTATGAATGTCGTTTTTCTGATTTTTTTTTTTTTAATTTACTTAACACCTTCCCTTCGAATATTATTTCAGTCTAAGAATCTCATGCATTAATTGAAGAGGTTAGGTTTGTACCTGCTCACTCCATTAACAGCTGTTGCTAATTAGTGGAGCTTAGTCATTAAGGAACCTGCTGGGGTTTGAGGAGAACAATTTATATTTTTTCATGGCATTTAAGCACACAATACACTTGTGAGTGGAAGAGTTTCATTTGGGAGCACTCAGGTTTAGCAATATTAGCGTTATCTCTGATGGGCTAAACTGGAGCTGCAGACGAATAGCCGCAGGACAGGAGGCTCAGGAGAGACCCAGACCTGGAGTAGGTGCTCCAGGAGGTGTGTTTCAGCAGCCTTTGGGCTGTAGCTGTGCCTGCAGCAGGGAGAGCAGCGTGTGGCCTTCTCCCTTTGTGCTTTGCAAAGTTGCACAGTTTCAAGCTTTAGCCTCAAGCAGACTTTGGACAATTTTCATTAAGCCTCAGTATATGGACAATATGATGTCTCGGAAGAGTGTGGGGGAAGTGAATTGCTTCTTCATGGGTTGTTCAGGGCATGTCAGGCTGGGTACACGCAGTGTGATCTATTTGAAAGGTGCGGGCTGGTTCCTTAATTCATTATTTTTGTTCTGTGGAGCGGAACCATTTTCTCACCTTTCCTAATCTAGCCTTTGCTTCCCATAGGTAGTGGTATACTTCGTGTCTGTTTCCAGAGTGTGTTATTCTAATAAATCCCGTATTAATTCCAGAAGCCAGGAGGGTTTTTTTTTTTAGTGTATCTCTTTGTTGTGCTCTTTTGTACAATCTCCGATGCAAGCTGCCCTGTGGAGTGTGAGGACAGCAGTTCTGATTAGTTTCTCTGCTGGGGAGAGAGGAAAGAGGAAGCCTTCCTGCTCCCTTTCCCCCTTGAGCAGCTGTGTAGGACAAGTCACACACTGTTGAGCTGACTTCAAGATTAATGTTAGCCTCTTATGAGGTTACTCTTTCTGATGGCATCTTATCTTAATGTACTGGATTACATTATTGGGTAAATTCGTAAACTTTTTGGGCATATGGACTTCCAGATCTATCTGGCTATGTTGGATTTAAACTTTAAGCACATCCCTAATGTATGCTGCTGTGTAGTTCCTTATTGATGGTATGTATGTAACAGGATAGTTGAGTTCTTCCTCAGAACAGTTTTGTTACATCGGAAGCCTTCTATACTTTAAAATATTTAAGAGTCACAGAATAAAAGTGTACTGCAGTTTGGTACGAATGTTGGAGGAAAACTGACAGTCTTTCCAAGTAAAGACAATATTCATGTGTCCAGTCTACATGGTTATACTTTAAACCACGCACAGAAACAGACAAATAAAAATCAAAATAATCAGAGGTGATCTAGTGATTGAACTCATCCAGTAACAAAGAAGTAATTGAAACCCAAGGAATTAACATTTTGTGGATATGCTACTCATCAACAACAAATGACCACAGATTTCTCTCCTGAGCTTCAAAACAACATGTTTGAAGGGATATGCCTACAGATGGGAGGGGTGAAATAGAAATATCTAGTAATTTATTTCCATGGTGAACAGAAGAGGTTTTTCTATTCCTTTGACTCTTGCAATAAAACAAAAGCAACCTGCAGACACTTCATGCAAAGGACATTCTCGAAGTGATTTATTTATATTTTGTTGTTGAGAACTATGCTTAGTATATACTAACAGTACAGCATAGTTTTGAATTTATGTAATTACCAGTTGAAAGATGAGGGGGAGTCCCTCCTCTTGGGAAATATCTTAAGCACAACATGCATCTGATGGAAGCAGTTTTTCTCCAAAAGCAACCCCCTATCTTCCTAAAATTGTTTCTTGGGTATAATTTATAAGCCTCAGAAGTAAGTGATCTTCAGGAGGGATGCTTCTTAGCGCTGTCGAGAAGATTCCTAAGCTGTGTCAAAAGCAGGGAAAACATTCCAAATACGTCGTCAGGACCTTGCCAACAAATCCGTAATTCCCCTTTGGTGGCAGAATTTTAACAAATAACTCTTGGCTCTGAGAGGCCTTTCCAGCACATTCCTGCTGACGGCCTGGTGCTGTGTTGGGATAGCTCATTGAAGCCTATATTGGTGTGGTAGAACAGAGAAGCAGCAGCAGCAATGGAAGCAAAAAAATGGGGAATGGGGTGGATTTTCTTGCCTAGAGTGTGTCCAGTCTCAAAATCATCTTTCAAACTGTCCATTTCATTTTGCTTGCCATTTGTCCCACAAATAGTTTGGGCGCAGAACACTTAAAATGGACCACATCAGGCGAACAGGTGTTTAATTGATTTGGTTTTGGCCTTTCAAGATACTTGATTCAAAGTTATTTGTGGATGAAGCACAAATTATTTTTTAGAGCAGTAGTAAGACATGGGATCAGGTTTTCTTCCTTATTCCAGTCTTTTTGCGAGCCTGAAGGAGCTTAAAAGCTTCTGATTCTCCACTGATGGGGATTCCCCAGACAGAAGCTCCCCATACCACTTGTAATCAGAGTAATCTCTTTCTAGATAAGCCTCTGTAGCGTGTGAGTGTTGTGGGAAGTGACAGAACTTGCTGCTGGTGCTTGGCTGGCATTGGGGCTGCTGGAGGCCACAACAAACAGGGTTAGTCCAGTGTCATCCCGTGAGCCGCAGAAGGACAGAGCTGAGCAATGGAAAGCGCTTCTGTTTCAAGAAGCATTGGAAGGCAAATTCTGCAACTGAAAACAGGAGGGTTGTTGCTAACTGAAAAATTGACCTATTTTAATCTGGAACATGTCAAAATATTTTGACAGTACGGGAAGATCCCCTTCCCCCTCCCACCCCCTCTAAATGTGTTCAAAAAAAACCCAAACCCTTCTGGCTAAAGGGAATTGGCTTTGCCAATTACTTCAGTTTTTATGAGGAACCGCAGAGGCTGTTTAAACTTCTGAAATCAGCCCTTCTAGGAACTAAATTGTGTCAGTGGAGCAAAAGCCTAGGGATAATAGGATTTACCAGTGGTAGGGAGAAAACACGTGGCTGTCCTCATTTGTTCATGTTTCTGAGTGTGTACCCTGTCAGATGAAAACCTAGCCCCTCGTCTCCAGCTCCACAGCCATTGCTTGGGCTGGGTATAGGAATGACAAGTAATTTCTTTGCTGGGAGTGGAGTGTGTGGCCTTAGCTTCCATAACTACCCTCTCTTGCATCTCCTGATGGATGACCTCATATGTCTTGTAGAAAACCTTCATCCATCAGGAGTTTCAGACTAAACAGCGTGTTGGTCATTTTGATGAGGGTGCTATGAGTCTTTTCCTTGGGCGTTAAACTCCCATGAGCATTAGAGTAAGGACTGAACTGGTTTCATTGGCTGTTAAACCTGGCTGTCGGATTGTTTGAGAAATGGTACATGGAAAGAAAGTATATGTATCTATGACATCATAATAGGATGATGCCGAGTCCTTTTCACTCTTCTCTTGCTCCCCCATCTTTAATTTTACTTAGGAGGAAAGTCAGATAAAATGTGATCTTTTCCAGAATACTGCCTTTTTATTCTTTTTTTTTTTTTAAGATGCATTTCAAGACAGGTGAAGAATAAGAATGAACTACTGACCTAATTGAAATAATTTGAAATCTTGCCTTTATGGGCAAACTTTACCAGGAAGAATTTCTTCTCAAATAATCTGTTCAGCACACAAAGATTTAGCTCTGGAGGGTTGTGCTAAGTTGCAAAGTGCACTTCCCACATAATAAATACAAAACCAAACAAAGCAACCTCAAAAAACCTTTCATCACAACTATTAAACAACATCCCAAGCATGAGTCCTTAAGTGAAGTAGTAGTACTTCCCCTGGTCTTTGTAGACTCACTGCCAATACAGCAGCAGCTTGAGTTAACCTAGTGGATAAGAATGATGCACTTAGAGATGAGAGGTTCTTCACAAGCTGTATAGCACTTTAAAATGCTAAGTACTTCCTTATTTGGAAGTACTTAGCTTTTTGTTTCTACGATTTCTTAATTTTTTTTATAAAAGCCCAAGAAATCATATTAGGTTCTTCAAAGTGTTTACTTTTATATTAATAAATCTTCAAGGAAAACACACAATTTTTCTGATTGATTTTATAATTTGACACCTGCTTCTAAAGAAGATATTTAAAAAAACTAAAAACAGTGTTAAACAAGCTTATTCATCACATGATAATAACTGGTACACCACTGCCTGCCAGTACTTTCATTAACATTTCAACTCAAGGAATACTAGAGAATTAGGGGACACACTTTATAAGTGTTTATAAGAGTTTTCTCATCTGTTCCAAAAGCAATTATTTTGGTAATTGCCTTTTTATTTTTATTTCTTTTTCTTGGGATTTGGTAAAAATCACTGTAGTATCTGAGATCACAGGAGCTGTACTGGCTGGAATCATCTGAGAATTGACTTGGTTGGTTTTTAACTTTAAAATGTGCAAAGTTCTTCAAATTCAGGTTTTGAACTCTCCTTTTCTTGGACTCTGCATTTCATGCTGTCTTTACTCAAGGAAATTTGAGTAAAGACTTGCAAAATGAAAATAAGTGTACTCTACATGTGGTTTTCTCAGACCTTATACATCAGGCTTACATATTACTCTGGCAGGCTTAAAAAAAAAATTAAGTCACCTTAAACACGCACTAAACATCACTGCTGCAGAAAAGCACATCTGCTTTATTAACTGTGTCACTGCAATCAGTATGTAGGAAAAGCCAAGCAGAAAAAAGCCAGGGTTAGTGCATTGCAGTTGTTCTATTAATTAATTGGATAAAGTCTCAGTTTAAAAACAGACTCTTTTTTTTAAAAAAAAGAAAGATGACTTTAAGTGTGCAGTATCATAAAGATCTTATTAATCAAATATAAATCATTCTTAGAACTCTTGAGCTGCGTGGGGAGAAAAAGAAAACAAAAACCAGATGCAGTGAAACTTCATGCCAAATGTTTGTCTTCAAAACACTTTTTATCAAGTGTTTACTCTTTTTTTTATTATTATGATAAAAGTATCCTTAACAGTCATAGTCCACTGAAAACCATTTGTTCCAGCAGAACTGCAGATTTTTCTGACTTTCCTCTTGAAACATTTAATCTAAGAGGTTTTTTTGAAATAGAACACAGCTCCCAAGGTTTCCATAATTTTGAAGATTACCTGTATGTTTTCTAGTTAAAAAAACCAAAAACCCACAAGCAAACTTCTGGATTTAGCTGAACATGATAAAATTCGAATTAATCCATTAAAAAGGAATGAGATAATCCTGAGCTCAGACCACTGTTTTGATTGTAGTTAACCTGGTCCTAGTGCTTAACTAAAAAGTGAATGGATTTTCAAGGTAAAATTCCTTACTTTTGTGCTAAACAAGGCCATGTTTATGGAATACTTTTAAATAAATAATTTTGATAGAATTAAACACTTTTTTTTTGTCATGGAGGCTCTTAGATGATTTTATAAGGTTGCAAACTAAGACATCTTAGCGATACGTAATAAGATATTACATCAGTTTACCGAGTGACACCACTCGGGTCCCACCCTTTCTACCTTTACCTTTAGTCCTGTCTAAATTGTTTAAATATAAGTGATGGGTAACAGCAGTCACTCATATCCTTGGAAAACACACTGTGGTATCGCAGGTGCCAAGCCTGAGGAGAAGCTACGTAATGTTTCCTCTGACACAAACAGATAAAGACTCCCAAGAGATGGTTTCTCTGCCCTTCCTTTTTCTGGGTTTTCATTTCTGAGGTGTTTACTGAAATAAGCTAAGAATGAAATACTACCTGCTCTGACCAGATGGTAAGTTTGTGGGACTTTATCAGACGCTGAAGCTGCATGAGTGTTTTGTACAAACAGGGATGGAGATGATCACTTTTACTCCCAGTTTCATTCCTTTGGTATAAATATTGCATAGAGGTTCAGGAGCTTATTAAGTATATACCAAGCTTATTAAATTCTCTGGCTTTCATTCACTGAATCTAGTCAATTATACATCAGCGCTGCTATTGGTCTGTGTGATCTGGTCTCTGTGTTATATGTACTTTATAAAATTCCTGGCAAAGAGGATTTAATTCTACTTAGGTACATTAACATTAACGCTTTAGAACCTCATACTAGTTTTGACTAATGGAGTGTTTAGCCAATCTCTCTCATCTCTGACGGTGGATGCCCTGGGATGAGTAAGAACAAGACCGATGGATGTGCTACTTTCCATATACTTTCTGATCATTCCACTGGTTTGAACAATATTGTTCATGTGTTCATTTTGTTTTGAAAGATCTTGTTGGTTTTTTCTCTTTAAATTTATGCAGTTTTCCCCTGAGCTGGATCTTCCCGGCTCCTCTTTTTCTAGGAGTCACAATCCCTACTGAGCAGTCTTCAGGATTTATAATAGTTTTAAGCAAAATTCTTAGACGTTATTGTTAATAATTAAGCTGTTTCCTCCCTCTTTTCCTTTTGAATTCTTGCCTGAGTATAAGCTGGTCCTGGGAATTTGATAGTTTGTCCAGTTTTTTTCTTAAGTTCCTTTTAAGTGCTTTAATTTCAGAGGTATTTTTCAGGTTCCTCCAAAAATAAGGGCCATGGTATGGGAATCTCTCTGGTCTTCTCCATGATCAGCACTGATACAAATTATTTTGGTTTCCTGCTGTGTCTTCAAGAGCTTCATTTGTGTTTTGATCATCAGCTGGCTTGCAGGTCACCTGATAGTATTCATGTTCCTACAGTTTATGTGATAGTATTCATGTTTCTTATGTGTTTGAAGAAAGATTTATGAACAGTTCCAAGTCCTTCTGATAATTTTTCCTTGATTTTTTTTTATACCTTGGTTTTAGTTTAATTGCTTTTTTAAATCCTGTGTGGTTTTGTTTTTTTTAAAGTATCTGCTGCTTCAGCTTTCTGAGTGATTTTTCGCTTCAAAGAGGCTTCCTTACCCTTCTGGTTAGCCATGCTGGATTCATTCCACCATTCATGTTTGCTGATAGTGAGACTTCATTGGTAAGATTTTGAACCGCGCTCAGCACGTCAGTCTGTTGCAATGGGAGGTTGCAACTCTTTTTGTGGCACCTCTAACTAGCAGGCCCATGAAACATTTCTTGATAACGCTTAAATTTTATCTCTGAATTCTGTCCTAATAAGTCACCTCTCTGATGTATGTTCCTATTTTCCACAAAATGGATCAATAGTATTCTAAGGGCAAAGAAATTTGATCCTGTGCTGTTCCATTAGCATGTACCAAACCACTGGAAATATATCTAGAAGACAGCAATAAATTTTTCCTCTTGGTTTAGACCTCAGATTCTCAGCCACAAAGTTTCTGTTAACTGTGCTTTCTATGAGAAAACGGTGCATTTGGTGGGAGGTGAACTCCACCATAAAAATCACCTAAAAGTTGTAGGATGCAGCTGTCTTTAGTCTTTTTCTTCTTGCAGTGCCTTAGATGTGAAGGGTTGCTACAAGCAGTTCTCTGATGTGCTTAGTTCCACATTTCCTGTTAGTTCTCTAGAGGAAAGAAGATAAAATTGCACGAGAAGCGATGTAGCTGCAACGCATAAAAGTACTCAGCGTTTAGATAGGAATAAATTGCCCATCAGATGGTTACCCTGGTATTCCTGTACAATTTTATAAATAAAAGATAATTGTAGTATTTTTACTGGAATGCTCAAAAGGGTGTATAACTCATTTCATACCCTTTCAAGACATGATAATCTCTCTCTTTTCATTCTTTAGGAACTCCTTAAAACCCTCAAAACTAGAAGTAAAATTACCTCATGGTGATCTCATTTTTTTTTTTTCTAGGCGTGAAGTTATGAAGTTGCTAATCCAGTCTTTTATCTTGTACTCACAATTATAATGTCAAGATTGAATAATCTGCCTTTATCTCCAGGGTGACAGCTATGTAGAAACTTCAAAAGGGACAGTTTTTCGAGCATCTAAAGACTCTTGTTAATTACTATATCTTGAAGTAAAGTGAAATAAAGCAGGATGAAAAATGATATTTCTCTTTGACAACCTTGTAAAAACATCAGTGATGAAGCAGTACATTTTAAGTACTTTAAGAATGCGTTTAACTGAGATCAAGACCGTTCTGATCATGGTGCAGGTTAATCTCTACAAGATACATTATAGCAAGATGTGTGTGTGGCACTGATGGTTTAGAAAGCTCATTGTTGGAAATTAAATATTTTGCTTCTATTTTCCTGTTGAAATTGACTGAGATGAGTTAGTGACGGTGTTGATTTACAGTGTACAGAAGGGCTCGTATTGTTATGTCTTCCAAATATAAATTAACTGTTTTTCTTCTGTGAACTTCTTGTATTTCATATTCCAGTTTTATGCTGTTTTCACTACTGTTGACCTTGCATGACTTAAGTAGTGTAAAGCCACATTGCATATATTATGATGACCTATAGCAAGCACTGTGCTATCAACAGACAATACTAATACTGTGTTAACTCCATGTTTCTGCAGGATTGGGGTTTGAAGTGATAGTTCTGCACTCAGTGTTGGTTTCTCTATGTGCTACTTCAGGAGAGTCAGATACCAAGTGAAGTTGTACAGGTCAATCAATGGGGTGATATTTGCTCCATAGGTTATGAGTGCCGTGCGAAAGAAGTCCTTAGATCAAATCCATAGAGCTTAGGCCAGTCAGCAAGAGCTGTGGATCCATTCTCTTGATTTAAAGGTCTGTTATATTAGTTGTCTCTAAAAATCTGAGGAAGGTTAATGCTAGTAAGTAACCAATTAATCTCTTGTTCGTATCAAGTTGCAAGTTAATACTTCATATAGACCCAAGATAAGTAAAATCAGGCTCAGATTTTTGAAAATATATAGCATTTCTATTTTGTTTTTTGATCTTGTTTAATATAATACACAACTATCTATATCATGAAATATATAAGCCACAGTGGATAACTGAGTAAGCTGATGTTGGTGCTAGAACACTATTTGTTTCACTACTTTTAACTAATTGTGGAATTGTAGCTTTGTGAATTTAATATTACCTCAGCAATGGCTTTGAGTGGTTCTTGGATAACAACTGCTGCACCAGGCTACTGGCCATTGCTCTGATTTCCTTGCACTAGTAGTAGCCAGTAGATGGTGTTCTGAAAGAATGAGGTCTTAGTAGTATAAAGGGCTTAAGCAATTGTGGAGATTTTTACTGGGAAAGGGGAAGAACCCTGTTCCTGGACCCATCTCAGTTCAGATCCCCAAAGTAGTTTCCCTGCAGGAGCTATTGTGTAACTGTACAGGAGACGGCAATTCTTATGCTCCTTATGACAGGAGCCAGTCATTCCTGCTGGCACCCATTTCCAGCCGTGCTGGTCACCACACATATTTGCCTATTTGTGCTGCATTCATTTGTTGTGACACTTAAAAAAAAAAAAAACAAACCAAAACAACTCCCGCCCCCCCCAAAAAAAAAAAAAAAGGCAAAAACCAAAACCACAACAACTTGTATCTAAAAAAAAATATGGAAAGCTAGAATATTCAAGTGAGATAATACTCCCTCTTGGCAACACAAAATCAACAAACGTAACATTCCTTTTGTTAGCTTAACCGTGTAACGGTCTCATCAATAATAAAACTGCACTTACAAAAATATCTGGTCCAGGCTTTCAGTCTGAGCCTCTCCCTGTATAACAGAAGGGAATGCAAGGTGTGTCTATAGCTTTCCTCATTCCTTTTACTTGTGCAAGAGAATGACATCTAAAGTGAAAGTTCAGTAACTGGATAATTGTGGTTAAATGAGTGTTAGTGAAGATACCTTTAAGGAATTACTAAAATGCCACTAAGAAACTGCTGTGGTTAAAATGAGCCAAGAGTGGTAACAGGGATGTGGCAGCACTTGCGCCTTTCAGAAAGGAAAAGAGACCATTAGTACAAAAGTTAGCAGAATATATGAAGTCCCATTGCATGCTGAATAGCATGTGATCTGTGGGATATGTTTCAGTAATATCTAAAACTGAGAATCTCATATATTGCTTTAGGTTGGTATGAAGTTACTGTTTGAGTTTAAGTTATTACTAGGCTGTTGAAAAATGCTGAGGAAGTTTAAATGAGGTACTAAAGCCCAGGGTTTTTTAAGGTAGTTCTTGTGCCTGAATAGCTTTCAAAGGTGGAAACTTGTACCTGTGGGATATCAGCTTTGTAGTGCAAATGCCCCTTCTGAAAGTAGATGTGGAAAATTAAATCACTTGTCTGTCTTAAACAGTTCAGCACAAACTATCACACTGGCAAGTCCTAACCTGAATATTTAAACGCTGAAATGTCTTAGTAATTAACACACAGTAATTAGATCAGTTCAGCAATACTAATATATATTAATTTAGTCCATGAACACCCAAATCCAGCAGAGCAGTTACAAGCAATCCCATTGAAGTCAATATAATTGAAGTTATATATATCCTTAAGTGCTTTTTTGGATTAAGGCCTAAATACTTTTTCTCTTCAAAGAAAATGCTGTTCAGCTCCTGGCTCTCAGATGCTTTTGCTCATAAAAATGAATGTTGCAACCTGAATATGTGAATAATGAGGAGGTTGCTACTCCCAGCTATTTGTGAAGCTGTGTGTTTCCGCTTTGCACTTGCCAAAGCACATATGACTTGGGTCAAGAAATACATGATGACAGAGAGCTGAGAGGCTGAGGAGAAGTTGGGTCCATGAGAGAGATGCTGGTGGGGGAACAGACTGCGTTACTTCCCAGGAAGAGAACTACAGATGAACTGTGTGAACACAAGTTTTAGGTAAATACAAATTATTGTAGAGTTAACTGCTGTAATGTAATACAAATACAGTTGATGGTCTCCAAAGTGCATTTCTCCTCAAGCATTTTGCACGTAATTCCTTAAAAGTAGCTACTTTGATGCCTGCAAGGCAGTGTATATAATGGTCATCTCCTGTGATTATCTCCATCTTGTTTGAGCTTATCGCTTTGGTTAAACCCAGAAATGTCTTCCACCAATGTAATGTTCTTTTAAGCAGTTCTGTTGATCTGCCAGCTCTGTTCCTGTTCTTGTCCTTTCTTTCCTCTTTGCCTTGTATGCAAGCAGCTTTATCATGAAGCTCTTCTGTATGGTTACTACTTTCCTTGCTCCAAGGACAGGAATTTTGTCACCCGTAATATTGTCTTTGAGTAGCACCCATAAAAATTCCTAGATAGAGGAAAATTACATTTTTCTGATAAAACTTAGGGTGAAGTGTATCTTGTCATTGAGGAAGTGCTAACGTGACCAAATTCAGATGTAAGAGGGTTCTGGAGCAGTGCTGGAGTCAAAACGAATGGCTGTGCTGGGCTTGGCCTGGAGGCACAGCGCCGTCAGGACGTCGCTCCTGTATTCAGGATTCAAACAGCAAGGCTTGGCCTAACGAGCTGGCGCTGCCAGGTCTATGGCAGCTGTCGCAATGCATAATTAACGCAGCCCTGGGATTCGGTTTCAAACACTCTGTGTCAGTGCAGGCAGGAAGCCTGCAAAATGGGCAGTGTTTTCAATAGTCAAATATTTATGATTAACTAACTTGATAATGGCGAACACGTTTCTGCAAAATTGGGTGAAGAGAGGAAGGATTCCCAAATAGGTTGTAATTGAGAGATTCCAGTGGAAATTAATGTCATTTTCATTCTCTACAAACAGCAAGGAAAAAACGAATTTTTGCTTAAGCAGTTTTGGGCAGTGTACAGCGTAAACAACAAAATGAGTAGAGCTAGAAACTTCTAGTTGGCTATTTCAGCTCTAAGTAGGTCAAAAAGGATACAGGAGGAAGCAAAAGCTCTATCAATATTTGGGCAGTGTGATTAAGTAGATGGTTTTGAAGCAAGCTGGTGGGTGAAGAAGGCTTCTCAGGGAAACACTTTGGCCAGCAAGGTATGTAATATTTATATTGAGAACTACTTTCCTGACAGGTTGAGGAAAAGGAAAATGGCTTTTTAATACAACTTCCTTCCCTGTGTGGGGGTAGCCTTCACCATGTAATAGAAGGAGGTTCTCGTCCTTTAGCTGTGGCTTGGCTCCCTCAAAGATGTTGCTGGAGTGTGCCCTTGGTGTCCAGTCATATCCTAACCCACACGTGTTTGATTACTGCAAACAAGCTGCCATAATAAGAAACTGTCCAGGTGAAATTTTTGGAGAAAGTTATATGAAAGGAGAAAAGTTGATCTAAAGAATTGTGCCTGTTGTGTATTTGGCTTTCTGCGGCAGTACTGTGGAGCAGTAGCAGAGAATCTCCGGGCAGGGTAGTAATTATGCCATATATATTTCTTTCTGGTTTTGTTTGTTTTTTGTTAGAGGAGGAAAAATATCAAACACAGCTGTAGGAAAGAAATAAATTTAAAAATCTACTCTCTCTGACCTTAAACTTCATTCCTGCAGTGCATGTGTTTTTACAAGACTATCCCTTGTTGCCTATGAATTATGTAAAAGACTTGAGTTATATTCCCAATGCCCACAGTGGAAAACCTGCTTCATGTGTGAAATTTAACAGATGAGAAGTAGAAATTGATTTTGAAATTTAGATCCTATTTTGCCAGTTTTAGCACTTGGATTAAATTAGTGAAGTTTTATGCATTTCAAGTAGCTGAAAACTTTAAGTAGTATCTCTAGCTACATTTATAAAGAGATCTAAATGTACTCTAAGTTTAATGTAATTTCAGGACCTGTTTCTTGAAATGCTTTGGATTTAATTTGAACATGAAAACATCATTACTAGGCTGAAAATAAAGAGGTTTTGACTGTGTCCAAAATACGTGTGATTTTTAAAAAAGTAGAGGCTTTTGAGAGAAGTTAAGTTTGTTAAGCTTTATTTAACTCATTCTTTATGACTTAGAAGACCATAAACTAGGGAGAGCAGCCCAAGCTTAAGATAAATGACTTTCCAAAGAAGATGCTCTACTTGAGAGTACTGCTATAGGATGTTTGGGTTTTTTCTTCAGTCATCTCTGTGCCACTCTACCTTCAAAAAAAAAAAACCAAAACAAAACAAAAAAAAAACCAACTTAGTGTCTCTGAAAACTTGAGTGCGTACCTGTAGAATGAAATCAGCTAAGAAACTATTATATGCATTACAGTAAACTTATGTTCTTCATGATGGCAACAATTCTTTCTACATTTGTGCAATTAAATTGTTGGCTTCTTCAAAAGGCAGGCAGGCCAGTGGAGAAAGATTCTTTTTCCACAGGTAACTTGTGGAATTAATAACCAGGTCTGTCAGGGAACTCTTCAGTGCTACATTTAATTTCAACAAGCTCTGAAAGATCTGGAACAGTGAAGTATGAAGACTGGCTTTTCTGGTAGATATTTTAAAAATAATCATTATGAAAAGCCTGGAGAAATGTTGATAGGATCGCAGAGGCTCTGGTAAACACCACCACCCTCCCCCCCAGTCAGGGACTGATAGCTAATGGGCTTGCACTGAAATGTGCTATTCTGAATCTGGCTAATGATTGCTGCTGTTTCACTCCCTCTGGATTGTGAAACAAAGAAATTATGCATCAAATTGAATAGCTGCAATTTTGCCACACAAAAAAACCAAATATGTGCATTACATGTCTGCTGTAACTAATTTATGTATATGTATCTAATTTGTTTATTAGCAGGTTGATATTTATGCATTTAAACAAAAACTGATTTAATGTGGAAAGAATGAGAAGGGAGATGATGGACTCCATTTAAAGCACAAACCCTTCTCCCAAACAAACCAAAAAGAGGCAAGACCTGGATTTTTCTTAGTTTTAAAAGGCAGTTTTCCATAACTCTTACTGACAAGTGTATAGTTCCTTTGCTCACAGAGACTGCACACTGTTGAGCAATATCTGCCCCGTTTATTATGAGTAGACTTGTTTTAATTGATTATACTCGAGCTGGGTGTATAACAGATAACAGAGTGGAAAGAAAAAAATGTTCTTCTGCAGAGAATAATTCCTAGTTAATAGATGGAGTTTTATTAATAGTTATGAATAATAATATGTATTTTTGAAGCTGTGGCCAAACATTATCCAGCCTAAGATTAACTTAAAATAAGTAAGGCACTCCCCACCACAGGGGAAAAGTAAGGGCCTCTTGTCATGTTATAGGCTTCGGTGATGCTTAAATGAGCCAGAACAAAGGATTTATTTGGAAAGAAGTTACATTAGGATTTGGTCCAGTTACTTCATGTGTGTCCCCTTTTGTTGTCAACCTCGGAAGGCTATCCCATAATGGGTGGCCTTGTCAAGGACCATTTAGGTATAACAGAAAGAGTCTCCTAGCAAAAATGCAAGTAAATTTTTCATCTACTACAACAATGAGCTGGAATGCTTGCAGGGGAGAAAACCAGAGCAGTTTTTATTTATTTATTTATTTTGTATAAAAGGCTTGGAACAATTCTGCAGTGTAGTACTGACCTTTTCATATACAGAACTAAGTGGTAAGGGAAATTGGGTTTCCTGTCAGCTCTTACAATCTGCTATTTCTCTCCTTTTTCATGTGGTCAATACTTGGCTTTTCTCTAAAGCCTTGCTGGGGATATTGTTATTTCAGTTAGACCATAAAGACCCTCACCTGCCATTGCCAACATGTTTCCTAGCAGAAATAGATTAGCTCAAATGACAGCATCCAGGCAAAAGTTCAACTTTAATGTCTGGTGCCTTATAGAAAACTAGCAGCATGCAATACATGGCTTAGCTGCACTTCACTGTCAATGTGTGTTTTATTCAAGGTTTGCTTTCTCCTTTTCTTAGAAACCATTTTAAATGCAGGGATATAATAGAACTTTTTTCTTGTAAAGAAAATATGTTTCTGGCTTGTTGTAGGATAAGTTGACAGGAAAGGGCAGAAGAAAAGTATAGGATAATGACAGAGAAAATATTAGAAGTGAAAAAGATCAATTAAGCGCATCAGTCTCATTTGTGAAATTGATTAAATTAGGCAAATTTCGTCTACAGAAGGGAATATTATTTATTGGGACTGATTTGTGGGAGCTCAGATAATGAGTTAAGCTCATCTGTGCCACCTTTTCTTAACTGATAAAACTCTTAGGAGTTGAAATTTCAAAAGTTGAATTAGTTTAAAATTCTGTAGAAAAGGGACTGTGTCATGTAAAACACCTTACAGGTCTAGCGGCCATTCCTTGGGGTGAAAAGAGAGGCTTAACTTTAAAACTGTGTTTAAAACTGTTTTGTAAGGAAAAAAAAATGCACAAAGAAGAGCCCTTGAAAGTGCTGATAGTTTCTGTGACTGTTGTGATCTGCAGCTCTCCTTCCCTGCATCTGTGACACTGTAATTAAGGAGAATTAATTACCATGGAGTCCTTGTTAAGACTAATGCTGGTAAGAAAAGGGGCTAAACCAGATAGTCTTCCATATCTTCAGCTTATCCATGAACATCTTGTGGAATATAAACAAGGGGAAA
Organism: Xenus cinereus; assembly: GCA_025774025.1. Taxonomy (NCBI): domain Eukaryota; kingdom Metazoa; phylum Chordata; class Aves; order Charadriiformes; family Scolopacidae; genus Xenus; species Xenus cinereus. Next base: position 14,396,515 of record JAOXJK010000002.1, on the reverse strand, counting down.
GATTTATGGGAGGCTAAAGTCTCAGGATATCAGAAGAGTTCATGTGAAGGAGAGGTAGAGAATTCTGGAATGATTTGTGAAAAATGAAATCCATGGGACCAAAGACTGATTACTTTTTCTTTATGGTCTGTAACCTCATATTTTGGGAAGAACATAGCATTTTGTTATTTGTGGGAAAGTTGCTTCAGGGAATCCTGTCTTGGGATGTGGACTAGGAAAGGTTCTATGTAGATCAACTGTGAAGAAAATTTCTTTTCTATAGAACATATTCAGCCCATAGGTTTTGACAGGTAGAAGAGGATAAAAGATGGTGTTAAGATAAGAGATGGTGTAAATATTGTCATAGTGTGCTATTCTATGTAAAAATCCTATGTTTAGTGCAAATCAAAAAAGTAGAGGTCGGAATCTAGAGGATGGTTGCATCTCTATGGAAGTTGTGTTTTTGCAGAGCCTTGGTTCCAGGGGCAAATCTGAGAAACGCTGCCAATTTTAGTGATTAAAAAACATAAGCCATGCAAATTTAGTGGATCAGGGAATGGGTGTGAGAAGCAGAAGAAATAGCTTTGAGTGCAGTTGTTTCAGGGACCTGCCTAAACTGGCTGTGCTGCTGAGGGGGGGGGTGTGTTCATATGACAATATTTTGTGATAATTGGTCAACATGACTTTGACTTCTCATTTTGGTGGGTTTTATGTTTTAGAATAAAAGGTTAAATTAAAAGGACAGACTGCAGATAAAAACAGACATCTACTTGTGGTTAATAAGATATTCTGATCAATCAAAAATAAATATTTTAAGACTTGAACTGACCTAGCTCTCTTAAACCACACCAACTGATTATTTTTATTTTTTTTTTAAATTTTACTGCAAAACCAGAAGCCCCTCTGTTCACCCAACTGTATAATTGACTCAAAGAGTGTCAGTAGTCCATTTCTACTTCCATTTGATTTTTTCTGCTTTATTTCTTAAATGAATGTTATAGATAGGTGGAAGCAAAGGCCTGTTGTTTTGCACCTTTTTTTTTTTTTTTATGAATGGAGGCTCCATTTACTGTTGACAATGTTCTCTTTAACAAAACCTCTAGAATTCAGTTAGGCTTTTGCTATTATCTTTGACAAATTTCAACTGGAAGACTGTAAGTTCAGTGGGGACTAGTAAGTCTAAAGCATCCCATGCTCCTGGATAAGTGTACTGATGAGTTGTGATGGAGGAAACGTGGTTCTGAGGTTTACCATATATGTGTGTGTGTTTATACATATATACGTGTATGTAAAAACCGGAAGCCCCAGGCAGAAGGCATTGTAGTCTCTTAGGCTATCGGTCAGGCGCAAATCCTTAGTGTTGGCTTCACACTAAGAAAAAAATCCACACACATAAAATACGAGGGAAAAGTGGCGGGGAAGATTCAGGGCAATGGAAATTTTATGGCCCCTAATGCTGAAGAAGTGCAGCTTCTTGGTAGGGAAAGGGATCAGAGGAGCTGCACCACTTCAACTGCTTCTCTCTCTTGTCTGGTGGAGGACTGACACTTGGTTTCGTTGTATTTCTCCTGTTTTCTTATTGCACTGCTCTAGTCGTTAGTCACTGACAATATCCGGCAAGGCAGGGGGCTCAGCGAGAGGCCAGGTCAAGGATATGACCAACAGACTACTCCACTGAGAGGACAGGACAAAGCAGCTGAAAAGACCTGTGCACTTAGTGTGGAAAGATGCTGAAAGTACATTTAAAAGTAAAGACACAGCTTGTGTTGTCCTGCGCAAATTTGTCCAGGTCTTCCTGAATGGCTTGACTGCTTTTTCTAGAGTGAGCTGTCCTTGTGAAGAAAATTCCTTAAGAGAAGGAGCTTGGATCACAGAGTATTTGTTATACCAAGGGGCATCCAAAAGACTGTGGTACTCAATCCCTTCTTTGCCCCAGTCTTTAGTGGCAAGACTAATGTTCAGGAATCCCAGGTCCCTGTAACCCATGGGGAAGGCTGGAGCAAGGAAGACGTTCCCTTGACGGAGGAGGATCATGTTATAGGACTCTTAAATAGACTGGACTTAAATAAATCCGTGGGACCTGATGTGATACAGCCACAATTGCTGAGGAAGCTGGCTGATGTCATTGCGAAGCCACTCTTCACTGTCTTCAAAAGGTCATAGCAATCAGGGGAGGTTCGTAGGAACTGTAAGAAAGAAAATGTCACTGCCTTGAGCAGGGGGTGCTCGGACTAGACAATATTCAAAGGTCCCTTTCAACTTCAACCATTCTGTGATTCGGTTATATTGAGTCTTTCCTAAAAGTGAATGAAACTGTTTCTACCACAGCAGTACCTGAGGCCTCTGCTGTTGCAGGGATGCATGAAGTAAGCTGTTACCGCAATGATAAGACTCTTACTGACAAGGACATACAAGCTCTTTGTTGAAAACCTGTCTACAGGGCTTCTTTTTAGATTACGTAGAGATGAGATGTTCTGTGGCTGATCCTGTACTTCATAAAATCAGTGATTAAATTTCCACTGGGAATAGGATGTAACTGGTGAGCTCAGGGAGGGCTACAATATCATAAATACAGTTGTTGTCTTCTCAGGAGTGCCTGAGGGAGCAAGGTATTTAAAGTAAAAAAAATCTGTTTTCTGCTTGCCCTCTGTTGTAGCTCCACCTGAAACCTGCTGGACTCTGTTGATCCTTGGGGGGCAGCTGCTGAAATTGCAGTGGAAAGCTCACAGATAAGAGAGGAAGGTTGATCCAAATTCCTGCATTCTTTTCTTTCTGTGTACAGTCACTTGAATACGTAGGGATACCTTGCGCTTGCTGTCAGATATTCTGTTCACGTTGTTTTGTGTTCACATTGGCTAAATAGATGTTTCCTTCCAAATTTCTCTTGTTGTGTAACAGGTACTCAAGAAATTTGTTGATGTATAGTTCACGGCGCTTATGTATTACGTGACTGAGTGAAAAGCTATGGAATGGCGTCAGATCACTCTACTGTGTTGCGATGAGTTACTCTGTTGGTAGAAATACATTTTGATGAGCCGATTGGTGGATGCTTCTTCGTCCTGGCTTGTATTTCACCTCATCTGCTAAATAGCTTGTGCTGTCTCTGGCCAAAAATGTACTGGGAGTGAAGGAAGGGTTTTTCAGGGAGTTAAAAATTCGTGAGACTACCAGGTTAGTTTTTTTGCTTCGCTGATTGTGATGGGATTTTGTAGAAGTTCATGTTCTATTTTTAACTTGTAAAGGAGATGGCTATAAATGTATCCATTGCTGAGTGTGCGCTTGGTTAGAATCATTTGTTCAAGTTTTTCCCCTCATTTTCATGAGTTCAGTTGTGGTATAATGACAGAATCCTTTTGATATTTCAGTGACACAAAATTGATATTAGAAGGCTTTTTAACAAGACAGCACTCTGTGTATGAGCTGACTTCTGTATTCTGTCCGATACCACCATTACATTAAAAGAAAAATCATCTATTCTTGAATAGTTGTCAGGGAGGAGAGGATTTTTTTGCTGATTTGTCTAGACAGAAAGAGTCCTCATAGCAAAGATATCACACTCATGCTCAGACCTTGCTTAATATTTCTAAAGAGCATGAATGTTATATTCCTGTTCAGTTTGCTCATTCTTAATTTGTTTATGAAGAGGCAGGACAATATTCTGCAGCATCTGTGAAATATTAACAATTACTTCCCAATTACATCACTACTAAATAGCACACAGGTTTTATTGTTGAGATACTTGTGAATCACTGCTAAAAGTTTTTTTTTATCAGAGATTATATTTTTAACAAATCACCCTTTACATGCAGGCATTTTTAATATTATTTATTATAATTTTAAATACTCAAAATCTCTACAACTGCATATCCACAATTTATGTACTGGTTTCCTAGCCTCTTCTGGGCGTACAGATTTCTGGATAAGCCAGAATGGAATAGTATCAGTGCAGAGAGGCACCGAGAATTTCCGTTTGGCTGCAAATTTCAGAGCAACCCACCAGCTAAATTTTCTATTTGACACAGAGGAGTCAGGTTGTTACTGTGCAATCTCATGTTGGCCACAGTGGTGCTACCCGAGGAGTACAGGAAATCAATGGTGACTGACAGATTCTAGTTGTGGTTACAATTTGCTGCTTGTCTCATTCGTTGCTCTGAGATGAAAGAAACCTGCATCAGGTCTTCTGCAAGGATAAAATTGCTTCTCTTTGTGTGTCAGTTATGGTGGTTGATTTAGCTTACAGAGGACCAGAAAAACTCCCCCCCACCCCCAAACCTGCCCATGCCCCACCTGAGTTCAGAGGGAGGACTGTCATAATTTAGTGATGGTTTCTTTTCCCATTGTTAGTTATAGTGTAGTCTGCGTACAGAAATGAAGCTTGAGTTAATTGTGGGTCATGTAGCCAAGCTCAAGACTACAAATAATGACAAATATATCCCAAGACGCTTGAGAAACACACACTTTGCTTTGGGAGGAGCACTCACACTGGTTGGCTGCTTTGCTGGATAAAATGCCCGTGACAGCGCTGCTCACCCAGGAGCTGCGTTTAGGCAAGTGGCTTACGGGAATGCTGGAAATATATATTAAACTTTTTCTCTTTTAGAGCTGTAATTTTGCCAGAAACAAACTTTCAGAAAATTAGGTTCTCCTAATTAAGGGCCTCTGTTGTGTCATTGTAGGCAGTTAAATAGGCAAGTCCTTTTGGCAAGTCCTTTTTACTACTTAGTTGATAGTTAAATACAAAAGACAATGTTGTGGCTTACAGTATCAAGAGGTGGTATCAAGAGGTTGGTGGTTTGGTGTTTTTTGGCTTTGCTGATACTGGAAATCTGACTATATGGATTCATTTTCTATTATATGTATGTGGGATAGTGAATCTTATGCACTGAATGCACCGAGAGTTTGGCTATTAACATTACATTTGCTTTTGTTTTGCATTTGTCTTTTTTTTTTTTACTGGTTTCTAAGAGAACATAATGAAGGGCTGATACCAGAAAGAGATTTTGTAGAGATTTTATTTTCTCTATTTTCTGTTTATAGAAATTTTATTTTCTGTTGCTAAGGCCATGAGCTGGAAATGGCAGAAGAAGAGAAAGACTTGCATGTTAGTCAATCACTTCAGAATACAGCCAGCTGGGGCAGGGGGAGCAAGCACACAGTCCTGGAGTTTGGCAAATGAAGTACTTCCACTTGACACTGACCATCACATTGCACTACTGAACTAACGCTGTTCAGACTTCCTCTCAAACACAGGGTACAAGCTTGTTCACTCATGTTCAAGAAAGATGAACTCAGATACACAGAATTACTGTGAGGTTAATGAAAAACCTGTTTTATGAGAAGAGACTGAAAAGAGATTGCTCATTTAAGTTAAGAAAATGCAGCTAAGTGGGATCAGAGTGCTGCCTATGAATACATCAAAGAACATGGAGGCAGGTAAAACAGGGAGGGAAAAGAGATGCCCCACTTAATCTAAAGGACAGGCACAAGAGAACAAACGGGTATAAACTGGTCATGAATAAATTTTAGGTTGGAAATTAGAAGAAGGTTCCTTGCCATTGAAGGAGTCAGACTTTGGAATAGCCTTTTAATTAGAGTCGCAGGGGCAAGAAATTACCAAGGAGATTATATGATATTGTGCTGCTGATAGCAGGGGACTGGAATTGGTGAATAAGGAGGTCCATTTCAGGCTCGCTTCCTACATGCTCTGTCTTCTTTTCTGGGAAGATAAGTATAACCTGGTTTCCCTTTCAAAAGACAGAATTGAAAATCATGGCATTACTCAAAGCCATCTCACAGAACTTTCATACTGCAAAAGGTATTCTGGGGAAACCAATCCTGTATATCACTATTAAGCTGTTTGCATTGCGGTATAGCTAGATTGAATATATAGAAAAGAACTGAGCGTAAAGCAAGAAAATACCTTTGGACTAAACAGATTTTTCAGCAAAAAATGTACTGATGAAGCCAGTATGTTTTAATGTGGCCAAAACATAAATGAGAACATCTAGTAGTAAGCATCTCCAAATGGTAGAGATCAAAGTGCGGGGTGGGGGAAAAAAATTATTTAGATTACTTAATAATATTTTAGGTGATATATTAAAAGGTGTAATGATACCTTGCCATTCTTTTTTTTTTCTCCAGCCTTTTCTAATGTTACTTTTATAGGAGATGTAGTGAAATATAACAGGTTTGAGGTGTACCACAGACAGAGCAGACTGGTCTTAGGGATGAGAGTGGTACTTAATTGTCTCATTGCCAGCCTGTGTCCTTTTACATCTAAACCTATGTAATGCTACCCCAAATGGATAATTCAGTTATATTTTATGAGAAATAACAAGAAAGCTGCAAAAAAGGAGCATTGGGTGTATTTATATCATGTCACCAATTAAAACTAGTTCATGCTTCTATTTTAAATATTGATTCTGTTACTTTATCTGATATAATGACTTTGCCACTTAGTCTAGTAATGGAGGCCACATAAGTGTTCAGGGTAGGATGGGTTTGTAAAGTAACACTTATACTCTTCTTCAGGGCTCACTGCTAGATTGGCCCAGTGTGAGCTCAAGCTTTGGCCTGGTGTGACCCAGTGAGGCTACAGAGACCTCTGTAGTCAGACCCTTCTGATACCATTAGGAAGCCAGGATGGGCAATGGCAGCAGAGTCATGCTGCAACACACCTGAGGAATTCACAAAACCCCTTCTTACCCCCACCTCGTTACTGCTTCTCAAATGAGGCTGCAGCTCCAACCACTGGAGTGGTCACCTCTCTTCTTGGGAGGTGGAAGTTGGAGGTGCTCATTACAAGCTGGAACCACTGCCTGCCACCTCCTTGAAATAAAAGTCAAAGAAAGGAAACTTATGCACTGGGCTCCAGTCTCAGGTGGATGAGGATTTAAGTGCTGTCCCTTCTGAGAATGGCTTTGAGTGAGTCTTTGCCAGCTTTGCTTCCTATGCGTGTGAGTATAAACAACAAGTGGTACAGAGCATGAGAGCACATTTTTGTCTGCATTTAGATATGTCAGAACTCCATCCCTAAAATTACTTTGAATCGCAAAGTAAGAAAATGTGGTGATACTCTGGGTGTGAGTTCTTTCAAGTGGTAGACAGTATCCCTGGGATGTAGACAAGTGAAACTGAAGCATTTCTGATTAAAGTCTTTCATAAGGCACAAAAAAATTATGCAACTGTATGATAAATATTTGGCTTTTAATAGCATTAATGACCTTGACGGAAGGTAGTCCTAGGATTTAATATTAATTTGAGGTTAATGGAGTCAGCTCCACCCAACCAATCATTAATTCGGAGCCGTTGCCCTAGACTTTGATCATTAGTGCTTAAAAACAAAATCAATTTTACATGGTTTGGGGCACCTTTTGACCAGCAACATCAACAATACGTTCTTAATTTTGAAAATGACCTTCCTGCTAGATTTTTCTTTTTCTTCCTTGCATTGCCCACCATTCAATAATGTGTAAGCATAAAATGAAAATGCCAAATTTCAGCATGCTGTGTGTTGAAATGCCTGGTTTATTAAGTCCTGAGGTGTGTTGATAATAGAAGCATAACAGCTTTTTACATGGAGTACTTCCAGATTCCAAAGTCTTACAAATGGCAGTTTTTAATGGTTTGAAAGTATTTTCTAAACACTTTGGACATTGTGTTCAAAGTCATTAATGTTTGAGTTCAACATACTATTAAATATGTTGGTTTTGTGCATGTCCTGCACCTTTAGGTAGGCACTTTGTGGGTAAGGAGCTGTGTCCGTAAACACTTGTGCTAATGGCTGTTCTCAGAAACAAATCTTGAATTTTGGAAATACTAAGCTAAATTTCAGAAGGATTCCAGTAACTTTGGTTACGTCACTGCAGACCACAGGTGCATAATTTTTCTGAAATACTGCATGTAGATGCATCCTTTTGAGCTGAATGCTAAAACTGTAGTATACATTGTAATGAAGTACTATTATTACTGTTTGCGTTTTATAAAATACAGCCTGAGGCTGAGCAGACAAAAGCGATGTCACAGTGTAGTTCTGGTATGGGATACCACGCACAGAAAAAAAAATATCAATAACCTCCTGAACTGTGCAGAGTGAATACTCTCCCTTCTGTGTTAGAATGTCATGTATAACCTTTAATGCAGCACTCCATTTCTATGATGATGTGCATGCTAAGTTTCCCTGACAAAAAAAAGGTCTCAGTAATTAAACTCCCTGTGACATGCAGATCCAATTATGGAGTATGTGAGTTAAAGGAAATGATTCTGAGCAGTGAAACTGGCTCAAGCACAAAATTTCAATAAGAGCAGCCCCATTTTGAAAGTGGAGCATCTGAATAGGGAACTCCCATCTTTTGTGTTCCAGTGCTACAAGATCTTACAGCAATACCCACAACAGCAGGAATCTCACAGGATGGCTAAATATAAACCCTGTTATTCATACCTTATTGTAAAATGTCACACAGATAAAGCATATTTATTATTTTTGTGTACGTGTGTATATATACACATACAGTTAAAAGACAAAGTCATTCTCAAGAATCAGTGTCTTGCAGAAATGGCATAATAAAGAGGCATTACTTGTGTGGCTTTTTGTCTGTTTGTTTTAAAATACACTGTTTTCCTTTATTGCAGAATAAATTTTTGCTTAACTCCCTATATTTTATTAACAGACTAGGAGTGGAGTCGTAGCCCCTTGAATACAGTGCCAAAATATCCTGTATTTTCTGTAGGATCATAATTAAATGTGAAACTTTTTTTATCAGATTAAAAAAAACACAGGCCCAAAACCTAAAGAAAGGAGACCAGAGGAAATGAGCTTACTGAAAATTCATAAAAGAAATACAGCTGGCTATTTCAGTGTCAAGGCATACATTCTAAGAAATTAAAAATGTTTCTTTCTGATGGTTTTGAAAATATTTCAGTTTTATGCAGTGTTATTTTAGTTATGTGTAAAAGCATGTGCTTAACTTACATTTTTGGTTTGCTTGAAAACTGTAATTTTCACATTTCTCCTAAATTTTATCTTAAGCCCCCTCAAAATTTTATCTTAAGTATGAATCTTAGTTGATAACACGGCACTATTTCTGCTTGGTATAATTGGAAACACCTACCATTTCAATTGAAGTCTGTTCTGTTTGGGTTTTTTTGTTGGTGGTTTCACCTTAGAAATGCTTGAATAATTACTCAAATGTAGTGACACTACTGTCTGTTGTACTGTGAGTAAATTTTTAAACAGTTTTTGATTGTTGAGTATAACACTCTCGCGCAACCCCATGAAAACACTCCCCCGTTTAACTCAGCAGAGCTTTATTAAAGCTATTTTTTATAGCGCTGTTAGTTTTCGCAGATGTTTGTCTACGGGATTTTCTTTACTGTTTAAAATGCCACTAGAAATCTTATTCTAATAACTGCTGGGCCCTTCGTAGTGAAATGATGGGGGAGCGTGATGAGGCTATAAAAGAAATTGTTAATGCGGAGAAGAAGGTGCTGGCGGGCTGTGCAGCAGCCTCCTACCCTCCGCTCTGCAGCCCCATAAACAACTTGCTAACGAGCACCAGATAATGGCTGTGGATGCTAAATAATTTCTCTCCCTGCAATTGAGCTGAAATGTTTAAAATATGGTAGTTTATAACAAAAAAAAAAAAAAAAAAGGTCTTTCTAGGGGAAAACAAATAATTTTCTGTTTGATCTACACCACCTTTTTAATAACATTTTATGGTATCACACAGAGGAGAAAACAAAATAAATTCAGCAAATGTAGAAATCGATAGAGAATCTGGTATTTCCTCCGGTGAATAAAATCAATTACATCTTCAGAAGAGAGGTGTTTCTTTAAAACTAAAAAAGAAACCGGGAGAGAGAAAAGTGCTCCCCCCTGACCCCTTCCACTCGAGCCAAGCCGGCTGTAGGTGTCACTGTCAACATGGCTTTGGGGTCAGGTGCCGGGGATGTCATTGTCACCCGGCGAGCTGTCCGCGTTATTGAATGAGTCGGCGTTCGGATGTTCAGCATGCATGGGACATGGTCTGCCGGGCTGTTGGAGGCACTGGCAGCAGAAGGTGACATCTGGTGACTAATGGGCTCAGATGCGAAAGCCGTTCCCGCCGTTCGGTGGGATGCAGCTGCTCTGCCGCCGCGCGAGAGGCAGGAAAGCGATGGGGAGAACAGCGCCAGGAAAAAAAAAATCAATACTTCTGATTGCAGAGGAAGTATAACATGGCCCCGGCTGCAGACATTTTCCCAGCCCAGGACTTCTGATAAATGAAAAGATGACGCCGCTAAGCACGCCGCTTTACCGTGTCTCCTCTTTTGCTTATCTAAACCCATCGACTTTTAAGGAAACGGCTCCACCTTATGAAACAAAGATGGACCCTTTCCAGACACGGTCCAGCCCTTGCTCTGCTTCTCTTGTCAGACAGGGCTGTGTCAGAGTCAAACCGCTCTGGTTTCAGGGTAACCTCGGCTCTCGATCATCCCCCTGTAACGCTTTCAGAGCTGAACCAGAGCTCTGGCTGTTTCCTCGTGGGCAGGTACGTGTGAGGAGAAGCTCATCTGTCATTTAAACTCCCTGAAACAAAGACTAAGCCGGAATGCAGTGCCCGTATATTTCATGTTTGATCCACTGATCAAATATGATTTATTCGTCGAATTCTTAGAAATGGCAGAGAGAAACCACAGGAACAGCTCAGTGCTGCAGATGGTGGTAAAAACTCTGTTATTAGCAGCTGACAGCACAAACCACAGAGTGGAAAGCACAGATAAATTTGTGGCTGGAAGTTAGTGTTTACGGCAGAAAAAGGATTTTAAGAGGAGCTTTCTGATGTGTGCAGGGGAGGGAAAGGGGGAAGGAGCTGGGAGGCGGGAAAGGAGCATTGCTTAGTTCTTGTGCCCTTCCAGGACAAGTAAATGAGTGTGTTTGGTGTTAGGGAGTCACTGAAAAGAGCTGACGGGAGAAAGGAAAAGCAAGGAGCTGAGAAGAGGGATGCATTTTGCTGTGCATGCACACATACGTGCACAGATAATCACATGATTTTCCATCATGCAAGCCCCTGGTGTGACAGAGGGAGGGAGGAGAGTCACATGCATCAGCCTCATAAAATCTGCAAAAGCGCTGTTCTTAATTCAGCCATCGGCTGCTCCCAGACCTCACGCAGAGAATTACAACGAAATTCTATTTGCAGACTGACATCCCTAATGCTGCTGTGTCCTTATGTTTACTTCGGTTAACTGTCAGCCCTTATAAAGTGCACTGTACCACAGCTGCTGCTGTGGAAAAGAAAACCCTCAGAGTAGCTGCTTTGGGGGGAGATATTTGAGAGAAACATCAATAGAAGAAGCGGGGGGGGGGGGAAGGAAAGAAAATCTACTTGTGTATTTGCACAATGTGAGACTCAAAACAGAGATCATTCAATCCTTGTTTTCAGCACATTTCTTGGTTTTAGTCTTGGCTGATAAAATATTTAACAGCCATCTTAGCACTCAGCATAGCAATAACCAAAGAACATCCAAGCTCTCGGCCCCCACTGAGACAGAATTCCAGTGACATGAAGTTTTCTTTTCCCCCTTCCCATATGATGTGCTGTCTAGCTTAGCTCCAGGTTTAATGTGAATTTAAAAAAAAAAAAAAAGCCCCATTACAGCATGTCCTGTTATTGAAACATATGTATGGCTTTCTGGAAATTACAAATGGAAGCATGCCACCGGTACTGCTACGCTTATTGCTCAGGTTATTGCATTTGCCTGCTTTTAAAAAACACAAATAAGACAAAGGTTACTTAATTTGGGTCCCCAATTAGGATGGAAGTCCCTGATTAGGGTGGAACTACATATTTCCACATGGACATAAACCAAAATGCAATCTCTGCGCCCAGGAGTGTGCTTTCTAAATAAAAAAAAAAAAGTAAAAATATTGGTGAAACAAATCAATGTGGAAACTTTGGCAAACAGGATTAAATACCATGTAGAAGATTTTCGCTGTCATTTATTGGTCTCAAGTTAGGAACTGAATAAGGAATAGCTTCAGTCCAGCCTGTGCATTACTACTACTAATTGAAAGATCACAGAAAATTATTTTTCTACGTGGGAAAGCAATAATAAAAAAAATATTTTTAACATCAGCTTTACTTTTGGGGTTTCATACAGAAATACAGTGTGTTAATTGCTAGACCATGATATAATGATGGGAGTTTGGTGGAGTTTTATACTTTTTCTTTTGGATTTGCTAAATACTGACAGCTCCTATTCTGATTGAGTGGTGTCTTCTTAACATCTTTGGAGGGTTGGCCCTCATAGGCTTTTTTTCAGTGGGGGCCAGTATCAGTTTTTGAGATTTTTATTAGAGCTGTCATGGGCTTTGGTGGTTTTCTCTATGTGCCAGCTGCTAGAATCAGGAAATTGCACCATCCATTCAGTTGCTGTTACTAAATAAGTAAATAAGCCTAACCCTTTCTGATGGGAAACTTGTGATTTGGTGAGGCTCAGAAACTGCTGATCAAATACAAAGGCTCCAAAGCTTGTAATTTAAAAATGATATATCCACATGAATTTTGCACGTGTATGTTCCCATACTGAATGGATCCCTGCTTCCAGAAAAGCGTAGAACCAAGTGTTAGGCTTTTATTTAAGATTACCTCATATTTTTTTCTAGCTGCTGTTATACATTGCATTAGTGTCTACAGACTTCAGCTTTTCAGAGTGAGTTTTCTGATGCCAGGTTATCTGTATTGAGATGTTTGCCTTTTTTCCTCTTCTTAATTCCAAATTTTAGCTTTTGCTCAAAATGACATCAGAAGAGTCCCTAGCTCTGATTCACTGAGAATCTTTAGCACTTGTATGCTCTGGAGCAGGGGCTTGAAATACAGGGAACAGGTGGTTGAAGACCACTAGTTGAGAGAATAGATTAACATATAGGGAGAGGGGGGAAGAAGAAAGTTGAAGAAGAGCAATATGAGATGTAGGACAGACAGAGTGAAGTGGGAGCCCTTAGAGAAACCTTTTAGGAAAAGGGACAGAGACATGAACTGGTGGGGTAGTACAAGCAAGGCTTTGTATGGTGCAGTATTGCTTAGGTAGCAACGTTCACTGTCTTGCAGGGAGTTTTGCAATAAATCTGGCATTGTGAAGATTTTTAAATCAGCTAAAAGTACCCTTTTCTTCTGACTTGAAAAGGCATTTGGTTATTGTTATTGCCTGAGAAGTCTTTTTAATAAATTCCTAACACTTAAATGATGATGAGACTTTTTATTAAAACTAATAAATTAAGCCCTAAACCTTTTTTTTTTTATGTATATTGATTGCTTGGGTTTTAGTGATAAATGAACTAGTGTTACAACTGAGTTCCTTTCAGTACTACAGATACATGAGGGGAACTTAAACTAGTTGCTCTGTAACATGGTGACAAGTTTTTTCAGCTTTCATTCTCTGAATGAAATAGCAAATAACTTATTTTAACAGAATGTTTTAAATTATATTCTTTTCTAAATAATGAACAGGTCCTCTAGAAAAGTCATTTTCTCTAGGTAATTTGGGAAGGCACGATGGACCTGTACGTATGTTGCTATTCTCCTTTCAGGAACTCTGTATTTCCTGGATAGTAGCCTTTCTAAAATTTTCTAAAAGGCTTGTTGCAATATATTATAACCCTCTTTAGAGCTTCTGGACAGTCTTGTTGCAGTCATTTGCGAAGTTGTTGTTCCTACCTGTTAGACTGGGAAATGGATCTGTCAGCCTCATGCTGTGCCTTCAGTTACTGATGCTTGGGTTTTCTGTTACTTTAACAAGTAATCAAGGGTTAAGCAGAGCACCGGTGGCCATGCAACTCTGTGGAGGCTGCGTTCAGGACACAACCTGACCTTCTGTATCCATCAGTAGTAGCTGGCGAGAGATGGAAGAGAACGTACTCCTTCTGACGTGAAACAACTGCCCTTCCCATGCAAGGCTAAGAAACTTGTTAAAAGGTGCTAAGCTACTCTGAGTTGAGACTTTTCGTTGAGGGATCCGGTAGGATGATAAAACAGGCTGAAAGGATTAGGAATCAAGAAACATTTCTACTGTTCCCAGCATGAACCTGGGTCTTAGTCTGTGCTTGGGCACATAAGAAGAACAGTTCTCAGTGCTCAGAATTTTCAGTCACGTACTGCGGTATTATTTTTATGTCTATATTGCTAATAACCCACACTACCAAACGTGAAGGAATGGTAAAAATCCAATTTGATTCTTGATTTCTAGTAGCAGAGACTTTGCTAAAGGCATTGCTGTTACTGGCACAACTGGTGCTTTTGCTAGTAGGGTGGGAGTAGCAAGGATGAAGTGGAGGCAGCTATTCTTTCTTTCCGGCCGGCATCTCTGAGGCTCACCTCAGATTAGTGTCAGGGAAACTTTATACCATTTTGAGAAATTGTTGTGGGAATGGAAGCTTATATTTACTTCAGATGAACACACCTTTATTTATTAAGAAGCCTTTCAGAAGTTCCCGTTGCTGAGGTTATGCAGTTGGGTGATGCTTTGAACTCTTCCACTGAACTGTACTCTTTCCTGTGAAAGAAAACATTTGCTAAACTAAAGGCAGTGTTGAATTGGGATGAAGGTAAATTTCTTTTAACTGATTTTATTTTCTTGTTTTCTGAAGAGTGTTACTCTCCTTTATAGACTCCCTCCGCCACCTCTGCTACTGCTACGATTATAGATGTATGTATGTGATACCCTCACGTTTGCTGGAGATGACTTGTAATATGTATTTGCTCTGAGAGGTACCTTTCACTTTCCGAACTGCAGTCTTGTCTTTAATTCTTGTGTGAAGATAGCTACAAGCTATTACAATGAGCTATTTAGCTTATTGTCAGAAATGCTTAGATTATTCTGCAGTTTTGAATGCTACACTGTGTTTTTCTAGACAAATGAACACAGCTAATAACATTACAATGGTAAGGCGTTTACTATTTACCAAAAAACATTTAGCTCTGGTGTCTCTGGGGATTTATTTAGAATATCTGTATTTTCACAGCTGCAAAATACAGGTGGTGTGGGCTGTTGTTGAATGAGTATGACATATTTTTCAAAGGCAGAAAAATGAAGTCAACAGTCACACGACTAATTGACAATCATTAGTGAGTTGATCTTTTGCACCAATTGTTGGTTTAAGGCTTGAAAAATCTATCATTATCCCTGACAGCAAAAATTAGCCTGGTGAGATTCCAGCTCTCAGTTGACTAATTAACTTCTCTAATGCTGATAGACTTCCACCAGGTACACCTAGGAAATGTAGCCGTGGTAAGAATCCTCAGATACTGATGCGTTTGAAAGTATCCTCTCTTAGGAACTACAGCATCAGGAGACGGGCGAGTAGTCTATCAGCCCTGAAAGTGTTAAGCAAAGAAAGCGCTCTCGCGGTTCCCTTAGAGAAAGGTGGTCATGCCTAAGCTAAAACATCTTATCAGAATTTCAAAAACTGACTTCTAGATTAGGAAACTGGCAAGCGCTATCTTAAAAATTGTGTTACAGCACTGTAGATGCTTCTGATTTGACTTTTTCTTGCAGGAACTTTCAAGTTCATGGCACCAGTGGAGCAAAATCCTTTTTAAAAAAAATGCTGCAAACCTGCAGTGTTCGTGTTTCTCCAATAGCTGAAAGTGGATTTGAAATCTTGTACAATTTGACTATTTTGAAAAATACATTTCTAATTCTGTAACAGCAGAGTTATTAATGAAAAAATACTATAATTAGTAGAGGTGAATTGAGGTAGCAGAAGTAGAAATACTAAAAATGAATCTTCAAGACAATGCCACTATTCCTGTGTTTCTTTAAATCAGTGTGACCAATTGACTGGTATTTCATAGCAAGAATGTAAAGGTCTTTCAGGCAAAACCTGACATTTACTGCCTTGACTGAGGATGATCCAGCACAAATGGCATGTTAATAATGGTAAATAGCAAAATGTTAGATGGAAGGCACTACATGACACGCAATATGAAGATATGAGGTGCGTTCATTTTATTTCTTTGGCTTTTTTTTTTCCTTTCTGCAGCTGTAGTTCACTAAACTGAGACTGAAACAATGATATATTTTTAAATATTATCAAGTTATACAGCTTATACTCTGCACCCTGATGTCTTTCATATCATTTGGGCACTTGCATGGCTTTATATTCTTATCTATTACTATCACAGACTTTCTCTGACAACCTAATGAGTTACTGTCATTAGTTTTATCTTTAATTTGACTGCATCTGGGTGTTCTGTAAGGATGTGAAATTAATAATGTGCAAGTTCTGGAACATTCTTTGTCATAGCACTTTCACATAACTTATCACCATCTCACACTGTATTTTTACATACATTTTTCAGTGGAAATATTGGTATCTAGTGGTGTTCATATATTTACCAGACTGGTCGCCCCGTTTGAATAACAAAGTATTTAAACCTATATGACCTTTAATTGTACACGTAAGTTCTTCATGAATAAAAATTGGCATGGGTTAACTTATGGTTAAGTCCTTGTCTGAATTGGAGTTTAAAGAGCTGAATCGAGTCTTCATGCAACCTAAATTGATCCTGCTGGCTCACGAGTATGTAAAGGGTTGGTCTGTTACTAATGAATAATTTTAGTCCTTTATCTCAGAATGGGCATAAAAGTTTTCTGTCCACTCAGTTCTTTAAGCTCAGTGATTTGTCCATGTTTATTTATTTCCAGAAATCCTTACTACATACGTGTATTTTGCTTACAATCGGTTCTGTCAATTTGTCCCGCTACTCTCTTGTGTGTTTTTTCCTTAGTATATATTGGAGTAGCTGATTTATTTGGGTGCTCCTTTTGTAAGCTGTGGGTAAGAACAAAGTCTTGTGTTGAATCCTACTTCAGTGATTTAGGTGAAAACAGGATCAGGCCCTCAGCAGCTACGTAGACGCTTGATTTGCTACATGATAAGCATCAGTAAGTCATATACTCCAACACTGGTCACATATCAAAGGCTTTTTAGAGAAACAAAATGTGCCGTATGAGAACTGGTTCCTTAGATAATTGCAAATGCTACACCTTCAATACTAGGAGTGTGTGCATTCCAGCCTTGGATATAGCACTGACTCGCTACCTTATGGTTTATAAACATACCTGAAATGTCTCTGGGAAAATCTTACGATCTGTCCGTTTTCTCATTTGTAAAACAAGATTTAAGTGGTTTACTTCACAGGAAAGCTAGTTAATGCCTTGCAAAATTGGGAATATTTAAAATTCTCTGTACTTTATGTACTATTATTTAACTGAAATATATGAAGAAACGCAATGTGCCTTTTAATAATTGCTCATACAGTACCAATCAGTTCCTCTCTAGTCTCTCTCCCCCCCAATTAATTAATTTCTTTCTCTGTGTGCTGTTTTAAAATTACCTAATTACCTGTAAACAAAAGGAAACATGTTTCTGTCTTTTTTTTTTAATGGTGGAGTTTAATTTTTACTAATCTTATTAAATAATAATATTAATAAGACTTAACAGTTCTCATACAAAGAGAGAGAGTGCACTATAGAAAACATGAATACATTTAACCAGTGTAAAACTGCTTGAGCCATTTTCATTTCCACTGTGTATTATGGACTTTTTTTAAAGAAGAAAATTAGACACGGGAGAATTAATTTTAACTTCATCGCTTATGAATTATTAATTCCTTATGACTGGAGTTATTTACATACTGAATAGTAGTTAGGCAAAGAGCAACTAGAAAGGTGTAGCTTTGTCAAACTCTGAGAATCTGAAATAGTGCTGTTTCCTATGTTTGTTTTTTTTTAAAGGTTTATTTGGTTTGACAGTCACACTTCCATCAGTTTTCACATGTGGGCATGTGCACTCTTACATGTGTTCTTGCAAAGGTAGCATTGTAACTTCAATATTCTCTGCTTTTATATCTGCCTCTTGACTTCCCAGTCACACTTTAGCCATTTGTGTTTTAACTATATATTGAATATTTCTTTTTGGGCCACCAATATCTCAAATTCAGCATCTCAAATTCAATTTCTTCCCTGCAGCTCTGCTTTGCTTTCTGTTCCTCAGAGCGACTGCTCTGCTGCTGTAACCATCTCTTGCTCATTCTCTCAGCTCTCCATTGATTGCCTGTTTGTTTTTCATAAGATTAAGCTCTATTTGTTACCTTTTAGATTCTCAAATATCTGACTCCTTACAACTTCTCTGCTGTGGTGTGTTTTTTTTTTTTTCTTATTCTAGTCTGAATTGTCCCCTTGAGACAGTTCCTACTATTCCTTCCTACCTCCTTCCTATTCTTGGCCCTTGGCCATGTCTGTCTGAGGAGGTTTACTCTTCTCAGGTTGCTTCCATAGATTGGTCAGTCTTTAGGAGGAAGAGACGTGTATAGATCTTTGGTCTGAAATATTTTTTGTCATAATTATTTGTTTGTATTACTGAAAGAAATTGCGGTTTTGTTTAAAGAAATGTACCTTTTTAATGTATACCTCTGGTCACTGTTAGAGTTATGTTTGTCATAACTTGTGCCTTAAAATTATAACTTCCTACATCAGTCTGTCTTTGGCATCTTTCCTGATGTGAACTGTCAGTCATTCTCAGCTTCTATTTTCTTTTCTCTAATTGTGCAAAGGTTTATGCTCACCAAGGAGTTTTGGCTCAGTTTCTAGAGTCAATGAGAAGTAATGATGTTACCAAGTGCCCATAATGGAGGAAGATCCAGAAAGGCCAGGTCTTATCTGCTGGATTTTATGCCGTAGTCTTCAAGTTGTAAAAGTTCTGAGACATTAATAATGCTGTAATATTATAGTGTTTTATGTGATATGAAAATATCTGGGGATCTCTGATAAAAAGATTTCAAAAGCTATTCAAGATTTGTTCTAAATTGCAAAAGAAAGAATTCGGGCTTGCATATTATTCCTTCCTTAATGCCAGTTGGATTAGTGTTATGATAATGAATGTCCAAGGAATTAAACATGATTTGTCACTTATTGCAAAGTGTTGCCCAGAATAGTAATCCATCATTGCTTTTTCACAAAAAGAAGCTTGATCTGTGAATGAGATCTCATAGATATTACTATCTTCATAAAAATGCCTGTTGCCACTATTAACATAAAAGCAGGCTAAGCCCTGGCTGTTTAGCAGGCATTGAGACAGGACCTAACTAAGACTTTTAATGAGATTACATGGGTTTACAGTAATGGGTTAACTTTCCTCCTAGTTACCGTCATGCATGAGTATTTTATTCTTCCCTGCAGTGTTCAACAAGCAGATGGAATGGTCAGCAAGTCAAAATATGAAATGTTGGAAAGGTCACGATACTACAGGATGCCGCTGTCTTTCTCATCTGTCTTACAATTAGGGTATCTTGTTCTTGCAGCAAGAGTCATAATGAGGACTGTAATGAACACAGCTTATATCTGTTCCTCTCACCCAGGAGCTGAAAACAAAGGACAGGTGAATTTGTACTAATGAGGGACAGGGCAAGGTAGCTTTTATTTACATGAGCAAATGTTTCTCGCTCATATAGTCATACTTACATTGGGAATTATTCAAGAAAAAAAGAATTGCTAGATGGAGTCCTAAATGAGGGGGGTTACTTGAAGACTATTTTGATTCCTAAACTTTTCACGGTTGAAAAAACTTGGTTTATTTGCATTATTTTCAAAAAATTTTGCTCAGTATGTCTATGATTAGGATAATGGGCTTATGTTCAGGAGACCCGGATTCAAGTCACAGAACTCATGTAGAATTTATTGAGGATTATTCCAAGACCACTGATGTTGGTGGAAGATTTGAGGAAAGTATCTGTACAACTTCGAAGTTCTTCTAGATATTACAAAGCAGTTGCTGAGGGAATTGCTCTATTACTGAACGTCTGTGACATGACAGGGTCGGATTATGTGCCTCTGCCAGCCTGGGACAGCAGTAGGTTATCATAATTTAAAAAGTACTTATTTAAAGAGAACTACCTCAACCCATTGCTCTTAAAGGAATACGAGATACAAGGGTAGAACAAACAAAAGAGGTAGTGGTTATTGTATCAGGACTAAAACATTTGTGGTATTCAGCTGTAGTGAGAGATTAGATTGATTCGCGTGAAGCGTGTTTGCCATAGCCATGGCAGCGCCCCAGGGCCATCTGAGATGGGCAGGTCTGTGGGCAGGTCTCTGCTGCAGCTACAAATAGGGCTGTTGGAACTGAGCTTTCAAGGTGTTTTATCTGTAAAGCTGCAACATTATTTTGTTTTTCTGCCTCCTTGTAATTTACGGAAAAGTACCTGTGAAAGGTGGCTAAGTTTGTGGGTTCAGCCTTTATGACAGTTGCAAGATAACAAAGCTCTGTAAACTCACTTAACAGCTCTGGCAGTACTACTGGAACCATTTGTGAAATGGAGCAACGTTTCTTTCTGTCATCCACCAACACTCAGAACCAACTGTGGCAGTTGTCTTTTCTTTGGCATGATTTCTGCTTTGTTTGAATATCTTGAGTGCCTTTTTAACCATAGTTACAGTAAGTTTGGGTGTCTTATATAAGAGCTCCATAACTACAAATCCTGGTATCCAGTGTATCTGTCATTCTGTGTAATGTTCTCATAACTTACCAGGCAATGACTGATGGTCACACCTGCCATGCTAGTAAGCATCTTTGAATCAGGTAAAAAAAGTATAGAAATAATTTCATGAAACTTAGTTTATTTTTGAAGGCCCCGTGTTCTCTTTAGTGTTGTTATCTGGATTATAGTAGTGCCTACTAATCCCCAGCAGATACTAATTTGTCTAATGCGCCTAAGAAGCAATGAAGAAAAGCATAAATGGAATTAGTCATCATGACTTTTCCATGGTTACATCGCAGGTGAGTGGCAGAACGAGAAATACAGTCCATGTTCCATGTTTTCTTGATGTTTTCTGCCATCTGCGCTAACTTTCACTGAAGGTATCTGACTGTACTGAATTAGGCCATTGAAGATTTTGTTCGTGGCATGTCTGTAATAATTTTTAGTGATGCAGTGTATTTTCTCACTTTCTTGTCATTTATGGTAAAAAATAGCACTAAAATATATAAAAGCATGAATTAAACTGTAACACGGGAACAAGATTCATATACCAAGAGTATTTTGTATAAACAGATTTAAGATAATAAACAAAACAGAATAAATATTATAAAGTTAGTACTTGAGTAAAGAAAATGCTAGTGTTCAGATTGCAAACTTTGTACACATCATTCAATGCCGGCTGGTTTTTATACACACCCACCTCAGCAGGTCACCTCATGTATCAGGGGATGCAGAGTACCTGGCTGAGGGGCTGATCCTCTGCTTAGACCCTGTAACCATGGAATGTTAGGCCCTTGCTGTAACTAGATAAACATGAGTGATGGAGAAAAGCCAGGTATATTTTATTCTAATTCATGGCTGAATCTTTAGACAGCGATAACATGAAAAGGTTCTGAGAGTGACTTCTGCATAAGTATTAGACTTTTGTCAATAGCAGAAATATGTAGGAGTTTTGCATATCGTTTTGTGAACGCTTTATTTTTGGAGAAGAAAAACATCAGGAACTTACATAGATCAGCTTTTATCGTGTTCAGGCACACAGTGTATATTTTTGACTGTGCAGTTCATGGGAGGAAAAATGATGGATGATATACAAGAAAACTCTCTGCTGGGTTATGTTCTGTGCTTTTTCTGAAAGCTGTGGTATTCCAGAATTCATTCTTGGTCTTTATCTCCCACAGCTCACAAGCTGAATCTGGGTGATTATATGTAAAGTCCTTTGCACTGCCATCAAACATCTTGTAGCCAAATCAGGATGTATTTCCTACAGAACATCTAAAGATCAGTGGAGGGAATCTTTCCACTAACTTCAGTGGGCTTTGAATCTCACTGTATCTCACTCTTTAAAGCATTACAAATAGAAGATCTGAAGGAGGAGCGTGTTTGCATATCTCCTTAACCCCCTGAAATACTAGAGGTAGTTGAATTTGTATACCTTGTGACTTTCATGAGACTTTTATCCTTACCTCCCCCTTTCCTCTTACTTATTCCTTGCCCTCCCCAAGTTTGATTTCAGCCCCCGTTCTTTTTCACCATTTGATATATTCCTCTCTCTCTCTGAAGGGAGGAGGAAAAGGATCTGGTTAGCTTTACAAACTATGTTTCATCAACAGCTACGGAGTTTGTAGAGCTAAATAACCTGTTTATTTTGTATGCTGCAATGATGTCATCGTTTGCTGAGTGTTCCTGAGTTAGGGATTTATTTATTATTTGTTTTTAGGGCATCCTTTTTTTAATACTTTGTCAATGTAAGCCCTCTAAAAATTAAGCAGAGAACCAAGCTGATATTTCAGAACACCTTATGCTGATAAGATTGCCACTAAAATGTCCAAGATCTCCAGATTTTCAGGAGTACTAAGTGGGAATGGACTCTACTGCAAGATTTGACCCTGAGTTTACATAATGCCTGAATAGCAAGGTATATGTTCTTATGGTTAAATCAGATAAACTAATTTTCTGCCATAATTAAACCAGTGAGAAACCCATAGAATTGTACATAGTCAATTATTTACCTAGTTGGTTCACTGACTGACTCTTTGCTATCGCATTAAGTGAAGGGGAAATACCAACATGATCTTGTTGGTCTTAGGTCACAGAGGAAACAGTCTCCATAAAGCTTTTTCAGGTAATAATACTCGTTCTTCACTGTTGTAGGCATGAAAGTATTAGTGGGAAGGTATCCTCATATGAAAGGGTTGCTTTATTAGGTTACACTGTTGCTGTAAATGTTTCCTAATTATCTCTGTTATGGTAGAAATCTGAAAAAAATGTAAATTGAGTGCTTTGCATAATTTATAAAAGCTGAATGTTTCCTAATTAGTTCTGTTAGGTTAATGATACTGCAGCCTCATTTTTCCATGGCCCTGAGCAATGACCTTTACCCTCCCCATTTTTAACACTTTCTTTTAGTTCAAAAACATGTGGTGACCTTCCTCATCTCGAATGATCTTTGGGAGACATAATGCTTTGGAAAATGTTACAAATCCCTTCTCCCCTCTCCCTTTGAAAGTAAAGAAATGGCCTGCTTTATGCAGGGAGAGTAAAAGCCTGATTTATACAGATCCTCTGAAGAATGCTGGTGAAGTGCATTCCTTCAGTGTTTTCATAGAAACTGATGTGAGCTGCATTAGCAGAAGATGTGAAAATGGTGAGGGTGGGGGAGAGAAAAACCTCTCTCAAAAGGATTCTAAAATAACATTTTGCATCCTCGAGTAATTCCCAGCTCTCCCTGGCAACCATTCATTTCTTCCGAACAGCAGAAATTTGCAATATGAAAGTGGATTGGCTTGCTTTTCCCATGGGGCTCTGTATCTCTTCATCCACCGCCTAGGGTAAAAAGCAATGCATACGTTTACAATATAAATGTGATTTAATCGACCTCCCTGTCAGCGAGAAATGGCAAGCATATCAAACAAGCCCAAGATGTTAGGAAGAAAAAATCATAAATTATTCCAGTGATGAGTTTCTGAGCAGCATTTTGGACTACTAGATGATTCTGTGTAAAGCTGTTCCTTGAAACAATAATTAAGATAATTCTGTGTGACAAGGAGAAAAATGTTCAGCTTTGTATGAAATGTGCTTTATGTTTAGAAAGCTGAATGTTCACTATATTGATCAGAATTTCCCTTAGCTGCTGCAATGCAAAGCTAAAAGTAATTGAATCATTCACCATCTGTATTTCTAAGTCCTTATTTATTTTACCTTACGTAAAATCAGGAAGATGATAGGTTCCTTTATGGGTGGGTCTCTGTGGGTGGGTCTCTGTGCATGTATACTGTAAGGTCTTAAATGACAGCATCTTTTTGAGCTGTGAATGTACGGCTATGTGGAAAAGATTTTTTTTTTTTTAAATTTATTATTATTATTTTAATTTCTGTTGGTTCAAAGGCACCTGAGTTGTCCTGAGAAGGTATGCAAAATGGTTCTTCGGTAAGAAAGCGCTCATAAAATCATTATGACACTCAATTTATCTAAAAGAACCCCTTCTGGAATTGTTTCCTATTTATAGGCACAAACATGTGTGTTCTTTATATGTTTTATTTCTTAAAAATATGAGAAAGGTGTAAAAAGGATTTTTTGCAGATGGGACAGTTCTCTATATAGATATGATCATGTTTGGTTCC
Organism: Xenus cinereus; assembly: GCA_025774025.1. NCBI lineage: Eukaryota > Metazoa > Chordata > Aves > Charadriiformes > Scolopacidae > Xenus > Xenus cinereus. Next base: position 14,372,394 of record JAOXJK010000002.1, on the reverse strand, counting down.
TCCTCTGTGCCTCCCTGCCCCAGCAATGAAATTGTTTTTGCTTTTACTGGACTGTCTGAAGTCTCCTCTGCCATTGAGTTGTTTGTTTGTTTGTTTATTTATTTGCTCTAATACAGTGTGGATCAAGCCACAGGTTCATAACTTCAGTCATACTGGGATTTTCTGTCCCCTCCAGATCTCTTTCTGCAAAATATCTGGTCGTGTCAATGGAGGATTACTGGAGGGACCAAACTGCATTGAATTTGTGTATACCAGAAAGACACGATGGCTGGATTTTCAGGCAACTTCTCCTTCCTGACTTTCACTGGTTGTTATTATTTTAAATGTCATTATGCCATTGCATATATCTCTTAACTGTTAATGTAACACAGCAGTGTTGGTGGAACGCTTAATTTTGCCTCATATTCTTAAGACTGGAGATTTGGCACTTTATTATCTCCTTTTAGTCTACTTCATTCTTTTAATTGTGAAAAATGCTTCCTGGTGACCTCTGTCCTCCATTGCAGTGCTTAATTTGTGCATTGTTTATTTTGGATTTTTCTCTTTTTCCCCTGTTAGGAACTTAGGACTTCATTTACAGTCTCATTCCCATCACCACTTGCTTCATATCTGCCAGTTACAACGGAGGTTTTGGTTAGAAACAATTATGATCTAGTGGATTTTTCAAGTAATTTCCTACATTTTAATGTTTTGACCTGGTGTAGTATGTTTCTTTCAAACTTCTTTGACAGAATGTGTCATTTTTGAACTTTACACTTGGATTCTTGGCTCCAGCACACTGAATTACTGCCTTTCTCCCCCTCTTGTGAATAAATTATAGTTCCTACCTCTTAGAGAACTGTCATACTGTCTCCTCCACTGACCTCATGTTCTTAACTCACTTGAAAATTTCTTATTATTTAGCTTAACCTCTTGTGTAGCTTGGCTTTCTTCATCTGCAGTGTATTTTCTTTTTGTGGTCTCAGAACTTCGATATATAATCTTCCCAGTCTTCTCTTGTACCTGATGTTTTACTTCTTAAAGGTCTTTATAGCAAGGTTGATATCTCTAGTATCTTGGCAAGACTCCAGTTTAAGTAATTACATTCTGTCTTTCTAAAGTCTTCTTACCCTTTCAATGGAGTGTGATGGTCCCTCTCTTCCTGCCCTTCGCTATTGTGTGCATTGCTAAGCAGTCCCTGGGCTTCAGCCTGCGGTTTCCTTGTTACATTGTTCTGTCTGATGTGCTTTGGGACAAAGGGGAAATTTAGGATACTATTTATCACTATTTTAACATGTAAGCCATACTTCCTTTACACATTGCTTTTACTGACTTAGAGGTTGTTCTTATTCAGTGCTTCTCACTGTCATTCCAATAGGTTTAATGCCCTATTTGTCCTTTAGGACTCTTCTGCAGTACTTAGGTCTTTTGTCCAATGCACATTTCTCTCCCTTCTCCTGTCACAAGTATTGATCTCCTCCCCCCGACTTTTGCCCTGAGTCTTGCTTCTGTGCTTTAAAGTATTGTATTTCTAGTGAAGATCTCCCTGTTCATATAGGACTCAGTCTGATCGTAAATGGATGATGTACATCTATATTCTGTTCACTTCACGATTACACGTGCATAATACCTTTCCCTACCGCATATGCCTCAACAGGCAGACCAAATTCTCAGGGCTCTATGCAGACTCCAGTAGGCATAAGATCAGGTCCATCTGGGTTTTTTGGTCTATGTGTACAACCCTAGGAGACACTGCTGAAGATGGATGAGGAGATTGAAATGTCTTGGATCACCACAGCACCCGTGTTGCAAAATAAAGAGGAGGGGATGTTTTGTCACTTACGGTCCTTTTCTTTCTGATGCTGTTCCAAACTGCATGTCTTGGTGCAGGAATGGATGCTATAACGAGCTGTACTTTTGGTAACAACCAACAGTTGGTACTAACCACCTGCTCCCAAAATACTTTGGAAGCTGGGGGTAAAAGTACACTGATGAAGATCAGAAACGGGGTCCTCTGTTTTGTTAGTGCATTGGCCTCTCAGAAAGGAACGTGACTGTGCCACGCTGCTGAATGAGAGTCACAGCAAATGAAAGAGTGTGGAAGTGCCTCTCTTCCTGAGAGGCAATCCTTTCCTTGAGGATTTTCAATCCTTTGCAGTCTTTTTCTTAAAGAAAAGTTTTCTTATAAAGTGCACTGTGTCACAATGAACAGATGCTGATGACTCCTGGTGTAAAATAGTTGTGTTGAAATGACATGCAGACTGAATTGGATGCTGATGTTGTGCACTGGGATGAACATATGGAGAAATCTTGAGAGCTTGGATGTTGTGTAACAGTTTGGCTGATTATTCGCTATAACCTGTATGAGTCAGCCAGGGCCAGCAATGAGAGAACGAGGCGAGCTAGGTTTGGAGCAGCATAAGCCTCTGGGACATCAGAAGAAAATTGTTTTGATCCCTCCAAAGAGATAAATATTTTTGCTTAAGCAAGTACAGTTTGCATAAAATACAAGGTGCCTGAGAGAAGGCAGGTTCTTCTCTGCTCGGGATATGATTATACGTGATATAAAATATAGCAAAATCAACAGAAAGATTCAGATGGTGATTAAGTGGTTTAAAACCAGAACCATGCTCATCACAACACTTTTATCTCACAAAATCTTGCACACAGAGTAGTTTCGGGCTCGGCTTATTCTGTTGTTCTTTAAATCAGTGTCTTTTAGCCATCTGCGGCCATTGACATTTATCGTACAGTTTCTTTGAGCCTTCAATATTTCTCAGCTGAGAAAAACAAAAAAGACGACTATATTAGTTCTTCACATTAACGTCAGCAGACCCTGTTGCAAAGTGTCTAATCTTGGGACTGGATCACAAAGAGTGTTCAAGAGCAAGGTATATAATTAAGGAAAAGCAATAATATATCTGTCATAACCATAGAAACAGTCTAGTTGAACTATAGGCATGAGAGTATTCATGTGACTTTGATGCAGATCCGTGTGACAGTCAGGGTGTACACTGTGTGACTGATTCAACGATAATAATTGAAGACTTATAGAGATGCAAAGCAGCATGGGGGAGACCGTAGCAAGTGGAAATTAAATATATGGTGGGGAGATATGTGTTTCTCTTGCTAACTGGATTATTTACATATTCAAATCTAGATGTAGAATCTTCTCTTATTCAGAGAATCAGCTGTAGCCAACAATAATGGGCTTCCCCTGCCCTCCCCCAAATGTTGGTACAGGGAAGGAAAGGCTTTGCTGTTAGAGTCATTTATTGTATTTCCTTTCATTTTCATAAAAAGCAGTGCTAAAAAGAGACAGAGCTTACAAATCAGCATTAAGTAGTAGGAAAACAATAAACACTGCAGCATTGCTAAAGAATACAGTTAGAAACCTGGCACGTTGTTGATATTGCTGTGAGCAGATGGACCGAAAGCGCAGTCACTGCCAAACCTCCCGAAACCCCGCACACCAGACGTGGCTGCATGGCAGGACGTTTGAGTGAGTGGCAGCCTGCTAACTCCCCCCGAGCATTTGTTCTCTTAAATTTTGAGCATATATAAATTTGTATTTTTGTATGTATATATTGCCAACACTGGACACTTTTAAGATTGAGCTGGACACGTTGCTGGGCCACCTTGTGTAGACCGTGCTTTTACCAAGAAAGGAGCAGATGATCCTTGAGGTCCTTTTCAACCTGGTATTCTCTGATATAATTCTTATGAAAAAGCTAATAGTAAGAGTGACCTCATGCTTATGTCATATGGATAACCGGCCATTTTACTGATATTAATGACTGATGATACAAACTGTGGCCCAAATTCTGGTTGTCACAGCAATGGCAGCAACCACTGCCATAGGCATTATCTCCTTCTGGGCCAGACTGAGCAGCAGACCCGAGCACCACAGGGTGGATACAGAAGACACTGTGGGTTCCTACAATCTGGTGGCCAGCAATTGTTTCTGAGAGCAGAATAGTGTTTCTCAACTGGTGGACTGTGGCACTTGAAGGAGAATGAGGTTTATTTACAGTGCCTGTCAGGAAAAGTGAAAAGGACATTACTACAAGTCTTTTTATGATATAAAGCAAAGCTCTACTCCTTCACACACCACCACCCTCAAGACCAAGTAAGTGTCAGTCTGTTGCTGCATGCAAATAGTATTTCAGGTTTTTCTCTGTGGTATGTTTTTATTCCAACTGTTAATAAGCAACGTAAGACTGTTGTGGAAAAAATCCTTTGAATAAGGGTACTTTGAAGCAAAAGCTTTGTTCTAGAATAGTAATTCTCATTAGTGACGGTTAAGAACAGCAAGGACTTCCTATGACTTGTTGAAACAGATGCTGAAAATATACCAGGCTCTGGCAGTAAGTGCCAGGTCTGGCACAAAGAGCCACAGGGTTTAAAAATAATCCCATTACACCAGTAGTTCATGACCTTCATTTTGGGTGGCATCAGGCCACCTGAGCCAGTTCTAAATATCCTGTTGTGCAGACTCTTCTCCGGTCAGTCAAGTGATGCCAAAATTCTCTGTTAAATCCTGAAACAAAAAAATAATATTTCTAGCCCTCAATAATGCTATTTTCTGATAAAATGTAACTGCTGCAATGTCTGCTTTCTAGGAGTATTTTTTAACGCTTTTGTTTTCAATTTGGCTAGCAGATACTGGAAAACATTTTCCGTATTTTCACCAGTTCACTTGGCACTGCGAAATTTTCCAGGACATATGAAGGCAGGACAGAATGAGAATGAAGTACACTAAAAGTGGAAGGACATGAGAGAAATTTCAAAAAACACGTAGGCAAGGAAGGGTGTAACAGTCATTAGTATCCACAGGCCTTATTCAACTGCCAGCCTAAGGGGCTTTTGAACATTGGCATGCATCTTGGAACATATAAAATTTTACTGAAAATCAGAGTTTCAATGGTCTGAAACAGCCCATTCATTTTTAACCTTGATTAATATTTCTAAATATAAAAAAAAAATATAAAAAATAGCTATACCTAATGTATGTGCTTCAATCAAACCTTTAAAATTATTTAATGCTCTTAAAATAATTAATAATGTTCTTATATATTTTAATAGCTTCTTGTAGCGATTCTGTGTAGTAAGCAAAATAGGCATCATTTAATATTCTCCAACTTAACAAAAATGTAAGAAATAAAAAAAAAATTTAGTAGTTGTATAACTTGCTAATGTTACTTGCTTGTATTACTGGCTAATATTACTTTAATTGGGACTTGCATGCACGTGTGCACGCAGACCCACACACAAGATCTGTGCAACATGCACGTGCATCTCCTGAAATACACAGGACACTCCCCCTGTTACCCCACCGCTAAGGGAAAGGCATTGCAAAACAGCGTGTTTCAGGGGTTAGACTACTCAAGAGAGAGACTTTAGAAAAATAGCCGAAGTACAAATCAAAACCAAATTCGGAGTCAGTTATTTACATCCATTCCCTGCTATTCCCTCTTCTCAGTCATGATTCGCTTCTGTGATGGTGTTAAATCAGTCCTTGTTGGCTGACTCTGCTACACTTCTTCCTGCTTCCAGTTTAAACAGAAACCTCTGGACAAAGTGATACAGTGGTACTTGCACTGTTATATCTGAAATTTTGGTGTAAGTCTCTAAAGATACGTGTATCTCAAGAAAGTAGCATAAACTGCAAACCGTGAATCTAAAACCACCGTCAATAGAACCGGTGGCCAAACAAATGAGACCAAGCAAATGCTAGTCTGACTTCTGGTGCGTGCCAAATCAATTCAAGCTCTCTTACTTCTATTAAATGTAATTATAGTATACAGAAATCAGCGTTCCTTGGCATATTAGAATATACGTTTGCTCATCAGTGCATAGGTATCAAAGAAGTTAACCATAGACACTGATGGGGATGTATTTGCTGTTAGTTCAGAATTGGTGTATCATGATTCCAGATTTATCTCTCTTCCTTTCTATCAGCATTGGCAAGTATTCTCTAGACATTTATAATTTTAAACTATCACAGGCCAGTGCATTTTCCAGGGTCCAAAATCAATACTGATCTCAATTTGAATATTTTTCTGGTGAGGCTCTTTTTGTAGATTCACAAGTAGGACCTAATAAGTGTTAAAGCTATCCGACTTGGCATTTCACAGTCTCATTGACATATTAAATATAGGCATTGACCATGACTATTAACCTTACAACTATTAAGTAATAAAAATCCTGCATATATATTTGCTAGCCTAAAGTTATACTGTAACATGCAGTATTACAAAACAGAAAATAAAATACAGGAAAAATACATCAAATCAGACAAATCTCCACCAACTTCTCCAAAGTACTCTACCAAAAATGCTTCAATTGGGATGAACTGCCTAGGTCCCTTACAACTCAAACCATTTTATGAGTCTATGATTCTATGATGTATTTTGGAACTTCTGCCCCTTTCTTTTTAAAATGATAACTCAAGGACAGGGGATTCTACATTTAAGCTACTTGCATCTTAATCACTATTTCATTCTGTTCCTTAGGTGGCTCTCACTTCTTTTCTTGCTTCTTTTCTTACTTCTTTTCTCCCTTTTTTATAATATTATCATCAAACTTCTCTTGAAGCTATTTCTCTTTGGACTGCTTGCTTTCATGAAAATGGGTATCATCCTGAAAACAAGTCTTCTGATCCACAAACACTTTAACTCACTTCTAGACTCCTCAGATCGTTAGAGACTCTGTTCACAAAGGGGAAAAGCACAGCTGAAAGGAAAAATTCCCCTTAGCGACTTCTAGAGGAAATGGGCCATTGAAAGGGCAAAGCAGAGATACTGCATCCCTCAGTAATCCAGCCAAGAGATTAATAGCCAAGATAAAAATAGAAAAATATAATTATTCTAACTTCATTTCCTCTCTTAGAAAATATAAGAGCAGGCAAGACCTTCACAACCCTGATTCCCAGGTTTATATCTCCCTATCAGATTTGCGTGACTTGAAGCACATGGAAGCCTTAGTAGTAAAACTAAGTGAATAATTCATGGTGAATAGCTTATTTGATGAATTACTGAAGGCCCTTTTTCTGTTTGTGCGGAAAGTTTCTAACAGATGACAATTTCTTTCAACTTATGTATTATTCAAATTTACTCAACCATTTTGTTTGTTTTTTTTAACACACTGATTTACTGCAAGCAGCTTTCCAGGTACTGAGCAGTAACAGACCCTTGACACAGCAACTGGTCCCCAAAGCCACATGGGAGAGTTTGTGTCTCAGTTGGCTGAACATAACCTTTACACTGAGGAAAAATACTTGGAAATGAGGCGATGCTCATACTTTGATTTTCATATAGAGAGGCAGCAGTGGGTTTGAAATTCTCTATAGTTCTTTAATATTTTTCCTTTCTGGGTCACAGAGGCATTGTATGAGGTGTCATTCTTGTTAGGGAAAAGGCTAACGTAAGATTTATTGGCTGTGGGTAGAGTTCAGATTTAAATTTCTCCTGTACATTCATACAAAGTAATTGTCTGCACATTTACAGACCTAGGAGGAAAGGGGACAGTCAGATCTATATCCACTGCTTTTAATTACTTTCATACTGGGACTACATAAAAAGTGTGGTTTGTTTTTTGTTTTCCCGAAATTTATTTTGCTCTGCTGTGTCAAGCAATGTGTCATCTCACCCCAAATCTTCATCTTTTGTGATGCAAAGGCTTTATGTGCTTAGGTGATAGTGAGAAAGAGAAATATTATTAAGATTTGTAAATCCAAAATTCTTTGCAGGAAGCGTGATGGTAAGCTCCCCAGCGTCTGCTCTTCAACTGAACATAAGCCATAAGGAGCAAATCTGCTCTGGACTCAGCAGTGACACCAACCTTAGTGGAGAAAAACTGGTTTTGGAAATGGAGAGGTGATAAAATTGGTTGGCAAGCTGAATAAGGGGAGAATGTTTGTTAGTCTGTAGACCAGGCTCAGGGAATAGAGCTGAAACAGAGGTTAAATGTTATAGCTTTTGTTCACAGTTAATTATTGAGGTTTCTTTGGAGACACTTTATGGACTTAGGAGACTTAGTTCTTAGAGAGGGGCAAAGTTACAGTCGGGGGGTTATTAGCAGGTAACATCCTTTAACATTTGGAAAACAGGAATTTGTGACAGCAAATCTTAGGAATTAATTCTCTAAATCTTCTCTTCTGTTTTCTTGAATGTTCGTACAGTCATCGCAGTGAGTTGTCTGAATAGAATTATTTTTATTTTTGGAAAACAAACAAATTGCCTTATACTTGACATACTGTTTTATTTTGACCATTTTTCTTTCTTTGCTCAGTGTGGAAGTTGGGATGTTGTGCCCTCAGGAACCTGTGTACCACCCCACCGGTTCTTAGCTGATGAGACAGACTCTTGTGTGAAGAAGGTGTGTCTTTTAGCAGAGATATCCTCAGACCCCATCTTAGTCTGTTCTGCATTCACTGCTGAGGTGAAGAAATTTGTACTGCACATCCAGGATATATTGCTTCAATTAATGTGGGGAAAAATTAGTATTGCTGGTTTCTGCATGAAACATGTAGAGCTGGGAAAAAATTGATAGAAATGGGATGCAATAAGTTAAGGGTGCAGTTTAACAACACGTCCAACCTATGTCACAAGAAATTATTTGGGATTTTACTTGACTTATACCTTCTGATTTTTCTTAGAAAAGGAGTTGTTTCCATAGTAACAGCCACATTACACGGTTCTATACTTATGATACCTCTGAGATAGACCAGCATTGCAAAGAAATATACTTCTCAATATGTCATGTAAAAATCCTGTACTTGTTAGCAAGAAAAATCTTATTTTCAGCAAAGTGAGACACTTGTTTGAGGTTTCTAGGCTGCGGTTAATTTGTTTATATTCTCTTTTGCTGTCCCTCCCTCATTTATTATAGGTGGTGCTTATATTGCTGCCTATTAAGATGCCTGACACTTCCCATTATAGGCTTTTGTCTTCAGCTGCTTACAGCTTTGCCAAATATTAACTGTTTAGACTCATACTTTCTGTTGAAGGTCTCTGCCTTGTGCAGAATCCTTTTGGAATATCTTAAAAGCTGTGCAGCTATTTCTGAGAATTATTGTGTGTTATTTTTTTTTTTTCCCAGGTTAATCTCTTTGTGGGGCTTTTTTGAAGATTTCTGTATCCCTTCTGGGCAAAAACGTCATGTAGGGTGTGCGTTTTGCTGTGTATTCTTCCCCCCCCCCTCCTCCTCTGTGCCCTATCCTCAAATTTCACTCAGTTGTAAATATCTGCAATCTCTCAGTATCTATGCTGTCAATTCCTGAATTCTGAATGCTTCTGGGAGACCTTGGTAACATGCTATACACACATACATGTATTTTTTAACTGCATATGTACATATAGATGCAGTGCATGTTTTTATGCATTTAAATAGGTTCCAGTGGTTGCCTGGAGAACAACAGGTACAACAATACTATTCCATTAATGTCAGAGGAGTAAGAGATCAGATACAGATATTAGAATAATTGGAAAATGAAGACAGGACATTACTCTAGTGCTTAACAATTCAACTAGTCAATGAAGAATCCAAAGTGGTAAGGAACTCAGTAGTCTGAGCATGTTAATTTGCAACCTGTTCAGAAGCTGCCTTGGAGACTATTAATACCTCAGACATTTCTTAATGAATTTGAAAAACAATATGCATTTGGTTACTGCAGTCGAATGCTGTATTGTGATTCATTCCTGTTAGAAAATGTACTGAGGCACTGCTTCTGAGGCCAGTGCTGTTCAGTGCATGCAGAATCACTTCTCTGGTCCTTGGTATAACACACCAAGGAATTTTCTTATGGTATCTTAGTATTCAGTATGATACTTTATGTGAATTTACTTTTATTTTTTTCTGTACTATGAGCTGTGTGAGTATATTGCTGTGCTACAAAATAATGTAGTGTCAAGATACCTGAGTTAGCTCTGGAGAATCAGTATGGCTTTTTTTGGTGCAGTACTCCATCACTGTTAAGTGCAGTTAATTTGGCTGAGCCACAGCACTGCTCAAACACAGATCCTGACACCTGAACTCTCTCTTTTGTCAGCAGCTGGGAATATTGCATAATATCGTATAGATCGAAGTTATGCATCATTTACCATATTCCTTTTGGATGCATGTTTCTTCTGGCATCTGAAACTGGCAGGAACCTGCCTGCAGAGCCCGACAGAGTCCCTCAGCTGTTTCACCTCTTTCTGTTTTCTGAAGAGAACACACATGGGGTTGTAAAGGTCATGTTATTCAGTGCAGAAGTGAGAAGTGAACTGTTACCTCCTGCAGCCTCCACCGTGCTGCTTTCACGACTTCTGCTTTGATTTGTCACTGGGGTAGGCTCCTCCAGTTGCATGACTATCGCTAGTGCCTTGTTATTTCATTTCCTAGTGCAGATCTGCAGGGCTTGGTTGATACCAGTGAACTGCCATTCCTAACCTGTCAGGCAGCAAACACATCAAACTCAGTAATGCGAGGAAGATCCCAGTAATTCATGAATCTCTAAAGCACCAAAGATAGCAAAAGACATATTTGTAGATGGGCATAGGCTACGTTATACTATCACTGTAACACTTTATTTTGACAAGCTAGCAGATTTGTGGTTGTTTTCTTCCTCGGAATTTCGATATCACTGTAACTCTGGCATTATTGATTGGGTGGTGTGTGATGGTAGGTTTCCTGCAGGAGATTTTCAGAGCACAGGAGTTGGAGACCCAGATGGGCACGTAAGTGTACTTGGTCTGAATGGGGGACGTCGCTTACTTTTCCTCGAGTAAAGACTTCTCAGGGAAATGAGTAAAAGACAACAGCACACAGTAGCCAATGTACAGGACCAGGTGTGGTCTGTATCTGGTCACTCCATTTGCCTTACTGGCATAATTTAGCTACTCTCCTCTTCCTTGCAATCCCTCTTGTGAGAGCTGGGAAGCGGTATATTGGACGTGAGCAGAAATATAGCAGGGAAATAAACATAGTTCCATCAGTAGGTTTTGGGACTGAGACAGGGAAGCTGTGTGGAGGTAGCCAAGTGTTGGTGGTGTTCTTTGCAATGGATGATACTTTGGCAGAAAGCTTAGAAGTGAGAACAGTAAGTGGCACAAATAGAATGCCTAGTTATTTGCTTTTTCTTCCAGCTCTCTTAGAATCTGTGTGTTGTCTTCTCCTAATAACTTTAATGCAGTATAAAAAGACATATTGGTGGCTAGAATTTGAATCAAAATAAGTCTAAGAATAGATGTAAGCTTTTAAAAAGTGAGAGCAATTAATCAGCAGAACAGTGTACCTACAGCTGTAGTGAGTTGTCTGTCACTTGCAATCTTCCAGTCAGCATTGGATGTGTTTCTAGTAGATATGCTTAGCACAGATGCGGAGTTGACCAGATTAGAAACTATGGCCTGTGTATACTAAGTCATCCCATGAGATGAACATCTGTGAGCCTTTTGGGAAAAGATTCTCTAACTCGTATTTCTCTTGGCTGATTGCTTCAGATTCCCTAATTGACACTTATTTTATTTTACCTAATGCCAGTAAAGCTCAAGTAAAACTATCTGAAAGTGTAGCTTCATTCTTTCATCTGAATGAAAATAGGTAAATGTATCACATGAATAATATCTGATATTAAAGAACCAATATACGGTGTTATCAAAGTGGCAGGTTTCAATACTAGATCCCCAAATTAGATCAGCATAGGCATATTGTTGTGTCCATACAGAGTTCATTGCCTTCAACAGATCTATAGATCTGTTTGCTGGATCATTGACTTCATTTTCCTTTACCGTTCTGAGGGGTTTATAATTCGTGTCCAAAATAATGGAATTCTCACTTCAAGCAATATTGTGTATTAGGATGAAAATGTGTACGGGGCAGATCTGAAAGATGATAATACTGTGACTGAGCTATAAAATGAGGATGAACTTCATATCACTAAATGCAAATAAACATATTCAGGTAAAAAAAATAACCTTCTGTAGGTGTGTGTATATATGTATGTATATAAGCAATGCCTCTAAATCAGCTATTCACACCCAGGAGCTATTCACACTTACTGGAGCACATGTTCTCTGCTTTCCAGCTTAAGCGCGTGTTCGTTTTGAGCAGCACACAAAGGTGTGTACCTAGATCTTGTGTACACAGCTGAGATGTGGTGAGGGTTCTCACCGACACCTTGAAGCTAGGAAGTGCTTCTTTTGGTCCTCCAGTTTAGACTTGCCTCTTATGGATGGTTTTCTGAAAACAGCAGCTCATTGCTGATTGCTCATTACATAGTTCTGTAACTATTGTTTTCCCTTAACGCTTTTGTAGTGAAATTTGTACATAATATTTGTTTTTAATTACTAAGTAGAGTCTTTGCCCACCCGAAGTAAGGTCTGTCACCTATTTTTGTCTTTAACTTCCCATGTGAGATTCTTAAAGAGTTTATGTAAGAAAGAAAAAGCACAAAATAACTTAAAATATGTATGTAGTTTCTTTAAACTGACCACACATGACATTAAGGACAGCCCTGCAAATGTCAAATTAAAAGATGAGTTCTGTGACTGGTATAAACTAACCTACTATGTTGCCTTCAAGTAGCATGATGCCATTTTTCAAGATCTATTATCAGAAAGGGAGTAATAATGAATCCTTGTGCCAATCAACCCTACAGGCTTGAATGGAAAAAAGGAAAGGAGGAAGAACAAATTACATAGGTAAATACCTCTTTGATAATTCTTTTTCCAAACCACATAAGAAAGTTCTTCCATTTCTAGTCTCTGATCATCTGCATTATCATGCTTACAGTCCTTTTAGCTTCCAGCAGTGTTGCTGCAGTGCTAACGGCATAATCATGCTTTGTCTCAAGGAACATCAGAAAAGAGGGGCTCAGGAAAGAAATAGAGACCAAGCAAACAGAAATAATGAAGTAAATGTTATGTGTTCTGTCCTACATCTCATCAATCTTCATCTTCCTTGACCAAAGCAGAGCTTGGTTGCAGTTTGAAGTGCTCAAAAGGATTGCTTCCCTCTTTTCTTTTGGAGCAACATAAATCCCTACTGTACATTTGTTCATCTGTGGGGGGAAAAAGCAGGTGCCATAATTTGTATGGTTCCAAATGTAAAACTCTGAAAACTTTGCAATGCAAATATTTTGAAAGAAACATAAGGCAAACATGAATACTTATTTTCCTCTAATGAAAACAATATGCAATTTTTGTGTGAAATGGAAATAGGTTCTAAATTATATTCCAAGTGAAGAGCTGCATTCCTTTAGTGACACATTATTCTTACTGCACCCAGTAACTCTGAAGTTTTTCTGTTTCCAAAAAACTTTTGGCATATGTTCGTAAGTGTCATCCCAGCTGTATGTCTGCAACTTATGCTAAACTCCAGGATGATTTATAGTCTGTTTCAAAGCCAATTGAAACCCATAGAAAAAAACATTGACTTTTAGGAGTTTTGCACCTGGCCTTTAAAGGCTTTTTTGGTTGTTGATTTTGTGTGTCAGTGGTGTTGTCCAGCCCTTAGAGGTTTGGTATGCTACAAAGAATCTTCCCTCCGTAGTTAAGGACATGAAAGCACAGCAAGGTGAGGCATCAGGCCAGTGGTCACAGGGCAGCCCATAGAAGGAACAAACAAGGTTCTGGTGCCATAAGGTCTAGACCGTAGTGCACCACACAGGGAAGTTTAATGCAGTCTTATTTTCTAAAATATTCCTTTGCACAAATGCAATCAACACTTGCTGGTCCCTAGCTGTATTTATGAACAGTTTCATACCCGAAACATTTCAGCACCTCGAATACGGGTGGCTGCTGGGTGCCTGTTCCGACACACACCCGTTGGCCCAAATTCATAGCACAACATTCAGTAAGGCAAGGGAGCTAAAGTCACGAGCTTGTAATGGCAGCTGCAGAGAAATGAAGTGATAGTAATTAGTGAGGTGAAGCACTACAATGGTCAGTGTCTCTGCAAATCTATAGTAGCATGAGTGGTCTGCAGCTGTCTCTTCAATTTTTAGCATATGTAAAAACTTAGTGCATTAACGTAAAAAAAAAAAAGCGTTGTAATTCTCTTTTCTTGTACTTTTAGGCTCAAAAATAAAGTAGGGTATGTCCGAGATTTTTCTTACTCTTTAAAAAGAAACTCAAATGCATGAAACAAAATCCCACCACATATTACAGTTTTAAAGAAGCCCTTGTCACTGGCAGGTGTTTACCCATTGTGTTTCCTTCCCATAGCGATGCCTGTGTTCTGCATAGCTATTGGATTTTCCTTAATACACAGTATAAAGAAGGAACTTGCATAGAGCTGGGAAAAGATGCAGAATCAAGAACTTTAGCCTGTAGTGATAGTTCCTGTGGTTAGTTCTTGGAGACCTATTTTTCCAGAGTGGAAAGCGTCTATTTCTCCAAAACCCCCATCATCACCGTGCTGGCAGAACCAGCTCTAAGGATAAACAGTATTATATCATGGGGTTGAACAGTGAGCTGTTGTCTATCCGTCTTATGGTCAGTAGAGTTTTTGAGAACTGAAATAAGGCCATCTGTGAGCACTATTCACCAGTTCTGGTCTATGATTCTTTGGAGGCTTGAGCTGGGTGGCTCTTTTCTTACTGTGGACTATTACTCCATATTTTGCTGCTTCTCCTCATTATTTCATTATTGTTCATATAGCTTTCACAAGCTATGTGAACAGTATTTCCTTTCTGTGAAAGCTATTCCTGTAGCTATATCAGGGATATTATTTACTCATCATTAGGAAGTGACCTATGCATCTGTGAACAGAAGAAGGTCAAGTGTTTCATAAGATCGTGTGTCTGTTAAGTAGTGCTTGCTATGCAAAAAAAAAAATATAAATTTGAGTCTCTGCCAAAAGATGCAACTAACTATTCAGACATAACTTGCTAGTCCTATTTGCATGCACAAAAGAACTAGCCCTGCTGTGTTTCTGTAGGTATTTATAAAATACTTACCTAGGGAAATTTTTATTTACTTTTTTCAAAGGGACAGCTAGAGGATTTTAGCTACATAGGTCCTATTACAGACAGTGGGACTGTTGCTGATAATTTTTAACATATGTTTTTCAAACTAAGACATACTTCTTCAGCTGAGAGGTACCAGTGCTGCTTGTACTTGCTGCTACTGAACTATTACCTTTTTGAATGGTTTATCTCATTTCCACCATCATTCTGAATTTTACCACTATTGTCCAGTATGTTTACAACCAGATATTACTTGCCTAAATAATAATATTCTCTATACTAGCACTTTTATCTTTTGTGATAATATTAAGTCGTAACAGATCTAGGACAGACACATGAAGAACCCTAGCTGACAAATTTTGGTATAAATTTCTTTCAATTGATGCAGAGGTCCAGACATCTTGGCACGTTATCTTTTCATAATTTCTCTTCCAGTCCATGTTTCCCAAACTCATTTATGAGAAGCAGTGCTGAAAGTATTGTAAAGATGAGATGCAGTATTCACCATATTGTTCCTATCTTTTAGGTCTCTTCCCTTTTAGCAAAGGAATTAAGATTGGCTTGTGTTGACAGTTACTAATCATTTTTTTGTGTGTGTGTTGGTATAACAGCTTGTAAATAGTGTTTCATTATTTGTTCCGGGACTTTTCCGGGAACAAAAGTGAAGCTGACTAGTGTTCCTGAACCTCACTGCAGCACCTAATGGCTCTGTGATTGCTTCAGCCCATACCCAAATATAGATTATATCTGGACCAGATACCCTCAGCTCTTACTAATATAAATATTACTATATAAATATTATTCTCAATAAATTACTATTTCTAGTTGTAGTTATTTTTAGCTTCAAACTGCTTGCCAGACAAATTTAACATAGCCCACTTACTGGGAGAACAGGGAAATACTCTCTCTTGGGTTGGCTGAGCAGTTAGTATAACTATCAGTAATTATAGTTATTATAATTACTAATATATGGTATAATTTTTAATTATAGGATGGTAACTATCAAAACTGACAGCAGTTTAAAATAAATTTGTGCTTTCCATAATTTTACGTGGTGTCTTACTTATTTGAAAGCAGTTTATTTTTGCAGTTTACTGGGTTGTAAAAATTTAATGGTCAGCTATCACTTATTTTTACTTCTCATGCTGTGATAGAATTCTGTAGATCTTCATCTAAATAAAAAAAGTATTATAAAATAAATGTCTTTCTGATCAAGTATTACAAATTTGATAATTTCCCCCCCCCAAGTTTAAAGTTTCATTGTATGCTTAGCTTTAGATGCTGTAGTGGTAATAACATCTAGTATCCTGCTTTTCAGTAGGTTATGATTTCCAAAGAATATCGGTACCTCTGTTTGAGTTTCACAGCTAGAGAAAGCGCGGCAAAGGAGATTAGCACAGACACCTGGTCCCTTGTCTCTGCTTAGTTATAGTTGTATTTTCCTGCCTCCTTGTCTATCCTTTGGCGTAAACAACTTCTTAACACTGGGAACTAAATATTGAAAATGATCTTTTATAACTTGTAGTTGGCGGCTTGAAAATAGTTTAGAAAGTAATAGTTGTCCTTCTGGCAAACATTCCATGACAGAAAAAATAGCAGCTCTCGCAGATGTAACTTTATTTTTGTGAATACTCTCCAAGTCTTCAATTTCTTCTAAGTGCTCTCAGAACACGAATCAATGAATCCAGCTCTTGTTAATCAGCCTTAAGATTGATGCTCAAAGCAGAGGGAGAAGAAGGAATTCTGTGTTTTAAATATTTGCTCTTATGTGGCATTTACATACATGTTGTGATGAAGGGGGCCTTGCAGGGGCCTGTCCCAATTAGAAATGCGGTTATTGGAAAACCACAAAGCCTCATAAAATACCATAGCTGTATATGATAATAAATGTTAGTGGGTCTAGATGGATGACACACTGGCTGTATCAGTTCAGACTAAAAGGTTTATTGATATTACGCAAGGATATGTTGGTTTCGTGAGTAGTAAATGGGCATGTAATAAAATTCTAGAAGCGGGGGGAAAAAAGGGAATGTTAGAAATGAGGCCTTATTTGGCTAAAGAAAGCGTATCCTCTCTTGTCATTATGTTACCCTGTCTTATTTTTCTCATTTCTCTTACTTTCCTCTCTCTGTTTTTAGCTGGTATACATAGCTTTTCCTTTTGCAACAGTATTATGAATTTCTTATCTGAAAAACAGTTTCGGGCTATGTTGGTGTTTCAGCATAAAAGGAAATAGGCATCACTGCCACAGACAGAAGCTGTTTCCTAAACCTGTTTTTTTCCTCTCTAACTGATTGAAATGAGGTAAGCTCAGATTTTAACAGTTCCACTTCATCCTAGTTAATTTCATGTTTCCTTAGAAAGCGCGCTTTTCATCATCTGTAATATCACCCTGTCAAATGACACCTTTTGAAGAGAGAAGGGGTACCCTCTGCAAATCCTGCCCAACAATAGAATAACAGAATATTTTGTAAAATGCACTAGTGTTTTAAATACTTAAACCATTTTTCATTCCTTTTTATTTTTTTATCTCCTCAGAATATACCTTTTAACAAAGGTTCTTTAAACAGTCCAAACTCTGAATCAAGATGGACTGTAGCAGAGTGGTAAGATGATGGCAACATCTTTGATCCTCAGAGACAATTTGTTCTGTCGAAACAAATACATCAGATCCTATTGTATGTTGTTCATACAAACTGCTTCACTGTGTGTTATGCTGGATGGAGTAAACTTGAGATGTTTTTGCTGCTACTTTTGATGAAATCTTGACCAAGTCATCCATGTGTCTCAGTTTACAAAAAGCTCTGTTTGGCTTTGCTACATTAATGTCTGTAAAATGTTTTGAAATGTTGAGTGAAAGACTTCATGCACTACAAATGCTTAGTGCTCCAAGCATTGAAAGGATGATACTTACTCATGACTGCCTAGTATTTTAGGTATAGATATGTTTATAAAATATCCTCTCTCATAGATCAAATATTCAGGGTTGGTTTTTTTTGTGAAAGAGAGGGGGAACACAAATTTATCAGTAAGTCTGAAATTTGCTTTGAAATTGTTTTGCCCTAAGAGGATGAGAAAGGAGAAAGGAATGCTTGAGAAGGAAAGTAAGGGCATTTTGGACTTGGGTCTTTTTAGTCTTGAGAAGACTTAGGGGGATCTAATCAATGCTTACAAATACTTAAAGGGAGGGTGTCAGGAGGACGGAGCTGGTCTTTTTTCAGTGGTGCCCAGTGACATGGCAAGAGGAAATGGGCACAAACTTGAGTATAAGAAGTTCCACCTAAACGTGAAGAGGAACTTCTTTACTGTGAGAGTGGTAGAGCACTGGAACAAGCT
>JAOXJK010000002.1:14294727-14354029 GCA_025774025.1 Xenus cinereus | reverse complement strand
CTTGAGTATAAGAAGTTCCACCTAAACGTGAAGAGGAACTTCTTTACTGTGAGAGTGGTAGAGCACTGGAACAAGCTTCCCAGCGAGCTGGTGGAGTCTCCTTCTTTGGAGACATTCAAAACCCGCCTGGACAAGTTCCTGTGCAACCTGGTGTAGGTAGACCTGCTCTGGCAGGGGGGTTGGACTAGATGGTCTCCAGAGGTTCCATCCAACCCCATATGATTACATGATTCTATGATTTTGTCATAGCTCAATTGTTAAAGTTCTAGGAGATGAGCATTCGGGCGTTGAAATGTAGAAAACTCCAAAAGGAAAACAAATTGTTTCATTTGTTGATGTTTGTGTGTTTTCATTTGTTTATTGAAACACAGATATTGGATTCTTCAGAGTTAATGGAAAACAGCTATCCTCAAGCAGCAAACCAGAGCTGTTTTGAGGGTGTTTTAGAGTATATCCTCAGCCATTTGACCCAGAGAAACCAAGGCGGCAAAGCCCTTTGCAGAGAGAAATTACCAAGTCCTGGGAACATAGATTGTGCTAAAGTAGTGAGAGAGAGTCTCTCTCTCTCATTCTTCCACTTGCACTGCAGCTTGCAAACATTGTTTTTTGAAAAATGATGCTTTTTCAAAAAGACTTGTTCTCATCCATTTATACCTTCTCTCTGCTCCTTCGTTGTCTCTCTCACAAGTTTTGTTCCCTCCTAAACATGTTGCTTCCTCTTTCCCCTCTGCAGTGCTTTTCTGCCACTGCTGTTTCCTGGTGAGATACTTGGCAATTGGCAGCTCTGCTTCTGTTGGTGGTTTTGAGGCTGCTTCTCCTTACCTTCAGCTAATGATATAATTGTTCTGACTTTTCAACGAAGAGTTTAACTTGTTGGGGATATCCGCAAAACCAGCTAAGAATAAGGTGGAATCATTACTGTGTGAGATGCAGCCTCTCTGCATATCAGCAATTTACCAGCCACTTGGAAAAAATACTGTTTTATAGTACTTCGCACAGTAAGAGATTGAAACTACCCTATTGCTCTTGCACCTCTTGATGTAAAACTGCTTGAGCTACAAATGGTCACAGTCTACAGTTCATCAGGCCTCTCGACTTAAATTATTGTTAATTGCTGAGACCTTTGTTAGCTGTTCCTTAGGCTCTTCACTGCTTTTAGATCTTAAAAAGAGATTAATGATCCCATCTAAAAAAAATAATAAAAGTGTCAAGGTGTTTGGCTGATATTTGCTTATATGACTGGAGTCTAAACTTCTAAAAAAGGAAATTGCTTTCTTGCTCTCGACCTTTCACACTGATCTTTACAGCTCTTGTTGAACTATTTCCGCTCTTTGACAGTTTGAAAGTGTTTGCAAGGGATGTAATTCCTCCTGTGTTAATGGTCCCTGTTTGCACCTGACTGAGCCTGTGTAAATGTGCGAGGGGCAGAAGGCCTGAACTTCCTCCCATAACTCAGGCCTTTTTCCATAACTTAAAGGACTTCACCAAGAAATCTGATCGCTTAGGCTGCTGCCAGGGTGGTTCTGAAAAGGCATCTGAACTAGATGGTAAAACTTTTAAGAAGGAAGCAGCTTGCTACTGCCAAATGTTTCCTGTTCCCTCTTTCACCATCTGCTGGAAAATAGCTTTGGCTTGCTAGCCTTGTACGTTTCCCTTTTTTTTATTTTCTTTTATTTTTTTCTCCCAGGAAATGTTTGGAGAATATGGTCAGAGAAGCATATTGAAAAGGGGAAAATATTGGAATTGTGTATAATCAGTAGATAACTGCTATAAACTGAGTCACGGTGAGAGAGAAGAAACTGCCGTTTTCCCTGTAAATAGTATGATGACTTTGTCTTAGTTAACAAGAAAGAATATGTAGTTAAACAAAGAAACTGCGTCACTTAAATTCAGCTTATTTGTGTATGTATAGTGTCCGACATTGGCTTTAAGACTACTTGATTTCATGCAGCCATTTTCCTGGGAAAAGGAGCACTGTAACCTTTAAGAAAGGAAGGAAGAAACCTTTGAGTATACAGTTGAGATATTTCGCAGCCTACTCTTTTCTCTCAGTATCAGTTAAGAAAGACAGTTAGCAGATTCCTCTGTCAACAAACTATTATGCCACCAGGCTGCAACAAAGATGGAACAGGGAAAAAGACAAGGAGATTAAAGTGGCCAGGGGTATTAGTCATACAGCCTTCTGCTCTGTTCTCCTCTAAAATTGCGGTCTGTGGGATTATTAGTCAACTGAAACAGCGATAAAATGACGAGTAGCGTGGAGACTCTGGACAAGCGTGAGGTAGTTTCACTGAAAGGTAAGTGGTGATAATGTACGTTTTTATGTTGTGTTCTTCATGCAAAGATTCCTATTGTGTTTTCAGAGACTGCACTTTGGAGAGTTCACTACAATGTTACAGAGACAATTGCAAAAATAATTAAGAAGATGGACTACTGAAAAAGAAACTAGTTAACAAGTAAAAGCACTATGAGGAAAAGGGAGGGAGAGAGGGAGTGAATCTTTCATCAGAGAAATAGAAAAAGCATTCTTAAAAGTCAATCGTAAGACTTCTATAGGAAGGAGGAAGAGAGAGTAACAGTAACTGAGGGAAACAGAAAAAGAAAACTAGCAGAGATGATGTGGGATGAGTGTGGGATTTTTTTTCCTTACTCTGGGTTTGAGTAATTTTTTTTTTTTTGACTAATCAAACTTGTACATACTGGGTACACAAAAACTTTCCCAACTCAGCTCAGAGATGGCATTTCATAACCATCTCCTGCTTAGCTGCCTGCCACCCAGACTCCTGTTTTTCCATTTAGGGACGAATCCTAACCATGTTTCAGGCTTTTAAAAGTCTATGTTTTTGAAAGACCCTTGAAAACTGCTTTGAATTTCTGCTATGCTCTCCTTATATAGATGTCAAAATCATTGTTGAGAAAATATGATAGTTAAATGATCAGAGTTAAAATGGTCTCACTTATGAAGAGCACACTGGAGAAGACAGGAATTCTGATGAGCTGTGCAGGGGGTTCTGCACTAAATAAAGACACATACTGAGCTGGTGGAAACAATGTCTTAAATGCCTAATCAGAGGTCTCAACTCTGGGAGTTGGAGAGGAGAATCTATAAAGTAGAAGCGATTTGTGTCCTCTCAGGATCCTCTGATTTAATTTGCAAAGGGCAGATCTGTTACCCCCAGGCAGTAAGGCTGAGCTGGTATCCTTTATCCCAGCAGGGATTTCCCCAGTGTGTGCAGGGGACACGCTGTCCCCCTGAGCCAGCTGACTCTGCAAGAGCAGGGAACAGTGATGTTGCAGGAAGGTTGTGAAGTCTCTTTGTGTGACGTTGTGACTTTGTGCCCTGTGTCCACTGTCTAGAGACCACAGCCAAATGGGCCAAGGCAGCATCAGAAAATTAAGCTTTCTGTGTAAACTTAGGAACTTTACGTTTAGACATAAGCTAAATTTAATTAAATAGAACTAAATTTAAATTGAATCCCTGTGGTTACTGGTTCTGTGATGGGTGACACTATCTTTATTAGTTGCTCCCCTTGATTTCAAACATTACCTTTTGTTGCTCATTTTTAATGTATTCATATATGTATTAATTTATGTATTCAGTTTCATAATTCATATGCTTTAAGACCTAAAATGTACTTGTTGCTTTTCACCTTCAGACAGCACGATATGCTTCATCAATAGAATTAGAGGTGTGAATTTTCATGGGTGTACGTCCATGACCTTAAGAAGATGGGAGGACTTGTAGACAGAAAAAAAAATAAGGCCTGGGCAAGGAAAAGAGAAAATAAAGGGAAATGCAGAAAGGTTTTGTGGTAGGTGAGTCACTATCAGTGACTCAGTGGTAAAGTAGAAAGGATTAATTCTGGGTAAAATGAAAGGGGAAAACTTAGGAGGAAAATAATGTTACTTGCTAAGTTCTGATTGAGGGTCTAGAGAGCAGTTTAAAAATTCCTTAGTGTAATTTGAACAGAAAATGCTGTAGGAATACCAGAAAGAGTGAGAAAAGAGTTATGCTGAGGAGGAAAAGACAGAAGTTTCTTGAGGGAAATTATGGACAGGTATCAAAGTTCCTCTGTATAATAAATCTGGTGAAAAACTGTTTGGGATTCTTTGAGTCTCAAATCATACTGTGTATTCAGGGTTTACAGAGATGATTTCCTTGTTGTTCCCACCTTCTGCCACCCACACCCCTCCCGAGGAAGGGGACTTACGTACACAAACTATAACATATTGTGGAGGTGCTCGCTCACTAGCATTTGTACTTCTGGCACATGGTATAAAAAAAGACTGGAGACATGAGCTCAGGTTTAGAGGCTGAACAAGCTTGACAGGAGGTACAGCTTCTGCCAAAATACCTGCCTATCATCTAACTAGACTGCATCTTCCTTCTGCATTTAAGGTGAACAGCAGCTTCCTCTTTAGTCCTCAATACTGCAGTGTGTGGATGTCAGCCAATTCACTCAGTAGCACCAGAAAAAAATACAATTTCTCTGTTTTTTTCAGAGATTAAAAGGATCTGGCTTGAAGTTGGTACCTGTGCAGGGATAGGGAAATATGACATTTTCTCCTCTCTTCCCATAGTGCAGCTATTAATGATTTGCCATATCCTGACCCTTAAGAATTTCTTCTTCGTAAACACAGTTGGAAATTGTTCCAACATCTTTTGATGAACATAAGGTTTTGGCAAGAGTTAACTATGTTGTGAAGTGTTTGGACACAGTCACTTCTATAATGGCATTTCTCCTTAGAGTAACTGCTTGGCACAACTGACCCCGTCTGCTGTTAGTGTCTATTCTGTTTGGAAGACCCTTTTAATTTATAAGAGTCCAAATAGTTTTTAAGCTTGAATTTATTATGAAAAAAATCCCCAACCTGTTGAGTTTTTTAGTTCATTAGTACTAATTAGAACTCATTGTGCATTGTTATTGCACTTTTATGTTGCCATAAAAATCATTAAACCTCTACAGAATCACTCAACTGTACCCTAATATAAAAACTCAGCAGCAGTGCATATAAAATTAATATATTGCCAATCAGCTAGGAGTGGAACTGGGAGGTAATGTTTTTATTTTACTTTTGTACCTGTTCTCAGTCCAAAGCTACTAAAACAAAACATATGCAGAAATTAAGTTATGTAGAAGTTTGCTCCTAGGAGTTTACGCAGTTAAGCACTCCTTTTGTGTGCAAAGCAGACCTCTTTCAGCTCTGCTTCTGTTCAGTATATTTTTGTCTTCAGATAGCCTGGCCTTTGTGCTTGTGCAGTAGGATCATGTTGCTTCATGTTGCTTCAAACTCTGTGTATATAACTTAAACATGTAGTATGTGTTCATGGATGATCTTTATTTATTTATTTATGACATAGTAAGGAGATCAGGGTTCTAGGTATTATTTGTTACGGGTGGTTCAGGTCTTGATTAGTATTTCATGTCCAAAATAGTCAAATCAGTCTTAATTGCGATGATGATTAACTTAGTCGCTAAAGTTAATATGTCGCTCAGTTATTTCTACTAAATTTAGGACTGTTATTTCTGCATTTATCCCTTTTATTCAAAATATATTGAAAGATTTATTGTGACAATCAACAGTAGTCTTGAAAGCAAGTCTAGTTTTGTAGCACAAACACTTACTTCCTGCTACAGGAAAATCATCTTTTGATTTTGACCCATATAGTATTAAGTAGTTATTTTTTAGAATGGCTTCCTCTAGTGATACCATGAACGATTTATTGTTTTGTGTATGAATTAGGGCAGATAAGAAATCTGTGGCCGGATAGTTCACTTGCAGTCAAGAAGCATTGAAAACTTGCTGATTCCTTGCCTTTTTTAGTGGTTCTGTTTGTTTTTCTGTTCAGAGGCGTAGACATACAGTTTGGTAAGGACTGCCATAAATAACATATCAAGCATAGAAATGCTACCTAGGGTTTTATAAGATAGATCTTTGTTTTAATTGGAATTATTTTAGGTTTTTTTTGAAGGGGGAAAAAAATATTTATATGTCAAGGATTTCTAGACCGGTTTGCCTAATTGCTGGTCAAAAAGTTGTATTCTTGCAGGGTGAATTCCATGCAGTACCCTGAATGATTTTGAAGTGTTCTGGTTCTGCCACTTCACTTCTGTGGCATTACATCTGTGGAAAGTGCCTCTGTGTATCTGTTTGTGTACTTGGCACATATCTGATGCTTCTGTTAAGTTAGTCAGACAGTCTTAAAGAGGGTAACTCCTTTAGCAGCAAAGGCACGTTAAGATCTTTCCTCTTAGACATGGTCTGTGATTATGCTGAAATACTCTTTGTCCAATCATCTGATGCTGCATATTTGTACAAAGCAATGAAACTTGAAACTGGCTTGTATTGTTCCAGTTTTATATGACCTTTTGGGTTCTTTGCCTATTTTTATTTTGAAAGTGTTGTCACAGAGCAAGTGAATGAGTATTTACCTAACATTCTAAGAAAAGGTTTTTGGCATCCTGAGAAATGACAACATTTGCCGGCTAATATGAAAAAATACTATATAAAGGCCAGAATTGCAAAATATTGAAAGGTTATTAACTGAATCTTGTGTCTCTTCCTGCTGTTTTTGGTCTTTTTTCCCCTCTTGTTAAAACACACTCAAAGGATTGGAATTCTGTAGGGTTTGGCTTTTTTTTTTTTCCCTGTGAGAGGGTGTGTGTTTCTTCCCTTCTCTAATTGTTGATTTTGCATACTAACTGAAGCCAACATAAAAGAAAACAAAACAGTAAAAGTCTTATAAATTAAAAGATCCCTAAGTCTGGCTTGGCAGAATTCCTATGCTTTCGGAGTCACAGCCGAATTTGAGTCAGATCAGGGTGATGAGACACAGGAACAGGTTGCCCAGAGAAATTGTGTTCAAGGGCCTTGAACGCACTCCCTGTAGGTGTTCCAGGCCAGGCTGGATGGGGCTTTGAGCAACCTGGTCTAGTGGGAGGTGTCCCTGCCCAGGGCAGAGGGGTGGGAAATCAATGATCTTTACAGTCCCTTCCATCCCAAACCATTCTGTGATTCTATGAAGTGTTTATATGGTAGAAGTATCTCTTAAAATTTATTTTTCTACAGAAAAGTGGCATGTTTTTTACGCCTCTATCCCCTAGTAGCTCGATAAATATACATTTTTTTAAAAAGGTGATATTTCTTTTTATTGCCAAATATCTGATATGAATATAAGATCTAAAAATTAAGCTGGATCATTTTTCATTTCCCTTAATGTCACCACTGGAACTAGTGAAATAGACCTTCTTTGCAGATGTGGTCCCAGTTGTAGATACGATCCCAGTAGCACCCCTCAGAAGTTCTCCCTTCTAGACTGACATTAGCAAATGCCTTTAACTTAAAGAACAAAGTGTTTGATCAGGGAATTCAGCTCATGTTCCTGGGTATGTTAATTCTGTAGTATGTGAAGTAGGAAAGCACGGTGGGAATCTGTTGTTGTCCATTAAGTAAGCTTTTTGCACTTAAAATTACACTTGGAGAAGACCTTTTGAATAGAAAGCTGCTATTATAATATGATTTTGCTTTTGAGTAGACTTGTTCTTTAAATAGAAAATGAAATTTTGTTCCACCATCACTGAAAAAGCAGTAGAGTACATTACAGGATTTTGTTATGTATGTGGGAAATCAGCATAGTAAATGTAATAAATTATGCATATCTTAAGGGAAATTCAGAGACAGAAGTTACAGAATTCATTTTGTAAAAGTGAGATATTGCAGTTGCTTTTTCTGGGACACTGTGGCTTACAAAATGGCATGGCTCCTAATCAGCTTTTGTGCATTATGAAACTATAATCCTTTGTACATCAAAATTATTCCATATAGTGATAGAAAGCTAAGAAAATGAGGTAACTAGAATCTCTGTGAAAGGTTAGTAGTGTAGAAATTGATTGCACTCTTCATTTCTGGCCTGCAGGTCCAGCTGCTCATTTCCTGGTTACTACAACCTGCAAAGAGCTAATTCTCTTAAAATCCAAATATCAGAAGAGAAAAATCACGAAAACGATATTTCAAACAGCTGTTTAGCAGTGAGGAGGATGAAAGCAACAAAATACTAGACTTACCCCTCCTTTCCTACTCAAGGCAGAATTCCCTTCGTGCCTGTCAGGGTTTTTGGTTAGCGCTGAGCTCACACTGACTTTGCTGGAAAGGGTGCTTGGAAACGATGCTCAAATGCGCGGTGCTCACAGAAAGGCTCCCCACCTCCATTTCTGTTATCTCCTCCTCCTGTGCCCCCGACCCAGTGGGAAAGGTTCCAGTCGCGCCCCCTCAGCAAGGGCATCCATTACACGTGAAGTGAATATGTACAGAAATTGTCTCACCAAGTCGTTTATTTGATTTCTTATGACACTTAAGGGCAGTTAACATGCTGACTGATCTGGGGGTGATGGGTGTGGGCCTCAAGTAATAGGTAATGAACAGCTTG
Source organism: Xenus cinereus (assembly GCA_025774025.1). Classification (NCBI taxonomy): domain Eukaryota; kingdom Metazoa; phylum Chordata; class Aves; order Charadriiformes; family Scolopacidae; genus Xenus; species Xenus cinereus. The sequence goes on along the minus strand of JAOXJK010000002.1, from coordinate 14,345,601 downwards.
AATTATGCTTTAATAAGCATCAAATTTCAATGTATATATAATATAATGCCTTGGAGGAGGGTTTGTTGAGTCTTGAGATGGAGCTGTAGTTCCATCGATGCAGACCCAGGGAGCTCTGCTGCCTCAGACTTACTGTGGCGTGGCCTCGCCTCTCTTGGGAGATTTACTACTGTGTACTTTTTTATTGCTTGTCTTGTATGAATTTAAATTACCTGTTTCTTAATGAAAGCCCAAACAGTTGATGCAGTCTGTAGATTTAGCACCATTTTTTTTAGTGTCAGAGAAGAGACTACTGGCTACTCTTCAGGTATATCAGGGATATATTTCTGCTTGTTGGTTCTCTGTGGAACAAGGTAAAGATAACGGGCTGTGAACCCTTGTCTCTGTGAATACCCTTTTTGCTTGGTCTTTGCAGCAGATTGATAATTGCACATCAACGTCTTTCAAATTTCAATATAAATCAACGCGTGGCAGTACAGAGCATTTTACTGGTGTTGATACAGCTGGCATCTTGCGCTGGTGCTGGGCACCCCCTCAAGGTTTTTCCTTTGGAATGGTTTCACAGAGGAGGGAATGCGGGTAAACGAAAGTTGGAAGCAGTGCGTACCAACCCAAAGAATCCAAGGTTGGAAATAAATATGGAAGCCGGATGTATTTCTGTTTCCTGGATGTTGGAGGGCAGGTTCCCCATTCTCTGTTGCTACCAGTGAATGGCAGAGTCTGCCAACAGAATCTTTGTGAAGAAATGCTGAAGCGCACCCTGCTTGGGCAGCAGAGTTTATATCGGCAAAGGCATTTGATGTTGTATGAACATCTGAATTTCAGTAACCATTTGAGAGGAAGCTGCTTCTCTTCCCTAGAGCTCTTGAGACTGTTCGTGTGTTTGGTGAGGAACCCTGAGATGCAAAAGTATTATCCTCCTTTGCCAACAGTAAAAACATTAAAAGCCTTAAAATCTATTGCTTCAAAATTATTTTCTAATTTTTAGAAGCTTTTAAAGCCTCATTATAAAAAAAAAATAATCATAAGAGTAGTCCAGATCTTGGCTAACACAGCAGCGTTTCCTAGTTGGATGAGTTTTGGGCTGTGAGGAGAGAAAAAGATCTTAATGTATTGCTGTGTGTTTGCTTAGCACTCCTCCCTTAGGCAGCATATGGATTTGTTTTTGTTTCTAACCCATGTGTTTTTTTTTTTTTTTCTTTGCCTGGATGATCCTGTGATGCTGGAATCCTCAGCAGCCCTGGCTTTGTGTTTTACTTCTGCTGTCTGGGACACACCGGCTGATTAGGTTCCCCCCTCACACACACACTTTTTCACCTCCCAATGTGCAGAAACAGCAAGTGGAAATTTTTATCAGTTAAAGTTACAACAGTAAGGAGCAGTGCCCGGTCCCTAGGTCTGGCTTGGCAGAATCCCCACACCTTTGGAGTCACAGGAGGAGTACTTGTGCCCATAAACTTCATTGCATGACACCACAGCCAACTTTCTCCTATTGAAGGTCCTGAGTACATGTCAGTTCCTTGCCAGCTTGCTACTCCATGGTGGATTTTCTTAGGAATACCTACTATCAGTGGGATTAGATGTTTTACAAAGCAATTATAGAGCAATATCCTGGAGTATATTTGGGGGTTTATGCTACTTCTATTTTTCTCTTTGTTGACGTTGTATTTTTCAGATTTGTAGAAGTTTCAGAGTGTAGATGTTAAATTCCCACCCAATGTCAGAATATTTGTTTTTGTTTGTAAAATCCTTCATTCGTAAGTCTTTATTTTTTTTATTAGTCACTGGTAACTTGACTGAATTTTTTTTTTGTCCTGCAGTGATTTCACTGTAGTCTTGCCTTTAACTCGAAAACAAAACAAAAAGCACAGCTGTTTAGTAAAGCTTTGCTTAAAAAAGTCTGGCTCAAAGAAAATGAGGCAACAGAGGCTTAGTGTTGTGAAAATCATGCAGTGAGGGACGCAAAACCAGGGATATCTATTCAAATGAGAGGGAAGCAGAAAACAGTTTTTGGAGGCACACTGCATTGTCCCTGTTTGTGTTTCTCTGTACAGGCTGCTAAATATTTGTAAGGTACAAACTGTCCCAAATGAGCTTGTTTTCCTTTCTGCAGTGCAGACTCAGAAAATCCTGTAGATTCACTGCTTGCGTTGGCAAAGGATCTCCTGTTTTCTGGTGAAATATCTTTTAGCTGATATCTTCATTCTGAATTTTTCAAAGGATTCTTGTATGTACTGAAGGTTAAAAAAAAAGTTGGAAGAGAAAAATCTTCATGAAAACGTGTTTTTCATTTTCCTGATGCATGGAGGCTCCTAATAAGTGTCTGCAATAATTTCATGATTACAGTGTGGGTTGTATTTTCAAGATAGGACTGAATGACCTGTACCTCTCTTCACGCTGAAAGAAAAGTAAGAGCTTAACGAGTCTAGCAGGTAACTGGGACATACAGTTGATGACTAAATATTCAAATATTGGAAGCATTTCATCTCTGAGAAGAAGGATCTAAAATTACTGGTGTGCACGTTTGGGCTGTATGGTGGTAGGGAGGAGTCAGGACATTAAGGAAACACAAGTTGTCCACTTTAGTTCAGTGCAGTAAAGACATGGTGATTTCCTTTATACAGGTCCACTGCAATCATGGCAAACAATTCGTTTCACTCTGCTGTCAATCTGGTCCTTAAGTATAGTTTTGGCTTAAGTAGATGGTACTACTTTTCCAACAGTAATGCAGCATTCACTTAAAAACATTGCAAGACTGTGGCTATGGAGTGTCTCAGTAAATACAGGTCCATTTTGTCAAATGCTTCGGGAAATTAATAGCTTAATTAACTGCATCAGTCACACCAGTCATGCTGTTCTTATTCAGAAAATGTATGCCATTAACAGCACTAGCACCAGTTACTTTGCAACCAACCCTACTTTGCAAAGTAGTGCAATGAGCAACCAGCCCCGTTTTGCAGACTTAGGTAGCCAGTGAAAGCTTGCAAGTGGCCATGAAAATTGACATGAACAACACGTCAAGGCAAACTTTTGATTTGAAGTTGCTTGACTTCAGATGGCCAAAAAGGTATCAAGCCCATTTTACTTTGAAAGTAAGCAAAAAATAGATAAATAATTTCTAGAGAGTATTATACATCTCAGCAGATATAATAATCTGCTAAGCTCAGTGTAAGGGCTTTTATTTAATGCATTATTATCATTGGAAGAGTACCAGAAAATTATTGGAAGATAATAATATATTGTTTTACCTTCATAGTTTCTCTAAAGCTTGACGTTTTTCTTTACTAGTCAAAGAACATGTATTTCTGCTGCCAGGACACAGAGTATTGTTACTTTTGGACCTTCTGAAAGTATAATGTTCCCCTTGGTCTGTTGCAAGTTAATTGCAGTGGTAATGGTGTTTACCATTTTTGATACTTTCTGCTTTTCCCTTTCTTTACATTTTCTAATATATTTAAGTCCCCTCTGTGAGTCTGTGACAAATATTTTGTACTTTCTTTTTGTGATTAGTCACGAAGTTGCCAAAGAGCCTTAACACCCATGCTTTAGAAACGAAGAAGCTCCCATTTCTTTCTATCTCCAGGGAACCTTGAGATGCAACTTAGTCATTTAAAAAAACCACACCACCCACGATCATTGTAGCTACTTAAATTTTGCTTAAATATTTTGTTCCTGTATTAGTAATGTCCGACAGCCATAATTTTTCTATGCAGGTAAAAAAATCCAACAAAGAGGTTTTAACTGTTGTTAGCACCATTTCTTGGCTATATATAGAAAACGGGATGTATGCCCCCCTCTTAATATGATTCTGATTTTAGTGTTTAATATGTTTCTTAAGAAATTAAGACAACTTGCTGTAGCTAAATAAGACCTTCTGTAAGCAGGTGTTTATTTCTTTGACTCAGCCCTGCTCTATAGTAGAAGAGCAGTGAAACTGAAGTATTTTGGATTCAAGCTGTTGGGAACTGGAGTCTTTCCAATCTCTTACGACTTGCAATTACGTAAGTTCTGACGAGCTGCATTTGCTTACGGGTAAAACTCTTCACATCTCTTTCTAACAAAGCTATTTAGAAATCTGTAGTGTGACAAAATCTCCTTTCTCAATAACAGTAAATATTCAGTAAGGAGCCACATTTTGTGTGTTCACATTAACTGTAAGTGTTCTTTGTAGCACATAGCAATAAAAAACCCGCCTGGCTTCCAACTTGCTAAAGGGCACTGAAAGGAAAGGAAGCAAAAACACAGTTCTAAATGAAAACCAGTTAGCTGTAACAATCTTGTTGATGGTTTGACTGTTAGTCCTCATGTCAGCTGCAGAATACACTTTCTGCCCTGAGCCTCCTTGCAGGCCTGGTTAACCTTTCGTTGCTGTGCATCAGATATTTCAGGAAAGTTACTGGATAAACAGCTTGAGAAATATTTGTTTTTTGGAATTTTATAGCAGTGTGTGTACAGAAATTCCCTACGATTCCCACTGCTTGTGCTATATATTGCGGTAGTATTTTAACAACAGCAGTAGTTTGCAGTAGCTTCAGGATTTTTTTTTTTCTCTCCTCAGTTGCTAGCTATGCAAGAAGCAGACTGGTTTTTGCCACTCTTCTAATGTCTCTCTTAATGTTTTAAATTTTGATTGACAAAAAAAAAAAAGTGTGTATTAGCTCTTCCACTTGCTTGAATGTTTTCTAGGGAGAGAAAAAAGATCCGTGCTTTGATGTGTTGTGAATGGGCTGATGTGAGCTTGGGGGATTAGCGTCTGAGTTGCTGGGCTCACCATCTGGGAGAATAATTTAATTTATTTTCTTTTTTTAAGAAAGGACTGTGAAAGACCTTGAGGTCAGTGCAGCTTGAGAGAAGTATGCACCGGGAGTCTAACTGAAAGAACCTCTGGCATTCTAGTTTTATTTACAGGCTGTATTTCAAACAAATTTAATGGTGTCCAGATCCTCAGTGCATATATATCTGCTGATAATGTTAACATTATTAAAAATCTCCGCAGCAAACTTTGTTCCAGTGAAGTAAAAGTTCTTGCCTCTCAGACCTCCATGTACTGGCTCAGAGAGAGTAGGAGGCTCAAGAGAGAGGCCCTTCTGTCTCTCCCCCCTCCTTGCTTCTGAGTTTGTTTAAAGTAGCGAGGCCAGCTGTCCTGTCTAAATGAATCAACGCTCAGGTTCAGCTATTTTCCTTCACTTAGACTCCAGGGAAAGGAAGTCTTTGGTAGTCATCAGGTCTCATATCTGGATCACGATTTAGGATAAATCTACACATCATGCTAGAAGTTAGTACAGTTCCCTGTGTAACTTGAAATGGTTTTGCACAGGTAGATTGAAGGGATCCGGCTTCTGTACCCCAAAAGCACTTCTTCATGTAACCCCACAAGGACTACATAGCTTAACATTTTATTATAAAAATATATATTCTGTCAGAAAATAACTTTGACTCATCAGATGTTAATACACATAAAACACTGTTACTTCTTCTCTTATCTAATTTATGAACCTTAGTACATAAATTGGATTAGATTGCTGTAGTAATTAATTAGTTACATGACTAGTTCAGAATTCTCTCCAACAAATATTCTGGTAGTGAGCCATCCTCCTGTATTCTCTAAAAAGCCTGACTTGGATGTTAAGGATTCTCCCTCCTAAAATGGGAAAGAAGCAAATCAGGTATAGGACACAAATTGAAGTGGTACTAAGTTTGTCTGAGCTCTTTGGTGCTCAAGTCGTGGGAGATTATGCTTTGTTAGAAAGTGAGGGTATGGGAATAATGCTGCAGATGCTGTAGAAGAGTACTCAAACATCTCACTATAAACCCAATGGCACTATCTGTCCTGAGAAAGGCCTCCTGTTCCAAGATGTCTGGGTACTAGTTCTCTGCATGTCTGAAACGAAGCTTGTGGGTAAGATGTTTAGTTTACATGTGTGCAGATGAGATGCATGTTGTCCAACCTGAAACAAGTACAAAAGCAGAGTGAAATAAGTAAAAAACTGAGATGAAGTAACTAGTTAGGCTGCAAATGAGTTAAATCCAGCTGTTCTCTTTTTAATAGCCTGCTAGACCAGAATTGGACAGGATGGTGACCACTGAGTGATCTGGTCAACAAATCTCAAATCTGAATTTTTCCTGCTGTTGTTGAAGTATCTCTTGCCTGTTTTGCCCTAGAGGGTATTTCTGAAGATCTATACAATTTTGGGAAAACTCGGGTCAGTGAACTTGAATAGGAAAAAGAGGTGATGACATACAGCAAGTGCCTAGGAGATGGATATTAGGTTTTTGTTCCAAAACTTGTGTTGAATGTGGTATGAACAGAAAAGGCAAGATGATACCTTAGTTCTTTAAGAGCGTGGAAGGTTTTTTCACTTCCCAGTTTTGTCTGGTGCACTCTGCCTTTAGTAGGAACTGGAAGGTCAACTCCCGAAACAAGTGTGCGTGTTGATAACAAACTTACAGAGTATTGGGAGGGGAATAAAAAAAAGTCTGAGAATTACTTGTATGGCAGTCCTGCTCGACTTGTAAAATCCAGATCTGTGACTGGGAATCCAGCTTTTTGTTTCAGGAATCCACGGGAGAGCTGGAACAAACACTTTGGTTTCCAAAGTGAGACTGCGGCGCGATGTTGAGAGAATTCCCTGGAGTAGGTGGGAGTGGTGGGGAGGAGGGCAGTGATCCCAACCGCACCGTTCAGCTCACGGAGCATCCCCAGAGAGACACCAGGTTGTGCTGTCGCTGGGTGCGTGCACAGCGATGCTGTGGTGGGAACGCCATAGAGCCAGTTTGATTTATTCACCCTTATGTTGTGGTGGCTGTTGCCACTTTCGTTTTTATTAATGGGTGCCTCACATTAATTAACACAGCTTCAAGATAACGTGGAAGACTAGGAAGTTGATAGTGCTCACTGGGCAGTGCTGTGGAGTTGCCTGTGTGTGGTTAACAGTTTGCTTAGCATACTTTGAAGTACAAAAAACACTCTCGCTATATTTACTAATTAACTTTTGGAGAAACATAGTTAATGATTTTTTTTTACACATTTTACTGTAACATTAGTTAGTGGAATCAATTAAGAATTATAGAGAGATTATACTATTTATTACCTTGGGAAAACAGTTATCAGTGAATAGACCATTCAGTGACCTGAAATTAAGATACTGTTCTTAATTTTGTATGTACTGATATATTTTACATCCTGTCACTATCGAAGGGAGAAGAAATACAATTATCACACGTCTCCCAAGGAGGGTTTATTGAATATCAAATAAATACTCCTTGTCAAACAGCAGACCTGATCTAAACCTGAATTTATCAGTTAAGTATATTTTGTCCAGTCTGGTAAAACTATTTCATTTTTGGCATCATCCCTCAATATTGAGAATAGATGATATAATACTTCCAGGAAAATACTGTGGAACATTCTGTTCTGATCACTTGTTTGTGTGGTAGCTAGTGAAAAAAGCAGCAAGAGACAGGTTTGTAGACAAGAGCTGGAGAGGAGGAATGGGGGAGTAGGGAGCAACGAACAAGTGCATGGGGAGAGTTTAAAGAAAGGTAAAATAAGTGCTGGAGGAACTTATGTAGATGGTGAAGTAAACTAATAGATACTGGGGAAAGAACAAAAAAAAAATAACAAATTTAGCATCTAGAAAGAGGGAAAAAACAGGAATTATTAACTCTATTAGAGAAGTGGAGGAAGATTGCAAATAAGTAACAAGAATAAAGGAAGGAGACGGGGCAAAGGGGATGAGAGACTCACTGGAATTGTATAAGTAAAGAAATGGCTATTTGGGAGCCATTATCACTTGACCCAGTTGTAACACTAATACAACCAGGTCATAGAAAGTCAAGTTATCTGTAGTCGTAACTAAACTAGCACTTAGGTAGCAAGGTCGCTTACCTCTTCTGAAATACCAGCGTTTGTGTTTATCCCAGTGATCTTTTGGTAGCGTTGAGTTTTATGTAGCCTCTGCTACACTATCCACATCCTCAAAAGCTCCAAAAATCAGACCAAGTGATTAAGAGAAGAAAGCAGCTTCTGTCCCTCTCCTTTCCCCCCAGCCCCACAACGTCTGAGCAGGCATGAGTTTATGCAGGCAATAATAGCAATGTGAAAACCATCTCCCTTTCCTCCCTTCCCAAAAGTGTGTATAGCTTTAGCTCCCATGTAGTTTGCTGGGTGGCTGCATAAGGACTTGCAGTGTAAGGGTGGGGATGAGAAATTGGGTGAATGACAGTGTTCCTTAGAATAATGGGTGCAAATTTATGCCAGCATAGAATATGCATGTGCCTTTAGCCTCGAACAGTGATTTAGGAGGGATTGTCTTGGCGGGACTTTTTGAAAGTTCTGGTCAGAGTTTGTTTTTTTTTTCTGGATCAAGAAGTTAGACAGAAATTGAGTCATGGAGAAAGGCTGTGGAAATAGCCAATTTCTGTTCCAAATGCCAGTGTTATGCCGTCACAAAACTGAAAATTCTGGAAAACATTAAGAGCAGTTCTGTGTCATAATTCACTTTCTGCTCATTTCTTGATGTTTTTGCAAAGGACACAAGTTTTTCCAGAGTGGTTCAGGAAAATGTAAGTCTGGCCTGGAACTTTCTCAAGAAATAATTTTTTTTCTGTGCTTGCATGGACAATGACAAGAAATCAATTTGACCTGTCTAGACTATGCTTCCAGTATGAAATCTAGAATAAAGCAGAAGTCTGTAAAGATTAAGGAGCACGTTTATATAATCTGTTAGCTAAAGTTAGGGGATTTTTAATTAAACATCCAGTGTATGTTTTTAAACATGATCCTCACAAATATTAACCTGTAAGGAGCTTATCAGTTTATTTTCAGATTCTAACTCTCCATTTCAGCCTTAAAAGTTCTATGTGCTCCTTTGGCATTAACAATTAATTGTATGTTAGCTGGATGTAAGCTCCAACTTTAATACAATCTGCGTAGAAAAACCTGAATGCACTGTGGTACAGGATGTTTGATTTGTCCAGGAAACCTGTGGATCTCGGGCACCATCCAGGTACACTGCTTGCTTATGGCTGCCAAACAGCCTGAGGTACCTCGTAAGTTAACTTGGTCTGCTAAAGTGCAAATTCCAGGTTTTAGAAAACATGCAAGAATGACAGCCTGGGAAAAATGACTGTCCCTGACAAAAGACCCTTCCTTGTCAGTCACTGCTTTACCTATCATTCTCTTGTGCTGTTGAAATTCTGAAGTCTGGTCTCTAATTGGCCTCTTATGTCCTCGTATATCACCTGCTTGTTATGTGTTCTGATAAGCACCTTCTAGTTTTCTTCCACTGTCTTGTTACCTCCTTCAAACCCTTCCTTAAGTTTGCTTTGTTCTGTGATGCTTATAAAAATTTCCCTGAGATCACTCTCTGCTATGCTGGCAGTATTAATTTAATTTTTCCTTGAGACATGGTATTTAGCACAGTTGGGTCACAAATTATCACCTGCAAGTATTCCAAGAATGAAGAGTAGCAGACTTGAAATCTATATTATTTCTAATTTTTATTTTCATTTTGGCGTAAGTATTACTTACAGCTGTCATCTTCTGAGTGAAATGTGTTCAGTCTCACTTGCAGACTCCTGTCTTAAAAGCCTGAACCTGGCAGCCCAAGCCAGTTCAAGCTTTACCACCCTAATGTGATAAAATTCATGTTTGTGGTGTTACTAGAATAGAAGGACAGGGCAAAAATTGACTGGGGTTAGAGGCATAAATGGGTTAGGATTGAGTCTGTAGGAAGTCTGGAGACAGGTAAGGAGCTGTAGAGAGAGGGTCTGTTGCTGTGGCAGCCAGGAGAAAGGGGATTTTGGAGGAGTTAGTTTGCATAATGCTGGTAAAGGAAGAGGTGTCAGGGTTTGTCCGTATGAGACTGTGGGGAAGGTTTTAGAACTTCAAAGAGGTTCAGAATGAGAAGAGTGAGCAGATGGTTCTGAAGACTGCACGTGAAGCTGAGGGCTCCCTTCCCCACACCCTTTACATAGACTGCCTTCGTCCAGGCAGCAGTCAGGGGACAGAGAAACTTTTCTTTCCAGAAGCCTCCAACCCTTACTTTTGTAAGCCTTTCCCCCTACACTTTCTGACACCTATGAGCTGCTGCCCCATCAGTGGGGAAGGACAACTCGAGCATTTTCTGATGTGGAAAGAGAAAGGACATGGGTGTGACAAGAACAGGAGAAAAACATTGAATCTTCCTGTTCATGGTGCTACTGAGAGAAGCAATTTCTAAGGAAATGGTATGTGCTTTTATATACCTTGAAGAACAAGACCTTTACGGTTTGTGCAATTCTAGATCTTATGTTAAAAGGAACTTTTTATTTTAGTCCTGTACTCTAAGTAGAGTTCATTTTTACCTGTCCCAACCTGTAATTTTTAGGAAACTTAAATGGTAGATTATGGATTAGAATCACTGATGAGCAAACTTCTTGAATATAAATCTGTGGACAAAGATCCCTTTCTGCAGCGGCAAACTCTGCTGCTGAAATCTGACTTGAACTTCTGAAGCAAACCCGCTTGGATGGGGAGCACGGGAAGTGCTACTGCTGTGATGTTTCCTATTTACTTGCATTCTAACTAGGAATGCCTGCTGTATGTATTCTTAACATATGTTAACCTCCCTGCTGCAGTTCTTGCCAAGAAACTGTCACAAAGGCATTTAGCAAACGAAACTGCGTAGGAAACATTCCTGTTGTACTGGAGTGCCTGGTGTAACTAATTGGGCATGTATAACAGGAGGGGGAAGATAAATAAAGCTACATATGTACAGTGTTTAGGTAAAGCGAGCGATATTTCGCATCATAATTATAATCCTTTTAGATGTTAGCGATCTCTAGAAAGGCGCAATAAAAAAGATCAGCTAAACAAGCAAATGATGGAAATGTAGTCCAGCGTGAGCCTTCTCCGAGGCTCAGTGTTAACGCAACGTGACGCAGAATCATGCAGGGCTGTTGTTGCAAGTATCCAAAGCAGGATTCTTTCTTTTCCTTTTTTTCCCTTTTTGTGTATTTGCACACTTGTGCTTTACACAGTGTTTGTTTCTTTTTCACCTTTTCCAAAAAGGCATCCTGCCTCCCACCTCCTGATCCCAAACTGGCAGGAAAAGTTGCTATTTCATTGGAAAACAGCAGTGTCTGCAGGGTATGCTGTTGAATGTTATTTTCTCCAAATAAAGGGAAGGCTAATTCCTACTGAAAGTGGCTTGGTTTTGCCCACTCAGTTCAGAAGCAAGGTACATTTTCAGAGAAGCAAATGGGTGCAGAAGAAGGGCTTTTGGGTATCATCTTTAAGCAGGAGCAGCATTTCCAGGCAGGGCTGCAGGGCTGGGGAGACCCGTATAGTGTGCAGCACAACAGCGGTGGCTTTATGCAGGTAACAGTAAGGCAGAGGGGAGAATGGACTTGTTGATAGCACATCAGGTCATGTTTCAAATAGATTTTGGATATACAAATTACACTAGAGCAGAAAGTCTCAGATCTTATATCTATTTTTCCCCCTGGTAAATAAATTTGTTCTAAATTGTAGATGATTTCCCTTCCCCTTCCTTCTCCCTGGACTACGTATTCCTCCAGGCATGCAAGGGATTTTTGTTTTCTTTAATTTGGAAAGTCTCTCTCAGCTCGGGAATGCTGCTTGGCACAGGAAGCACAGTCACAGTCAAGAGAGATTGAACTGTTATCCTTACAAAGAGAACTAAAAAATAATATGCATGCTGTTGTATTTAACACTTTGTGGTGTCTGCCTCCTGTTTAACTGAGATCACAAGTATGAAGGAAGTGCCCAGTAAGGTAATATAAATCAGTGATTTCCCAAAAGGCAGAGCAAAGGAGTGTGTGGTCTTGTAACTTTTAAGTTTAAATTACAAAATAGATTTACGATAATGCTGTTTTTCATTCCAGATACTAAAACCCTTCATCATTGTAGCTTTAATATTGTAAGTGTTGGCCAATATTGCGCTTCTAACAAGAGAATCATAAACAAGTAGAAATAAAATAGGAATTATATTGTAGATTGAGAAAAATTGTGTGCTTGAGGTATAGGTATACAGAGTCAGTCTCAGCTTGTCCGCTTGAACATGGGTTCACGGAAATGGGTATAACCACCTGCTTTTAGTTACCATTTAAATACATGTCTATAACTAGTTGTGCAATTTTAGAGCTGCTTGAGAAAATACCAAATTAAATATATTTCCATGAGTGCTAGGCCAGTGACAAAACCAACCTCACAAAAACCAGATAAGAAAGCAAATCCATGACTACAAAGCAATATGGACATGATTTAATTACTAATCTCAGCAAAAAAGATTTATAACTGTTTATATGCCTTAAAAGGAAACATCTGGTGAAAAGAATAATTTACAGTGTTTGGATTTTTACAGTGTGATTTGGTTTCTATGTAAATTGGATTTTTCTGACGCAACTGTGTGGTGAACTAGCAGGGATTAAGGCCGCTTTGTTGCTGAGGCCTGTATCTGACTTCCATCCCGTGTTCAGATCCATGGCCAGAGCCCACGACATAGTGCAGATTTGGGTGAGCTCTGGGCAGGCTCTGCTCAGTGCTGTGAGCCGCTCAGCTTCATTGCTTTGAGGGGCTCATGCTTCGTGTGTGGAAAACCGGCTGTGGCCACTGCACGGTTTGAATGGGCCCCTCATTGTGGATCACTTCTCCTGAGTTTTGTAGATTCTTCATGTATGCTAAGGCAATGCTAAAACCAGCGTGTCTGCATGTACGGACCTATGCTCTTTTAACATTAGTTTTGACAACAGGAATGTTGCCTTTCAGGCAAAACTTAAAATATTTGAGGAGAGCATCTTGGGCATTACACATTTCACACATGTTGCACCATATAACAGATTTAAGGAGGTCTTACTGCGTGTATGACACAGATCAAAACGTGATTTCATTTTGTAACACTTGGACTCTTCATCTATTCAAGTCTTGGTATTCAACCTCATCCAAATCACCATGTGTGCTGTGTTACCAAACTCTTGCATAGTTATTTAATTTAGAGATTTCTTTGGATGCTTGGAGGTTGGCAGCACGCTGTGTATTACACGAATTCTGAGAAAATGAGTCCCTGGATCTCCCGCAGGAAGCAGTGTTGCTCACATCTTGACTCTGGTATGATGATCCTTTGAAGTAGCAATGGTTTCTTCTCTTGTCTTCTGTGGGTTGGTTCTAGGTCCTTAAATCCTGGGCTTTCAGCTGCGTGAGTGCCGGCATGCTCCTTGTGAACCCAGTGGCAGTCAGGGTGCATCACGCTCCCCTGCAGGGCTTGTCATTCCATTTGTCAGGGCAGACAGAAAATAACGGAGTGATTCTTCCAAAATGAATGTTAGAGGTTTCATTTCTAGCCAAATTATCTTGGCCTTCCATCTTCTGCCATCTGGCTGTATCCAACAGAAACTCCCACTAATTCCTATATACGAGCTTTGGTTGGCTCCAGCTGTAGCCCAAGGACGTGCAAGACATATAGGGCAATTTGCCCAGGGTAACTTCATCTGTGCTTTCTGAGCAGTTGCTGATCAGGTTCAGTAACAGTTGATATTGTTTTTGATTCTTGTGATGGTACCCATGTTCTCTACTCTGAAAAAATAGGTGATTGAAAAAAATCACTATTTTCTTGTAGCTGCTCCTGTCCTCGAGATTTAGCAGCATTTTTTTTCTTTAGAAAAATGATGGTAAGGCTTTTGCAGCCTCTTCTTAAGTAAGCAGAGCTAGTATCATGGGATGTCATCCTGAATTCCTTGCCGTCAGGAGCAGCAAAGGGGAGGTACAGTTGCAGATGCACATTTGTTGCCACCCAGCCTGCTGCTGACACGATCTGGTATAATGTGCTGTGCACTGCAAATACAGACTCAGAGCAGCTCCAGCTGATGCAGGGTATCTGTTTACCTTCTTAGCTCTGCCTTATCAACTCTGCTCTGGATTTCTAAATCACATTTTGTATGTGTGTGCATGCAGGTATCATTTTAAAGCTGTTTTTGGTGTCTTGCAGGTGCTTTGTTTCCTCCTTTATGAAACTGACTGGCAACCCAGGTCTGAGGGTTTAGCATATTAACTGACACACCAGCAGGGCTTCCATACATATTCTGCCCTAAGCTGTCCCGAAGGGGTGTGCAGGCTAATGAACTTTGCCTTTTAGTTATCCAAACTTCTGCTGTGGTTCAAATGAGCAGACCTGGTGGAACAAATTAATGAAAGTATATGGAGATGTTGAAAACCAGAAAAGGTTAGAGATAAAGGTAAGAAGAAAAATTGCAGAAGTTAGCCAGAAGTTGTTTTTATATGTTTACGCATCTTTGCGCCGATTTGTGGTGGGGGTTTTTTTCAGAGCATGTTGCAGCAATCGTACCTTTATTAATGTTAAAAAGGAAGCTCAAGTGGAGATCAAATTTTGCCATTATTTTTCCATGTGGTGTAGGTTGGAGGGGGAAAGAGAGTACAGGGAGAGGAACCGATGGTCCAACGTTTCCCATCTGAATTTGAAAACTAGTTTGGATTATTCTCATAAGCTTGTCTTTCTAATGAAATGACCGGTTTAATTGCCATTTTTTACGTTTCCAGTTGTTGCTGGAGATACAAAAAAAGCCACATATGATTAGAAGGGCAGAAATCTTGGTGAGAGAGCAGTGGCAGATTCCTACTGAGCTTTGCTAGACTTTGAGTCTGGCCAAGAGACACAGTAGCACGTGATGACTTTGAAGAGAGTCACATCACACTGTGTGCAACAAATTGATTCTAGGACCTGTGAAACTAAACTCACTATTGCAAATAATAATCTTTCATCTTGGACCATGAAGCTGCTCAGACAGTGGTAGAGACTTTGCCTGGTTTTTCACAGCTCTACTACTTGATGGGTGAATCTGGACAGCTCTGAATTCAGTCCCCTCTCATACTCCTACTACATGATGGTGCATTTTTCTCTGGGTGTTTTAAATCCTGGGGATATAGAAAGATTAATGGGGAAAGACTTCACCAATCACTTTGAATAAACCTAAGTGATGTTAGCAATCTGTTTGCAAACCTCTCTTGGGCATAGATTTCTTTTTAATCTAAGCTCTTTTTTATTATTTCAGCATAGGTCTGCCCAGCTCCTCCACAGCTGCATAGTAGAGAAATCATTCCTAATCACCGTGTCTGTTAATTGCTGGAGTACACCAGTACCTAGGTTTTTCTCATTAATTTCCCATGCTTTTGAAAGAAACTGAATTTTCTTTCCTCCACTTCCATTCCCTCTTCTGCTTGGACTCCGCATTGCTTAAGGACAGTGCTTATAAGAGGTGTGTGCTTGCGTTCTTTGTTATTAGTATAAACGATTTAAGAAAAGATCCAATGACAAATTTAATTTTATACATATTAATTAAGATTAAATTCATTCATTGAACACAGAAAATATTTTCTTGAAACAAAAAAAACCTTCCTACCTTGTTTACTTAGCTAAAATCAGATTACTCTCAATGCACTTTAATGTACCACTGTCTTTGGTTTGCTAGTGGTTTAAACTGCTACTGTTAATTCAAAGTCATCACAGGCCTGAGGAGTTGTTTTCATAATAATCAAAGATCCTGTATTTATCCTTCCTGACTATAATCAAATCTGTCTCTTGGACTTCCTGTTTGGATTTTTTTTTTTTAAACAACAAAAAAAGATTTTTTTTTTTTCCTTTGAAACATAAATGAAGTTACATTGTTACAGAGTAATTTTCTGGTCAGATGTTACATTGAGGTAAACTCAGTGCAACAGTCAGATGGGGACGGAGCAGGACTGAAGTATATGCGCAGTGGTTTGGGGATTTTTAACCACTAATAAACAATCCTCAGCAGCTTTTGTCTCTCAAATACCTTGCTCAAATAAACAGTTATGTTTTTTATACCACGAAACAACAAGGTAATTAACAGATACTGGGCTAGGTAGTGAAGCTATTTCTATTTTTCAGAATGGTATATTTTACCCACAGCTCTTAAGTCAGTAGAGCTCCTAAGCGTGTGCTAAAATTGAGCTACATTTTAACTTGCCATTAATCTTTACCATTGTCCTGATATCCATTTAAGTGCTTAAGCCACACACCAAGAAAGCTGGAGACAACTGCAGAGTAAGACCTCTAGCATCTGTAACGCTGCATGAAGATGCTGAGCTGTGTTGTGCTGTGTACCTGCCACGGTGTAGTTCCACTGAGGAAATTGGAGATGGAAGCAGCGTACTTTACAAATGCTGTGGAAACCTCACTACTCTGAGGGAAAAGCATCTTGTTGCAATCTTAGAGAAAGAAGATTAATTGATTCATTCTATAACTGTACATGCATATATATATATATGGATTCTTTTAAACCTGTCTTTTGTGAGAGTCATCCCTATGTGTGAAGGCAAGCTTTTTGCAGATGTTTTAATTTTTCATTAATTTAAAGTTTTGGGGTTTTTTCCAAGTCATCTAACTCTCGTAGTTTTGCATGGATTTTCATGTCTTTAAATTGAGACCTTGAAATTTATTTGCAGGCAACAATTAGTTAATTTTAAACAAATTTGCATTCGGCATCTTTGTGTAGCAAGTTTACTTTGAGTGTAGCAGACCATTTCTGATGTAGCTAACCTGAACATCAGGCAGAGAAATTACCAAAAGAAATTCCCTACATGGATTGCTGTCACTACATAGCATTTCAGTAGATGTGATTGGTGGCAGGTGACATTTATTTTTTGGTGTTTCCTGTAGTTCATCAATTAGCGATACTTCTTCTGTGCCTCTGGATAGGTGCCTGGCTATATCTATGCTGCAACTGGCAGTTAATAGAATATGGAGGCAACCTGTAGTTCATTATGGATTGTGAAACCTATTCAAGGCAGTGCAGAAATAGTGGCTAATACATATTGAGTTCTGTGCTGCCAGGTCTCTGTTAGAGCTGGTTTGTATACATTGACTATAGAGATCCATCCTTACCTTATCTATCATTCAGATAATGTGACCGGCCATTTGAACAGAACACCATGAGAATTGATGAATTCTTCTATCAAAATTGCAAGATAAGCTTTAACAAAGCATAACTGAGCAAGTAGCAGCGACGACTGGATGAAATATAATGGCCTTTCATATAGTGGGTCAGTTCAAGACATGATACTTTCTACTGCTTTTAAAAGATAGAAAGCTGTAAAATATATATTATTCCATTATTCTTCTTTTCCCATACTCCCCCTCCTTCCCCATCTCCCTTTACTTCAGTGGATCCATAAAGCCTCAAAAAAATCTGGCAAGCGGCGTGCTTATCCTTTGGGAAGCGAGCTGCTCTACTTATATTGCTCCCGAGAAGAGCAGCTGGGAACAGTGGGAAATCAAGTGCTGGCGTTTTTGTTGGCTTTGCATTAAGCAACAGGAGAATAGGTTATTTGCAGTGGAATTCACTCCAGGTAGTCGAGAGGCAAAGATCAACATCACTCAGCAACAGACCACAGGAGCAGAATTGAAAGAACAGGCAAGCATTAAATAAGAGAGCCCGTCTGCAGTTGTGCAGGCTGAATGGCATCCTCACTGAGCAGCAGCAGCCTGTGTGCCCCAAGCGTTGCTGTTTCTTATGACCTGTGTGCTCTGGGTAGGATGGACGCAGGGGAGTGAAGAGTATCCGTGAAAAAATAAAATGCTTCTGCATACTTTTACGGAGTCCCTTTGGAATAACTGCAGTTCCCTCCTGTTTTTCTGTAAACACAAACTGAGATAATCTTCCTCCCTCCTTTCCCTTCCCTTGGCATAATTCCTGCACTGCTTTAAAGCATCTCGTAATGTAGAGGAAATTTCTTTCTGACCCGTGCCTCTGAGATGTGAATTATCCTGGCCGGCTTGGATTGAATCTCTTCATTGTCTATCAGATGTTACTGCCTGTAAGACCATGAAATGCTTTTATGTAAAATTTGTTTCCACTGATTTGCTTGATGACTTTTAAGCAATGGTGAGTTGATTCTGTGCATCATGCAAGCAGAAATCATTTTATCAGGTCCTCTGTTTATTCTCTTTAGCTTAATAACGTATTCCATCTATCTTGCATAAAGGAATAGAACTGAAAGAAGGACACTTCTCTGCCCCTAAAGATGCAGCACTTCTCTGCATCGTTAGGATGATGTTTAAAAACACCAGTTGGCACTTTTACATCTAGTTGTGTATGTTTCCTTTTCTTTAGCTTCCACGATAAAGTGTGAAGGGCTGCTATAGGTAGAACTCTAAGTGAGATGAGTCAGGATTAAACTGCAAATAGCATGTGCCTTTATTCCTGATGTGTTTGAAGTAAGATGAAATACATTCACCGAAGCCTGAATGACTGCCCGGGGACATTGTTGGAATGAATCAGCTAGATGTTTTCTAAAAGAAGATCTACAACATACATGGTTTTATGCACGGTGAGTGGAATAGCCCAATTCAGGCAGAATTTTGGTCAGTGCTTTTTGAAAATAAAGCTTGAATGACTCCTTAGGAAAGAGCAGTCCATGAAGGACTTATTTTTCCTAAGAGAATGAGAACATGACTGCAGACAATTGCTTCTCCACGAGGTGTAACATACTGTGCTCACCCTCAGCTGTCAGGTTGTTTGAAATATAGCTTCCAAGGGAAAGAAAGTCCTATTTTTGAATACATGTACCATGAGGAAATTATGCCACTATTACCCTGCTGAGGAGTTCCTGAAACGCAAATGGAAGTAGGAGACTCCTGCATGGCATAAAAGGAAGATATACTGGTGAGGGACAGTAGGGCAAAGGGTTCAACAGAGGAGGATGGCAAGTGAAGTGTGCTCCTGGCTTCCCTGTGGAACACAACCAAATCTCACTATTTGGGGCTGTGTCTTTTTTGAGTTTTGGTGAGTTGCCTGGACATCAGTATGGAACCTATGAGGTGGTTGTGCGTGATTCATTTCTTTGTAGTGATTGTGGCTTACTACGTTTCTATTTGTTAAGTACATATAAATAGTGCACCAGCATATAATTCAGAATAGAACCTTTATAATGTTGTGCTATGTATATCGTTATGCAAGGTTCTATACAGGATACACACCATGACACAAAATGCAGAAAAACGCCATGAATTATGCGATGGTGTATGATTGGACGCTTCCCTCTTTCACGTATATTTTATACTGCAAATCACAACTTCCAGGCCTAACGCACTGATAATTTGTTTTGCAAACCATCAGCCTTATTGCCTCTTAGCCAGGTCTAAAACAATTTAGAGTGTAATATTTGAAACAATTATAGGTGGTTATGGATTGATGTTTCACTGAAAACTGATTTTATTTAAATCTGAGATTCTTATCCATGTTCTGCTAACATTTGTTTAAATGAGTGACTGGTGAATTTTAAGCATTATTAATAAAGTTCAATAGTCAAACTCTTCAAGGGATTGTAAGCCTGTTACTTTTTTTGTTAATTCCCTGCCTTCCGTTTTTAAACTTAACTGACAAATGGTTTTATTAATTCTTGCTTTCTTGAACCGATCCTTTCTCATTTAGGTGCTGGTTCTTTAAGTTGCTAAAATATCCTGTTTATTGAACTGTAAAAATGGAGAATACTGGAAAGAGATGATGAGTTGGGTGTGGTGGGCTTTTCTAGTTTGTTTTTGTTCCTGCCTTCCTCCCCCCCTCCTCCTTCCCCAGATTTTTCCCAGGCTCTGCGCTGGCTAGACCTTGGAGCTTCTAGGAGAACAGAAAAAAGAAGGAATGGCTTTTGGAGTGAAGTGTAAGCAGTAAATGACTGGAAACCATAACTGCATTCTTGGCATCTGCTTGGCAATTTTATATAATCAGATGCCTCCTTTTAGTTAGTGGTTTGTTAAATCACTGGTTTATAGATTTTTAAATGTTTTGTGCTGTCTGTGTGCAGCTCTAAGTCAGTCTTATTGTCCTGGAATTGAAATTGTTGATCTGGAAGGCATACTACGCACACACCCTGTGTGTTTCAGTCTTTGGTCTTTTAAAAGTTATGTCAGAAAGGGTGAAATTATGATTGGGTTTGGGTGTAAGAACAGTGAAATGTTAAACAATGAAGTTGTAACTTCATAATGTCTGACTGGGGAGTGCTCAGTCCCAGCTTTCACACTGATTTTTTGACACTGCCTCCACCCAAGAACAATGTATTGCTCTATAACAGAAAGTTAATCTGATAAGAGATTATCTGGGCTAAAATTCTGTACCTGAGAGCAGCAGAGGTAGCTGCCGTGTAGCAACAGCCTTTAGCCAGGAAAGCTGTAGCAAACAAGTAACTAAAGATAATGATCAAAGACTTTATGACAGTTAGTACAGATAACTTAATTATTTGTTGATTATTTCTGTGAGTAGTTGGACAACCTCTTTCTTTCATACTGGACAAAATCTAATATCTATTAATGTGTTTGCTATTTGTGTGATAGTCTTTAAGTGATAGTTTACTATAAGCAAATTATATTCAGGATTTCATATATCTATACATTTTTTGAGTACTTGTTTGCTAACTACATCAAGACATTGAGAGCCACCATCAGGCAAGAGAATCCCATCGTGTTAGGATGTGTACAAAAGTAGAAAACAAGTAAATTGTTCCAACTTTCCTTTTTTTTTGTAACAAATTACTGTTACAGGTGTATTTCTTAGGGCAAAAAGTGATTTATTATCTGAAACGCTAACATTTTATTTATCGTATTTTCTTTATGTCAGGGAATTTGGTCAATTTCATGCTTTTGTTTGCATTGTTAATAGAAAAATACAATAATATTATTTATTTCTATCTATATCATCTGCTCTGCAAACAGTCTGAGCTTTGAAACAGGAAAACGCCAAAATGAGCGATGTCAGTGACCACTATAATATTCTGAGGGCAGAGTTAGGCTGAAGCTTATGGGTATGTGTCATGATCTGGAAGTAAATCTTGTTCAGTGTATGATAATTTTATGTCAGCTGCTTGTTGCTAGGAGAAAAGGAATAGGTTTACTATGTTTCCACAACAAATGCCACAGAAAGATTTCTCCATCTTTTAATACCACTGGTGTAATCACAATCGTGGAGAAACGTAACAAGTTACTAATGAGATTGGACTCCAAAATGTTGCAAAGTCCTTGACTTTCCGTTGGTGGTTCTGAAGACTGGCAATAATTCTTGAAGGATTTAGTAGCTTGCTTATTTGTATCTTGTCTCCCAGTATGTTTTTGCTGGTTGTCGCTGGGCTCTGCAGCATGTTTTACCCGTGTGTAGAGCTATCCTAGGAAACTGAAGAGCCCTGCTTTTGAGTTCATAATGAATCTGTAGGGACTCTTTCTTTTTGTTGTTGGACTTTGAATGTGCTGGTTGGTGACGCAGTCCTGCTGTGCCAGGACATGGCTCTGGAGGCACCGGCTGCCTTCCAAGCTGCAGAGCTGAGCCTGTGCCTAACATGGTGCTATCGTGAAATAGGTAGTATTTGTAGCTATAATGTATGTGTGTATAGATAAACGACAATTTTGTTCATACTTCATTGACGATTGTAAGACAGCGCAAGTCTCTAGCTGCAGCAGTTAGGCTGTCTCCTGCTTGATGAGTGTTTTTCTAAAAGCACACTCTTCTGTCTACTGATACACAATACAATGCATTCACTGCGTACATTAAATGCATTGTCTACCTATTATCTACCTACACTAAAAGCATATATTCTGTAACCTTTTCTAAACCTTTATAAATGTTTCTTTTTTTCACTTTCTGTCCTCTTTCAAAATTTTATGTATTTAGAGAAGTGCATGTGCTGAAATCTATTCTATCGAACCATCTGTGAACAAGTACAGTATGACCCACTTCTGCTGAATATCCACTCAGCTAATTATCTACAAAAATTCGTCTGCATAGCCTGCTGTCCAAATTGCTACCGTGCACCAGAAGTAATTCACTGTTGAGAGAAGGAAATGATTTAGTAAACATTATTAGAGAACCAGACGCTTAAAAATATCTTCAGGTACTTGAATCTTTAGCTGAAGCAAAGTATAACTTAAGACAAGGAAATGGGCATCTGTACAAGTGACGTGTGGGAGAACATAAAAAAGAGAGGAGCATATTGGGATAAGAAAACAAGGAAAAGTGTTTATTTCTTTGGGGTTTTTTATTTTATTAGAAAACTGGAGGCTGCTGATGGTGTATGGCTGAGTATGGAGTTGTCTGTTGCTCTCTGAAGATGATTAACATCACATAAGAGCAGTTTTCCTGGAGCTTGGTTCTAATATGTAAAATTTTAGATGCTTGACAAAGTTTAATACAAACTTAAGTGAGCTGCACTGAGCTAAAAATCATGTGAAATTTTGACTTCGAGAAATGCTCAATTGAGTCTATCCCAGCTCGTCTTTGAATTTACTTTTTCTGGTTATATTTTGGTAAATTTGCTAATATTGAAGTCCAAGAAAAAGTGCTACATCAAAAAGTGTTACGATTTAAAAAAACAGATGTATTATGAGGACTAGTTTTCTATGTAAGTTGGGAAGAGTTTTAACATTGGGTTCAGTAGGACTTAGGAATTTTATTGGAATTCTTTTTCCAACTTCCAGTCTGGTAAAATTTAGGCAGAAGTGAGATATGAGCAGATGAAGAAAATTCACTGAGTATTTTTTATGTGTTTAAATGCCTTTATGGTGTTTTCACTTGCTGCTCAATCTCTATACCTGTCTCAATGATCAGAATTTGAACAAAGGTGTATGCACTGTGAACTTTCAGTTCATGGCCCCAGACTTGTATACACTGGAAATTTACAGACAAGAACGGGTACTGAATTATGCTCATACAATGAATAAGTTTAATGTGGATTGTACATTTAAATAACTTCCTTCTTCCCCCATTTCCTCTTGTGTAGGGGAGTAACAGCAACAACACTATTCCTTTCCCTTTTTTAAATCAAGAACATTTTAAGAGGAAATCGTTACCTTTTTTTTTACAGGCTAACAGTTGCAAACAGGTGAGATGCTAAGCCCTACCTAATTAGTGGTCTGTTGCATATAATGTGCTCTACCAAGGGAGGGGCTTAATTTTTTCTTGTTGATCATACACGGAAGCCTACACCAAGACACTGGGTGCATAATTTTCTGCCTTGTACATTTTCTTTTGGAAACAATTAAGTTTTGTATGCAGTTTTCCTTACATGTATGAAATCCTACATTTGCTCATGAAACCTGATGAGGTGACCACCTTGCCACTAGCTGGCAACACAGAATTAAAGAGGAATTTCTCAGAGCCCCTTTCCAATGGCTTTCAAACAGGTACAATGGAAGGTAAAACATACATTTAATATCGGTGTTAATATTGGTCATTTATTTGTGAGTCTGATGTGTATAGTCCAATCCAGTCTTCACCCAGGGCTTCCTAGACCTTTTCCCCTGCTCCTGTTAGTACAATGTTCCTAAGTCCAGATGCTCGGACACATTTTTGTTTCATCTTCTTATTCCTATTTTGACTGTTTGCTTGGCATCTCATAGCATGGAAGTACTATTTCTTCCTCTGATTGCAGGCAGCAGGGAAGCAAAGGGAAAAATCTGCCTATTGCTGAGGTTTGCTTGGTGAGGAACTGAAATGGCATCGCCTCGCTTTAGGTGACACAGCCAGGGTACTCCTGCAGCACTGTTGCAGCAGAAAGCTCTACTTCAGCTGTGTTCTCTAGCCTCTTGAGGAACTACTATGCCATCTACAGAGCTGCAAAATCATATAAAATATGATGTGACTTAGCTAAAATTTCTTTCCAATTAATTGGGAGTTTCATCTCAGTCATAAATCTGATCGTACTTTTTATATGACAGTTCTAACTAAATACAGTATCATCTGTAGGTGCTTACTGCCACTCTGAAGCAACCTGTACAATTTTTACTAATTCCTTTGCGACTAAGAGAAGGCAAAGCAGAACTAGGAATCACAGCAGAACTAGGAATCACAGAAACATTGCTTTGTATTTTATTCTCAGTAAGATGAATAATCAAAGTTGTATCCGGAATGAAAATGCCGTTTCCAGCTCGCTCTTGTTTATATCAGACAGCGTATGTTGGTGGGTTGGATCACAGAATTTCTTGGTATCATAATTATCTAATTCAGGACTTTTTAAACTTAGCTTGGCAATACCACTGTCCCAGGAGGAAAGTTGCCTGACATGAGAATGTGGTGGCTATCTGGGCACTGTGTGCATGTGTACAGGCAAGAAAAGATAAATCTTCAGCTTCACCTGCTGCTGTTGCAGAGTGGCAGCCACTGGCTCTGCGTTGAGCCGTGCACAGGAGCGGCAGAAGGCATTGGACTATTTTGTCAGTGCCTTCTGCCTAATCATTCTTCATCTACTCCAGGTAACGGGTGGTAGGCAAAAAATTCTGAATTTTGTTCTAGATTTTGGGAAGTCTTGGTTTGATGACATATTCTTAGCACCAGCAGATTCACAGCAACACTCTGGGTGCGATGAGTGATGTCAATACAAAGCAGCAGTGCTAAGTTGTGTTTAGAGCTTCCCATTGAGTTTAGGCGTTAAAAGATAACTGGGAATGTTAAAGAACAGACTAGAGCATTTTCATCTTGCCTAGCTAGTACATAGCATTTAATGAAGGAAAATTCTTGTCTGGAAATTCTTTCAGTATAAGAGAAAAATAAAAATAAACCGACTTTGCAACTCTAGTACTAGTATTAGGAATTCATGTGATTTTTATTGTGAGTTTTGCATTATGTGGTGTTTCTGGTTTGTTTCTTATTTAGATGAAATGAGTAGCAGTTTAATATAAGGTAAATATGTGGGCATCTCAGACCTTATTAAAAACATATGTACAGGGGCTTGTGTATTTACAAAGAAAAATAGATTGAGAAAAATGACCCAAATATGTCCGAACTATTAAAAAGCACTGGTTAAAAAGATATTTTAAAACTTTTTATGATTTTTAGGTGGTACTCCAGAGTGATTCAGTCAGGACTTCTTCCAGTGAGTTGCCCCTTTGGGGCAATTCATTAGGTAGAGAGAGCAAGGAATATTGGCCAGGGGGACATGCACCTGGCCAGGTGCTGAGGGACGGTACCAGATGTGTTTGGGCTGTGTGACTGTCCCTTGCAGCCAGCTGTTCTCCCATGTGGTGCGGAGGAGCTGAGGAATGAGACTGCACCTTCAGTGATCTGGAGGCACTGTGGCATCAGGACTTTCTATGTCCAGGTCAAACAAGGTCTCTGCTACGAATGAGATGCCAGAATCACGCCTTTGAGAGTCCTTTCCTGAAAGCTTAAGACTTGTTGTGTCTAAAACACATTGGTTTTAGACAGGTCTTCAGCAGGATGCACATGTTAGACTAGGTCTGCTTTAGTTTGTTTCAAAAGGAGCTTTTTCCATGTATTCCTATGAAAGTCTGCACATACATCCCATCTGCTGTTTCCTGGACTTCCTGGGGTTTCGGGTTTTTTTCAGTACCTAAATTCTATCACAGTAGCTGCTAAGCAACTTTTCAGTTTGGAAATCTGCCCCTTTTTGCACACATGGCGAATAGGGGCTACCCTTTAGCTTCTTGCAGCTCAGGGTTAGGGAGACGTGTTTGTCCCCAGTTCAAATCTCTTGTGAGCAGATGGTTCCTAAGACCCTCTAATTCCTTAGAGAAAAAAATAGATTATGTTCCTTTTAGTTTTACTTTCAGAAAATAATTTCCTCTCAAATGCATGTTAAAGAACACTAAAGAAGAAACAAAACAAAGCATTTCATGTAACTCTTTTTGTCCTTCTCCTTCCTGTGTGTGCACAGACACACACAAACACGCTCTATGTTCCTTTTACCTAATTCAAGTCCTAGATCACACTTTCCTGACAAATTTGTGGTATTCTCGCATAAGGGAGTAGCAATATCAGTTCCTCAGCTTGTGTTGGAAATAAAACAGTAGGGTTTTTTCAGTTTTTTTTTTTTTTTTTAAATCCTGTTGTGTCGGGATGAATGCATACTGACAAAATAGCTATTTGGGGCTGCTGCATAACCATACTTTTGCACCCTAAAATTTGCTTCCCTCTTTGTATGCAGAGGAACAAATCCGCATGAGCATCGCAGTGCAGTTCTTAGGGAGATGATTCACCTACCCGTGAACCCGGGAAAGCTGCAGAAAGCTTTCAGGGAAAGGTGCAGCGTTATAAATATTTTAAACCTTACTGTGAGCAGGGAAAAGTGTGACATATGTTTTACATTTCAGTGCCTGCTACGGTACCATTATTTTAGAACCTGTCGCCTTTCGTAGGCTGTGCACTCATAGACAAATGCCATCACTTCAAAACCAATAGCTAAGCTGCCTCTTTTCACGCTGTGTCTTTCAGTTCCAACTGACAGTTAAAAAATGTTTGTTGTTCCCCCCTCCACACACACCCCCTGTTCTAAGTGATCTGACCTAAAAAGACTGTGGCTACAGCTGAGCTTAAAATACAAACATTCCCTTTGAAAGTTGTAATGTTCCCGCTTGTCTGGGGCTGCAGTGGAGTAAAAAAAGGAGAATCTCAGTGTTTTAGTGATGCAATTCACAGATAAAGCCATTATCTGGGAAAAGGGGGAGGTGTGTTTAGAGTCTGCTTGAGTGGCAGGAAGAAAAAAAAAAAGGTCCTTTTTCAAGGGAAAACAACTGCTGTTTTTTTCTTTACCTCTCTGTTTGGAAAGCTCTGCTTTCCCACTCTCACCCATGGAGAAATGAGGCACCATAATGAGCCATAGCTGAGATCCTTCCATGGGCCAAGAGCAGCACAAGGAACATCAAGCACAAGGACTCAAACCCAGGTCTTCTGAATTCTAGCTCAGCTTTTTCTCAATTTTACCTACTTTCTGGAACTCAAATGTGTGTAAAATAGCATTAAACTTATCAGGACAAATGTGAATAATTCACAATGTAAGACAATGGCTTTGTTTGGAAATAGGATTGATTTTTTTTTTTTTTTTGTAGAGAATATTTTCAGAATCATGGAATCATTTCAGGAATTCATTGTGGTATGATGGTATTTCAGATCCTGATGGCTTTGAACTGCCTTATGAGAAATCCCGAACTGTGTCCAGACACTTTCTAATTTTCAGATGATAGTTAATTTTCAGTTGCAACAATAAATAACTTACCAGAGTTTTGTGCAAAACAGGGAAAAAATGCACAGTTCTGTTCAGTCCATCTTCAGTCTCTCCTTTTATAAGAAATGTCATCAATTGGATATTTTAAAGGTTCCTGAATAAAGTCCCAAGCCCTTGACAATTTAAGTTAAGGACATGTTCTTTCTAGATCCATACCAAAGGAATGAGTTTGGATGCCATTGATACAGGTCATGTTCAGCTGGATGTTCAGAGCCCATCTATGTGTCCCCTAAAGTCAAGAGTGGAGGTGGTGGAAATACCATCCCACAGGGAATTTAAGATTTGTCCAGATAAGCATAAGCCCAGAGCTGCTCAGGTGAAAGTAAATGCTGCCTTGGGGGTACTGGAATGAACTATATGTTCTGAGGCCTTTAACAGCTCTGTTTTGATTTTGTGGTTTGGTTTGGGTTGTTTCTTTCCTTCATTTAGCACTGAATTCTTTAAAGCTTGACTGTATTTCTGAAAAAAATGCTGTTCTGTTTTAAGTTTGATCATGGTGTAGAAACTACTAGGTGAAATCTATAGCTTGTATGACGTGAGAGGGCAGAATAGTGAACTGAAGCAGTTCTTTGTGGCCTCCAGAAGTGGTTTTGCACTGGCTGAAATTCACAGCAGCTCCTGTAGAGCTCTGTGCACGCCTAAGCTTTTGCAAGGTGAAAAAATATAAGGCATCAAACATATCTAAGATTTTGAGTGTTTTATTCATTCTGGAATAATTTAATTTCCTTCAGAATTCTGCTTTTTTCTCGACTCTCAATGAAATTGGAACTTCAAAGGGTTGTCTGCCTCTGAGCACGAGTAACGGATAAATGATATACTACATTGAGGTGTACCTCTAGCATTTCTTTTACCACGTGCGTGGCAATAACATAGGGGAAAAACACTTTTAAAAATGCTTTTCATAATTAAATTGTCTGTTACTAAAAAGATGCATAACAAGTGATGTCACTGTAGTTACTGCTCTACAAGTGCACACAGAGCTATTTCCTTCACACTTCTTGCAGACTTCGTTCCCGCATTTGACACATGTGGAGTGACACAGGCAGGAACCCAGGCCTGACTGAAAGGGTAGGTTGGCCAAAAGATGCAAAGGATACAGTATTGCTCCAAGAACATTATGGAAAAAGAGTAAGAACACAGTACAACCAATCCAGTATTCAGTGGAGTCATTTAAGTTCGTTTTTCCATACACGATATTCTTGGAATACAGTTAGGTTAAGAGTTGACAATTGCATGTTAACAGTTAATAGTAATTCATTTTATAGTCATGAAAGAGGTGTGCACAGTGTGGATGGCGCAGTTGGTATTTAGCTGTTGCTATTGACTTTTATAAAGGTCCTTTCTTGGAGCTGAAACTCTGTGTGCTGTTCAACGGGCTAATTAGAAACGGATAGTGCAGCAAGCGCAGGGGATTTTCAGGAATCCATAAGGATAAACTTTTTAAAAAATGCTAAAGGTGCTGTATTGAAATATTACCCCATAACAGTTTTTTCCCTAGCTGGAAGCTATAGACTTGCACATTTTAGCACTGATATATTGACAAAACAAATAACGATTGAAAAGAAGATGTACTCCTGGGTCTGATAGCAATCTTAACAAGGCCCTTCTTCCTGTTCTCTTCCCCCCACCTCTACCAATTAATTAACGACGATATTTGTCGACAATTACTTCCACTGTTTGGAGGCATTAAATAGCTTTAAATAGTATTATTTTCAGAAGCCGCCCCGGGAAGAGAAGACTACTAAAAAGGTGTTGAATCTGAATGAAAAATCAGCCTAAAATTGCAAAATCTCAACGGGAGAGCTGCAGAAAGAATTGATTGTGTCCAGACTCGGAGACCAGGGACATCCTCTGGCATCTTATTGAGGAAACTGTCTGGGCAGGTGCATTCTTCATTCAAATGAACCGACGTTCAAATCTGGCTTTCATGTCAGGGTTTGTAGATTTTGCTTGAACACATAGAAAAAATGTAAACCCGTGAATCGTCTCATTCATTTATCAATGTCAGTGCTTTGGTTGGGCAATTTCTGAAATTTCACTTAAAAATTGATGTATTACCAGAGAGGTGTAGTGGGTTGTGGGGTGTTTTGGTTTGTTTTTTAAAGTCAGGGCAAGAAGTTTGTCTATAACGTACACTAATATGAAAAGGACAGATGATATTTTTTGAAATGTTAAAGCAACTTAGATGTGTTTCCACTCTGCACCTAACTTAGAGTAACCAAGTTAGTAACTTTTTGGAGTTAGTAACTCTAGCAGTCTTCACTGAGGACACCCCTGAATCTCCAGAGAACAGGAACAATTCGGCGAAACTCGGTGAAATCCCTATCCCACTCCTGTTAAAAGATATGCTGTTCATTTCAGGCTTTCGCTTGAAGTCTTATAGCAGTAGGAAACACCCAAAATGTGGGGTTGGTTTCCATCTTAGCTGTTTAAACACAAAAAGTTCAGAGATCCTCTCTGAAATCACAAGAGATGGTCCTGAGGTCAGAGTCTGGGCTGCCTACGTGTGAAAATCTTCTCCAGAAGAGTAAACAGTGGGAACATATGCTGCTATTTAAATCTTCACTGAAAATCAACATGGTTTTTCTTATCCTGTTGAATAGCTTTTGCTAAAGGAACAAATCGCTGTTTTGTTTAAACATTGAACTTGGCACGAGCGTAGTGCTCTCAGCAGAGTCCAGGTGCAGGGTTGAAGCTTCCACGTACGCCTACAGCCCGCTGCGGTGTGCGCTGTGAGGGGAGGGGGAGCTTCACTGCTTTCCCTGTCCATATCTCCAAGCTATGCAAAAATGTCAAAATGAGAAGGTTTTTTTTTTTTAATTTTTATTTTCGCCTGTGGCAACATCTGGCTGAGTTTCAGAGTACCTTTTTACTTAAAAAAAAAAATAAATAAAAAAACAAAAATCTCAATTTTTATTGCAAAATCTTTCATTATGTAAAGGACACCAGTCATTAGCATCACAACCAAACACATCACAGAGTTTCCTTTGCGCCTGTTAGGTGTAGAGTAAAACTAGACATTTGATGTGCATATCGAGCCCTCCAGAATCATCATGCAAAAGATACTAAACTCAGAACTTACAGTGATGAAAGAATCGTTAAGCTGATGATCTGAAGTATGTGAGGTGATTGTTGTTGAAGATATCTTTGTAAAACAGTGCTCAAGAAAGCCATCAGCTTTACTTTAACAGGGAGGATTTAGGAAATCAGACTACTGTTCCTGCCCTTGGTACTGGCTCAATGTTACATACTAACGTCTTTCAGCTGTGTTGAGAAGATTGGCTGTGAATTAAACTACATAAATGATAGGTTAAAGCAAATGTTTCTTGCTTGAACCTATCACCGCTGCCCTCTTGGATGTAAGAGTGAGTATGCTCCGAATTGCAATAGTCTTATCAAGGATGTATTTATCCATGATAAATAGAATTAGGGAAAAATGCAATTCTGGGTGGACAGCGAGTGAAATTTCATGGACCAAATCTACAAGAAAGGTTGCGGATGGTGGTGTAAGGACATAGAGGTGTATTTTGTCTTTATAAGATTCTGTCTCCTAAGTTGCATCTCCAGGACTTATAGTACAGTCTCCAGAGGCAGTACAGAAGATAAAAGGTAATCAGTTCTACTATTCTCGTTCATACTTGCATGCCACACTTCTGCACAGAATGAAAGGCCCCCAGAAGCAGTAGAAGCCCATGATAGTAGCTGTTCCACGCTTCCAGCAGTCGTCTTGGGGCTGGCTATGGGTTACTTCACAACCAATGACCTACACATCCTGGGGTGTTTCAGCTGTCACTTCCCCTCTCCTCCCACAACCTTCTCCCTGAGCTTTAACAAATGTTTTCTGGTCCTGCTGAGAGGAGCTCAGCAACGTTTTATGGCTTCTGTACCCAGGCAACACTGTCCTGGGAGGGTAGCCAGAGGTGTGGAAGAGGGTTTGGTCTAGTTTGTGAACTTTATCCCTCCATGAGGTTGAAGGAAATTGGTTTTTTTGTTGTGTTAAATGCCTATTAGAAAACTTAACAAATGTTATCGTGGAGGACTCTTAGAAATTAAAAGCAGAAATTATTAAATAGATAATTTCATTAATTTCATGTAACATTGTAGACTGATTTGCAATATAGTAGACACTATGTTAAAATATTGAAGCCCAGCAGAAAGTTTATCAGATTGCAAGCACTATATGCAAAATTAAGAATGCCCTGATGTTCAGGATGGGAAAGCTGAGATTGCCAGAGATGAGGTCTCATCTTGTGAAGAGAAAAGTATCAGTAGTTTGAAGGAAAGGCTGGCAGTCACGTTTCCAGTTACTGTGTTCAGATTGTGTCTTGTAGGTCTTGGGTCTTTGGTACATATTCTCTCAGAGCTTTGCTGTGATGTGCTGCCTGTAAGAGAAATTAAAAGAAAATCTGTACTTTGCAAAGCCATTGTGGCTGAACAGACTCCTGCATGGCTGTGATGAGGAGTGTTTAGGTGGAGTTTATGTAAACTGCAATAAGGCTTGACGTGTTCCCAGGCAATCAAAGTAAGAGCAAACAGGATGGACTACAAATAAAAGTTAAGTAGATCATGATACATGCCAAATAAAACTCATGTGTTTATGAACTATACTGAAAAAAACCTTCATGCCCTTCAGGTATAACTCAGCTTGGAACTGTGCAATTGAAATGGGACGTGGTGCTAATATAAACCACAATGTATGGAAACCGTGGAAAGGAGAGAAGCTAATGACAAAGCATTTGTTACTTTTTCAAAGAACAAAAAAATGCCTCTGAGTCTTTTCTGTAGACAAAGCTTCATCTAAGCAACACCCATTTCTCTACACAACAGCCATAATTATTTGCCAGTAGATGGAGTAGTTAAATCAAATGTCTATCATTTACTATCGGATCAGTTTCTTGTATGACAGTCTCCATAGCTTCTTGACACCATTAAACCCTTGAATACTTTCTAGTATGATGATTGTGGAGATGTTCCTGTTACTGGTGAAGGGTGTCTGCTTTTTCTGTAGTGGCAGACATGATTAGTTACATATCTTTCAACAAAATCTTTTTTTTTTTTTTTTTTTCCACTTGGACATTAGACTTACCTGCCAGAATTTTTAATAACATCTCCTGCATCTCTTTTTAGGAACTCGTTTTCCTTTCATGTGACTTCTCATAAAAAAAAGGGATACTTGAAGAATGTAGAAATAAACTATTCCCAATGCTAACAGCAGACTCAGAGAGACAGACAACAGAGCAGACAACAGAGATCTCGTTTATCAAGGGAGGGCAGTATTTTAGGCTTTATGCCTTGTCATTATGAGACATATGATGACTCTTTGTTCTTTCACAATATCATGTGAAATATATAAGGGAGCTGTTTAAAAACCAAACCACACCATCATGGTGGATATATACAGCAAGTTTTATTTGCTGAATTTGGGGGTATTAACGTGTTACAGGTACACAGCTGTGAAACCCTTTTCATTTCTCTTGACTTCCTTGGCTGTCAGCTCTGGGGCAGTGACTTTTACAAGCCCCCAGGTTTTCTCTTTCTGCAGCTGATCTTCATGGTGCCACAGTTACGTTACTGCATTGGCAATTGTCTTCTTAGGGACAGAACGCCACATGCCTTGCCCCCTGTAGCAGGAGTGAGGTTTCTGACTGTAGGATGTAGAGGCTTTCAATGGGTTTTTTTGGAAAGGTTTATGCTGAACAATCCAAACACGTTTAGCATTGTCTGTCACAGCTTTGCTAAAATTAGTCCAGGATTGTCTTCTTAAAAAGGTTGTGGTAGCAGTTTCTGGACTTAAATAAGCCAGATGTAGTTGGCTAAGAGCAATTGTTTTAAAAGCTGGTAAAGAAATTTTAATCTTCAGAAATTGTGAGTTACTGCTTTATAGTGTTATGACATTGTGGTATTTCTGTTGCCCTTTGGGCTGAGAAAATGATAATGCATGTTTAGAAAATAGTTAAAATATGAAATGAGCTTCTGTTCTATACATTAAAAATAATCTTGATGTGACAGAATATTACAAATACGTTAGGGATCACAAAAAAGTCTTTCTGCTTAAACACAAACAGGGAAAAAACCCACGTGTTCAAAATGAACAAAGAACTCAAGAATTTGAAAGTTCCACCCCCTACCCCCCCAGTCAAGCACTCGGCCCTAATATTCCAAAACTTGGAAAAAATCAAATATGTCTTTTCCTGAGCTGTACCTAGGGGAGGGAAAAAGGTGGAAAGGGAAGTGCTCTGAAATGAAAATTTATTGGGCAGGTTTTAGTTCTGATGTATTACTTAGTGTAAAAAGAGGAATGTAGTATTCTAAATGTAATGGAAATGATGGCAGATTTTTGTGTGTAGCTATATAACTAGCAATTCCCCAAAAAGCCATGGTCATAAGGGCTAAAGTATCTAGTTAAACATGTAAATTAACAAATAAATAACCTCCCAAGTATTTAGGAACACTGGGAATTCAGGGCTAGTTCTGTACCATTTCAATTATTTGTACATTGGTTTCAGTGGTGATATATCAGGGATAATTTGGCTTCACAGAATCATTAATTATTCAGAAGCAAATCTGCAGTACCTGTGTTAGCTGAACTGTGACACATTCCAAAATTGGGATAAAAAAACGGTGAGAAAAAAGAAAAAAAAGAAAAAAGGCTATATGAGGCTTGGGTAGTCTGCATACCAATGAACACATACAAGAGCCAGTGTTTTGTGGCAAAAAAACTTATCCCCCAAACCTTATTCAGCCAACAATAGAAAATGGTTCAGTCCAAGGGCATGTGTCAGCTACCCAGAGAAAGAAAGAAGGCAGGGAAGTGTATACTAGCAAAATGAGTGCTCTTAGAAACTCTGTGAAGAACAGGTAAAGATAAAAGTGCAGGATCAAAGCTTCAGAGCCTTGCTGACAACCGAAATATGAACATCAGATGTTTTCAAACGCCCTTCAAATAGATTTCAACATTAGAACCTCATGCTTATTGCACATACCCTAAAGTTTTGTTTGAAGATAAACCTTTCAAGCTCAAATCCATACCTTATTCACTGCATCGAGTAACTTCTAAACAGTTCTTTGCTGCCACCTTTATACAGTTTGTCTGACCTAAGTCTCTTCTCTTTGTGGCTCAACTAGAAATGTATGTTAGCTGCCTACTTATTTAATTGTCCTTCTGTGGCTCAGGCTTCTTGCTTAGTCACTTTGAAATATCAAAAGTACTATCCATTCTCTCCCCACCGTTCTGATGTCTCCCAGGGAAATCTGTATCCACTTTGTTGCCGGCTGTCCCCAACTGCAAGTGCAGTAATTGTTTTTATATTCAAGGGCTCCTTTGCAGGTTTCCCAGAAAGAAGATATGCTGTACTATATTTGGATATAAGAAGGCATTAAAAAGCACACTATTTTTGTAGAATACTATTGGCTTTGGTCATACCAGCAAAATTCAAGATCAGTAAAACTCCTGCTGATTTCAGTACAAGACAGAAGTGAGTAAAAGCCATCTTCTGTGAGTAAAAGCCGCCTTCTAGTTAAGGTTATAATTTCATGCTTAGAAATACTGTTTTGTTCATAATGTATTACCTTGTTCTTGGGTATTCTTCAGCATGCAGAACCTGGGGTTTCCAGAACAGTAATAAGCTTTCGATCTACTCCAGTGGAATTGGAAAAATCCGTGCTAGCTTCAAAAAATTTAAAGTGAAAAGATTTTACATGATTGAAAAGTAATTAGGAGAATAGAGTTAAGTGAGCTGCTTGTTCCACAGTGAGTTAAGCAGGTCACTGCTGGGATGGCCACCTTTCTGATCTTTCAGCACAGCACGCTGGTGGAGCAGACAAGGCTCTTCCCAGCTCAAACAGCATCTAGTGCAGGCTCTCTGCAGACTCAGTCCAGCAGAAGTACCAGAGGTAGAGGAAAAATGTTTTTTCTTCCTTTCAGTAAGTGTGAAGCACAGGTGATTTGTATTTCACACCATAACTATCTCAGTGTGGTCATATTGTCACTGCTTTGTCTTAGATTTTATATCAAGTTGATTGCTATCTTAATATAAAAAGTGTGAAGCCTCAAGGAGTTTGTCTACGCAAGACTTTTCTTTTTTTAAATTTCGAGTTAATTGTCAAGTAATGTCAGGTACTCAACATGTTCATAAAAGCTAGTATGACACTCCGTATAGGTTTGCCCAGGGCTATGCATTTTTAATGATGTTATAGTTCTCTGTAGCAGTAGCCCAAAATCAGCCATTTGCAGTAGCTACTGGAAGCACGTTGGACAATTAATGTGTAATTTTGTAGTATTCAGTTTTGCTACAGGGCCCATTATCTTCCTTCTCTGTCTTTTACTACTGAGGACTGGACCTTTGTTGTCATATGTCACTGGACAACCTCTGCTCCAAGCCTGATTTCTGTTGAGTGGTAAAAAATGTGCAAGTCACTTTTCTGCAATAGGTCTGCAAGTTACCACCTCATGTTATGAAGAAGGTGGAAGAAAAACCCCTACGTTCAACCTTGGTGAACGGTGCTCCTCTCAGGAAAATCCTACGTTAGCATCTACAAATACTGGTAGTTGAGTATCACCTATATCATGAACTTCTCTTTGCTGAGTGCAGGGTGGTCAATATGCACCCACTTCCTGGGTTTCTGCCATCAGAACAGACAGTCCTTGGATTTTTCCAGGTGGAGATTTTTTTTTTTCTTTTCTTGTTGTTCAAGGAATTTTTCTCAGAATTCTTATTG
Organism: Xenus cinereus; assembly: GCA_025774025.1. Taxonomy (NCBI): domain Eukaryota; kingdom Metazoa; phylum Chordata; class Aves; order Charadriiformes; family Scolopacidae; genus Xenus; species Xenus cinereus. The sequence goes on along the minus strand of JAOXJK010000002.1, from coordinate 14,309,843 downwards.
CCCCGTGGGACAGAGAGAAATCACTGACTTTGGACTATGCCCATCATTTGCATCTGGCCCAAATAATAGTAGTAAAAGAAATCCTCTTCTGATAACTATTGGGCTATGTTAGCATTGTCCAGGTTCTCTCTTTCTCCAGAGTTGCCTCAGGAAATTGGATGGAGCAGGTTTGTGGACAGCAGGCTGAAACAGCTGAGTGAGCACGAGAGTTTATGACTCCGTCATTCCTCTGCTTCTGGCCACCCTCCTCCATTGGCTGTGGTACCGACTCCTTTTTTGCCTTGGGTTATTAATAGCCAGATTAATGGGTTCACAGAGGAATCTCATGTGCCTTGGAGCAGGCAGAACTGAAGCAGTGAGAATGTGCACCTGGGAGAGTTTGTCTCCCACTTTGGTACTGGTGTGGTGTTAATCTGGCCCACAGAAGCACATTCTTGCATTTCCCAAAAGCAAGTGAACAAACTTCTGTGAGGAACCCTTCAGAAACAAGAGGTAGGGCTAGTGGGTTTAGTGCATCTCGCTCCCGTATCCTGTGTGCTCTCTATATTTATTTATTCTTTTGTACTTTTGTTCTGCTGGAAGTGATTGTTTACATTTGTCTGAAATATTTCTCCAAGTATTCCGTTGAGGTGCATGTTGCCTTAAACAGTGTGAAATCAGAATCCTGAAGTCTGATAAGCAGAACTGCAGAACGATCAGGGACCTGGGTTAGTGAAGGATTAAGCTTCAGGAATGAAAACTAAAGTTTAAGGAATGTTAAGGAAAAATGGGAAAATTCCCACGTTTCAGGAATGAAAATCTCAGCACTGCTTCCCTGAGTACTTGTTTCTTACAATGCAGACCACTTGCTTCCAAGGCACTATCCGTTTTCCAAATGAAACCTTATTTGGAATTTTGAAAGGCAAAAAATGATTTAAATTTGATTGTTTTTATCCTGTTTTTCCAGCACAGCAAACCTGTGAAGCGTGCATTTCTTGGAGCGGTTCCTGCATTTGCCGTCAGTGGTCAGTTACCACAGCTCTGCCACCTGAAGGGCTGTTTGTTCAGGCAGTGCGTGTAGCACATTCTGGAGTGCTAATTCACTAATGAGACAAAGGGTGACTGGCTACAGAACAGCCAAATCCTCCCCAAGTTTTCATGCTCATTACTATGTGAACTCTATCAAGACCGCAAGCCAGCATAGAATATTGACAGCATGAAACCTTGAGGAGCATGCCTGCATTTTGGCAAATTAGATTTACTATCTCATCCTATCTAATAGACCATTTAGAGGTCTGCCCCTGAGACACATCTCTTTAGCTGAGCATCTACCACCACCTTATAATGTTTTTATCTTCAGTCTGAACGACTACAGCTTTATAAATACGCTTCTCTGTACTTTAATTTTCTTGTTGTCAGGAAAAAAAGCTTCTGGATGGCCAGTACTGTAGTTACAACCGTTGCTAAGAAAAGGCAAACAAGAAACTGCATTAAAATGTGCTCTTGGAAAAATCTATTTCTTTATTTTTATATATATATACACACACGTTTATATGCACACACATGAAAATATGCTCTCCCAAATGGGCTGATGTGTGTACAGCACTGCAAAATAGATCTGCCATCATCCCTGACAGCCTGCTGGAAATGGAGTTGATTGAATATGACTCAGACCCTCAGTCTCATTGTCCAATTCATCAGTGAATGCACTGCAGGCTCATTGATTATATGTAAGACCAGCAGGAATGCTTGGCTTGCTTCATGGGGCTGCCTGTATTGAGCTATTATAAACACCCTCTTCTCTGCTGTGTGCATGTAAGTAGTTCAGGTCACTTAAAATGGACAACTTAGCCACATTTTTTGCGAATAAAAAAAGAGAAAGAAATGCAGGCACAGTTCTATCCATGAAAAAGTTAGCTTCAGCCAGAGCTGGGACCCAAGACTGTAAATAATCAGCTAGGTTTTAGATGTTAAGTAAGATTTTCTAATAAATTTGACTGGTCGGTATTCCAGATGGAGTACCTAATTGTTTATTTTTTTTTAATAAGACTGAAAGTGGGTGTTACTGTATGTGGGGTTTAATTTAGACAAAAATTCAAAATTTTTAAAATGGAAATAGTTTTCCATGAGCAAGCCTGATGGTATAACTATATGAACAACTCTGAAAATATTTTTCTTCTAATAATCATGCATATGGAATGAGATATAAGTAAACCTCAGTTTGCCCATAATGAACTGAAATTTTACTGTACTATACCTGTAGATGTGCCTGTTCTCAGGAAAACAAGATCACTTTTAACTAGAAACAGTAGATGTTGTTGCACCTTTCGTTTCTGTGTCCTTGTGTCCCTGTAGAAGTTGATATGAAGGGTGATTCCACCATGTCCCTTACTCAGGGAGGGACCACAGAAGCCCTTTGCTGGCTGCTGTTAGTCCCACAGGCTGTATTAATTACTTCATTGTGTCATACGACCCACTGGCAAAATATAGAGGAAAAAAAATTTACTTACTGTTTTACAATGGGATCTTGCTACTTCCAGATGGGGACCCCTAGGAAAATGACCCAACTAAAGTTCCTATAGTTAAGTCACATTTGTATGAAAAACTGCAGCACCCAAAGTTAAGATTTTGCCATTTTGGAATTGTTTTCCTATGAGAGCAAGACCTTTTCCTGAGTGATATGCTGTTTCTTCTGTAGTCAGGCTGAATTTCAGCAAGTTTTCTCCAGTCTTCTGGGCTTCATAAAGTGTTCTCCGAAATCTTTGTCAGCTGGGACAAGAGAGGATGTAATGAAACATTAGCTTTCCAGTTGGTCGCTTTTCTTATGAGACAATTTAGATAAACAGAAATTTTACTGTCATCTTGTGTATCAACCAAACTCCTTATCATCTGCATCCCAGTTTGGGGAAAAAGAGCAGGAATGTGAAGGAGCACTATCTTTTTACATGAAAAAATATAAAATATGTCATAATATTTGCATTGAAAAATTTGCAGAATGCTCTTGCAATCATATAACATGGCAGACAACTTTTAATGTTGGGATTTTTAACCTAGAGTATTTGTGGAGGAGTTTTCTGGAACCAAGGTGTTTCATCTACTCCTCCTGCTTAGGAGGCAGAAGTCCCCGTGAGGAGGAGGCGGCCAGTGATGTTACAAGGGCAACCTGAATATACAAAGCAGGTTACGAGCTTCTTGTAACACAGTGTGCTCTTGCTGTTTGCACTGATCTCATTAGTTTGTTTACATATCCTGATTTTGCTCTCTCCCCGACCAACTCCCTGTACCTTATCTCTCCTGAGTGTTGGTTTCGGTGCTGCTCACACAGAGAGACCAAACAATTCAATCAGGCAGCGGGGTTTGCAGAACAGCCTGTGCCCGCCGAGCTCTCCTGCTGCCGGGAGCCAGGCTCTGAAGAAGTGAACGGCCTTTTCCACTTCTGTTTGGTTTTAAATGGCAAGTCCTTAGTTCTGGGGTACCGAGCCTTTCGCCTATCTCTGCTGCTGAAGGAGAGTTTGTTTTTTTCCTGCCTTTTAAAAGGAATGTTCATGCTGCCTGGTAGGGGCTTCGTGTGTTGTCCTGTTAACTCAGTAGCTCAAATATCACATTTAGGTGCAGGATCTTCCAGTTTTGACCCCATGTTTCTAAATGAAAGTCCATATTCTGAGTCTAACTGGTCTGAAAACATTAAAGTTCTCACAAAAAAAACAGCCTCTTGTCTGCTTAGTGCTTTATTTTAGCCAGTGGGGAAAAAGGGAAGTCAGACATCTACTCTCCCAAATACTCAAAGGGCTAGACAAAGACTGCTTTGAGAAGGAAAAGAATTTCATCTGTCTTCATACCAATGTATCTATTCTGGCATGTTTTAAACTTTTTACTCTCTGTCACTACTCCGGATTGGTACTTAAGTGATACTTTCAGAAAGGTCAGATGACTTGGGGAAAACACACGTTGGTAAATTCTACAGATTGTGTATCCAAAAATTTCTTGTTGTCTATTAATGTGTGTTATTCTGCATTATTGTCACAGTGCAAAATATTGCAACTGAAATTAGCACCTAACTATCAGCTTTTGCCATTTTTTCCTTGATTTTGCTTTTAAGCTGTTGTTTACCTGAATTTTGTGGACCGCTTTTTTTTTTTCTGTTTAAATCTGATTAAATGTCTAGGATTTGAACTGTTTGACAGTTGAGAAACCAGAAGAAGTGAAATGCCGTTAAATAGACACGTCTGCACTATCTTCCTATCCCAGAATTTAAAAATGGCAGAAATACCAATTTCTCTTGCCCAAACTGGAAACACAGATGAATCCTTTAGAAGCTTTGGCAAACTTCAAAGAAACTTCTGAACGTTCATGCGTTTAGCTCAGCCAAATCCAAATTTCAGAGACTTCGAGATTCCCTCGTTAAATGAATGACATTAAAGCCAGCGCCTCATAGAGATGAGGAGCTGGGTTATTGAGCGCATTGAACTGTTTGGCCTGGGCCATGGGGACGTCTCCGGAGTGGCCCAGAGCAGAGTCTTCAGGAAGCAAGCTGTTGTCATGGCTTCAGAGTCCTCCCTAATGTTCAGCTCACAATAGCAGGAGGATTAAGTGTTTTGAGGAAAGGGCTTGAAACTGTGAGCTTGTGGTGAGGTGGAGAAAGGGGGTTCAGAACAATCTGTGCTGGCTGCTGGCCAGCAGGGGATATACATAATGGCAAATGATGTCATGTAGCGGAGAATGCAGAAAAATTCTTTAAACAGCAAAAAAAAAAAAAAAAAAAAGGGGGAGTTGCTGAAAACCAGAGAGAGATAGGTGTTGTGAAAATGTACGCACTTTATATATGTGTGTGCATGTGCATGAGTCCGCATTTATAATCCCATGTATTTCTGGCTTCCCAGTTTCCAGGAAAATGTTAAGAGGCAATAATATGTTTACACAATCACCGGCTGTGGCAGCAGTATGGAACAGGCAGAAATGGATGAAATGTGTTTAGCCTCCGCTTCCTTCAAGCTTTTCATTAGAGTTTTGTAGATTACTGCAACAAAAATGTGATTCAGTTAAAAAACCTGACATTAAACAAAGCCAGATGTACTTAAGTAGCAAAATATCCAGAAGAAATGACTTAACGTACAAGCTATGCGTGGATTAATGTAACTCCCTGATCCTCCCCTGCCCGGTATCTCTCTCCTCCCCTTAAAGAAACCCCAAATCAAAACAAAGCAGAGGAGGAAAAAAAAAATATCTAAACCCATAAAACCTAAGAATCTCGGAGTTGTAGCCAAGCCAATCACCGTAAGGCAATTTGCTAATGGTTTTGGCAGAAATGATCCTTTTCAGCTTGTCTTCCTGCCATGCTCGCAAGCTAGCATTTATCCATATGTGAAATGTTTTATTTCCTCTAACAATATTTGAATATGTTTTCTTCTTTTCTCTGAAATATGAGGAATGATCTTAATTTCACTGTTGTAGTAGAGGGGAAAAAAAAAAAGTTCCTTTAAAAGCAACGTGCTGTTTATAGTTGATTTAGAGAAACCTATTGTTATCTCAAGTCCTAAGAGTACAACTTGGAAGCAATTTGGATCCTTTCCAAGCTCTCGGAACATATTTCACATATCAGATCGTATGTTTTTACTGTGGAAGTATATGAAACTTGGTCAGAAAAATTTAATCGGAACAGCGAATATGAAATTGTCACTGATAGTAGCAGTGATAAGGGAAACCCCACTACATCACCATTCTGGATCTTTCTGTGGTGGAAGAGAAATAGCAAAATTTACTGTAATTTTTACTGTCAGAAGTGTTTATACACAGGTGTGTCACAATTCTTGTTGCAAGGAATTGTTCAAATTACGTTTGGGCAGTAGGGAATGTGACCTCCATTGTAACTCATTAGGCCTGCAGAGAACTTCATGTACATTTAATATCCGGAGCTTGACATGATGGCTCCCAGATGCTCAGAAGAGAAAGCCCCTCAGATGATGATAGGAAGAAAGAATGGAACACAAAAAATGGATTTATTTTTGGATTTATTTTATTTTATTAAGACTTAAAACCTGTAATTTATTTCAGTTAATTTAATTACATGTCAAGAAAGATACTTTGTTCCGTGTATCTATGTATTATAAGAGCTACCAACAAGTATACTGGACTCTTATTCAAAGGGAACAGGGTTGGAATTTAAACCTATTTTTGCAAATCTAATTGGTCGTAGTCTTTTGCTGACAGAATTAAATGTTTTTTTTAGCACATAGGTATTCTAGTAAGATCAATTATTATTCTTACTCCTGATGATTAATTGGCTCTCCTTAGGTTAATCAGAAGGGGGGAAAAATTACTAATTGGGGTCTTCTTCTGGGGATGTTTTTTCTCTATATTTCTTTCTCCTTCTCTTCCATTAGAGCCTACTGCTTGGTTTCATCCTCTGAGTACTCATGTGATAGGCATCTATCTACCACTGGAAGATGATACCTCTCTAACAGACATAAAATGACTTGGTATAGAAACTCAGAGGTCATATTTTATTGAACTCGTTACAGGCAGTACCATCTGTGTGCAGCGAAGAAAGTAATAGGGGGAAACTGCTTTAATGCTGCGCCGGAGGGGAGGAGACAACTACACTGATGCAGAAAATCACTGTTTGGTTAGTCTCTCACTCATTTCTTCCATGTCCTCCACTCAGACTGCTTTACTCTCCAGTCTTCTTGCTTTTCATGTACTTGTTCACTTGAGAAAAGGATAAGTTGATTGAGGAGAGCTCTCAGTGCTGGACTCCCGTTGGCAATAAATAAATAAATAAATAAGCAAGTCAGAGCTGTGTTCCTTCTGACTACTCTTGAGGACTCTTGTGATAGCAGCTGGGTTGTTGCTGGTATAACTTTCCTCCATAAATTCATTTAAAGGTACTAATTATGGAAATATAATCATGCCATGGCGGTGTGGGCAGTAAGACAAAGGGCAGGAGATGGCAAATATCAGAATGTGCTATTTAGATGAAGTAACCAGGAAAGTAGTAGTGACCGATTTAAATGTTGTGATCCCTGCTGTGTCTCATTTCCTAAAACCAGGCTATTCTGTCTGCTGTAACATCTGTTTTTTCGATTTTCTGTGCTCAGTGCAGAGATCCTATAGCTGCTTTTGATTTTTGTCAGGTATTCCCAGGAATTTTTTAAATTTTCACTTCTGTTGTTGTTTAGAATCAGCAATGTTATTATTTTGGTATCCATTTGAATGAGGAGATCCAAACCTCTGATTTTTCTTTTATAGTGTCTCCACAGCATTTGGCTTTGGCTTTCAAGTCTAATGATGAAGCAGGTCAGCTTCAAAGGGTTCCATGGATTTTATTGCTTTCTAGTTAGCATTAGAAAAAGAAGAGTAAAGGTGGTCAGAAGCTTGAGTTTGGGCTTTTATTTTCTTCTATGACAAAGGAGAGGCAAAGCTTTTGTTCATTTGTTTTAATTAAGCACTCAAATGTGGTGTACTTTCATTCCTAACTTCTGGTTTTTATTTTGAAGTTGCTGGTACTAAGCTACAGTGCAAGTATCAGGAATGTGTGGGTAAGGCGGGGGAAGTTTATCTTGAAGATCTCCCTGCAAGATCCATAAGCATCTCAGACAGAAAAAGGAGGTTTTGAGTAAATTTCCCTCCACAGGACTCTGTGGAACTGTACTTTTCCTCCTTCTTGGCATCTGCTAATTTCCATTCAGAGGTCTTGTCCCTGATTTGCAGCAGAATTCCTCCTTTTCCCCTTTCCTTCCAGATTTGAGCATTCACACTCACTGCTCACTTTTACAAGGGATGGTATAAAAGAGCAGTAAGTGTGAAAAATGGTAGCAGCACTGGAAAGGGGGAAGGAAGGGTCACATCAGGCATATATGACTTATCTTGCGTGTCAGCCTAATGATGTGTCTTCATGTTCTCAGTCCCTCATAATCTCTGAATGTGGAGTATCTGAGCAGTTGCTTGAACAGGAGCCTTGCTTTATAGCAGCGCACTGAGGTGTGGGTTGTATCACTGAAAATAGAGAACTTTTCCTACCTGAAAACACTGCAGTAAATTTTAAGACAGATGGCAAAATGATAGGAATGAACAATGTTGGTTTGTGGGGTTTTTTTCTCTTCCCAGTGAAATTTTACTGCCCGCTGAGACCATTCCCTGTTTCAAGGGCATAAGACAATAGGGCTCCCATCTGATGGCAGTATCACCCTGGTTTTTCAGAAGTTATATTTGATGGATATACAGGGCCAGATTTCTGTCACTTCCTCTGTCCCTTCCTGATCATTTTCCAGGTAGGACTTGGCCTTTTAAAATTTAGTTTCTATTTGGTTCAAGTGATAAAAGCTAACAAATACTTGTTTAAAAGTAAATGTAAGTAAGGTTAGAAAAAGATCAGAAACTTAAAGAAATAACATATTGAAGCCAAGGGCATCTTGTTCTCCTTTCATATTAAACCAGTGTTATGAAAATTGAGGATTAATTCAGTCTCCTAATGTTTTGAGCTTGATATTTTTCACATTGTTCTGTTGAATTTATTAGCTGCTTTTATTAGTATTTTAAAAACTTCAAAAATATTGTTGTTCTGGTTAAGTAATCTTACTTCGTAGTCCTTTGCCGTATCCTGAATAAATGAGATGAAACGCAAAAGAGAAACTTTGAATTCTAGTTGGTATTTACTTACTTTACCTTGTGGGATTGAGGTTATGTGTGCTATTCTGTCCTTGCTACTGTCCAGTTACCAGCATGTTGCCTGTTTAAAATCACAGATATTGTAGTTGCAATGTGTGTAAGCCTGGTTTCTCACCTAGAGTCAAACAGAAACGTTGGCTTCACTGATGCCTGAACACAGAGTAACAAATGATGATAATGTTGCTGTTAGTGAGCTGAAATTACCCTACTGGCTTAAATCAGCAAGGTCCGGTTTCTCCAAGGCAGTACTTCTTTCCAAAAGAGAAATCTGTGACCCTTCTTCTGTTTTTTTAGTTTTTAATTTAATTTTTTATTTTTCTTTTTCAAGGACTTACTTTCAGGAGTTACTAGAGTTCTCTGTGGTTTTTTTCATGGCACCTTTGCAGATGATTACTCTGTAATATAATAAGCACCGTGTAAGCAGTCCAGTTTCTTAAGTTAGTCTGTTTACTTCAGCGTGTTTGAAATTAAGACAGAATTTGATTCTTTGCTAGCAATAAGCAGAAATTCAGTCAAAGGGTCATCAGGATTCACACCTTAATGGGATTTGAGGGGGTTCAAGAATATTGAACCATTGAATACTGGCCGATCTTGAACAGTTAACAGAAGGAAGTGGTTTTAAAAAACAATGAACATGACAAATTATTTCTGTTTTCTTACTCCATTTTAAGCAAATGCTCTGTGCCCTATTTTTTTTATTCACGGTCTGTGAATTAGCATAGTACAAACTAAAGCTTTCCAGCAGTGGCGATGCAAAGCTTGGTTCATGTTGAAACATCTGAGATCTCAGTGATGATTTAGGATTACAAATTACCATCCCATTTAATCTAGAATTGTACTTACTCAAGGTGGGACCTGAAACATGAAGGTCTAACCCAATAGAACAGATGAGATGGCTATTTTTTTTTTTTTTTTAAACAGCTTTTTCATTAGTGTTAGCAGTAAACCACTGTTTACTAGCCAAGGAGCAGGTGCCTCGCTCTTTTGAACCATTTACAAATATGCAGGAGAAAACCCACAACATTCCGGTCCCAGAATACTCTCCATCCAGGGCTCAGGTAGATGGGCCCAAACGTGTGGCTGAGAGGATGAGCAACATAAAAATGAATGAAGCACCGTCAGTGGCACCACTTGCCTCGAGTGCTCCAGTAGCAACAGGGTGAGATATGGTAGTCATAAAATAGAAAAAAAATATTTTGGAGGTGGATAGTTTACCTCTTTTAATGTTATGAATGATGCAAAAGACTGGCCTAACAAAAAACACTTCTTTGATGTCACACAGTTCTTCTCAGAATGGGTCTCAAAGGCCTAAACTGCCTGGAACTGTGGTTATTTGCACTTCTATTTGTTCCTCAGCATATGTGAAGGGCTTTTTTTATTGTGACAGTCATCGTTAAGGAGTGGATTTTCCAATGAGTGACAGCTGTAACTTGATCTAGCTATCTCGCAGTTTAAAGCATGAAAAAGAATCTTTCAATACACTTTAAAACAAACAACAAATATTTTATTGGTTTGGACTATTTGAAAATGACCCAGATGGACAGCATGAGCCAACATATTAGAAATTTGTTAGAGGTCAGACTTCAAAATCAATATATTAAAATTCCTAGCATCAAACTAGATAATCCGGTTTCAGTTAGATCAAGTTTGTTAATAGAAAGAGGTAAAGTTAATTGGCTTTTTAAATTGGAATTTTCTTCTTCCATGTAAGTGTTGGATGGGCTGGGTTCTAACTAAAACTTTTAGTAGTGCTGTTCTTCTCTTTGCAGCCTGCCAGGGGCCTGTCTCCCTTTTCTGCTCTTTTAAGGCAAAAGAACAGTCAGCTGCTATGCTCTTCTCACTGTATTTTCTAATCTACAGGATTTTAGTGTTTTTAACGTGCAGAAATCCACTGCCAAAGTTCTGTTGCTGTCTTTTCTTTATGGCAGTGCTAAATGGCTTTCCCATCCTCAGGCATTACGGATTTTTGGTGTTTATATATATCTATATAAACAGTAGATGCGTGGTTTGAGAGGTTTCTTAGCCAGTTTTGTGGTTATTTTTTCTTCCCCCCCCCCTCTCTGGGGCAGAAAAGGGAAGCACTTGCTTTGAAAGGCTGCGGGCCCAGGTGGCTGTAACAGACCGGCCCACGGCCCCCCCGGCATCCCGCCGGTGGTAACTTATACTGTGCGGCGGGTAGGGAAGGCTGCTTTAGAAATGACAGCAAGGCCAGCTAAGTGCTTTTCTGCAGAAGAGCCAAAAACCAATAAGGAATGTATGAGTTTCGAATGTGAATGATAAGAGGGAAAAGCTTTCCTGAAAAGTAGTGGTGCTACAGCCCCACGTGTTTGTTCAGAAAAGTAATAATGCAGCCCGCAAATGATGATAGCCCTCAGCCGACGATAGAAATCTATGTTACTTAATTTTGAATATCCTATATTTAAAATGTCCTAACTTCAAATCTTAGGTGATCCTTGTACTGCTGCAGCATGGGCCTGGTGTGTCAGGCCGCCCTGGCCTGCTGCACTGGTGGCATGGCCCTGTGGCAGGTAACGGCCTGCAGCAAGCTGTGGGGATAAAGAGGGAGCTCCCTCAGATTTCTGTGAATTATTTGTTTTTTAAGCAGGAATCCAGATCCTGATCAATGCTGAAGGTTGTCATTGTGTCTTTTTTTTTTGCCATGTGGCAATAACAAACAAGGTACCACCCCGGAAGTAACTCTGAGGGGAGCACTGAGGGGAATCATGTGGAGGGAAACATTGTTCAGAGATGTGGTGGTAGAATTGTATGTCTTACATCTCTGATACCTTAAAAAAAAAATTATGTAGGTTTATAAAATGTTTAATTTTTTCTGCATTGCAACAGCTTACAGGACAACAACAAAACCTCTAGTATTTATACTAGATATGTTGAGAGACATTGTAGATGGGCCTAGGGGATCCCGAGTGAATGCAACCAAATGTATTTTGGGACAGAAGGAAAGGCATAAGTTTTATTCATGAGGCAGATCACTGTCTCTAGAAGCTCTGTAATAAATGTCATTTATGTTATTATGTTGTGTTAGAGAACACATATCTAAGTTCTAGATCGCAGACCAGAAGCTTAAAGGGAAGCATGAATGCATCTTGGCATTTTGTCACCAGTCATTCTCATGGAACTTCCTCTTCACATATTTAATATGCAGGTTAGATCAGCAGAGCCTGCAGGAACATAAAGACAGGATTTCATGTGAAACACAATTTAAGGATAGAATTTTTTTTTAATATGGCTTTTTATTTATCATTTTCTTTTTCATACAACAGCAAGCAACACTGTTTGTTTCAGATTACAGATGAAGTAAATAAATAAAGATAAAAGACTTAGTTTAAAATGGTTTTAGGGGAGTAGTATATGCAGTACTAAAATATAAACAGCATGCACTTCAGACATTAAAAATTGCTGATATTTTGCAGTTGATATCAGCAGTACAACTAGGCCTACAGGCTTTCTCTCTGCCTTGTCACTGACAATTGTGATAAGATACCCTCAGGTTTCCTCCCTGAGATTTAATTCAGAGGACAAGAGTCCTGTTTACCTCTTTTTATATCACAGTTTCTTGCTTTGTAAGGACAGAAAGAATTAAATTATTTAGATCTGTCTCTTCTTTCAGGCTGTATTTGAGTTCTCAGAAGGTACTGATATCCCTTCAGTTTAATAGACTTCCCTTGATATCTCTAAACTTTCGCTATATGACTGATAAAGAATTCCAGAATTAAATCTTGCCTAGTGTAGGAATGCAAATGTATACTTGCAAGGACATTCAAATGTGTTGAGGCCTTCAGTATTTCACTTTTTAAAGCTTCTTACTATATCGTGGCCTTATTTTCCTATTGTATTGGGAATCAACTAATTCTAAGTCAAAGTGGATCAAAGGATCATAAAAAATGTTTATCATATGTTGCCTGTTTTAAAGAAAAAAATAAACATAAAACACTGCACTTGCAAAATCTCTCTTGCAAAAAGAGAAGCTGAATTTAAACTTCGAATGGACTGTCAATGCCAGCACTACAGGGTGTGTTACAGCTTCCAGGGGCAGAAGGAAATAGCATGTAGCTGAGTAGGCAGGAACAGCATGGTATGCCTGGAAAATAACCACATCTAATTTCTATTACTGCTTGCTTCTGAAAGTTTGACTATCGTTTTTATTTTTTGGGGGATGGGGGAGGTGGGAGGGAAGTATCATGTTATCACATTTCCTCCTCTCCTTGTTCCTTTTCCTGTATTCCACGGACACAGACATCAAACTCAGTGCAGTGAAAAGAAATGATTACCTTTAGATTTTCTCTGTCTGAAATGGAAAAATATCTGTTAGAAATGAGAAGGAGGAACAGCACAAGGTTGAGCATAGCAGTGACAGATAATGTGTCCTTGAGGAATCTGGCTCCTAAGAAGCTGGTTGAGAATTTCTCATGCTTTTCTTAAAGAGATGAGAAAGACAAAAATTAAAAAATTCTTGTTAAGATATATTCCAGTCAATTATATAGCTTATGTACCTTGTTTTGTATCATAATCTTTTTACTTTAAATGAGGCTATAATTTAGTGTCAAAATATTTTCACATGTTTAAGAAGAAATCTTTGAGACCTTCCAATGATGTAAAGCATATATAATCTAGTCTGAAAATCTAATTGTGCTTTGGCAAGAGCTGTACAGTTACTGTTCACCGTGAGTAACAAAATCTGAATTACTCATAAAGTTTCAAATAAAGTCAAATCCATCCTAAATGCATCTGTGTGGAACAACAGGGAAGAATATTCAGATTTGATTTTGCAGTTTTATAGCTGGTACGTAGAAGTCAGGCAATTTGCTCAACCCCAGGTTTGAGTTGACTTTGTATTTCCAGTAAATATGAATTTGTAACAAATAAGAACATAGGGATTTTTTGAGGGTTGTGGTGGTGAGGAAGACATAGCATCTTGATTCTGAAGTTTTCCAAAATAGCATATAGGAGTAGCCTGTGAAAATTTGTGCTTTCAAAAAAATGTTCTTACCCTTGTAAGACAAATTTGGGGTGTGTGGGTGATAGATTTTGGTTGTTTGTTTTATTAACCCTAAGTGACCTGAGGCTCTGATGAATTGATTGGAGGGGATCAAAATATGTGGATTTTTCAGCAAATACGCACAGTGTTTTCAAGCGGATGAGCACTGGGAAGTACCTATCTACGGTGCCCCACAATATAATCTGGTTTGCGCTTTGCTGTTCAGTCAGAAGTCACTGCTTTAAGTCCGAGCTCTATTTCTGTGGCTGATTAAGCTTTTTTTGTGCTTTAGAAGTAGTTACACTATTCAGATAAACTCAAATCTATCTATTCTTCTAATCTAGCGAATCCAGAGATTTTTTTTCTTTTCCATTTGAGGCATTAACAAGTGTGGTTATACCATAACTTCTTTTTATATCCCTATGGCACTTGAGAATTTGTTTGTCATACTGGGATCGAAGCTCAGGATCTATCTGAATTTCCAGTATATTTTTACATTTTGTTCTTCATAAGTTTCAGCTGATTTTGAGCTTCACAGGGCTCCTTAACCTTTATTAGTTTACCATGGCACCAATGCATCATTAGTACCAGGTCTTTATAATCTTTATACAACTTAATATGACAATAATCTTTATATGACTGTCTATCGCCTTTGCTTTATACATGTTTTCCCTCAGCCTTCTGTGCAAGAATGTTCTCTGTTTGTTTAATATGTGGATACCATAGTTATTTCCGTATGGTGTGAAAACCGTGATAAGAAAGATGTTGTTACTTGCTATTAATTTCATTATAAGTGAATCAGTCTTGCAGAACAGTAACTCAGACCAAATAGCTCAGAAGTGAGGTGGATAAACTCAGTTTGGGCTATGTTTGATCTGCGCCCGAAAATATTTCTCAGGCACTTACCAAACAGTACAGATCAGGTACCGTGAAGCTTGTTTAAACAAACACACAATTGAGGCACCCGATACGCTAACCCCTGTAAATCCCGACTGTTCAGAGAAATTGCTTAAGCAAATACATGCACCCTGTTTGGTGAATACCTATAACTTGCATCTACTTCAAGATGAAAGAGAGGATTCTTTGATCAAATACACAGGATTTCCCAGCTTGCCATCTGGAGGGAAGTCAGAGTCATGTTTGCTTTAGTGCTAACAGGTATAAATCCATGAACTTTGATGCAGTTGTGTTTTTTCATACCGAAGCATGCTGGGAAGGCACCTTGATGTCACGAGTCTGCATAATATTAGGGTTCTGTAAAGAGTGCAAGGCAGATAAGATAAAGTAGGAAAAAGTCCCTAAAAAGAGTTTATACTGGAGGGAGAATTTGGCAAGATTGCTGTGAAAGAAAATAATTAAAATAAATTCTTTCATGCATCGAAGGTAATCTTTCAGTTCAGGGGGATGAAGAACAAACTTCCAGCTAACAAACATAATATTTTTCTCATGTTTCTGTGTTCTTGTATCTAGCCCGACT
>JAOXJK010000002.1:14240589-14293180 GCA_025774025.1 Xenus cinereus | reverse complement strand
TTTTTTTTTTTTTTTAAAATCCCTTTTCTCAAAGTTCTGGGAAGATAACCATTAACATTCAGTCCTGGAAAACAGAAAACAAACAAAAAAACCCCAACAAACAAGTGTGTGTCTGTGCAGTTTTTTAAAAGGCAGATACATGTTCACCCTACCAGGTAACTGTATTGCCCTAATGCAGTCTGCCTCCCAGCCATTGTACTATTTCCAGATCCAAGTTGTTCTATGGCCAGATATCTTAATGTGGAAGCTGTGAATGAGTTGCTTCATTTGACCAGAAATCCTCCCTTAGCTCGAGGATTGTTTTGTGAAAGTGGGCAACTGGGGCAGAGAACAAGATGGTGTTTCAAGCACTCACTCTCTGCCAAAGCAGGTGTCCAGATAAATATAGGACATTTGGATTAGTCAAGGGAAAGCAGTGAATTATTGCTTTCCAAAAGCAAAGTGGTCTTTAATTTGTAGTTAGTTCTCTGTGCATAAAGCCAATTAGCTCAATGGCTTCAATTCAAAAGCCTGGCAGGAATTTAGCCTTGTTTTATGCGTTGGTCTTCTCTAATATTTTTCAGATAAGGTTGCTGATAAGGATAACTCTGTTAAATACTCTTTTGCTGACATCTGTATAAATCTACCAGCTAGCCAAGCTAAAAACAGAAATCTAGTATGCTGTGTCATTTCAAGTCAGTGCTTGCTTTCTGGAAGCAACTTTGTTCAATCGTTTCCGCTGTCAATGTTGTCATATGCAACCTTAGATATTGTGTCACTCTCTTTGCCTAAACATCTATATTAATTCAAGAAGGCAAGATATTATCAAACGTTTTGTGTATTGACATCTAGTCCTTCCTGCCTCTTCATCTGACTGTAAACTGTGGAGGTGGAGTGGTGTAGAGAGAGGCATAAGCACTTGCTCTGATACGAAGAACAGCCTGATGATCTACAAGAACATTTAATTACCTGTCTTGAGCTAAAAGTTCCTTTATTCTTTCAGGCAATTAAACCCTACTAAATCAGTGCAAGTCCATCAGGGGAGCACTTGAAGGTAGAGTTTGGAACAATTACTTGCTTCAAAAGAAAGGGTGCTCGCTCTGCTGTGTCTTTCCACCAGATGTGTTAGTGGTCTACACTGCACATTCACAAGCTGCTTTGTCTTTTTTCAGATAGACAGAATGGTTGAGGCAGTGAGGGACCTCTGGAGGTCTTCTGGTCCTCCTCCAATCCTGTTCCCCGCCCCAAACAGAGCAAAGTAGAGCCAATTGTCCAGCTTGTGTCCACACAGGTATTGAATATGTCCAAGAATGGAGACTCTTCCACCTCTCTAAGTGGCCTGTGTCAGTGCTCGGTCGCCCTCACAGCAAAAAAGTGTTTCCTTACGTTCAGTCTTTTTAGTTTAGGCTCATTGCTTCTTGTCCTGTTACTGTGCACCACTGAACAGAGCCTGGCTCTGTCGTCTTTGCATCCTCCCTTCATATCTATATATATGTATATCTATGTGATCTCCCTGAGCCCTCTCTTCTCCAGGCTGAACAGTCCCAGCTCTCTCAGCCTTGCCTTACATGTGAGATGCTCCAGTCCCTAAGTCATCTTCATGGCCCTTCATTGAACTCTCTCCAAGAGGTCTCTGTCTCTCATGTGCTGAGGAGCCCAGAACTGGACACAGCACCCAAAGCGTGGCTTCACCAGTGCTGAGCAGAGGGGAACGATCACCCCCTGACTGCTGACAAAGTTCTGCCTGATGCAGTCTGGGATACCATCAGCCACCTCTGCAGCAGGGGCACGTTGCTGGCTCATGTTCAGCCTGTCCTCTACCAGGACCCCCAGGTCCTTTTCTGCCAAGCTGCTTTGCAGCTTGGTGGCCCCCAGCATCTGCTGGTGCCTGGGATTGTTCCTGCTCAGGTCCTCCTGGATGGCAGCATGACCCTCTGGTACTCAGCCACTCCTCCCAGTTTTGTGTCATCTGCAAAGGGGTTGAGGGTATTGTTCTTATTGCTCGTGTGTTAAGGGTATGCTCTTATACAGATACATTCTTATTTTTCTCTTCCAGTATAATTCCTGTAAGTCCATGATGGGCTGAATAGTAAGCGTATTGTGACTAGTGGCTTGCACTATAGGCAGCATTGTCTCACTCTTCTGCTCTCCCCTACCCTGGCATTTTTTTTTTTTGTGTCATATGTGGCAGGTTCCTGGAAGTGTCTGTCTTCTAACAGCTTGTTTACAAAATAGCCCTATTTAATGCATTGCTGGACTATCACAGGACAATATCAATATAAATAACTTTTATAGCAGATAACTTGCTTGAACTTGTCTTCATCAAAGCAAAAGAATGTTGTAGGTCCATGCTGAACTATATGCTACCTTTTCACCCTCATGGAAGACACAGTAAACATGAATTACCCAGGAAAAAAAAAAGTATGAAAGCATAAAATATATAAAAGCATAAAATCTTGATCTTGTGTTTTAGGAGTAGGGTATAACTGCTAGGTGGCAGGAACCTAAGGTGTGAAACAGTTGTCATGCTTTTTTCTTGAGAGCAATAACCAAAAAATCAGAAAAAAACCCACAAAAAAAAAAACCAAAAGAAAAAAAGGTAAATGTCTGAAAAATTGTCCATGATCTTTTAACTTCCTTAGTGGAATTACTACTTTTAGAAATTAAGACTCATGACAAATGCTTCATGATTTAAAGTGTCATTTTTTAGAAAATTTCTCTTATCAATATTTTCATAGAAACTTGACTATACATAAAATGATTGTGTCCTTATAAGCATTTTAAAATATCGATCAATGCATTTTTCTTTGAGAATATTAGTTTGCTTTTCTAGGAGCTATACAGCATATTCATAACTAGTAAAATAATGCAGTTAATTAGACCCAGGCTGGTACCGTGGCTGTGACAAGCGTACTTTGGGCAAGAAAAATCTTTCATTTAAATGAAGTAGTAAATGGATATTTATAGCCAAGTTTCTGGCAGCACAAGTTTTTGGTATTCTAGTTAAAAGAAGCACTCTTGAACTACTCAGTCAGACATCACTTAAGCCTTATGTTTGACGAAAATGCAAGCTTCCTCCAGACATGAAAATTCTGTAGCATTAAGTGTATAATTGAGTCTGAAGTTCTCCAAGCTAGGCTTATATTACTAATTTGAGGCATTTTGATGATACTTACTCTGTTTGTTATGCTTATGCTGAAGTTGTTGGAATTATTCTTGTGCAGCAAGTTCATGGAAGCATTTTTTAGCAGTGTAGGGTATGATTTTTAAACGTGAAAGTCACAATCATACCTCTTTTGAAACTCACAGGGACAATACCAAAGAGGAAGAGAACTGTGGAAATGGCACAACGACCACTGAGTGCGTCGAGTTTAGGCCCACTGACTCCTGGTCACTTTGGCTAACCGGGTGGAAGAAATGGAACAATCTTTCTCACTCATGACAAAATGCTCCAGGTGATGGAATGCTGTATTGTGAAAAGCAGCAAATATGAAAACCATCTTTGAAAGAACTCAGTAAACGGTAAGATTTTTCTCTATATATTCTCTTCTATGGCTAGTTTTGCTTTGCTGAATACAATATGCCATACTGTTAATATTGTTGCTAATTGCCAAACTGAGCAGGTCCTCTTGTTACAAAATGGGAGGAAAGAAAAAAAGCAAAGACAAAGTATGTTTTCTTTAAAAAATCATGTTATCTGTTGCGGCACAGGATCTCATATAAGTCTTTCAGGAGGTTAACATAAAGGTGGTAGCGTTTTCTGGAAATGCTAGAATCCTTTTATGTTTACTTTTTCATCTTTTTTTTTTTTGACTGCTATTCTTTCAAATACATTTTCTGTTAGTTGACATTTCTCCTCTGCATGATTTCAGTTCCTGGTAGTTTACTGTGTGATCTCATAGCTACAGCTGAATAAGCTTTAAAAATGTTACCTTGCCTTTAACTTCTGATTATATCTTTCAAAAGTTCCATTAAGTTCTAATTTAGAAGAAGAAAAACATACAAGGAGGAGGATTAAGCAAAAGTCTGTATAAAAACGCTGTTGGAAATTCTAGAAGGCAGCCAAACAAGCTCCTAATTAGTATTGTTAGCATGTAGTGTACATTTTTTGCAGAAAACATAAATAATCAGGTATTGTGCATAGGATTCTGTGAGTTGTGGAGAAGATGTATTCTACCACACACTGCAGGCTGTGGAGCATGCAAAGTCTTTCATGGCTGGGAGACCAGGCAAACATGACTGGTGGCTCTGGACCTGCAGAAGAGGCAGTGTAACCTCCTAGAGACTGTCAGTTACTCCTTGTGGACAACAGCTTAGTCCCAAGTCCTTACCTTCGAGGTCAGTGGGTATTAATGATATTTAATAAGACCAATAATGCCGCTTTTTCTCCGTAAAACATTGATAAATGGCATTTCCTTAAAACATTCTCATGAAGCATTCTGCTGTTGTTGCTTGCAGTGCTAGTGAATATTAAGCAGAAGACCAATGATTGAACTCAAGCAGGCTGAATTAAAACCAACAGTGTTTTGGAGAGTTATTTTTAACCTGCATAATTGCACTGATTGAATTTGCCACATGGCCCCAAAGCAGTTGTACCTGTAGGAATAGGAGTCAGTGACCAAAGTGACGAGGTGACCTGGGAAACAGGAGAGCTTCTTAAACTAAATTAATATACTGGGAAACTTTACAGCCTCATTGCTTATAAAACCAGTCCTTGTTCATCTGCTTAGTCATACTGATGCCGGCAGCGGAAAGGAGTGTTTCCAGAATTAAACCTTCAGTTGCATATTTTTATGTCTTTTCTAATGTCAAATGCTACGATTCTTACAGACCCTCATCAGGAAAAGTCCTGCCAGTCAGTTCAAATATAACATTTCTGGTTTAACTTGACACTTTTGATGCCAGTGTGAAACACCCTGAGAATTAAGACAGATTTTCCTTCTTTCCACCAATTTTTCCCTTTGAGGCCATGGTGGGAGGCTACCTATTTTCATTCACATCTCTTGATAACAGGGGAGATCACCAATGGCAAAGATGGTTCACTGATTTTGGAACTGTGACTGAAAAATACAGCTAAGACAAGAATTTATCATTTTTTTGTCTTGTTCTTAATACTATTCTGTGCTTCAAAAATAACAAAATAAGGTTCTGTTAATGCTCAGTGCCTCACAGAAGCTGGCTTTGTCTTCCATCTTCATAGATTTTTACAGATGCACAAACCACACCTAAGCCTTCATTGCAGTTCTTGGTAAAAGAACAACCATGTATCTCTGTTTTCAATGTATTTTAACGTTACATAACAAAACAGTAAACAAGACAAAAAAATGACTCTTTACTGTAAAGGATAAGATATGGAAAAGGAAACTGGAGATGGAAATTGTTTCTGACTGTGCCATGGATCTCTTGTGTAATCCTGGGCAAATCATCTATTTCTCTACGTGGAAAAGAGATTTAAATTTATAGGTAAGTAGTTTGCTAAATCTAGTAAATAATCCCTTTATGCCTCCATTTGCCTTGTTGTGAAATGGAAATAATAGTATTCCTTTTGCTCATTGGATATTTGGAATACTCTTGTGATAGGCTGTATGGAAGTGTCTATGTGCACTCCTTAAAGTGAAGAGTACTCCTTTTGGAAATACAGAAGAATTGCAAAATCTCTATCCACCTTAAGTTTTATGCCAGCTTCTTCTTCTTCTTTTTTTTTTTTAGTGTTCTTTTTTTGTTTGTTTGTTTCCCCTGCCTGCTTTCAGGGGCTCACTGCTGCAATGAATGGTGCTTTCTAGGGAATGCAGCTGTTCAATCCTGGAATTAATATGTAAATGCTCTTCTCTTATTGAAGCAGGGGAGGAAGATGGAACATAGCTGTATTTTCTCTAATCAACATACTCTCTTTTTCATCTGGAACTACAACAAAGCTGACTGTCAACCACACAAATAATAGAATATTTATTTTTGCAGAAATAAACACATCCAGAAGCATACTTTTCTTGGAAGCTTTTACTGACCAACCCAAACAATGTTTTAGTTCAATGAAAATATATATATTTAGAACTATTCACACACAAATGTCTCATGCTTTTTCAGTAAAACAAATAGAACAAACTCAGTACATTGACAGAATGCTAACTTCAGCTGCGGAAGTGTAGTACAGAACTGCAAATGTAACAACCACTGGATTTTTGCAAATTACAAATTTATTTATTGGAACCATCTCTATTGTAAAAGTTCAGTTCTGCCCTCAGATTCACAGGTAGTGGTCTCCCAGAATCAGCTCAAGTCTGATTTGTGTGCCTGATTCTTCACAGGACAAAGTGAGTAAAAATGGTACCCAGTAGGAATAATGAGATTTTTACAGTTTGCTCAGCACAGATGTAATTCAACAAACAAAGTGTGGGATGGCAGATAATCAGACCTGCTGTCTTTAATTCATCCGTATAAATAGAAAACATTTCAGGACTCTAGACATGAAAGGTCACCAAATGAGCTATGCAGAGAGGATCAGTGATTCCCTACAGAGTTTTAGTAGAGCAGAGGAAATGGTCCAAGTTGCCGTTTTGAAGATTGTGTTTGATACGGCATAATATGTGCTTAGATCAAAAAATATATATTCTGAAACTAGTGTGTGCCAGGCCTTGTATGCCTTTTCACTGATGCTTAATGAAGTTTCTTCCCTTTTAGCCTAGCAGACACATCTTTACATTTGACTGCAATTTCTTTAGACAGTTTGAGGCAACAGTAAAATAAAACTTGAGCAAAGAACACAGGACAGGGTTAAAGCTAAAAGCAAGATCCTAAAGTCAAAAACAAGAACTTGAAGTCAATAAAGCAAGCTATTGGAAAACAATGTAAGGATTGAGGCTGGAATAGCAGGGTGGGCTGACCTAAGCCAACTTAATCGATATCTTGGCTGCTGAGTTGGGAATAAACAGAACTGCTTGTATGCGAAGAAGGAAAACTTGACAATGGAACTTTAACTTAAGCTATGTAACCTTTGCATTGAAACAGTGCAAATTGGCCATGTCCTAAATGGCTGAACAGATTAATGAATGTGATCTATAAGCTGTATTTTGAACTTTTTGTAAAAGTGAAGGACAAAAGTAGTCCTGTAGCAGGCAAGACACCCTCCAGCATGCACCAGTACAGCTTTGGGGTTGGCTTGCTGGAAAGCATCTCTGCAGAGAGGGACCTGGGACTCGTGGTGGACAACAAGTTGACCATGAGCCAGCAATGTGCTCTTGTGGCCAAGAAGGCTCTTGTCTCTTCGGGTGCATTAAAAAGAGCTTGACCAGAATGTTGAGGGAGGTCATCCTGCCCCCTCTACTCTGCACTGGTGAGGCCACATCTGGAGTACTGTGCCCAGTTCTGGGCCCCCCAGTTCAAGAAGGAGAGAGAACTACTGGAGAGAGTCCAGTGGAGGGCTACAAAGATGATCAAGGGAACAGAGCACCTCTCTTATGAGGAAAGGCTGAGAGACCTGAGTCTGTTTAGCCTGTAGAAGAGAAGACTGAGGCAGGAACTTATCAATGCTTATAAATATCTAAAGAGTGGGTGTCAAGAGGATGGGGACAGACTCTTCTCAGTGATGCCCAGTGACAGGACAAGGGGCAACAGACACAAACTGGAACATAGGAAATTCCATCTCAATATGAGGAAAAACTTCTTTACTTTGAGGGTGCCAAAGCACTGTCAGAGGCTGCCCAGAGAGGTGGTGTAGTCTCCTTCTCTGGAGATACTCAAAACCTGCCTGGATGCGTTCCTGTCCAACCTGCTCTAGATGGACCTGCTTTGGCAGGGGGGTTGGACAAGATGATCTCTGAAGGCCCGTTCCAACCCCTACCATTCTGCGATTCAGTTGGGGGCATAAAAACACCTGATATATCAATTGGCATACTATGTATGGCTTGAGTCATATTACGTGAGATGTAGCAGACACATTTTAATAGGCTTAAAATTCTTGTCTTTGATTATGTACTTTTAGAGGTCTTTTACTAAAAACTTTAGATAGTGGTGACACATTAAGTGACTCCTTCTTTCTCCTTGTAGAACTGTTGTATAAAGACATGGATAAGTCACAATGAAGAAAGAAGAAAAAAAAACTAATTGAAGATGCCTGAAAGGTAGTAGGATAGCAAGATAAAATGCAAAGGCACTTTTTGAACTGCCTTCCCTGTATCATCAAGATCATAATATTCCCACTTCAGTCTTTCCCCCTAATTTTAACAAGGTGAAGGAGGTTTTTATTCACTTTTGTGATCTGTAAGCCACCCTTACAAGATGTGACACTTGTGACTATTGGTGTCAGGTTTTTGGGATATTCAGTTTCCTTTAGGTTGCTGTTAAATAGGTGCTGAGAAGTAAACCTACGGTTTGTTGGTAGATCAGTTACATTACTCTCTAAATCCGTGGTTTTCTGGCCTATTTACACCTCCCGCAAAGTACTGTCTGCAGTTTGACACTGATCGCTGGAATAGAGTAAACTCAGAAAAAGTAGATAATACTGTTCTTTCTCATAGACCAGAGAGCTCTTTAAAAAAAACCTAGCTGTTTAACTTGTGTGACTGGCTCAAAGTAGAATTTTCTTGACAAGCAGACCCAACTATGAGTGTGAAATCTGTCCACACGTTCAGTGGTTAGAGTTCATTTTCTTTTTCCAGGCACTAAATCAAACCACATTGCAAAACCTCAGTTATCTGCAAAACCTTCAACCAATCAAGATTCTTTTTCCAAACAGTTCCCACCAGGTATTCTCAGATGCAATCTCGAATTTGTCTTCTGATATTATAAAACTGCTCCTTTTAAAATTGGATAACTTGTATACATTTAATCAGGCCGGATGTCTCTAACTTATATGAAAATTGGTGACAGTGAGGGTGATGATAAGGTTTCACCAGTTAAATCCTCCATGACACAGGGATGGCATTTGTAATACTATTTAATACTTTAGGTGAAGAGCAGAGAAGTCCTTGAGAGAAATCTCTGTTGGGGTCCTGTCACTCCCGGGCCTGTTCCCAGTCAGCCAGCCCTCACGGCAGCACTAGTTAAACCCAAACTGCCTTCTCTCATCTGTTAGCTCCTGGGGAGTTGGGGGCCCTGTGGATCCAAAACCAAGTAAGTGAATGTTTATTTTTGTGCGAAGAAAAGGGGTGTGCATGAAGTATCGTGGGAGAAAGAGGAGCACCAGCAGGCAGGATGAGACCGTGTCAAGCCCTTTCCTCTCCCCCACCCTTGCTGGAGTGAAGATCTGTGTGCTGTGCAGGATAGGGCTGGGCTGGGCCGGGCCAGATTGTTTTGGGGGATCCCAAGCCAGACTAGTGTTAAGAATGCTGCGCTGCTGCCTAAATGTGTCTGCAGTGCTGGGTGCTGGTATGTTAGAAACACAGTGCTGCTGTGGAGTTTCTGGCTGCCCGTGTGTTTAATCTTCTGTAAGCTTCTGCTTGTATGGTGGTTCAAGGTGTTTAGTCATCCTTTGAAGAAGGCAGCGCTGGGGTGAATTCTGCACTTAGCTTTACCTAATTTCTATTAACATCAATGAAAATTGAAACTTTGAATGTGATGGTGAATAGGCTCAGAATGTGCATTTTTTCCTATAGCATGCTGAGCACACTTCCTCTACGTTTTCCTTGTTTCCCCTCCTTCCAATCCATTGCTTTTAAAATATTTTACTATTATATGCAGAGTGCAAAACGTATAGTATTAGAATTGTAGTTGAACTTTGAAATGTAAAATTTGAGTTGGTACGGTGTTTAACTGACTTATCCTGTATTTAATTCATGGTTGAAGCCTTTCAAAAGGGCAGAAACTCTGGATATGGTGTGTTTGAGACAGATTGTCTTTCCTGGAGACAGGAGTCACCTTCCATACTGGTTACTTCTACAACTTCAAATCTTTGACATGTCAGTGATAAGTTGTTAGTACCCACTTGGAGTATCTGGAACAGATGGTAGTAAATAAGTGCCAAATTAATTTTTTACCAAAACCTCGTATTGAATTTAGAATCTTCTGCAATCTCAACAGGGAATGCAATTTGTCTTTGCTAAGTTCTACTTGCTTAACAAGCTGTCAGTCTTTTTCCTGGATTCACTCTGAATACATAGCAGAATATCAAAATACCATCAGATTCTCATTTTCACCAAAGCTCTCTTACCTCTAGCTTTTGTGTTATCTTTGATGTGACCATAGAAATCCTATATTTATTCACAAATGAGGATGTTCAGACAAGCATCTGAACTTCAGATTCCTGAACCTCTGAATAAATCTTCATCACTGAAAAGAACTGTCAGAATCTTCTCATCAGGCAGCTGTAGTTCCTGCCACTGTGTGTTTTTTTACCTTACGTCTTTCATTGTAGTACCTTGGTGCCTCGTACATTGAGGTGAATTGGTCTTGTCAATGTCGGTGTCATATGGTGAGGGTTTCTCATCTGTGTTTGATAGATGTAGAACTGAAGGGACAGGTTTGTCTTGATGTTTTGCAGTCCAAAGTTTTCAAGAGCAAAACTACATACTTCTAACTCAAAGCCAGAAGTTTGACTATTAGAAATCTAGAAAGTGTATTACTGTGGGCTCCAGACACGACAACCTAATGTTGATAGACTTCTTCATATGAGTTGGGCTTAGTGCTATTCTTTGAAGGAATCCAAGTTTGTCATATCCCCTGGGAAAGGGGGTAGCATTTGTCTCTCTGATACACACATGAGACCGTGATGGTTTTCACCTGTACAGTGTTTCATGGTGGGTATTAAGTACCAAGCTTTCATTGCAATGAATATCCCTTGCCAAGTCCATGTCTGCAGATTATTCATGTCTTTTGTTATTTTTCCTGCCTAGTGCTTATAGTGGTTTGTATAGGGTTTTATGAAGAAATGTCTGGGATAGCTTTTTGTATATACATATATATATATGTATGCATGTACATAAATATCTGTAGATACACACACATATATATATATGCTTGCATACGTTGATTAATGATGGCTGAATGACACACTGCTTGGGCTTTTTTCCTTTGCCTATTTTATCCCTAGAGAAGTGGGATCCTTGTGAAAATAGTTTGACCTGAGAAACTTCTATCTGAATGGAAGTCAAATACCTTCTCAGGTTATACATGAGGAAATATAAAAAGCAGCACCTAGTTATTGGAACATTTATATATGCTGAACAGCAAAAAGAACCTGTGAGTTCTATGCAAAACTTGTATTTAGAAGGAAAATATTTATCCCTGTTCTCTATAGTACAAGGACTCTATAGACAAAATAATAATTAGTCTGTCAGGAAACTATTCTGGCTCAGTTACAGTTGTTATGAAAGTGTCTAACTGCACAGTAAGTCAGTGGAACACAGCAGAAGCAATTACACTGGAAACGGTGCTGTGCAGCAAGAAGTTAATGTTGATGTGAATGCTAAATTAGGTCCAAACAATGAACATTCAAACTTGTCTTCAAGAACCTCTTGAGCTCTGATCCCCTGGGAAATGAAATGGTCTTTCATGGCAGAAACTCAGATGTAGTGGCACTCAGATCACGGGTAGAAAGCAGTGGAAATTGCTCTGATGAGGTGCTGTCACTCCTCGGCGTTAGACCCACAGAGACTCTGTAGAGAAAACTAAGGATGGAGCTTCTTGGGCAGTCTTGCTGCAAGCTGAATCTGCTCTATCCTTCCCCCCTCTGGAGTTCCCATCCATAATAAACTAGGTGGGATGGCTTTTGATTCTGTAAGCATAGCCAACCGAGTCAGCTTGTGGTTAAATTATTTATGCCGAAAGCTGAGCGTGAGGTTGCATGAGCAATGTGTTCTCTTTAATAAAACCTGGATTTGGGGGTGGGAGAGAGAAAGAACCTTGACTAGTCAAATAGGATTTTTCTGAGTATGGTCTGTTATAAATTGAGTCTGAGCAGGGGCAAAATGGGAAGGGGAAGTGAAAAATAAAGCAGGTTTAAAAGAGCATCGAAAAGCCTGTTTTACATGCTGTTTGCCAAACCCAGGGCTTCTGGGAGGATGGTGTAGCACTGAACAATATGATTACATTATCCACATAGAAAGAATTTTAAGGGGTTCTTTGAGATTTTGGAATTTATAGATCAAATGATGACTTTTGTCAAGATACTTAAAAAAATATAAAAAAAATCAAAGGCTGTCTTTACTTTTTGCTGAGTAGTATGTGTATTTATTTACTATGTCATCCCTTTCCTTAATCCAATGTTAAGGTATTTACAGAACCGTGCTTAAACAAAATTTAATAAAAAATTAATAAAAGCCCCACATCAAAGATCCTGTTAATTGAGAGCTAAGGTTGTTTAATGTGTTTTCTGTCAAAGTAGTCAATAATGAGGTAAAATTAACAGGCTAGCAGCTCTAGTTCGTTTTGCTTAAAATAATTTGTCTTGCTGGAAAAGGTGCTGCACCCGTTTTTCTCTTGGGGTCTCACATCCCTGCACAGAGGAAAATTCCTTTTCATCCTAGACTACCCAGGTGATCGGAGCTGGCATGGAAAAACAGAAGAAGAAGCAGTTAATATGGACCTCTAAGGAAGACGAGTTTCTCTCCTGCCCTTGGTGCCAGTAGCTAATATAATTGAGTTACCTATTTATTTGACAAGCTTATATTCATATTAATGTACAGAAGGCACCCCCTTAAATATCTCCATCTCAGTCACACTCACAAGCATAACCTTAAAGACACCTCAATGAGATAATGCAGTTTTGTTAACTGTCTTTTTCATTTCAAACGTCAATATTGCACTTTGCTATTGCCCACAGAAACGTGAGTTTAGAATTAAGGTTGTATGTTTGTGGGATGTTGGATAGGAGGGGGTGCAGCCTTTCTCTATCTGGAAACAAAACCACTCTGATACTCTTTTTTAGGCCCCCAGTTGCAGAAATCACTCCAAGGGACATAGCAATAGCTCATTATTATTTTTTTTTTGCAGCAGCAGCAGCTACAGCCAGCCACTTTGTAGGATCACTTCTTGAGGAAAGAAGGATTATCTCATTTTACTTTAAATCAGCAGTTTTAGAAATCATATAGTGACTTGTCTGTAGCTCATGTAGTTATTTGGCTTGAGCATATTAACCACTTTCAGCGGAATCCTAGAAAACATAATTTTCTGGACAATTTTTTCCTGTCCCTGTCAGAGATATGACTCAATTAAAGATGGTTCTTGAGAACATACTGTTACAGCTATGGGCAAATGGAATTAGAGGCTTTTGAGCATTCTGAAATAAGTTATTTTACTATAGATTTGGGGTGGACAGCTTGCCTGCCTTTTGCTTCTCTAGCCATGCAAATCACAGCGTGAGAAATAGCTTCCATGCTTCTTTGATAATGTGACTTTGTTGCACCTGAAATTACATTTCAGAAATACTATTCTGAACTCTGGTTTCCCAGTGGAAAGCTTAGGTCAGGCAAAGTAGCCTGGAGGGATACATTTGACTGATTGAATTTGATGTATTCTATGTATCTTTCCTTGCTTCTAGCCTTCTTCTAGTACATTTATTCTACAAGCTTTAAGTCAGTAATCAACTTCAGCACCCACCTATTAGAGTGATTATTATTTTATGATATATAACATCTTACATTTGGACCTCGCTGTTCCCTTTATGTAAACATAAGATGGGAAATGATTAAATTTGTACCTGGAGATAAACTGCACCGTACACACATAGAAAGACAGCTTTAGACTTGTGTTGCTTTGATAAATTAATGCCTGTTACAAAAGAAAAAAATCCTGTCATTGAAGCCACAAAATGTACAATTATGAATCATCAGAGGCAGCCGGTTCTTTCATTTCATTCTCTCTAATGAAAAGATCTGTATACTGGAAAAAATCCTTTTGAAAAAAGGCAAAACAACAGTTTGGAAAAAAAATCCCAGACTGTCTCTTGGGTATGTTAAAAGTGTTTGAAGGTATTTTTGATTGAAAATTAAATCAGAATTGTCACAGACTAAAACATATCTGTGACCCAAAAGTAGTGTCTCAGGAAAATCTTAAGTCATTTGATGAAAATTATGTTTTGGTGATGTTTGATCACGGTATTGAAGGCTGGTTTCCAATGTATTTGCTTTTTTACCTATCTCCCACCTTGGCTGCCTCACTGCACCGCTGTCCCCCGTACTGTTTCTAGACAGCCACCTTCATCAATGCCCTCAGGCCCTCCCAGCCCTCCACTGGCCAGGCATCAGCCACACACATCTGCAGATCAAAGGGAACGCAGGTAATGGTAGAACTCACCTGTAGTCTTTTTCTGTTAGTGGCAACAGTTATTAGGCTGTCTCTTCTGTGTCTCAGCTGTCAGTTTTCATGGCACTCACAGGAACTTCTTCTCTTTGAGATCTCACCTGTTTTAAATCAGATATGGTGCAAATTATCTGGTGGATTCAGAAGTAATTAAGCTGGAGTGATGGACCTACCGGAGTCTTGTGACTTACTCCGATGAATCTCTTTTCCATAGAGCATCATCTTAAAACTAAGCAAGCCAAAGTATTTTGTTATTTTCTACTTTAGAAAAATGTGACTATGAATACATTTCACGGTGAAAACAGATACATTTCTATCCTGTAAAATTTTAGTTCTTGTTGAAATATTTCATAACCCAGAGTTCCTTGTTCAATGAAAAGCTAGAAACCAAAGATATGAGGGGGACAAATGTTTTGTGGTAAAATGAGGTATTTGTCACCTGCTTCTCAAATTTAATTCAAATTTAATTATTTTTCCATTTAACTATGGAGAAATTGATTATTTTTTTGTAATATGAGCAAAATAATCAGTCATATATTGCATAATATTTTGCCAACTTTTAAAAAATAACTTTTTATTTTGTGTTAAAACAAATTAAACTTTATTAAAAAGCTCATTGTGTCAATGAGCGTATTTTAGCATAAAACAGTCCTTTTGCATTATCCATGGGCCCATGCTGTCTCTTTACCTATTGAAAGGAAAAAGAAAAATCAAATTACAGAAGAAAAATTTGTTGTCATCTGTTTCACTCTTAACATGGTGCGCAGGTAAAGTCTGCAAATTGCTCAATGAGGTATGCTCTTTAGGTGAGGTGATAGAAAGTAATGCGCTGGGAATCAGTCTAAATAAATCAAAACTTATCACACAGATGTTCAAAGATGATTAGAAGCCTGAAAATGCAAATAAGCATTGGCTAAATTTTTTTAAGTGCCTAAGTCAGATGCCTAACTCTCGCTAATTTCAGTGGGATTTAGCTGTCTAACCTGCCTAAGTGATTTTGAAAAATAACACAAGCTTGCCTGTCTGCATCACTAGGTGCCTAAACACATTTGGAAAATTTGTCCCTGAATGTTCTTAATAAAGAAAAATGACACATCAAATGTGAGAATGGAGTCCCAAAGTAGGATCAGAACAATGTTTCAGAAAAATCTAACCTGGTCTTACAAGAGCTTATGACAGATGGCTTTGTTGACTCCTAAGTTTGTTGTAAGCCACGGTATATAAAATAATACAAATTCTGTTCAAATGCCCCAAGTGAATTTTATATCTGTCCGATTATGCTTAACAGGCAAAGATGGTAGTCAGCTGAATACAACCTGAGTATAATCCCAGGTATTCACACTGTGATACTCCTTTTGCTGTAAGTTGCATCCAGTACTGAAGATGAAACACTTCAATGATCTCAGCACCTTTCTTTAATGAAGTGCCTTATTTAAGAAAATGTGTTGCATGTTAGTTAACATGTATTGCAAAATAGTGCCTATTGAAGTTTAATTAGTGTAAGTAGCATAGCCAGTGGTTCATGTAATTAATTGCAGATTACATATTAAAAAAAATCGATGTTTTTGTTAGTGGTATGAGAAAACCTACAATGAATATTTAAGCAACCAGTCATCAGCTGGCTAGATGCAGGAGCACTAGCAAAGTCAAATGTCAGTTAATATGTCAAACATCCATTCCTTTTTAAAGTTCTATACAGAAAATTATACATATATATATACAAGTACAAGTCAAGTGGGAATATAAGTGAAATAAAATCCAGTTGTTGAAGGAAATAAGTCTGGGAGAAAGTTCATATCAATGCTATTTTCTTGCCATGCTCTTTTTCCCAAAATAATGTCCAGCACAAAGAAAAGTGTAAGGATTTGTAAAGATAATTTCTTTGGAAATTGTCTTTTTCTTAGCAGTAGCTATCAGATTTTCTTTTTTTTTTTGTCATGCTTTTGATTTACTATTTTAAATAAATCAGTCATTCATGTGGTCTCGCTTGTTTATAATATAATATTTGAGAAAATTATATTTAATATTGTCTAGTAGGAGCTTAGCTCAGAAACACCAAAGAGAGAGGCTAATCTAGGTTTTTGGTTGGTTCAAATGTCTGCTTTGTTTCAGAACTGCTATTGTGCAGGTTTGGGCAAGTTATTCTGCCTTGCACTTCAATTTCCATCTGTAAAGTGGGGATAACACACTGCTTTGTCTCACAGGAATATGGTTGTGAATAAACACATTACAGTTTATATTGCAGTCAAATCCTTTACTTTGGAGATACTGTTAAGATAAGTATCTTATGTGGATATGAGTGTAAAACACACTTCACTCATAATTGAATGTCATTTTTTTATATATCCATATGAACACCAAGATAGATTTGTACATCAGAAAGTAGGATAAGCTAAAAATTAACATGCACTTGGGTGTACAGCAGAGTTTCTGACAATTTCCTGCTATTGATTTGGCATAATGCAATAATGTACTTCAGTGAGACCTTTACAATGCAGATGGTGCTGCTGTATTCTATGCAGATGGCACTGATTTACGGCTACGTTCTACAAAGTGCGGGAAGTCCTTCATTGTTAGTGTGGATTGACAGCTCCGAGCAGGAATAACAAGGCTCTAGACTGTCTGTCCTTCTAGCTGACTGAATATCTTCAAAGCTGGAAACCACAAAGAGCCTCAGGTAAATAGTCCAAGCCCATGTTTCCATGGCATGACTGTAATCCTACTAGCAACTCATCACTTTTTTGCTCCTGACAGGTGGCAATTCTTTCTCAGGTAGTTTTTAATGTCGGTATATACGTCTGAAAAAAAGATGGCTCTTTAATCATCATCACAAGAACATTTAAAATATGATTTTGCCCTTTCACTTTGTTCTGTGAGTAGCCATTTACAAGCTGCAGTTGTTCTATATGGTCTGTAGGTAACCAGGGCACCAGAGGAGGCCCTTCGCTGTCTGTTAAATGTCAGAAATGCATCTCAACCTTAACATGTTTCTTGGCACTTCTCAAAAAAGGGTCAGGATAATAGAAAGAAACTGGCTACATCAGGATAATAAAAGGAACAATGAGTTCTTCTCTATTTTTTCTTCTCCCCTTTTACATTCCCTTTTTTCCTTCACATTCACATCCAACACACCTGAGTTCCTGATTGACGGCATCCTCCCCCTTTGCAGCATTGGGCAGCCTCCCTTTGAGCAGGGACTGCTAGTCACACCAGCCAGGTCCTGAATGAGTAGCAGTTGTGTGAGGTGCACAAATGTGAGGAAGGACGAGAGCACCAAAATAATTTTAACTTCTGACCTAATCAAGGGTTTGAACCCAAGTCTCCCGAGATGAAAGGCTATTGCCCTTATTTTTCATCTGAAAAGCCATTTGGACTGCATATGGACTGGTCCCCTTGAGAGGCGGTGTCAGATTGATGTACTGCAGCATGAAATGGGAGTGTAAATGTATGTGATGTTCATGGACTAGTGAATAGAGCTAGTTTACTATGAAATGAATTACTAGCAAAATAAACAGGCTACCTGAAACCCCACACTGCTTCCTTACTTGAAGATACGTGAAGCTCAGCTCCAAATGGATGTTGGTTCTGATCAGTTTAGTGACACTGACATATCAGGGAAAATTTAAATCCTAAAAACTTGTTCTCATTTTTATTATAAATATATTAGAAGAGAGAAAGTAGCTTAGAGGAATTTAAAGAATGGAAATTGCTTGTTGCTTCAAGTCGCAGTGCTAAGGATTCAGTTAGTCAGGGACTTCCTTGTCTAATATGGATATGCTTGAAATTACCCGGCCTTTGTATTTAATTGCCAGGGAGACTCAGTGAGTCCATTCCAGCCTTCAGTGAGAGTGCAGACAAACAGCCTGTTATAGCGAGGTAAATATTTGTAAGGCAAAGCACACTTTGGGACTTTTTTTTACTTCATGTTACTTGACAAATGTAAGTAGAGACTTTCAAAGGACCTTGAAATGTTGGGCATCTACCATTTTCAAATATCTAGGCTGCTCAGAAGTGATCATCAGCAGATGAACTGCACTTCTTTGCTCTACAAAGCGTACATTTGATGCTTTGTGGTGAAAGACTTGGCAATGCAGTTGAAAGAGACGTTGTTCACCTGGCTTCTGATCTGAAATGAGCGTCCTATACGCAGTTTGGAGGGCGCTGGGACACTAAAATATTTAGTAATTCTTAGAACCTCCCTAGATTTAGGGAATAATGAGAAATAAGAAGGTCCTGAACATCCTTTTAAATTTTGCGTGTTATCTAAGAGCTAATAGTCAGCTTGGGGAGAGTAGGGGGAAAACCTTGTAAATTCATGGTGTTTTAAGACTTCTTACTGTTTTGGAGTTATGGTGGCTCTTACTGTACTCGGTATATAATGGTAGAGTCTAAGACTGAAGACAGTTAAGCATGATAAACTTACAAGCAATGGCTTTAAAATTAAATTGCTGAGGTCAAGTCTGTAGTATGTCTACAGCTACAGCTTTTTCAGTATTACATACATTCTTCAGTTGTTACAAGACAGAAGTTGAAATGTATTTAAAAATAGATAGCAGTTAGGTAGTATTAGTAAATTGGAAATTATTTCCTGTTTCCCTTCCTTTATTGAAATGTAGGTGGTTTTGCCTACTATAAAACTCAAATGAGCAGGTTGTTGTTGGAGGGGGATTGTTCTTATGGGTGAATGTGTTCTTGACCACTGGGGACCTAACGTGTTCTGCTCTGTAACATTGTGGAACTTCAGGTTCTGAGATTTAAAAATCCCACAGAAAACTAGACTGAATGATGTCTATTGCCTGAGGCAGTGAAAAAACTCCAGAGAGGATGAGGAACTGGTTGCTTGGCAAGTTGAGTTTTTAAAATAATAATGAAAAGATATGACCTTAACAAAGTGAGTTACAATCATTTTTCTGTTCATGTAAAAGTACATTGAGACATGGAAAGGTGTCATGTGTCATTTCTCGACCATAAGTTCCTAACAGAGTTGTAATCAGGGTCAGAAATGGAAACTGGTTTTCACGAAGGTGTCTTGCCTACAGTGTTAAAATGTGATTACATTTTTTCGGGAGGAAAATGGTTTTGGAGATTTCAAAAGATATTCAATATAAAACTTTGGCTTTCAAATATTCAAGTTTTT
Source organism: Xenus cinereus (assembly GCA_025774025.1). Classification (NCBI taxonomy): domain Eukaryota; kingdom Metazoa; phylum Chordata; class Aves; order Charadriiformes; family Scolopacidae; genus Xenus; species Xenus cinereus. Next base: position 14,273,832 of record JAOXJK010000002.1, on the reverse strand, counting down.
ATTCATTTCTTAATAGTAAATCTTCACACTATATTTTGTTTTCTTCTGATTTTTTCAAAGCGAACCAGTAAAGTTTTGTGTTGAACAGTACCTTGTTAACAGTGACGTGTGGGATTAGGAAGGGGAAATATCTTGCATTTTCCTATTCTGGCTTTCTAATCAGAAGATATACTAGGGCAAGGTAGTTGACAGAGATGGCAAAGGGTGAAAATAACAGTATTCTGGAAGGCTTATAAATCCTAGAGTCATCATGGATGCTTTTCTTTCATTCTTGCTTCACATATTTTGTTTATGCTTAACAACAGTCTCCTTAAAATTTTCTCACTTTTGTTCCTTAAATTCAGAACTCTGAATCATAACCAATAGCCGCTGAATAACAGTTATGATTTTCTATCATTTTTATGCCTTTGGATTCTTATAACACCATTGTTCAAGTACAACATGTAGTAGAAAACAGTTTGTGTTTTGAGTTGGTATGTGTTCATGTATAACAGCTTGTTTCTAGCAGAACTCTTCTGGAAAGGTGGTGATACTGTCATATACTTCCTTTATCATTTTTAGCCTGATTGCAGTGAATATATCCATCAAAGTGACTAAAATCCATGTCTGTATTGGAGTGAATATTTAATTCTGATTACTTGGACATCGATTCTCTTCCAATTCTGTTTACTTATTTAATGTACTAGGAGAAAAGGCATATTATTTCAGGAACTATAAGATTGTAGTTTTGGAGAGCTGGGGAGTGGTTGGACCAATACTTCATGATGTGACTGTGATCAAAATGGTTGATGATAAATTTGATTTCTTGATGTGAATGCAGCACATTCTCTTGGCATGTATTCCTTGTTGACCCAAATTGGAGTGGGCGGGAGGGAAAGAGGCAGGAGGGAAAGAGGCTGGAAAAGCTGCTCTGTTCAATTATTTTTAATCTTGCTTATTGATGTAGTTTCTTAATTTGTTCTTTGTTTTGGTAATTTGGCAATCATTGTCTTTACAGCTTAAATTCAAATGCCTTTGCGATGACTGAGTGAAACGTTTAGAGCAGAGTGTGAGATCAGTGTTTTTTTTGAGAGAGAGGTTTTGGGAGACACCACATAGGTGTCCTCTGACTCCTACTCTATGTTTATTAAGACCACTTTCAAAAATTAACACTGAACCATAATATATGTATGTAATCTTTGTCTTGTCTATTTTTTCATGCATATTTTTTTCATTCAAGGTTTAATTTCGAGAGAGATTTGACCTAACAATATTCACGTAAGAAATGTGATAGAAAATTCCATGTTCAGTAGCTGCTTCTTCAAGTCAGAATATGTTATGCCAGTGTAAATTGAGAGAAGCAGCCAACCAGAAAGCTCAGTGAAAACATAAGCAGTTTCTCTTCCACTGCCAGCTACAGCAGTCAGATCCACTTGGCAACAAACGCAAGCTGGGCCAGGTGCAAATCCATTGAAGTAATAGATGAGACAAAACATTGTACATGTTTGTGGTCACACTTTGGCATGATCTGACCCTCCGATAGAAAGTTGCCTGTGGCTCTGAAAAGTACCATTTCCAGCAAGAAGCAGAGTTTGGTATCTATTCTGGTTCATCTGTCCATCAATGGAGTTTGGTAGCAGAGCTATGCTGTGCCAGGCCAAGTGTTGATTGGGTTCTGCAGTGCCAGTCTTCTCCCAGAGAAAACTAATCTGTGACCGTCAACCTCCCTTCAGTTAATAAATTAAAATCAAACTGACTTCTTATTGTTTTAGTGGTCAAAAGAATAAGTGGTTAACACTGTAAGTAACTCAGCTCTGCAATTTTACGAGGTGTGTGAACGAATGTGAATTACAGCCGTGGCCTTTCAAAGAACAAGCCCCAGAGCAATCTTGACCAGTGTGGTACAGACATTATATTACACAGGACCAGAGTACTGCTGGGGATTCCTTCTTGCTCTGCTCTCAGTTATTTGCCACAGTGCAACAGCTGCAAGAAACATCATCTTAACCTTGAGCTGATTTTCTTTCTGAGGGTTCGGGGATCTAGGAAAGTTGCGGGTAGCATTTATTTTTTTCCTAAGATGCTATGTTTGTTTTTTCAGTTTCTATCAGAGCATGTTGATTCATCAAGGTGACTGACAGAAGCCAGGTTAAGGAGATACATGACCAACCTCCCCTGGTTTCTTGGTTTTCAGCCAGCCACCTTGCCAGCTAGCTGCCTGCTAGCTGATGCGAAACCTGACAGGCTTCCTAGCTTTCCAGAGCCCTGTCCTGTAGGTTGCTGGGCAGATAAGCTCCCCAGCTGCCCGCTTGATTGCTCGCCAGGCTTCCCAAGCTGAGTGTCTGCAGGTGCAAATCCTGCTATTCCATCAAGAAAATAATTTGTTTCTATAAGCAAAGCGCTGTACCCCCAGGCAATTAGTAAGGCACTGTGTTTGGCAACAGGGAGTGGAAATCTGACAGTACAGGGAGATTCCTAGGGGTTTGTGGTCTAAGTAATTCTTAATAGAAAACCACTTTGGATGACTTGAAACTTGTGTTCTGAGGATAAAAGGAAAAGTGTTAGAATATAGAAAAGGCTTCCCATTTGGTTAAATGGTTATGTGGAAAAATTCCACTTCAGCTTTGTCTTTTAAAGTTCACTTTGTGACTTTGCTTCAATGATTTTAATGATATTTTAAGGAGTTTCTGACATCTTTATGCTGGTATTTTAGAGAGATCTCAGCTGTGCAGATCTAAGTTTACATCAGAGGTCAGTTCCAAGCCCAGTCATATTTCACGGGTTTTGCAGGCATTTCTCTATTGGAAAGTCAAAACTACATGGTGCATAGGAACCATTAGAAACAAATGTTATATGTTTTCATTCTTTCCCACCTGCCAAGATGTTTCCTTGATGGCTGCAGTCAAGAAAACCATTACAGATGAAGATTAGATTAAAATAAATTGATTTAGAGTCTACAGGATGCTGCCTTTGTGGAGATTTCTCTCTATAAAAAAGATTTATATATATTTTTATGTACGTGTGTGTTTTATACATACACATGACATACAGTGCAACAGGATGCAGAAAGAGATAAATCAAATAAGTCTGGAACTATGTAGGAAGGTCTGGACTTAGAAGAGGGGCTGTAAGAAGGCCCACATACCTGCAGTCTGTGTAGCAGTTTTATTGTTCGTGATGGGCCTGGTTTTTGTTTTGTTTTTAATGTGCTTCAGTCCAGTCTTCTTTAGTGTATTAGTAATTTGGGAAATTCAGGGAAATAAGCTTGCATGTTATGGAGGTTAGTATCTGAACACACATAGGCCAGATTCAAGCACATTATGTGCATCTACATTTGCAAGACCAGCTTAAGGGATATGATTTCTGTGCTGTTAGAGCAGAATTGTGGATGTACACATGAAAGGCAATTCTGGCAAATTCTTATTTATATAATTAGTATTCTCGATAGGTACTGTAAATTGTTGTCAAAGAGACTTCAGCCTCTTTGTCTCACAGAAGGGCCTGTATCAAAGTGAAGCACATTTTACTTGTTGAACTTCCCTGAAACTCATGGCTTTCCTTCATGGATCTTACCATATACTTTGGTACCTCTTTAGAAAGGTCTCTAATTCAGAGGGTCAGCCCAGGATTTTATGGGTATTTCCAGTCTCTGGCCTCTTCATTTTGGAGCTTGAGACTCTGGTTCCATGGTATTTGATGCTAGACCTACGCCCTGCTGAATTAGTCACAGGTACAAATTTGAGTTCAGCCTAGCAAGTCAGAAGGATGCATTTCTTTCTAATTAACCAAAATGCTGGCTAGATGCTGTGTCTGAGTTGAGGGATGATCTGACAACATAAAGATTCAAAAACTTGAAAATATGTTAGAGCCAACAGAGCAAGTTTGTATAAGATCAGTGATTAATTCATGTGTTGGATCAACACTTAAGTCCTGCTCATGACCTTACAGATTTGGCCTCAGTTATTAATCCTTTACAGAGCTTTTTATTGAAGCTAAAATATAGAACTGGTCAAACTGATGGACTTACTGCTAAAGTAAGACCTTTCAATGCAGAAAGGTTATGTATTACAGATAATAGTTAATTAACTCTACTTATTTTGTGCCATAAGACTCTATGAATTTTGCCAGACTATTCAAACAAATAAAACCACATCCACTGCAATAAAAATACCATCTGCAAACACATATCAGCAAATGAAGAGTCTGAAATATAGAATAGGAAAGGTGATAAATACAGAGGCAACATGAATACAAGGCAAATCTCTTGATACTGATGAAAAGCAAAGATCAGTATGAAGCTATGAAATGTTAAAATCTTTAAGCAGCTCCTGCCTCTGCTGCCATTTCCAGAATCACAGCTTCTGCCACTAACTTCTTCATTTTCTATCATTTAAAACTGTAAAGAAACCCTGTGGTAACAGAGGAGGGGCAAAGAGCAGTTCCTGATTTTTTCTGCCTCTGTTGTTTTCTTAAAGATTTTTTTGCCATGTAGTATATCCAACTCACACCTACTTTGTCTGATAACATCCGTGAAGAATAAGTAAATGGAACAGTGATCTGACTTTTTTTTTTCCTTCCATTTTCTAAACCATTATGGGAGACAGTAGTATGGAAACAGACCGCATGGCATTTTTATAAATATTTCTGCAATTACAGACATCTGCTCCCTCAGTGTACTATTTTCTGCATTATCTAATGGATACAGGGCACAAAAAGGCCTCTTTTTGGCCATGGAATTAGCCTTGGTTTCTCTCTATATACATTGATCTGCTAATACTTCTTCCTAAACTGATTTGTCAGTGACAGTTGAAAAGTATTGTTTAACTAGTATCTAATACTATCAATTATATATTTGTGATATTGGTTCTCCTGGCTGAGACTGCGAACTCGCTTCATGTGGGCTACCAAAAAGAGACCAGACAGCTCTAGTTTTTTCACAGCTCAAAAGAAAGAAATTTGAACTGGGAGCTTATAAATGAAAAGGTTCATGACTCCATATCCATGGAGTCTGGGTGATGCATCTCCCTAATGCCATTTTTGGTTTATTGATTCGGTTAGGAAAATACCCTTTAATAGCACCCTTTGCGTAACTGGGGAGTGCTGGGTCAAATATTCAAATTGTGTGCATTTTTGTACAGTTTCAAGCACTGCTGATCTTAGATCTCTTCCCGCATAAAGCAGGTCTAGATACCTGTAACGGCCTGACCTCTAATTATCCTGTACATAAAGAACACTTAGAGGCTGGTTGAGCTGCATCTAATAAAAGTTGTTTTCAACCTTTCACTGTGGGGTTGGTATAGGAAAGCCATTTCCTGGATTACAGTGTCTAGAAGCAGCTTGTACCAGACAGCCAGACTTCATTCATATTCTACGGACCTTTAAATGCTATCATTTAGAAAAAATGAGAGGTTTTTTTTTTTGCTTTAGACAAACCTTTGAGCTTTCATGCTTAAGCCTTTCCTTTTTTCTATTCATTTGCAAAAACTATATTGCTGAAATGAAGCATGCGTTGCTCTGTCCTAAATAACCAGATGACTATTGAGTCTTGTCATGTAAAATCAGTCAGGTTTAGCCTAAGGAAAAAAAAAAGGCTTTTCTTTTGCCTGTTTCTAAACTCCATGTTGAAGGTTCTTTTCTCTCTGTATTTTCTATTCATGTGAAAATATTATTTAGTTTGTATTAGGCATATCATAAATATGAGGATGCTATTCTGACTATGGAGTTTTCTAGAAGGTTTTTTTCTCAAAATGGAGTTCCTGTAAATCAGAAATGAACCTTCTGGAAGTTTTGAGGGGCAGTGTGGAAAGTATACTCACTTTGGAGATTAAGACTGTGTCAAAGTTCACAGCTGAGCAGAGATAAGCTCAAACTCTATAATGAATTAAACTCAGACCAGTATCATTTAGTCCAAACTCCATAAACTCTCCACAATTAAGTTTGTCCCTCTGCATTAAACGTTTGCTTTTGTTTGTGTTTCTGATACCACTTTTTTTTTTCTTGGTTATATTTTTAACTACCTTGTTAAGGAGCTACAATATATGTGGGACATTTTATCACTCTGTATTATATTCTAGTCTCATTTGGATGGCAAAAACCCACCTTTTTTTCCTTTTTTTGGGTTGTCTGAGAAAATATCTCGCATGGATGCATTTCACAAAATAACAAAGAAGATACACTGGATATCTGTGCAACATTTACTTTGGAGAGATTAATTTATACTTTGAGCTGTCCTGACTGGTAACTTTTCTCCAGTATCTTGCCTGAATTAAGTTCCAAAATATGCTGTATTTTCCTTTGCTAACAGATTTTTTTTAAAATATGGCATCTTCCTATAGAAGTATGTTGTTCCACATATTTAATCTCTTCAGTTCTGCTATGTTCAGTGGTAAAACTATGGTTTTAATGTTTTTTGCTTCTGCTACTATGCTGTGGGAGTCTATGCCCTGCTGTTACATACCAAGAATATGATATTTAACTCCGCTTAGTAACTGCTAGGTGCTGTCAAAATGGGGGGCACTATGCATCTCACAGCATTATTTAAAGACGTTACACAGAATTGTTTTACCCTGTCTACAGTAAAACATTCCTGACATTCTGGGCTGCCAGCAACAACACGAGCAGTTACAAAGATCAGCTGCTGAAATGGCTGTGTTTTGAGACCCTAATTTGATATTGCAGGACCTTCTATTACCAACAATGATGTGAGAGCAGAGCGTATATGAAACAAACTGCCCGCTTAAGTTGTAGACCTCTGGTTATGTTGGTGGCATAGTTACTGGGTGACTGGAAGATTCTTTGTCTGTACCCCAGGCGTATTGATCTAGAACTGTGTCATAGAGCAAGCCTCATACTTTATAGATCTGTTGTCATTTTACTATGAGAGGCCAAATGCCGATGCCACTTATCGCTAGATATCCTGGAGGTTTGGATTGGTTTAACTCAGACTGCAGACTGCCCAGAGAGGGGGCGATTGCTATGTCTATCCTTAACATGGAAATTAAAATTACTTTGATATCATTACTTTACAGATATACACAAGAGTCAGATAAGCCCATTATCAAATGGATCGTCCTGTAGACTTTTTGTAGTGTTGTGTGTTCCTGGGTTCATTTATCCATTTTGGAATTATTTGCACTATAGCGATATCTTTCCTGGGTTGTTAGCTCTGACCATAAGGACTTACTTCCATTTTGGCTGAAGTATGTTAACATCTGTTCCTTTTATTTGTCTGTATTAAAGACAAAAAGGAGAAGAATTTTAAAAAAATAAATAAGACCAATGTTAAGATATCCACTTTTGAGAACAATTTCACTTTGTCAGGAAGATATATTTATGAATTTTGAATACTTTCCTAGTTGTATAAGATTTTCGTGTGTGTTTCTGTACAAAATAAAAAACTCAAGCAGTTTATTCTGGAGGAGGATACAAGGAGAGATCAAATTAATTCCTTGTGAAGTCTGCTGCGATTCAGTCAGAAATACTTGGATAGTTTTGGTAACAGTGTAGGTCCTGCAGCAGGAATATGTCCCCATTGCTCATTCTGTAGTACCAATTATGAGTAAATCCTATTTGAATATACAATAAAGTGTGGGAGATTTTTTAAATAGTGAGAAAGTGCTGTCATGTAGTAAAACTTCGAGAGCTTAGAATCAAAGACCTGGCAAGCTATTTTTTTTCTCTCTTTTGGGATCTTGAGTTTGAAGAGCTCAATTTAAAACTTTGCTATTGTTACTTTAGAACATATTTGATCCAGCTTCACCGGGCTGCAGGCTGGTTCCAGAAGCCCAGGAGTTTTAGTCAAAAATACTGCTGTGCAGTTCTAAAGTCCTTAGGATAAGAGGTATGGTCCCTAGAGAGGACATAGAAAGTGCAGTGCTTTTCATGTGTGCAATTTTAATACTTTTTTTTTGTTTGCAATAGTAGCAGCAGCAAAGTGAAGACTTTTTAGAAAAGCATGTTGGTCTCTAGTTCCAGAGCTTTCCGTCAACTGATATCCTTTAACTCGTTCTTCTGTGCAGATGGGCATAAATGGTAACTCTTGCTGGAAGTGAGATAGGCAGTACCACGCTGGCGAAGAGAATGCTGTAAGAGGCAATAGAAAAATTCTAACCTGCCCATTTCACTCTCTCGCAAAGAGCTCGAGGCAACAGGTCTGCAATCCAGTTGCTCTAATTGATATTAAACTTGCAGGTGCATGTTGTTTTCATTGGCTGGAAGAGGCCATCGCTGAGAGTCATGATCTCAGTTCTAAAGAATTGTTTTGCTTTGGAGGCTAGATAGGCCTCCAGGAACTGCAGATTAGTTCAACAGGTGACTGTGACTTGATCAAAGACTTTTACTGAAAAAACAGTTGTTTTGAGCAAAGCCTGCCTACTGCAGTTTGCATGTGCGCAAACCTGTGAAAGTCTGGAGGCTCTATGAAGCTCTAGTACTTCCAGGATATATTTAGGACGTCAGGAATACTGTTCTGTTACAGAGTTGCAGCAGATTGTACCCACCTCTTTTCATGGCTACCTCATACATTCTTTGGGCTGGAAAAGTCAGTTGATTTAGAAAAAATCAAAGCAATACATTGATCCATTTACAAAGAGTAAATGAATGTGGAAGATCATCAGCCTCACACATCAGGATCTGAAATAAAGTAGCCTTTAAATTGTAATTGCTCACGTTGTGGTTGTGCGTTGCATTATGTCATTTTGTGCTGGGTTGGCTTATTCAGGTCATCAGAGTGACACTGGAGGTGGAACTGTAAGTCTGCACACTGAAAGACCTTGTCTTAGCTGCACCAGTAACACTGTTGGCAGATGTTGCACAACATGGGACAGTGTATGTCCAGCTGGTGATTATATTGAATCACAAGTGTCCTTTGACACATTACTAGCTTAGATCAGCAGTCCTTTTAGAGTCCTAAAATTGGACATTAGTTGCATCTTCCATCAAGTTATTTTATTTAGAGCATTTCTAGAAAGCCAGGTCTAGTTGTCTTACAACAGGACTACTGGAGATTTCTGAAAGAGGATATTCTCAAAAACACGTAGAGCATAATTGGAGAAATAAACCTCCAAGGTATGAAACAAACTGGTAGAGTTTGCTGAGGTTCATCCATTTTTCTTTTTCACAAGCCTTGCTTCTTAGCTGTTGCATGAGACCCATGCTGAGCTTTGTGGGCAAAAAGCCTCTTTCTTCAGTTCACGGGAGAATGGTCTATTTGCACAGAGGGAGAGAAAGGATTGGAAAAGACCAGGGTGTTTGGTGGAATAGGATCCAAATTAGATCAGATGTTCTCATAAAATCTGAGACAAAGAGGTAAAAAAACCAAAGCTTTAGGAATAAAATGTATAGATTTGCCTGTTCTATTTTTTCTCTGTCTAGAAGTAAGTAGGGTTTTTTAGCAATATTTTTTTTAATTTTTGTGGCAGAAATCGATTGAGTTCAAATAGATTTTACGTCTGCAGAACAGAGGGTTTCCCAACATATTCCTGGATAATGGCAACTTACATGATGTTAATTGTGGAGCACTGAAAGCTTAAAGTATGAAGCCTTTGAATCCACACTTTCAAAAAGCATCCAAATCGATGTGAATTTGCCTTTGCTCTTTTCTTTGAACACTTGTTATTTGGTTTTAATAAGTCCCTGAACATAGAACAAGAAATAAAAAGCCAGAGAGGGGGAGGTTCTTATAAATTCCTGTTCGTGCGTGTGTGAGTTAGGGTAGGAATGTTTGGTAGATATTGTTACTTTTGTTGACATTAACAACAAACAAGCGAAAAACCCCATCAAACTGCACAGCTCCCTAGAAAGTATTCATTTACTATGAACTAAGTTTTGAACAAGAGCAGAGAAACAGATTCCTATTAAACTTTTTCCCTTTGTCTGAATGAAAATGACAATTTAGTGATGCTTTTATTCTATTATACGTTTTAATAATGCACGTTAGCTGTTTTAGCAGTTCTGCCTGGTTGAGGTGAATATACATTCATTCTTTGTGCTCTCTTATAATGCATTTTCATTCGATGACTATGGTATACTTATGTTAAAGCACTACAGCTGGAATATTTTCTTTAAAAAAAAATAATATTCAGTTCCTGAACAATCCATATGCAACTGTCTCTAGCAAAATCTTGATTTGGCCAAACATTTCTACTTCCTGCCAGAAAAATCAATGCAAGTATTCTGCTAAGGTTTGGGGTTTTTTTCAGAAAGAAAGTATGCCGTGAACTCTTGTGTTCTTGTTATTATGACCTATGCCTTGAATTAAAATCAGTGTCATAATTCATTTACCTGGAAGTATTTTCAGTTCATGGAAAAAGCTTGGACTGATTTGGTATGTTCTCTACATGTTCCTCATTTCTCTTCAGGTAATAAATTGTTACTAAGAGGTGATGGAGAGAAGCAAGTGGAAAAAGTCCCTAGCTCTAGGGAACTGAAAACACCTCTACTCCCTGATTTCCCTTCATCTGTTATGCAAAACATAATAATTCTTATTTCCCACATTTTCCACACTCTGTATTCACTCTCTCTTCAGACCTGAAGGCAGAGAAATAAGCCCCGTGATATCCAGAGAAATGTGTTGTCCAGAGTGATTTCCTTGCTGGGGAATGATCAGATGTGCTGGTGGGAACTAACAGAGAGAGTCAAGTCTGATAGTACTTTGTCATCCATCATATCTGTGATCAAGTTGTTAGGTTTCTCTGAGCACATAAGGCCTGGATAACAAAGCTATAGGGCACCACGCTGTCTGTGTCGTAGTTCAGGATTCATATGCTTCTTGTTCATAATGAATCATTACTGACTTGACAGAAGTCAGTGATATCTGTTCTGTTATATGTGTATTTCTACCAGTTGCACAGATGTCATTCACTCCAACAGTAGCCTAATTTGCATTCTCGGAGCACAGTCCAAGGACTAAATGAATGTGTGAGACTGAAATCCTCTCTTTCTGCTAGAAATTGTTATTCCAAGCCAAGGTTAGACCTACAGCTGAGACACAAAAGATGGATCTCCCTGGTACTGATACGGCGAGAAGATGTCTAATTATAGGGCTGTTGATGCAGATCATATTCTCATTCTTAAATTAATACAGATCAACTGTGTTTCTTTGATGCAGATAATTATCAGAAATTCCCCCTGCATTACCTTGTATGTCACTTTCTGTGTTAAGTCACAAAAAGAAGCTGGCAGCCAAGATACAGTGGAAACCCTCAGAGTCTGCCAGAATATGGTTTTGGGATGTTAACGTGTACAGTTTTCTGGCATGAAAAATGAAGTTAAAATTTATTGCGGTGAGCAATGAGGAAAAATAGTATTTATTTGTCATCACATATGTTGGGAGTGAATGTTATATATGTGTCCACTCACCTGAGAACCTATGAGTGTTGATTGAACCTCAGAAGGAGGATTTGCCAAAACTTCATCTGGTCTACATTGATGCTGTTCCCTTAAAGGCAATGAAGTTGCATTTATTTACATCAGTCAACAATCTAGGCTTGTGTTTTAGGAACTGGATTTGATTTTCAGGGATCGGGAATTCAATCAGTCTCTGTATTTCTTTTAATTTTATACTGAAAGAATTCAAATAATCCTTTGTTTTCCTTTCAAGCTCCCCTCTCATCTTTTTCCCTCATGCCCTCCTTTACTTTCTCATTCCAACGGCTACTTCCTTGGTATGCAAGGTTGGTTTCTCCTCCCTCTAGTTCTGATAGAAGGCTGCTGGTCAGGGATACTCCACACAAAATTACTATGCAAATAGGCACGTTGTATGCAGCACCCCATTAGACATGATGTGGAATCATCCTCTAGGGGTTCAGTAGCAACCTGGCAGTCAGCATTACACCATCTCACTGCCTCGTTTCTGACGCTTGGCTTGTTTGGAAGTTGGTGTATGTTATTGGGTGTTATCCGTTTCTGGTGTAGCAGCTGAATTTGTGAGAGAATAACTGTTTCTCTTGCATTTTGTTATCTAAAGCTGCATGTGGACATGCAGAGGGCATCCTGGTTTACTCTAAAAGAGGGAAGACAACAACCAAAGAATGCCAGACAGTGGTCTGTTTTGCTCAGTTATCTTTAGGGGTTTATGGAAGTGGAAACTGTCTCCAAACTAATGAAATTGGTTTATTTTTTAATCTATGTATCTGTGTACTTAATTCTTTCTTTATTTGGCAAAGATATAAAATTTTGTGGTTCTAGAAGTATCCCAGAATTCACTGGAAGCTTGATGAATTGAGCAGCAGAGAGAGGTGACAGAAATTAAATTTTTAAGAGTTGGGCAAGAAACTGTTATGTAATTCTACAAAATAATAGTGATGATTTTGATATTTTTCCTTTTCCATTGACATGAAATTAAGACCTTTGGAAGTTTCTCAAGGTAGAACTTGAGAAAAAGAGCTCCAAGGTACTGAGGAATACACTGTTATTAAACATATGAGATCTGGGAATCCTGGGTTAATTTCCTTACTTTCCTTTGTTCATTTAAGTAAGCTGTCTCTCACATCACCAGTGAGTTCACCACTACCCACCTGAGATATCATTCTCTCATGACTTGTCCAGAAATTTCATCCTGAACCCAAGAAGCCAACTTGACGGTCCTTGAAATGAAAAAAATTACTGATTAATTCTCATTATTACTGATCAAGCTTAAGTTAGTGGAATATTGTATGGAACTGGAGACTACTTGAGATCTTTATTTCCAGATTGAATTGGTTGCCTTTGAGTTTAACGTGAATAGACAACTCAAAATCTCCAGTAAAAACTTCGAAGAATTATTACTCTTTCCATATTAAAACTTCATCTGCTTGGACCAAGAAATGCCCAGAGGAACAGAAATACTAACAGAATTTTCCCAAGTTGTGGAGAAGTTTAGCTGGCTTTGGTTTAAAATCTATGAATAGGTTCTGAGTTAGTTTTAAGTTTCTCCAAATACACATGCTTAACCTAATTATACATTAAATGGTTTTCAAAGACTGTTTTCTTTGATCCTTCTAATTTCTGATGTTTTAAAATAATCATACCCTTATTATATGCTGTTAATTTCAAATTGTTCTGCTTGCTGCTAGATGTTCTGTTTTTAAAACCTCTTTCACCTGCTTTTCATGACTAAGTATGATCTCAGATTACCTATTTTCTTTCTTTGCCTACATGCTGTTATTTAGAGATGCAATAGCTGGTTCCTTGCCGCTGCTTTCATTTTAAATCCAAATTCTGACTGAAGATGATTTTATTTATAATGCAGCAGTGGGGACACCTGCTCTTGACATGTGAGAACATTCTGGTGACATAACCAGCTACCAATAATAGAAACAGTACTCTGGGCCTTCATTATAAGCCATTTGATGCTTCCACCACACTGCCAAGTCAAACATCATAATTCCACCCACTGAGATATAACTATTCCCCAGAGAGGGAGCAAGTGAGAGAGAGAGAAAGATTTGTGTTGGTTATGAGTACTGAATGATTTCTGAATATCCCAATGTAATACACTTGGGTTTGGTGTCAGGTGTTTCTTCTGTATTGATGTTCAGATCCAAGACTAATAGGAAGAATTTTAGCGTGGTGTTCTTCCCTGGTTAAAACAGAATGTTTCGTATTTTGAAAGTGTTAGAGCTGTAAAAATTAAGGGAAAGCGTTTACAACACAAATAATTTCAGCCTGTTAGTTATTGAAATCCCTTGTGCATTAATTTATTTTTATCCACCATTTAAACCCTATAGCAGTGAGATTGTTGACTTACAGAGAGACCACCATTGCAATTAATATCCCTGCAAAGGCTTCTGTGCTGTATTGACCCTTACAGGGCCTGCAGTCATTTCACAATCTGCACTGTGAGATATCAGGTGTGCAGAGTATTACGTTTCTAAAGGAGACAATGCTTTGCTGTCCTGAAATCTGTACTGAGGCACCCTAATATACTGGTTTGTTATCTCTTGCTAACCTGATGCCGTCAATGTCTGTGTCACCTCTGTACATCTATACCCTGTTTGGAGATAGTCCACGATAAAGCTATGAAGCCAATCTTTGAATTTTTTTTCTTTTTCTTTTTTGCTTTGGTGTTATTTTTATATCCATTAGGACCAGTCTGGTTTCTGAAGATCTTCATTAAGATCAAAAAGACAGTTTCTTTCCTTGAATAGCAACAGTGAAAGTAATCTTCTTCCAAGCTGCCATCATAGCTTGTCGCAAATTGGTTGCCTGAGTTATATTTGGGTTACAAGATGCATAAATCACAATAGAATTTGCCCTGCCGTCTAGCATATCAGCTCTCAGGCAGATCTGTTTTCTTCATAAAAACATCAGAGTTACTATGTCACTTTCTGCAAGAATGATTTTTCTCACCCAGATGTTATAGTTTCACAACTAACTGCATTTCCAGTTTTTTGGAAAGTATACAACATCCTGAACACTCTGATTTACATACCAGGTGGCAGATATGGAAAGTTCCTGCACTCCACACCAGGGGAGATTGAGAGAAATGGGTTTACAAAGCCATAAAGTTAGAAAGAGATAGAGAAGAGGATTCTTTGAAAAGATTCCTGAGTTGATCTCTCTTCTGCTGTTTGCAAATTTGCTAATTTTAAGTAATTTGTTATTCAGAATCACTCAGCAATGTTCCAACTGAGTAAAACCCTCTGGACCATACATAAATGATGTTCTCCCTACGTCTTTGCTATTTGTTGTTGCTATCACTATAGGTTACCATGGCAATATTTTTGTGTGATGACTGGTTACATAAGGCTAAAAAAGAGGGGGAGAATATGATCAATTTACTATGATTTTGACACAGTGTAGTGAACTTAGGGATGTGTTGTGTTGGTTTTTTTCTCTGAAAAGAAGAAACGTGACAGATCTATGTAAGTTTTAGGAGTTTTGTGAAGTAGCTGCTGGCACCAAAACCAAGTTTACTTTCAAGGAATGAATACTGGTATGAGCGTCAAACACATGCCCTTTACCATCACTGAAATCATATATTGTTCATACAGAAATAAGTGAATGCAGGGCAAGTAAACAATGAATCCAAAATAAGTTTCTGACTTGTATGATTGTTCTTGTATGGTATTGCCACCTTTCATCTAGCTGTAAACATTGTCATTCTCTAAAGTATGCCTTCCCTGAGACAAATCACAGAACTCTGAGAAACGCTGGAAAACAGTAAAAAGGAGTTTAAGAGGTTTTCATACCATTTTCTGTCAGCAAAGAAAACTGCCGATCCAAAGGCTTAATCTTTCTGGTTTCTATCTGCCAATGGAGTTGAGCTGGTACCTTTCTGTTTCCTCTCCTTCATCTCCTGCAGTATGCGAAGGTTTATTTTGTACTTAGCAATTCATGTTTTTTTCTAGCTGGTATCTTTCTAAATCAATACCAGTAGGAACCAAAGCAAACTTGTTCTCAAAAGATATAGTTCAATTCCACGTGTTGTTGCTACTCTCATATCATAGAGATACCTGCCACAGGACCCCGCTCTGCCAGTCTACCACAGGAAGCTCTAAGAAATGAAAAGAAAAAAAGTAAAAATAATGTCCCTCAGAGAGACAAAGCATCCTTGTGCCATGCATTGTTCCTATAGAGGGCTCATATATAGTTTAAATGATCAGTGCTATATGATCGCAAATGATTGGCAATTTAATACTTCACATAAATGATTTCTAAGAAGAGAATGTCACTTAGTAAAAGGCTTTCAGAAACTGAAAGATATGTAGCCATTTATTAATCCTCCTTTTCTTAATGATGACTGTTCTTTTGGGGAAAAAAAAAAAAGATTTTCCACTTAACTTGAGATGCTTTCAATGTCAAACATAATGCTAATTCTGAAAACAGTAATCACTTTAAGGTTATTTCATCTGATTTTAAGAGGGCCAGACCACATGTGCTTCTGACGGAAATCAGCGGCGGCTGTGAATGCTCAGACCCATCCTTGTTAGGAAATAACTAGATTTGTTGGCATCTAAATGCTATATATATGTATATATATATATATGACATTCTGCCTGTGTTGGTATCAAAGGGATTCTTGCTTTTGAGTGAAATGGGTTCAGGACCCTCTTACCAAAGCTGGTAAACACAGCTTCAGCAATCAGCATACACTGTGTCTGAATTTGAATCTAAAAGGGAAAGGATGGATGATTAATTTTCTCTTTCTATTAGCAAATTTAAAAAAAAAAAAAAAATGCAGTGCCACCCATTTTAGCCTATTGACACTAAGATTCAGCTTCTAAGTGCTTTCAGAGCTAGTGGTGTAGCTACAGTAGCAAGAAAAATTTTAGAGAAAATCCCTTGAACCATGACAATGAAATTACCGTAGCAGATTTCTGTTGGAAAGCATTTAGCAACTGCAGCACAGTGTTCTTTTTGTACTCTAATCTAGACCTCTTCCTCATTCCTTTCTTGATGGATTTTCTTTCCTGGGTAAGCATTTTGAATGGGACTAGAATGTTACTGTTTTTCAGGCTAGATCTCAATGATGTTTGCATATTAAATTAGAAGTAGGTATACTAGCTTCAAAGGAGTTTTTAAATATCAGAACTGGCATGTGCGCTGGTGTTGAGAAAAAGTAAAACCCGCCTTGTGGTTAAGGATTCTACCAGCCTACCCAAGCTTTTACTTTTGTATCATTTGTGTGAAAAATAAAAGGTGTATAAAACACCTGCATAAAGAAAGTTGTATGAAATTTGGTTGCCTGAAACAAGTAGGTGTAAATAGGACCAACTTTTAAGTTCAGCAAATGCCTCATGGAGGACTCGCTGGTTTCTCTTAATGGACAGGAAGAAAACTCTTCTCATCAGAATGCAGCTAGTACAATAGTTTCTAGAAGGATCCAACACAAGATATTTTTGGATGTCTTTGTTACAAGGCGGTGGAATGTTGAAGGTTGGCAGGCAGCCTGGTAAAATATGCAAGAAGTATGCAAAAACATGCTGAGGTCAGAACAGAAGTCATTAGAAAGTAAGAGCATAGCGAGGAAAGAAAGAGACATTGTTGAGATACAGGTTAAAGAGCTCTGAGGAGAAGTGATCTTTGTAAATGAAAACTTCAGCATGAGACAGGGAGCCTGTTCCTGAATGGTCACTTAATATCTGAGAATTATGTTACCTCTCCATTTTATTATTAGTTCATTGTTGCTAGCTTTTTGTAAGTAGGTAGGTCTTTATATTAAAGTATTCCATGGCACAGAATTGTCACTTTTTTGCTAATAGTTTCATTTGACTGGTAGCTTCTTTTTTGTTCCATTATTATAATGTCACAAAAACTTCTTTGGTAATATGTCTTCTACCCTGGTATTAAATAGCATGTTACCAAGTTTTGGAGTTCTTTTGCTTTCTTTTCTGTATCTTCTCATTTCATTAAGACTGTCTCACTATGAAACAGGGAGTGCTTTGTCAACTTTCTGTGAGTGTGATTTTTTGTAAATTACCTATTCTGGTTTGAAAGTGGCAATAGTTTTCAAAGTGAAAATTCATACCAAGCAGAAATATAAATGAAGACCATATTGTTAGTGTAATAAAATAAAGAAACTATAATGGCAAGAGTTTGTTATTATAAAAACTATCTTAATTACAATTGAGTTGGAATATGCAACTGGTTTTGAGAGCCGTACATCTGGTATGATTTCCTTGTGATCAGACTTAGCAGTCCAGTGGAGGATGTCCTGGGCGTAGAAGTATATTCCAGTTCAACGCCAGAACAGCCCCTCTAAGCACCACTTCTTTAGTTTCTCCTGCATCGACCTGTACCAAAAAGAAAGGGGCAGACCAGGTTTTACCTGACAGCTGAGCAAGCATCAGCTGCTGGAACAGCCCTTTAAGGGCAGGAACAAGTAGCCCTGATAATGCTGCCCCTATGACGGGTCTGCTCAGCAACTGGATAGATCAAGGTGGGAAACAATATTTGAAGCTCCTTTTCTCACCTTTTGATGATCCCAGCGTACCTTAAGTAGAGAAATTAGCATGTAGCACATTACAGACAGCAATGATGCCTTTTTATTTCCTAGTTATGTTCAGAAGCTACACTTAACTAGATCTGTGAAGTCATTCAATTTGTAATAAATAAGTTCAGCTCCCAATTACCCAACACACTGTTTTTATTTAACTACATCATTTTTCATTGTGCTGCAGGGTATATTTTGCAAATTATGTCACTTCTAGTTACTCTCTTGAGTCTGACTGATGTTAGAGCACTGACCTGAGATGGAAAGTCAAATACTAAAAAGCAAAATAACATTTGGTTCATCACTGCGAGACTCAAAAAAGATATCTGCTTCTGTTCCATTAGTCCTGAGCCCAGAGGGTTTCGGGAGATGTGGGATTATGCTGAATATTAGGCAGAACTACAGAAAGCTTAATGAGTAGTTTTCCCGTTTGGTTGATTTTGTCACAGCTCTGCTAGAATTCTTTCAAAACTTGAATCTTTACTTTGGAAGGGCCTAATGTAATTAAATATCTCAGAGGAATATGAAGAAAAGTTGACTTCTTTTCTCCTTTTTTTTTTTTCCCCGGTGGCATGCATTTTGCAGATTGTAGGGAAAATGAAATACCTGACTAACTATAGCAAAGCACGCACCTAGCTTTGCACCTAGCACGTAAGGACTGCAAACGTGCCTGTTGTTTCACTGTGATACAAGAGGAGAGATGTGTCTTGCTGCTCGTTCCCTCATTCCTTTACTACCTAAGAGCAAGACACTGCGGAGCCTAAATTTTATACCTAGGTTGTAATATGTTGAAAAATATCCTGACCGAAGCTACACTGTCACTAGAATTAATAAGACAACTGTAAGCAGACTTCAGCCACTAGGGAGATCAGAAAGGAGATTTTGCTTACTGTGCAAAATAGTTTGAAGTGTTTGATGTATGATGAGGTGTTTGGCCACCGCAGGAGACGAGCATCTGGACTTGATGGACAAAAGAAAGGACAGTGTGACAGCTGCTGTATGTTTACAGTGTAATCAACTGCTGTATAAGAAGAAGAAACCATTTGTTTACTGGATAACATGATATATTATAAACTCCATGAATCTCTGACTTCTTAAAGAAGCAGATGTAGGGTAAGCAGCTAAGTAATTTCAAAAGTTTTCAAACCAGAATTTCAATGAGAAGCACCACACATGAATGAAAATCTCTCACAAAGAGAGAAGAGTCTTTTCACTGGACAGTTTTGTCAAATCATTGTGTAATGTGAGCGACATAAGGCTGACAATACTATAAGGCATGGCATAAATGCATAAGCTACCATTGCAGAGATTGGAGATGAAAAAGTTGTATGTTTTTAATTTGAGTGGTAAGAGCTATGTGGTTTACAAGGGGAAGGGGAGATCAAAGAAGAGTATGTCAGGTTGCCCCAGAGGGACTTTTAAGTTATAGCAGGGACTGGAGTAATTTGTGAGATGCTTTTAATTTCCTGTGCTACTAGTAGAAGAGAGTTTTTGAATTTTGCCTGCCAGAATTGTTGGAGAAGTAGCTAATAGTTATTTTGTGAAAAAGAGATGTTAGACACGTGCCTAATTTTTAAGGATTTCTTTGAGCTGATGCATGAAACTATTATGGTTTAGTTTTGTGAAGATATATTTTGGATGTATGTGCAAAGTGCTTCAGGAGTCTTTGAGATGAAAGACTATCTATGTAAATGCAAGATATTAATTAATGCGGTTCATGCATTTAATTTCTGAGAATACATATGATTCCTGACAAATGAATTTGTCACAGTTCGCCACGTAACCACTTCTTCAGATTTCCCCCACAAACTTAAGAGTGCAGTAGTAGGATCTTGTATTTTTTATTGAAAGGAAGATAAAAATGAGATCTGTTTTCATCTCTGTTGACTTTCTAAATAAATATTTAGTAATTTAGAGGTGTGCATATATATAAAGAATTTGATGCTATCATAATCTATATAATGACTATACTCGGTAGAAACTATCAAAACTATTTGCCTTTGAAAATGGCAATAAGAGCAGCAGAGCTATTCTGCCAAAGTTTTCCTGGAATTAGTTTGTTGAAGTATTAAGCTAGCTGTTGATAGAGACACTGCCTTCCCTGTGTGTGTGAATATTTTAGCTTTCTGGTTTTTGGGGTTTTTTTGAGATAGCTTATAATTAGTCCATTGAAAAATTAAAATCCAGTTGGAAGAATAGAACAGCAGTAACTTCCCTGCCCCCTCTTTCCAATCTACCTTTAGTAGCTCGATGTGAGAAGGTGAGATGCATTCTTCCTAAAGTCATGGAAGAAAGGAAAAAATGTGTTTAAATCCCTAAGTGCATAGAAATGCTTATGTTACTTAAATTGAATTTGTACTGAAAATCAGTTTATTAGTACTTCAGTTTTCTTATGAACTGATATACTTAAAAAAACTTTATTGAACAAACAAAATTTAAAAATGCTTGTTTTATTTTAAGCAGATTCCAATTTCCATACTAATATATTTGATACATATCAACTTTAAAAAGTCATTATAGTTGTTTTCTGACATAATAAAACTAAACATTAGAAATGAAGTAAACAAATCAGTCATAAATAACCACTACCTTAAATATGTATGTATACATTCATTGCAGCAGAAGGAAACGCTAAATTCTATTGCCCCAAAAGAGTCAAACTTTCTTTAAACAAATGACTAGAACATTCAAATGAAAATCAAATTAGAATTGGTTATTTAGATCGAAGGTTTTGATATTCATTTAATTACTGTTAAAACTCAGTGATTTATGATGCTTCAATTTCACTTGCTGCTGTAAATATAAGTCAAGGGCAGGTTTGGTTTCACACAGGAGAATTGTCAACATTATGTATCTGATATTATAGTAAATATGTAGGGGAAATCTCTTAAACTTGTCATATTTCAATGTAAAATATTCTGATAGAACAACAGATATGGAATTATTGACATGAATTTACTACCTTTAAAAAAATGTGGTTTGAAAGCAAAATCATTAAGAAATCATCTACAGTCTCGGAAATTCACAGCTCGTACTGTTTATGTAAATAATGTGCAGGAAAAACAAGTCAGCTCTCTAGGCCTACCGTCAAGAATGCACAATCTATTGCTCTGAAGAGAATAGCTGCTAGGAGAATCGATGCAAATATAGTTTCTTTTCTCAGTAGAAAGCTCCTGAACAGGGTTCACTCTAAGTTCAGAGATTTTGTTGTGTGGAAATAAAATATGGTTACACTATGCTACACTTGGAGGTTATAGATTCGTCACCTTAGGCAGAAGATGCATAACTACTTGGCTGACAGGCATGTGAACGTGTTGGCTTGACTCCTTTTATCTGACTTTCATGATTTTTGTATTTCCTCATTCAAGGCTGAGCCTGAGCTGTCTTAGTTATAGCATCTCCACCTTTTTATTTCAGTTTCATGTCTTTTCTGGAAAATAGGTAAGGAATGAAATCCATTTGAAGAGAATTGGTCATTTAGATGCATATTAAAATGCACCTGCATTAAAATACAAGATCTTTTATTTTTTTGATCCAGACAAATTCTTTTTGAAACATTAAGACCTTCTTCTCAAATCATAACCCACAGCTTTTTCCAGTGAAGATAATAGAGCTAGACCAGCATGAAACTGATGCCAAATTTTGACCAGCAATATCAGATACACAGATAGATGTAGAATAAGAGATTCTGACTCGAATCATCAATAAGCCAGCATAGATAGATTTTAATTTGGTTTTCTATAGGAAAAAGGCGTGTGCATCCCGTGCACTGCCTGTTATCCCCTGTTAATTTTTAACCCCCTTGTCTGCTTCCAACCCCAGTCTGAAAGATGAGTAAGGATCTCTAAAATAAATACTGTGCCAGAAGTCCTGAAGCTTGGGAGCCAGAGAGAGGAGAGAGAACCTAGAAGTGCTCCAAATGAAGAAAAGGCTTCAGGGCTGGCTCAGAAAACCTAGAGAAGTGAGTGATCTTGTAGAATGCCCCAGGAATAGATGGGGCAGCCAGAGCTTATACCTCTGCAAGTGTGCAAGTCCACCAACATGCTGTGTGCACTACAACAGGTTTCATTAGCTTAAACGCTCAAAACCACATTCCTCTAGCAATGAAATTAAATTTTCAGGAAGGTGGTGTGGTTCCGTGAGCAGGGTTTGGAAATTTCTGCTCAGAGGGGATCTTTGCACCATCTTTCTAGGATACCGTTGTTCTGTATGCATCAATCATGGAAGGGCTTGTAAAAATTGGTTTGAAAATATAAGCAGGAAGTTTCATTCACTCTGGGAAAATGCTGTGCATTTCTGGAACTTGATCTATAATTTTAATGCTTGATTTGATGTTGGATGAAGGGACAACATACTTTTCTGGCTAATATATTTGATTGTATAATTATTGATGAGGCAACAGTACTGAGCTGATTCCCACTACAAGCAAGAAATATAGAGCAAACATGAAACTGTCAGATTCCAAGGGAACTTGGGTGAAGAGATACCTACTCTCATGTTGGAAATATTACCAGACAGATAAAGAAAAAAAAAACCTCCTTAGAGGTAAAATTAAATAAATCGGCTTTTTAAAAAGAAACATTTTTTAAATACTTTGTTGTTACGGATAAAATGGAAATACTTGATCACAAAAGCGATTGGACTGAACTGAAAATAATAACTGAGTTAGGTTGGGCTGAAAAAGGTCAATAGAGGTAAATGGTGTCCTGTTATCACTTGTTTCCATGGAGGTGGGTTTCATACAAACTTCATGGAGAATTCTCTGACAAAAGTATTTGATGTTTAAAAAATCCTATATAAAGGCATCCTCTTATAATTTTGGTAAATAAGAGATACAAAAGTATCATTTAAGGAAGTTTAAATTATTTAATTTCTTAGTTTTTAGTTCAAGTATTATTTTTGTTAGAAGTTGATAGCAGGCTCAAGTAAGGGAGAAGTAGTAGGCCTGTTGAGAAACAAAGTGTGTTTTCAAATCTATGGATCCTGACAGGTTCAAATTAGTGAAGTAACAGAAGTATAAATGGAAAGAAGTGGCACAGGACATGTTATTGCATACCAGCCAAATGAAGGGAATGTTTATACAATGAAATCCCCACCACCAATTACTAATAATTCCCTTGCATTTTAGAGCAGGCCTAATGGATTGTAGCACTTTAACTTCAGTGAGCTGGGTGTGGCATAAAATTGAGGCTTCATTCCAATGAAATGATTAAAAGATACCCGTAGACTGTTTGGAGGAGGCAGGGGAGACCCTGGATTTATGCATTTTGACAAGCTTGTGCTTTCAATAGTTGTGTCAAAAAATGTGACTGAAACACTAAAAACTCCATCTGGAGCTGTGATAAGTGTGGTATTTGATGTTTTGTTCTACACTTGTACTAGAAGTAGTTAATTAATGTGAAAATGTAATTGTATGTATGTTTGTAAAATCAAAATTACAATTTAGTCTGAACAAAATGATGGCATTTTTACTCAGATTTCTATAGCTGTTGGTGCATCTGTTTTCAGTTGTTTGATGTGAAACACTAAATGTGTCTTTCCGTGTTTATTTGTTCTGTACTTGGTTTCAGGATTTTAGTAGAAGAATTTCAATTTATGAAACTTCTATAAATAAGTTTATCCAAATCTGGCTGTATATCAGGGCTCTACAAAGCAAACACTTGTTAGTAATAATAATCTTTACTATTCCTCTGTGACTGTATTTTTGTATTGTGTTTATCATGCACATGGAATAGCTGAAAAAAATTCCCCCCCCAAAATTGGGGTTTGTTCCAAAACTACTTCTAAATCCACAGGTTTATTCATATTGAAATGTTTAAAAATCAACTCATAAATATTTATTTGAAAATTAAAGCTGCTGTAGATCTAAGTTTCTGAAAAATGCTCCGGTTTTCCAAGTCCCATGAAGAACTGGAATTTGTAACCTCTCTGATAAACTTGTGTCATTATTGTTGAGATCCTTGAAGTTTATTGTTTCAAAACAAGCTGACGATCAGTGAATGCAGTATTCTATGGCCAGAAAAGTTGTTCTTTTCATTCTCTTTAAATCCTCTCTTAATTATTACATACCTCAGTAGATGCTTAGCCTGACTAGAAATGACCCTTTTACCCAAAATAAATGTGAATATTTACCTAGAGGCTCAACATTTTGCTTGACTGAAAACAACATATTTGTGTCACGTCAGTTCTGGCAAGGAAGCCAGATTAGACATTCCCATCTCTCTCTGCCCCCAGACATTCATTTCGGTGCTGCAGTTTGTTGCCTTTTCAATTGCACTGGTATAACAGCTTTTGAGAATAAACTGCAAACCAGCCAGCTACAAGGTTCCTGGTTTTAGAAAAACAACTAAGCAAAATACCCAACCCTCTACAAAAATGGAACCTAACCTTAAATAAAGATCATTTCAACCCTGCAATGCAACCGTACAAAGAGCAGTGTTGGTAGAACAGAGGAGACAGTGACCAGTGATGAAGGGCTCAGTAGCTGCAGTTAGTAAAATCACAAAGGGCATTTTTCTGAAATTTTTGGGGAATTTCTCCTCCAGGTTAGGTGCATTGGCAAAATCTGAGACTTTCTGTGTTGACTAGGAAGGGAATTTAAACTTCATGCCAATATAATTGTGAATTTTATGTAAACACAATGAAAGATTAGATGTAAATAAACATAACAATAAGGACAACGGAAGCAGCTGAGAGTAGCTCCTGGTGCAGAAATGAAGGAAATGGATGGAATTTGAGTTGTTCTGGATTAGGTGAAGCCTGTTCTAAGGGGTGCTTATACAAGTCCAGGACATAAAAAGACATTTTTCTAAACCTGTCTTTTAAACTGGGACTAAATTTTATTCACCTAAAAGTTTAAAACTTCAAAACTATGATGTTTGTTAGGGCAAATCCTAGAAGTTTAAAATTACAGAACTATGTTAGTTAAGAGAAAACCCTAGACTTTTAAAACTGCAAAACTATAGTGTTTGTTATGACAGAAAAATTATCATTCTAAAATCGTTATGTCAAGCATGAACCTAAAGCCATGTAATGGTAGGTGAGATATAAGCCCTTCTGGAAAAAAATAACAAAAATATTAATTAAACAATAATTAAACCCCTACTTAATATATTTTATTAAATTCACTTTACAGATGTCCTTGCAGAAAATCCAGGGATCATTCCTCAATGGTTAGGAAAACTGAAGTGCAATGATTTTTTGTTGTTAGTGTGCTTCATCTCATCTGCATTTGTGGCATTGCTGGTATTAAAAAGTGGGTGCACCTTTACTTTGCATGAGTCTTCTTACATGTTGATTGTAATTCTGACTAAAATCAATCCAGTTGGCGTGGAAGGGTTTATTGAATCTGAGTTTCTACCTTTGGGAGAAGGCAGAGCTCAACTCAGTGAAGGTTAATGAATAGAAGATTTATTTATAAACTCTGTAAATAAGGAATGACTAGATAGCTTTTGTTGGTGAGTTTTACAAGACTTTTTTTGTTTTACTCAGGTCCTGGTACAAAGTCAGCTGAGGCCAGTGTGAAAGCAATACGATGAGAGGCATAGAACAGATACCTCATGTTGTGACAGTATGAAATGCCGTGGGTTCCACTTCTGGCTTAGCTGCATTCGTCCTTGTGATCTTAGGTAAGTCACTTACCTTCTCTGTGTCTTAGCAGCAGTTGCGATTCTCCCTGTCTCACGGGGCAGTTCTAAGTAAATAGGAGGGTGATGAGAATATGGTTGTGTACATAGAATTGTCTCTGATAATGACTTAGTAGTGTGATTTGTTGTTGCTCACCATGTTGTAATTGTAAAAATGCTGTTTTTCACTGTTTTGGGGGTTATTACCTCTACCATTTTCCTCAAGTGCCTCTTTCTCTCAGGGATACTTTTAAGAATAGAAAAACTAGTTACTTGTCCACAGCAACAGACTGCCTCCCTTGTCCTTTCCATGAAAAAAGGGTTGAAGAAGTACCCAGCTCATATAGGTGATCTCCTCCCATTCCTCCTTGAAAAGGAAAGATATGTGTGATAGCAGCTCTTGCTGGGCAGGGAAATATGCTTGTGCCCTCACTCATGCCTCCCTTCTTCCTTGCAGCTGCAGGGTTGACCTACCCATTCCTCCATTTCACTTCTCCTCTGCACGAGAGCTGGCTCTGATCTAGCATCTCCCTCACCCTGCTTGACCAGAGTGTGCAGAGAGGGGAAGGCAGGGAAGGGACTTCTTGAACAATAGTAGAAGTCATTAGTTAAAGAGGAAGGGCTGAGGGCTGGCTCCTGGAGATGATGGGGAGTTCTCCAGAATGCAGTGTTTTGACCAGACTTCACTGAACCTTATTTATAGTACCCAAAGACTCTACTCCGACTATGAGAACCCTTGGATAACCAGAACTGTGTTTTTCCTAAACTTACATTGCAACCTCATCAGCAGAGAATTTCTCTGTCCAACTTAATTTGTGACTTGATACTTACTGTAAGGTTATGTCAGAAAAATAGTGTACAATTAATTCTTTTGGAGATAACAAAAAATGTTCATTGTTGTGACTTTTTAAATTCTGGTTATAGATTTCTACTTAGAAAGGAATTTTGGATGGTTTTTATTACTGTTGTTTTATTCATCTCTATCTTATCTAAATGGCCAGTTAAAAAGTATCCTAGCTATTGTAGTTCATGTCCAAAAGCTGTTATCATTTAACAGCTGCTTTTGTTGTTTTTATAGCCATATGCCACTTAAAGCTTATTTGATCTCCTTAAATAACCTTATTGTGCAGTCTTATAGAATCCTATTTTAAAGAGATTTAGGTACCTACAGCTGGAAACAGGCTCGAACTGGGATTTTCAGAACTGTCTAACAATATGACTTGCACCAAAATCAGTGGCTGTCCGGCTGCTGGTAAATCCCTCTAGATTCCTGTCTATCCTTTTAGAAACCTCAGTGACCTTGAGGAGAACCCACAGAGTCCTCGTGTTATCCCAGTGAAAGTGAGAACTCCCACAGGGGGATGCCTGTGGAATGATACTGATGGAGAGGGAATGCCTGGAAAGCTGAACTTCAAAGCTTGGTTGAGAGATCAGATGGAACAAAAAAGTGTTCAAATAACCACTGAGTCTCAGAAAAATAGTGGATGTGGATGTGAAGGACATTAGCTATGTTTCTTTTTTGTTTTATTTGCCTACTGGGTCTACCTGAGCTCAGCCCTTAATAGTAGTGGTGTCCTCTGTGTAGTTCCTACACTGAGACTAGGTATGGTGTGTTCTAGTATAGTCTGCGCCATGGTAAGCAGGAAGATTCACAACAGCCTGCTCTGAAACTTAAAATCTGTATAGGAACACTACTTATGGTGTGTATTTCCCATACCTGCCATCTTTCTCTTCTTGGAACGGTAATTTGAGCCTATATCAAATAGAAAATTTGTACACTTAAAGATGCTTTGAGTACAGTAGTAATTAAGGAGTTAATTTAAAGCAAGAAGGCAAGGATGGAGCAGGGAGATGGTAGCTCATGGCTAAAAGGCTAATCACAGTTTTAAACTAGCAAGCCCTCTATAAAAGTACTTCTCTGGTAGTTAAAAGTCAGTCTCTTGTGCAGCAGAATGAAACACCTTGTAACTGAAAAGCAAGCCTGTTATGTAGCTTGAGTTAAAAATTTCTCTGTTTATGTTGTAACAACCCTTGTGCCTTTTGCTTATGGCCTGAAAGCTCTAAACTTGAGGATCAGAGTCATAAGGGAAAACTCTCTCGCTGACAGACTTTTGCTTCTTTGGGACTGCTTTAAGCTACTTTGGCCAGCTGTAGCTCACTCATGTTGTTGTGCTTTGCTGGAGCTTCATGCAGAAGCCTTATGCTTCTCACAGTTTGGTTTTTTTTTTGGACACACTTCACTTTCAAGCTCACTGTTTGTAGTATTTCACTAACGAAAAATAGTTTTCTCCTATCCTTTTTATGGCACTAATTTGTGTTTATGCTGTGCACTTCAGAAAAATTTGAAAAGCATAAGACACAGAGGTCCAGATTACAAAATGGATTCACGTATCTAAATTCCACCTGAGCTATAGTGTAGGAGTTTAGGACCAAGAGTGATTTGCATATAAACTATGCCTTACTGTTTAAGTGTCTGTTAATCCATAGGCATCTAGGTTTTTTGCCTGTAAAATTCCTTCAGTATGTGTTCATGGTGCAATGCAAAATGCAATGCTGTGCAGAACCCCAAGTTTGCATGAAGTAATAGTAGAGAGTCTTGCAGATATGAGTCCAGAAGCAATCTGCCTGCATTAACCTGGTCCGGAAATGAGCCGATGCACAGCCATTTGTTCAAAGCTATGAGTGTAGATGTCATGTCTTCATTGAATAGAATGAGATTAGGGGTGACAAAGAGGGACTGGTTTGCAAGTGAAAGATGCCTGGTAGCTGAGAATTGTTTCCTAATGCCTTCATCTTTTTGTCTACTTTCACGTAAACGAGCTGTTGGCCAAGATTAATACAACCTCATCTATTTGGCTGGGCTTCTTGTGCTGTGCAGAGTCCATCAGCAGAATGCCTTCTACGGCAGTTCGCTTCTGCTTGGCCGGCATTGACACCTGGCACCCCTCTCTGAAACAAGAGAGGTCTCCCGATTTTTGGTGTAATAATGAAAGAAGAATGGACCTTTAGATCATCTCTAAGCTACAATCAAATATCAGAGGACAAAGCTGCTCAGAAGTAGGCATCTGTCCTACTACCGTAGTTACCGTAACTGTAGCTGTAGTTACAGTTAATTGCCTATTAACCATTACTTGTCTTCAACAACAGATACTCTGCACAAGTTTTCTAGGAGATTTAAGAGCAGAGAGAGATTGAAACAGTAATGTTGACTTATAGTTGGTCAGAACAATTAATTGAAACAGCAGACAAAAAATCTGCTTTTCATGATCTTAAACTCTTTATGAGCAATTAGCAGAAAACCATGCAGAAAAGCTCTTCTTGAGCTTGAGAGGAAACCTTGCAGTTTTCAAGTCAGGCTTATTTCATTAACCAAGGTTATAGATGAGCTAAACACAGGTCTTTTAAAGGCATATGAGTCAATCTTCCCTGTAGCGTTGTCGTCATCATCTTTCAAAAGCTGATAGAAACACGTTTCCTGCTCCATAATATGAATTTCCTTGAAGTATATTGTAATAGTCACTGAAAACATAGGTGCCTATCAATAATGCATGAGTGGCGAGAAATAAATGTCGACAGCAATTAATCCATATAGTTGTGTGCTGTCTTTAGCAAGTTATAGAGATTCTTCAGCCTGAAATCTAAGCCTTCTAAAGGTATAAGGTATCTGTGATCCATAAAAAGATAGAACTGAGAAAAATAAGTCCATAGCAATAGGCTTGTATTTTGTATGAAGCATCCAAAAGTCTCAGTCATTCCTGACTTTGATGGCTGAGGCGTGAGAGGAATTGGAGCCATTTGGCTGATATGATTTAAATGCATCCAACTGCTGTTTCCAAAGAGAGAGGAGTGAGTTGGGGAGGAAGATGACAAAAAATGTAGAAACAGAAAATATTTAGAACTTAGTTAAAATAGAAATTAAGCTGTGTTTAATGGTTATTATTCCAAAAGGATAGAGAAGAGAATAGGATTGGACAGAATCTTGTGGATAGGTGTAGCTGGACTTCTGATCAACTGAGTAAAGTAATAGGCTTGTTGCATTGAAAGGTGTCATGCAGTTTGCCTAGTCTGTCAAGAATAAGCATGGGTGATTCTGCTGGAAAGTGAAAAGGAGAGTATAAAGTGTTAATGAAGATGGTTTTATTCTGTTTGTCAGTTACAACAATCTGTTATGTACAAAGAGTGTGCTTGTCTTTTTTCCCCATTTAGATGTTGGGTTTTTTAAAATGTTTCATTGAAGTAAAGTGTCTGGACTTTTGGGTGCTATTCAGCCTGCAGAGATTTTTGCACATGTACTGTATTATAGCTGGTATTAATTTTCAGGAGGGAAATTTATAGGCTTTGTGTAGGATGCTTGTAAACCTGTACCTCATCTGCAGGTGTGGCCATTATATCTATTAGCTCAATTCTGTTTTCAAGTTTCTCTGGGGATGAGTGATCCACAAACTGCAATAATATATAATGTTGTATTGAAAGTAATGGTTTCTATATTGTAGTAATTCCCTTTTTCTAGTCCCCAAGCTCTGATTCCTCTGCAAGCAAAATATTTCACAGGTATAAGCATCAGTTCATTGACAAACTTAAGAATGTGCTTAATTTTAAACATGTGAATAGTTCCCCAGATATGTCATAAAAAGGGTACCAATAGTAGGACTTCACATTTCATACAGTATTTAGCAAATGTGGACAAAGGATACAGGTGTACTGAAATTCAGAGGTTTTTTTCCAAAGTGTCATTTCTGGTTCACGGTGTTATTAAAAGCAGGAGTGTAAGAATGAAAGCATGTAACACAATGGAACAGGATTACCCTTAATGTTTATAGCATTTATAAAGAAACAGGAGTCACAAGGGTATTTTAAAGGACCGTCTCACTCTATTGCACGTGACTGTATTTCATCACATGATTATCACAGGTATATGTAAAGATAGCTAATGCAGTAGCTGGAAAAGTAGTTGTGTCAGAAAAAAGACAGATTCATTAAAATATCTGCATTTATACTTTAACTGCATCCAATGCAACGAATTATAAATTCTCTAGAATTAAGTCATTTAACAAGCCATAATTGTTAAATCAGAGGTTTAACTGAAATTTTTCTGTCTGCATCAGACTCTGAAATATAACAATGAAACGAAGTTGGCAAAATCACGTGTGCTCAAAAAAATCAATGTACAGTAGATTCCCTAACTTTTGATGATTTGAGTGAAATACCTAGGAAATTATTGTTATTATTACTACTACTATTACTATTATTAATATTAAAATCCAACCATCGGTTGTCCTAGCATTGTTGAATTAAATAGTTCCTTCTTGTGATGCTGTTTCTGACACTGGGAGAAATTTTCAGACGAGTGGCCAGGTCTGTATTCGGTATAAAGTTTGTGTTCAGTAGAACTCCACTGACTTGGTTCTGAAGTTCTGTTTCCCCTGCTGTTTGTACACTTAGCTCCTGGTTGCTAGCAGTGTCTATTTTTTTTTTTTGAGCTCTTAGCTCAATCATAAAAAGAAAATATTAATCTGTTAGCAGTCCTACAGAGAACTGTGCTTTCTACCAAAGTAAAAGTAATATAAATATACAGACTTGAGAAGTTCCTTTCCCATGTTCTTATTTACCATTACGAGCAGGGAATTAGTACAACACATTTCTAAGCGAAGCTAAAATTGTTTCTCGCTCGCATCACATCTATTTTATGAGATCTGAATATAACCAACAAACGAATACATTCCACTGAATCCTACATATATCAGACCTTTGAACTTTACACCAAACAGGATATGATAATAAAAAATTCATAGCATAATTTTCACGACTACATATTACAGCTGAGATTTGCAGAGATGACGGCACTGTGTTCTCTGAGAGGGAAGCTAATATATGTCTAAAAGGGTATGAGATCATGAATAGAGGCAGTAATATACACGCATGAAAACTAGTACTATATAAATATTCCTGTTGAGAGCTATTCTGAGCATGGGAAGTTTTCATGAATTCTTTAAGGGTTGGTCAACCTAGTCAGTTTATTTGTAGTCAAACACTGGAATAGATCATGCTATCAGGACATCTGCTGAATAAACTGAGCCATCTGCTTAAAAGCTGATGGCACAATATAGAACACAATGTTTATAATCTCTACAATTTCAGCACAACTAGTTTCTCATTTCTGTAAAAATGTAATTAGAGCAAGTGTGTTGCTATTGCAAAACCAAGTTTCCTCCCTTATGGACTCAGCACTTGGGATGGAGAAGGAAAGAGAGTAGAGGCTGCCCCTGACACCTGGGCCTGTAGATCCAAGATCTAAGCAGATGATGAAGAAATAGGGCTGCGAGGAATTGTCCTCTTCCCTCTCTGGCACACAGCACTGCAACCAGCCTGACCTGTGCTGGGTGGAATGGTGAGGAGAAAGATGAAATAAAGCTCACATGCAATATTACACTTGACTAGGTGCTAGTTTTTCCTCAGTCTTCAGCAAACAGTCATGAAGGAAGAATGAATAAATTCATTAAGTCCACTCTCAGGAAATTGGTCTATGCTAAACTGGCTTTCCCCTGACTAAAGTAACTTTGCATTCAGAGGGAATTTATATGATGTCAGGTAAAGATGCATTTCAAGTTCCTCGTACTCACCATTGTAGTCTGTACCAGATCTTGTTCAATAGTAAAGTGAAAGATGGGTTTTAATGTGTTTCGCCTTTTTAAAACTTTTTTTTTTCTACTTGAAACTGCAATGTCTCTGTGATATTAAGGGGGAAAGACACTTAGGTCTCAAACTGATTTAGTGTGTGGACTCAATTTTAATGTGATGCCAAAAGCGTTCCACTTGAAAAGTGAATCTACTTTTATTTTACGCTTACAGTAATAGACTATGGTTGGAGAGCTCTAGGGGGTTTCACTGAGGACCATTCATCCAGATATTGCCATAATTCGAGTAATGTATTTTAAGTATTGTGGGTGGACTATTGAATAACACCTGCCCATATTGCCTTTGATGGGAACCAACGTTCTTCAGCCCTACCATAAAGAGCCCTTTTCTTCTTCCACCTTCAACCTAGTACCATACTACCTTTGTGAAAATACAAATTGGCTTGGATTCTGTGCTCTTTCTGAGCTGTCTTATCTAAGCTGGATTGGGTGCATCTGCATGGGTGGTACGCTATAAATTTTGGTCCTGGCTTTCTAATTTTCACACCTACAGTGTATGCTAGATGGATCCCAGGCCTGTTCTGTAGTAAAACCTATAAATGACTCCCTTGAGAATGATATTTAGGATAGGTGTTGCCAAAGTGCAGATTACTCTTCCAGAGCCATGACAGCATATCCTGGCCTGGCCTTCAGGGAGAGCATTGCTGGAAATGGTAGGTCTCTAGATAGCTGGGGGATTCCTCATGCTTAGGGAATTCCTCTCTGCAACTGTAAAGGCGAGTGGCCCAATGGGTCACAGATGTGATATTTTCACATCTTTGATAGCTGGTCTCAATAAATTCAGTGGGCAGTTATTTAAGTACATAGAGAGTTGGGTGTCAGCCTTCAGGCACAACATTTCGTTAGGGCAATGTGGACGACAGGTAAACTTTAACCCATTGTTGTGTTAATACTTTTGTAGCACATGTAACATTATTTCAAAATTCTCTTTGATGCAATTTCAGTCCATAATTGAACTGGGCATGTTTAGTTTGGAGAAGAGGAGGCTGAGGGGAGACCTCATTGCCCTCTACAACTACCTGAAAGGAGG
>JAOXJK010000002.1:14230048-14240489 GCA_025774025.1 Xenus cinereus | reverse complement strand
ACCATCCCTGGAGGTATTTAAGAAACATGTAGACATGGCTCTTCAGGGCATGCTCTAGTGCCCAAGATTATTGGTTTCTGGGGGGGTGTGATGTGGTGAAGTGTTGTGTGTGTTGCTTTTGCTGTGGGATTTGGTTGGTGGGTGAGTTGTTTGGTTTGGTTTTTTTTTTTAATGTGGTTGGACTCAATGGATCTCTCCAACCATGGAGATTCTGTGATTCTGTAATTAATTTTGTTCAGTCTGAATGAGAGGTCATTCCAAAGAATTCAGGGTAACTTAAAAGAGAGATTTTGATAGGCACAAAATTTAAGCTACAGGATAAGATCATGCATTATTCTGTTATTAATATAGTTGTTCTTTGATAGGTTTTTTTTTGTTAATTAAGAGGGGTTTTTCTTCAAAACAAATTACGTAGTATCCTTTCCAAACCTTCCCATGTAAGTTGACTGGTTTTTATATTTTTATTACCTTATACATCTGCACATTTTCTTTTCTGTGCATTCAATCACTTAAATTAAAGTAACAGATACCTTTCTACTCAAATTGCAAAAATCAGTTCACTGTTTAAGCATTTGCACGTCTTAAAGGTGTAAATAATCCCGCTGAGTGCAAGCACACTGAGAAAATGCCAAATGTGCTTTTGTGATTTCAACAGAAAATATGTTTTAAAATTAAGCTGGAGTAATTTCTAACTATCATTGTGAACATCATGTTTTCCTCACTTCAAAAAATACCATCTCAAATTCTTTTAATGTTGATATTTTTCACATTATTGTTTTGCACTGAAACAGTGATCATTATCTCTCAGATACAGAGGGAACATCTTTCTGGAGAGTTTTATTTTCTTTCTCTCCACTTGCAAGCTATTTTGCATGCCTAGGACCATTTTTTTTAGCCTTTCACAGTCCAGATGTTCCAGACTTAAGAATTCCAAAATTCCATGAGGGATCCCTGGCTTTTAAATAAGTGCCAGTGTGGGTGAGACTAAAGTATGTCTATATATGAGCTAATATGGAGCTCAATCCTCAAATTCTAGCCAAGCAGCTGGCATTTAGGCTGACATTGATCAAAAGACACTACTCCTGAAGTCTGCCAAGATGAAAATATTTCTTTCAATCTGGCTCTGCCATTAAGGCGGTTCTCCACATATTTTAATGATAGGGTTAACCCAGATCTTTTTCATGTTACATTCAAGCATGTTTTAGCCAGAGAAAACAGGCTCTCTAAAGCCATCAGAATAATGGGGTGGTTTTAAGATCTCCCCTGGGTTTAATAAAAGGTGGTAGTTTTGGTGAAATTTCTCTGATAGGCCTTTCTGTTAATGCTTATCTAGATAATGCATCTTCCAAATGTTCTGACCGGAGTGTTTGTGATATTAAGAAGACTTTGTCATGTAGCTCCACAGATGTTTTTTCTGCACCTTTTTTATTATGAGTTGGGGTTAGAATTTCATAGCTATGTTGAAGGGTATTTTGTATTCTCTATACATCTTGCTGTAGTCATATTGAATTCCCCAGGGGAATGGAGGGAGAATAGACTTTTAAAAGACAAGCTTGTTGAAACGAATTCAGTGGTTACTGCTGAATGCCAGATGAGTTATCATGGTACAACTGCTTCTTATCCTCTTTAATATCGTGTATCATGAACAACATGGGTTTTGAATGCTTGATGGTCGATGCAATATAGAACAAGTCACCATCAAAGGAAATGGTGTGTCAAAGTCCTCCAGATGTAGATGAGATGTGTATTTTCAATTGATTTGCATCTTTGGGAAGCAGAGAGAGAAAATATTTCCTGGCGGTGTAACTAAGCATAGCTCCATTGATTTTTGGTGGCAACGTAAAGATTTCAGACATCTTAGGGCCTGGCCTTTTAGTCAAAGGCTAACTACTAAAGCAGACTTACTTCAGATTTGGTGTGAATTGGAATTGGGCTTTTTTTTACAGTTTCTAGTTAATCTGAGAACAGAAAGGAGGAACTTTTTTTTTTTTTAATAAAATGCGCCCTGGTATTTAAACTACTGTGTGAAACTTTGATTGGCAGAATTAAAAGACAGATAAAAAGCAAGGTAGATAAACTTTTTGATAAGCATGTAAGTTGTTCTAGTGAAAGATTTAGGTCAGTATCTCAAGTGGATAGTTGTTGTGGTTTGGGCTGGGCTGAGCACTGAAATGAACAACAGATGGTCTCTTTAACTTCTCTCTCAAGGGAGAGAAGAATGAGAGAGTGAGAGACTTATGGATTGAAAAAAACCCTAACCTAATGAAATATTAATAATAAAATAATAAAAAGAAAATAATATTAATAAGAAAATAGTGAAATATATGATGAAAATATAAAATATATACAATAAAATATATACAAAACCAATATCAACCTCTTGGGAGGATGATCACATCAACTACAGGCACTGGGAAAGTCCCAGACCGAACTCAGAGATGGACGAGAAATGGTCCAGGTCTGGATTCAGGAACACGTATTGGCATCAAGGGCAGATGAACAGAGTCCTCCTTGGACACTGAGCAATGAAGAAGGAGCTGATGCTTTGATCCCTCATCTTTTATACTGAGCATGGGGCAGATGGGATGCAATACCCTGTTGGTCAGTTTTGGGTCATCTGTGCTGTCCCATCCTCCCCACATGTGCGACCTCTCTACAGTCTTCTGCTTCTGACCCATCACGTTGGTGCATAACAAAGTTTGCTGACCTTGACTGTTACGGCAGTAAATGTAAGCAAGAGCCTCTCTTCATACCATTCCTTGGTATTAACTATAAATATCAGACCTTATCTGCTAGAAGCTGACACTCTGACGAAATATACTGTTCATTTCAGAGAGTGAGTTAGTCAGAAGAGGCTTAGCTGAAAAGTAAAATTACCTAAAAGAAAATTTGTTTTCTTTTACCTCAAACTGGAACAACAGTTCTACAGTCGCTTTCGTATTAATATTAATTTACCTATTGAAAATGCAGTCAAACACTTATTTTGATATATGTGACCATTCTTTTATGTACATTTAAAATTGTGGGGTTTTCTTCCAAGATCTTTCTAGTGACCAAAAATATGTGACCCTTAAAGGAGACACCTGACTTAAAACATAAATTGTTAGCTTGGTTTTATTTTTTCTGGAAGTTTTGTGAGTAGAGTTGCAATTAAGTACTGTACATTACTGGTCACAGAGCAATACAGTAGGACCTGACTGTCTAGAGACTTGAAAGCAAATACCATTAACTACTTCTGTCTTAATATACAACAAGCAGCCCAACACTCTACAACAAATTATCCACCCAGCCAGTTCGTGTACCTGACATACAAATATACAGATCCTTGGTATCTGCAGAGTTTTTTGCTCTTGTCCTGCCTAGAACTTTCTGGCTTGTGAGTAACACATATTAGAAAAGGATTGGAAAAGTAGTGTGTGTATGTGTATTTTCATGTGTTTCTGCATAAGTTCCCTGTCAACAGGAGTTACAGTGGAGGTTCCAAAAAGTAATGATGTTTCATCCAAAACTATTTTTTTCAAGGTGTATTACCTATATTTGACTTTTGATGATGTCTTCCGGCTGGTCAGCTCTAGGATTCACTAACAAGTATGATGTGCTAAAACCTTATACCTACTAAGTAAAAATTCTTATATTCTTAGTGCAGTGATTTGCTTTATACATTTACCACAGCTTTGGAGACATGGTAGTCAGAAACATAGTCAAGGCCTTGACGCAGTTGAAAATTCTTACAAAAGGACTAGAAACAGTTCTTTTGGTAGACCTAGACTCAGATACAGCCTTTTGCAACGGAGCCGGGAAAGCTTTGAAAATGCCTGGCTTTAATTAAACACTTAGAAGTTTTGAAAAGCTCTCCAATTTCCATCTGTTTCAACTTGTCAGCAGATCACAAGTTCATTTCTGAGCAGCTTGCTCTCAGCATCCACAGAGGACACTGCAGCAATCAGCCATCCCTGTAATTCTGTTCAGCATCCTTCTGATTTGTTCTCTACACTGGATGCTACCATCTCTGCACTGGTGTAGTTAGAGGCTGCATCACAAACAGCTCCACTGGCTTCACTTTATGTTACTTGTGGATGAAGATTTAGAAAATATATCAGAACTATGCATTTGGCCATCTCAGGATAGCTTCAGTGACTTTAAGGGCTTTGCGGGTGTATGCAGAGAAAATCTTGCATCTACTCTGTAGTTCGTAGTTACGTGATGGGAATTCTGTCACCATATGGATATCTTTTTTCAATGTACACGTATTGAACAAATTCTCATTTCAAGCTTTGGACATCTTACCACAAACTGAAATTCTCTGGTGAAATGTGTGTCTGTTCAATGTGTGATTGTTCGATTTGTTCTTGCAAACATCCACAGCGATAAAATGTCCTCCACAGTGGATATTTGAATAGTGGTGCTTTCCCTCCGGACAAAAACCCAAGACATGGAATCATCAGTCAGAAATTACTTTTAAGTGTTGTTTTTCTTACAAATAGAGGAAAAACTGGAAGATAAACTGGGTAGACCAGCACCCATAATAATTGGACAGTGTATTAAAGATGAACTTAGGTTTTGCAATAGAAGTGTTGC
Source organism: Xenus cinereus (assembly GCA_025774025.1). Classification (NCBI taxonomy): domain Eukaryota; kingdom Metazoa; phylum Chordata; class Aves; order Charadriiformes; family Scolopacidae; genus Xenus; species Xenus cinereus. The sequence goes on along the minus strand of JAOXJK010000002.1, from coordinate 14,235,911 downwards.
TATTTCACCGTGTTCTGTAAGTGGCTCTTCCAAAGAGCTGGCTTACAACTGCGTCTGTTCCCCCATCCCCTGTTGTCAAAATGATAACATGAAATACAGCTGAATGACCTGATTTCTTAGGACAAGCTGACCTGTTTCATTGTTCAATCTTTAGCCATAAGCTTCAAGTGCTAGTCCTCTGGGGATCTTTTTGGAAATATGTAGAAACCATATTCTATAGTTGCAGTCAATGGAAGAAGAAACATCACTGAATTCCAGTGTTATTAATTTTATCCTAAAGAATAAAAGGATTCTGAGCTTTGTAGTGTTCTTTGCTGTATTCAGTATAGGAAGAAATTTTTGCAGTTGCGAAAAAAAAAAGCAAACTGGGACAGACCTGCTGATATAGATTGCCTACAAACCTGTCATTTTGGCTCTGTGATACTTATAGCTAAAAAATAACAGGAAAAAACACAAACCAAAACACCTTAAAAAACAACAAAAAAGAAAAATTGTAAGTAAATTTCATTCACTTGGTGGGAGACTGGGTAATGAACTTTCAAAAGATTAATTTTATACAAGGGAATTTTGGCTTTTTCCCTTGATTTTAGGGCACCGAAAAGACACTAGAGAAATCATGAAAGTTGAAATGTATTCTTGTATTGAATACAAGAAGTTTTGAATACAATAAGTTTTTTCATCATTTCTTCCACCTTTGAATAGTCTAGGTTCTGCTGTATGAGTATTTCTTATCCTGTCATCTCTGGTATGCTAATTATGCCTGGAGTTATTACAGATGAACGTGTATGAAAATGCTCCTGCTAAATCATGAAACATCTTTCTAATCACTGTGAACCCTGTTTGCTGTAACGGTAAATACTATATTACCTGTTAGCTGCTTGGGATAATAGCACAGATATACAGCAACAACAACAACAAAAAACAGTTTTAAATATTTAAGAAGATAACTTTATTTTCAAAATCTTGGCCAAGACTGAAAAATGTAAAGAGCTGCTAATGTGGCCCCTTCTTTCCACACATATATAGAAAACACTCAGGAGCTCTTGAAACAAAAATGTAAGAATTTTGAATGAGTAGCTGAAAATATTTTGCTAAAGCTGATTTTACACTAAAATGTGGCTTTCTACAAAAAATAGCCTTTAAGAACCAAATATTAGTATAAAAACTTGATTCACGATTATGTCTTCTACTAGAATATATTGATTATAATATTCAGTAAGGACTTTGCATAACAGGGATATGGGAAGCACTTCCCTACCAGAGTGAATGCTTTGACTCGTAGAACAGCACAACTCAAAAATTACATGGGACTGATTTTCAGTGTCTTTAAATAGAAATTTTAGAAAATTATTCATTTTTTTTCCCCACAGAAAGAAGGGGCAACACTAGCAGAATGTTGTTCATGTATATCTTCTAACAAAATAAATTGTATTGTTTAGTCAGTTCTAATTCTGGGCTTTTGCTGTTCCTGTTGCGGTCAATAACAATAAGCTACTTGAGTCAAAATTTGAACCGTCCTGTGGAATTTATGGTACTTAGCTGTCCTCATAGTCGCACTGACTACCTGCGAGCAGGGCAGTGATGGCAATGTAACGTCACCAAATTAGAAGTCTGCAGATCATCTTCTCTCGCATCCAAAGAATGATGAAATGTCACCCTCTGCAATACTGTGTAGCTCCTTCAAAGGACTAATTCCCCTCTTACATGTATGTTTTATATGTTTTCCAGTTGGCTGAACAGTGCAAGAGCTTGCACTGGACGTAAATTCATAACATGGAAAGTTGCATCTAGCCGGCTAGTAAGTGCCAAGTGCCTTGCTGATGGTTTTTTAGTTTATTTTTTTTTAGTGAAAATTTAAGAAAGCATGGGAAATGTGGTGAACAGGTAGCTTTTCTAATTATCTGGTCAGCAGACTCTAAATCTTTCCTGGGTGAACGTATGAAAATAAAAAACAACTGATGGCACCCATTTAACAGCTTTCAGCATAATACCTACCTGCAGCTGCCACTATTTCCATTCCTCTAAGGCAACTTTAAATATTGATATAATAATGATTTCTATCCTCCATAGAAAAAGAAGAAATGAGCTCAGGGTGGGCTTCCAAGGTCTGGGAATGGAGAGAAGAGTAGAACATGAAGCATGGGAGGGAGGCAGTGAAGCAGAGAGATGCAAGATTTTGGTGCAGCTCCTGAGTTCTTGCTGAGCTCAGCCCGCACAAACAACCCACGGGCTCAGATCTGAAGGCTCTGCCAGGTTAGGCATAGCTGAAAGTGGGTGGTAGATGTGTACAAAAAACAGAAATAATTTTTGTGACAGAGCAGATTGCTAATGCCTTTCTCAATCAGTTCTGAATTTGTCGTGCAGCTCATTGGTATCAATATATATTTTGGAGAAGAGGTGAAGTACAGATCCTCACCCCCTAAGCTTTACACAGTGGTTTTTGTAAAATCAAGAATGGAAAAGCTTTACTAAATATAAATGAAACAAAAAAAAAAAAAAATATGTTACCAGGAAATAAGTATCCTACTTTCAGCATGACTGTTTTGTGGTGTGCGTGTAAATATCAAATTTTCCTATCTCTCGGAATGAAGATGGTATAATTCACTATCTAGAGGCTTGCTTTGTTCCCCAGAGCACACTCTCAAAATCTGAAAGTCTTTAATCTGCTACATAGCTAAATCCTTAGACTTTTAATTTTCTATTTGTTTCTAATACTCGTTTACATCCCTCTTGAAGTTTTTCTTCTTTCAAAGGGAGTCTGGATCTATGCATCTATGCATTCCCAGGGCGTTAAGCTAGTTTTTTTTAAATACTACCATACTACTAAATTCAGCAAGTGACTGAGTTTCCTGGCTAGGAGTTATGTCAATCAACTTGAAATGCATATTGCAAATTAGTAAATAAATGTAAATTCATTCACTGTCGGATGATGTTTCTTGTCAGATTAACTTGTGCACCTCCCCAATTGCAGTGATTCGTGATAGTTGCATCTCTTACACTTCATTCCTTGATTTTGTTATTAGCGCTTCTCATGGATCTGTGACGTGTCTAAGATACCAGTCCCTTGGTGTCTGAGTTCTGTACCTTGGTAAGCAATGAAGGAAATATTGAATTCAGTGCATTTTCCAAAAGCGACGACTACTTCTTGTTTAAAACAGTACTTGACCACAAAAGAGATAACTCTAATCCCATTGGACAAGTGAGCATATACCCAGCTTTGTACTTCCCAAGCAGAAAGTATTTATCCGGACTGAAGGTCACAAGCACTTCATCCATTTAGGTTCCTACAGAAAAACTTCCAGCACACACCAAGTTTTAATGAAGTTTTATGAAATTCTTAATGAAATCACAATGACAGAAATAATAATGACATGACTGTATAATACTATTTTCCAAATGAGTTTAGTATAGATTGTTTTGTCTCTTCCTATATGCTTCTTTAACTTGCTTCTGAGTGCCATGTTTTATCTTTCCCTTTATCATTTACCTAGACAAATATTTCATATAAGCAGTAAATTTGTAATCTATTTTATCATACTTCTAATATATACTTGAAATATAATGGAACCAAGATCCACTTTGAGTTGCTTGCTATCCAATGAACCAATTGAATATTACATCCTTTAAGTAGATATGAGTGTATGGGTCATTCAGTGTTAATCATCTGCATTTTAAAGGCACCTTGTAACATTTTAAAGCAGCCCATTTACGTTGAGGTATAAAATTACTCTTTTCTATATACCTGCTTGATCTCAGCAGATCATCTGATTTCATTTTCTCTTTCATAATTGTCCATGAACTTACTAATTACTGACATGTTATACAAGATTTTGTATTTTCTAAATTTTCATGTTCCCTGTCCCTTTTTTATGCTGAAGCGGGAGTGACAGCAAAAGCATGAGGATGAGAGTGTAACAGCATTAGCCAGGATGGTAAGTCCACATCCAAATCATCAATACATGATGCACCATGTCAAAGAGCCACAAGAATTTTAAAATATTTGATGGGTGTTTTGGAGGTTTTCTGTAGTAATTACTATGGGTTTACAAGTTAATTCTTTGTATAACAAGGCTTTATTTGGTTTCTTAATAGATTAAGTAGCCATCAGAAAATCTGTACCAGTCATGTTGGTTTAGATTGCATCAAAGTACCATAGTGTTGTAAGGCATTTTCAGCAGAAGAATCAGGCTTATATTCTGTGTCATTGTTTTATATTTAGTAGTACGAAAATATTCTCATAACTCGCATTTGAACTTTCCCTCTTTGCTGGTCTGATGCTTCCTCATTGCTCTTTTAGCCCTTCATTGTTTCTCCTCTACTCCCACTTTTTCCTGCTGATGTTTGTGTGTTCATTTTTCTCTCTTATTCCAGCCCATGGCCTTCTCTCCCTCCACCGACACAATCACGGGACCCAGGCAGTTGGTCGGATGGAGGGAAAGAAATCCCAAACTGCGTGTTATGGCAGCCCACAGAGCCCTGCACATCAGCCGGTGCTGCCTGCCCCCCCTCAGGCCGAGTGTCAAGCTCCTTGGGCAGTTCAGACTACCCACTTACAGTGCCACTGGCCAACACTGACTGGCCACGAGCCAGTTGCAGCTGTTTTAGACTTCCTGCTTCATGACGTGTTCAAGAACTTCAGATATTCTGCAGTAAATGTTTGCAGAATATGCATTTTCAGCTCAGAAGACTTGCCTGTGCCTCACAAGGTGTCCATTGTCTACAACCCATGTGAAGTCAGTGAAAATTTTATTTCCATCACAAGAAACTGTATGTGACTTATAATCTTAACACAGATCTCCTTGGCTTCTGCTTCTGCGCTTCCTTGCCCTTCTTTTCTACCAAAAAAGATTTGCTGGTAATATTTTAGTAATTTCCACTCTGGTCATTTCAAGGAAACATAAGAGTAAAGAGGAAACAATCATTTCCTGAATTAGGATCCTCCTTAACCCCTAGAATACTTTTCAGAGAACCTTAGCTCTAAACATAAGAGAACAGTTTATTTTGGGTAGATAAGGCTTACGCATGAGGAAGCAACATAAATTTTGAAGAAATAAAAGCCATGTTTTTGACTCATTTCTAACATTTTCTTCATTCTTTTCTTCTTGATGAGCTGACTGCAGCTTGTTGTATACATTTGCCAACTACTTTCAATTTGTCAAGCACTTCATTATCAAATGTTTATTTTTAAGTAAAAGAAACAATGCAGCTCTCCCTATTCCAGAAGAAGTAAACCCACCACCATACTTAAGCACTATTAGAACAAAAGAAACATCTGAATGTGTTTTTAAATGCAGATAGATTTTGACAGTGTGCGGTGAATACTAAGGCCTGCACCAAACATTTCCTTCGGACCACTTCTCTTCAAACAAATATAACTCTTCTCATATAAGTGGCTAAAGGGCTGAACCGTCACTGCAAGTCACATCACAATGATCTAGATGGAGTTCAGAATACTAAATTGTAGTATTTGGCTTTAGAGCCCCATTATGCATAGTTGGTAGGATTTTGGTTATATTTTTTTTCCTCCACTTCACAGAGATTCAAACACACAAGGTGAATATCCAGAATTTGCTTTTCAGAGGCTGATATCAACATATTCTGTTTCTGTCCCTGTGTGAACCTGTCTATATCCAGGCTATAAATATTTAGGGACTCGACATGCAAATATGAGTCCCTTTGTGTTTCCCTATAGAACTGTATGTTTCATTTGTTTTCATAGGGAATACCTGTCCACCAATTTGGATAGCCTTTGCTATCCAAATAAAGTGGAAAATGGCATTAAAAGCAATATATCATTATCTTGCCATTTTGAATCTGTTTCAGCAGTGCACAGAACCACTGCAAAATTACCTTTAGCGTATTT
>JAOXJK010000002.1:14195822-14229948 GCA_025774025.1 Xenus cinereus | reverse complement strand
AAATTACCTTTAGCGTATTTCTGCAGTGCTCACCCCCTGGCTGAGAGATAAGAGAAATTTTGCTCAATTGTGGTTTAAAAAACCCATTATTATTACTGTTATTTTAACCTGGATTATTTCAGTACAGGCAGCTGCATAAGTACAACCACTGTGTCTGAGTTATTTCTTGTGGAAGTATCGAAGAGCAAGCGTGAGGGGCAAATGAAGTGGCTGTATCTTTGAGAAAACTTACCATAGAACTACTGCCTCGGTTTTCTTTTCCCAGGCAAACAGTCAAGATCTAGAATAACACAAATCTCGACGAGCCAGTGAGTCAGAGTCAGGATGATATATATCTACTATCTTATTTCTGATGTTGCATTTCTGTTATTGAAACGTATCAATGTTAGGGATCTTCTGAGATTAAAATCCTAGGCACAGCCTTGATGTTCTTGAGTTACGTCAGGGATGAATGTGGTCCAACATGGAGTCAGTAGGTATCCCCAGATGGAATGTGAGAACTGCCATATTATCACAGTGTACCCTGCCTCTAAGCACACTGTATTGGCAGTATTAGCCTATTGCTACTGAATGAGGTCATTATTTCATTTTTGAATATCAGAATCCATTTAAGTGGCACAGGAAGCAGTGGAATTAGATATGAAATAAACAAGCAAGAACATGGTGAGCTCTTCGGGACAAGGACTTTGGTATTGTTACTAGCTTTACTTACAGGTCCAAAACTGCTGTGAGTTTTCTTTACTTCGGCAAGGAGGACCACACAAATGTGCTGGTTTGGAATTTAATAACTGTGTTTAAGACAAGTTTGAAGCTGTGTGTTGAGCTTTTTTGATTTTATACTCTGTAAGGTCCTGGAACCACTGTACCCAAAGAAAGGCCTGGCCCTGTATGCTAGGGCAATGGGGAAAGGTTTGAATTCTCCAATGGGAAAAAATTTTATTGGAAAATTTCTCATTTTATTGTAACCCGCCTCAAGGTTCCTTAACGCAGAATATAAAAGGTGTTAGGAACAAGAGTTTTTTCTGTGCTGTTTTAACCTGATTTTGCTGAGCCTGTTAAATCCAAATTTGGATTTAAATTCACCTTTCCCCAAAATCGAAGACTGACATCTTATTTCAGGCCTGTTGCTCTTGAAAAGTTAGATTCTGCTTTGGGCTCAAAGGCCATTTCTGGTATTTGGAAATACAAAGGCAGTAATAACTTGATAGAATAGGAAATAGTCTTATTAAGCACTGTCTTGTTCTAGCAAACCATACTCCAGTTGATCTAACGTTAGGCCAGCTGTTAATAATTTTACAAGCAGAGCGTGAAATAGCAGCTTGATACCTGACTAAAGGGGAGCTACAACATTGCACGAGAACATTTAAATGTACTACCCTTAGTGAGCAGATATTAATGCTATTTCAAGGAGTGTCAGTGAAGAGTCTTTGATATTGTGATTGGGATACTTGCTATTACATCCATAGTGACAGCTCCAATTGACAGGATTAAAAAGGCAAAATTAAAAAAGGAATTATTTCATGCCCTCAAGTGCAGATAAGAACAGTTACATCTCTGCTACGTGTCTTGGCTTGACAGTGGATTTTTTTTCTTATGGCTTTTCATACCCTGCACAATTCTTAAATTCTCTGTGTCATTTCACTTAGTCTCCTCTCTTATATTCTCTTATTTCTTGCCACATCGTTTTATTCTCCTTACCCTCCCCCCCCGAAAACGTCCATTCTTTCTAAATACCTCCTTTTTTTGGTGACTTTTATATATTTTATAGTCTGGAATTATTTTTTCTCCTCATTATTTCTTTGTGCAATGGCTCTTCTATTCTTGCTCCATATTTTAAGGCATTATAGTGAAAGATGGTAACAAAAATCCCATCTCCACCCTCCCAAAAAAACCCCGACACAAAAAAATCCTGACACGTTTGAACATATGGAGAGATTTATCATAGGCTAGAAAACTGTTCGTTCCTTTCCATGTAAGTCTTTTAAGATGGTACATGTTGTAGCTAACCTGGATGCTTTTTGGCATCTTAGTGTGAGATTTTTTGGAATAAAATTAAAAAATGAGATTAAGAATAAGCAATACCTATTTAGAGGGAAGAAAAATAGCAAGCAGACAATGTTACATGGAACTTCCAGTGTAAGATCTTGGACTGCTCTGTAAATGACACTTTCATTTCCACCATTTAACAAATAGGTAAACTATTTGTGCAGCAAGGTTAAGTTTTACAAAGCTTCTAAGCAGAATAATGGTATCGTCTGGAGCTTCCGAATCCAAGTGTCCTAAGGAAGTGGGCTGGCAATTCCTTCCAAGCAAAGAGAAACTACTTTGACAAGTGAAAATAGTTGGGATTTATAAGGGTGATAACTACAGCTAGACCACATTTTCCAGTGAAGGTTGTTTAAAATTTACAGGCACATCTTGATTTTGGGTCCCTAACAAAAGGACAAAGTGGGTATGTGATGTCAGTCAGAACCATGCAGCTGGGATGTTGCACTGAGGGGAACTAACTGGGGCTGGAGGAAGGGGCTTCAGAAATCCCAAACTGTGACTGAAAAAGTATATATTTTATCTGTTCCAGTGATGGAGCAGATCAAGTTGTTAGTTAGGACTCCTACTAGACCAAGGATTCACAGTGGGTTTGGTAGGAAAGTACCACTTCAGGTTCAGGCTTTGCCATCACTGTTCCTTTTACCCATTCAAGACTGTTGTGGTGCTTCTTTGGGCAAGATAAAAATCCCAGCAGAAGACTTTAGGGCATGTTGAACCTTGTGATCTTGGATATGCTTCATGTACTAATAGGTATCAAGGTAAAAGTAATTTTTAAACTGATGATTATAAAACTTTTGATTGGAGATTTGATTATGATATTGAAAGCCCTAAGAGGCTTAAATGCATCTCACAAAGTGCCTTCCAGTGCTTTGCAGTCATTGCTGCAGTCGCCACAGATGTCTGAGCTGGTTTATCCCCTCTGTCTTAGAGGGGATAGCTGTAAGGACATTTCTTGTGAGGGACCTGAACCTCTGTAGCTCACTGACGTGGCCCGAATCTTCCATCTCTGGTCATACATCAGTCTCACAGCTTTGGCAGAGGACTGAGGGATGCTTCCTAGGTGATGGACCTTACAGGTATCTGGCTGTTTGGCTTATTTCTGTGGGCTGATTATTTTAATGGTGCTGGTATTTGATTTAATTTAATTGCAGATATTGGCTAATTAATTTTGCTGGGATGCTTAGTGGATCCCTGAAGAGACATTTTTATTATTTATATCCAAGTGGATTCTTTTCTATTCCTTTTTATATTTGTAATGAAGTCACTAAACTTGCATATTTTTTGTTTTCTGTATTGTTATAGTGTAAAAATTACAAAAAACTTGGAAATTGGTGCGTGTTCATAGTCTGCAATATATGATTACCTTTACAGCTCAGGTTTTGGCTGAATTTTTTTAAAACTTGGAAATGGAAATTGGTGCTGTCTCAGGAAGTGACATTAATGATTTTTTCAGATGAGCCACAACTTTACCAGTGTTTTATGTCATTGTATAAGCAGTGTGGTGCACATTTTAAAATACTAATCTCTCCTGTATTTTTTGGCATGCACGTTAAAATTAATCACATGATCAAGTTATGGAATAAAAATACATCTGGGAAGCATAACATAATTTGTGGAATATTCCCCAAACAGTGAAAATCTGGTATACTTAGAAGAATTCCATTTTTTTACGATTTTTTGCTTAATTAAGGTAGGAATTCTTTTAGACTGTTACAAAACAAAGATGATTTCTGCCTGATCTGTAGATGGAGTAACAGATTTAGATTTTTTTTTTCTACACACAGCGATATTTAACCTTGCCATGTTTGCTTTCAGTTGCTAATGGAAGTTTGACCAACAGGTCAGGCCCTGTAATATCCCACTTCTGTATTCTTGAATAAAGCAAAAGGTAAAATTTGTAAAAGGAGGACAGCCTTTGCATTGTGTGACCCAAAATGAGATATGAAACTAGTAATAAATAATTAGCTCTTAACAGAATATAAAATGTTCTATTTAAAGTTTGGCACATTTTCTAAGCAAATATGGGTTTATATGGAAAATAATAATTTGCCTAAGACAAAATTACGGGCAGGAAATTTGCATTCTAAATAGTCAGAGAAATTTTCCAAATTGTTTCAAAACTTTAAAATACTTGAAAGCACAGTTAAATATCTTGAAATTAATCAAATAAGAATTTCAACTGATCCAACATTTTTTTTCAAATGTGGTGTATTGTGTAGAAAAAAAAATCAAAATTATAGGATAGGATTGTGGTTTTGATAGAAATAAATTTTCTGCGTGAATGGACTAAGTAGTATTTTATAAATATTATCTCACGGTATATTTTATAAATATAAATTTAGCTTGAAAATATTTCATAAGGTAGTAAATTCTGTGTAATAGATTTTAAATGTCACCAAAAAGTTAAACTATTGGCTCATGGTCAGAGAAGATGGTCACGGAATTCTCTTTGCGCAAGGAGCACCGGCTTTCTCTCTCGGCTCTTATTCCGGTGTTCACATCAGCACTATAAATAGATATAAACCAACAGGAAAAATTATTTACTCAAAGGACCTCTGTCTTAAAAATCCCAAGAAATTGTGACATAATTGAATTCTCATATTTTATACTGTAAATACAGATCTCTGCAACTGTATGATGCCTTGTTGAATTTAGGAGGGCTACCTGTGTGTGAAGGTGTTTGTGGGCGCTGCAGAGCAGCAGTTTGGAATTGATGGTGTGTCTTTGCAGCATCTCCTCGTCTGTCCACATGCAATCCACATGGAACCTGTGTGCTTCTTTGTAGCCTTAGGAGGGGCACCAGGGTAGAATTGAGAGAGATCCAACTGCCCTTTTCTATCTAATTGCAGTCTCCTACTCGAATACATTTCTCTATTAGTGTGAAGGAACTTGCACTGTTTCCTCTCTGCTGAAATTGTAGAGTGATTTCTGGTCCTCGGGGTGGCACTTCCAGCAACTTACAGCAGTTCAGGTTTGGCAGGAAATGTGAAATGGTGGAGCTATCCCCAGGAACCCTTGTGAACTGAACTAGTTGTGTACATACATACCAGCTGAATGGAATTATCTGGATGACAATAGGGAGGATGGGTTACAAAGAGCTTGAGCTAAAAGTGTGGGCTGTGAGGAAACACGCTAATTTATTTACAGTAGGTTTACTATGATATATTGGTCTCCACTAGGTTTCAACTTCTTTTCTCTGTTGAAATTTTTCTAAATGTGATTTGAATAGACTTTTTTTTTTAAATCCTATTTTATTTTATTAAATTATTTTATTTTCCTATGCCTGCTTTGGTTTGGGGTGGGGTTTGTGGGGATTTTTTTAGGTACAGTATTCTTTATTTTATCCTCGCTTTGGGAAACTGTTTATGCATCGCAGACTTGCTCATTTGCAAGCATTAGCTGTGCTGCATGTCTGTGTTTTACTTTATGCATTATTAAAGATTTTAGTTCACGAGCCTGTGTAATTGGCTCATTTATGCCAAGTGTTCTCTGATTTCTTTAGTTTTAGTCATACTCCTTACTTGTTCCAAACATACCTGTTGTTTTCTATGTACATATTCCCTATTTCAGAAGGAAAAGAATACCACTTCTGGGTACAGCAATGTATTTATTAAGACTATGGGAATTTGGTTCATTCTTTAATTTGTAAGTAAGGTTTTAATCCCCTTTCTTTGCTTATGGTATGCATCTTACTGTGCATGGCTGGAATTCTGATAATACCTTAGGAATGATGGACCAGACAAACCTGCTTGTCACCTATTTGGGTATGCGTATGAGCAGGGCTATGCCTATAACTTAGATGCAAGCACAAATACCATTTTGGCATGAGAAAAGAGTTAGAAGGCTGGACCAATAGCAATTATTGTTACTGATGTTTGTGTAGGACAGCATTTCCAGGAGTTTGAAAGAATGACGTTCAGATGATCAAGTAAGAAATTGAATACCCGTATGTATTTCAGGCGGTTATTTTGGTCTAGCTCTAGTGTAGTCCCATGGACTCAATGCCTGTTAGCTGTCAGAGCACATTGGAAGTGCTCCTGGAAAATATTTACTAGTTTAATTTCATCTAAAAAGAGTCCAACTTACATGTTCCAGAATAGCTTCATGAATCAAAGCATGGTAAGCGTGGAAATCAGGAAATTCGCTTTAAAAATGAACTTCTGAAATGCGAAAATGCTTCTGTGGTTACACTGTGCTTACTTTCTGAATTGCAACAGACTGTCCAATCCTCCCTGAAAATTGCTGTTCTCTAATGCGTTTCTGTCTGCTCCCTGGGACTCCCAGCAAATTCTGCTTTTGCATGGGAGCATCAGGATCCCTGTTCCTTGGAATGATCTTCTTGTTCTCTTCTCCTGCCACCTCTCATGGCTGTTTTAGCTTTTTGAGCTCGAGTGGCTCGAGCTCGTTTCCAGGGAGAGAACTGTCTCCTTTTCTCTAGTGTTTCCTCTTTTTAGAGGACATATATAGTTTGAGAATAAATAAATAAAGCAAGTATTGTCTGTGATAATCTTTCAGTACAAAGTTTGACCCAAAGACACAGTCTAGCTATATGGAAATAATTTGGCTAGTGTTGTTGTAAATAGCGTTAGAATTAGTGTAAGCACAGCAGAGGCAGGAGGGCCAGTGGTAACTCTCCGAATTTCAAGTTTGTGAAGTTTGTGATTTTGGGCCACAAAGCTTAGTGAAAGAACTATGAAGACTTCTCTCATATGTTTATCTTTTTTTTTTTTTTTCCCTGTTCCTAAATTGTCTGTTAACTGGCTGTGTTTCAACAAATCTGCTGATTGCAATTACTCAGCAAATGTTTGTTATTAACGTATTTCAGGCAGTGAATTGCTGACAAACTGCTTTTTGTCAGTGGTCCTTTGAGTATTTGCTATTCATTGTTTATATTTGCAATTTGAATTGCTTTCACTGCATACACAGGTGACATTTTTTCCCCTGATTGAATATAGTTATTCATAAGACCAGGTTTCCACATTGGCTCATTCAAGTTCCATCTAGTGTGAAATTATTGTTAACTTCATGTGTGATTATCAGTCTCTCTAAACTGAAGAAACTTGGTGGAAGTTGTCACAAGAGTGAATTCAAAAGCAAACATATTTAAATACCGCTTAGTCCCTATAGCTGGGGGGGGGGGGGGGTTGTTTGCTCCTCTCTTAGTTATGTGAACAATTCCTGTGAAATAAGTGTTGTGTCTTTCTTTTAAGAAGTAAGTCGCATCGCATTTTTCTTAACCAAAGGGTGTTTACGTTACTTTTGATGAATTGTAGAGGTTAATAACTGACTTCTCTGATTTGGAATCTCTAACTTAATTCAGAATAAGACTTTCCATCTCTCTAAAATAGAAGTGTGGAAATCATGCACTGAACACTGATGTCAGAATGGGTCAAATGCACACACTAAATGGCTATTTCAATATTCAGTGTGTGAATGTACATAATTTATATTGTTTATGCTTTTTTTGATGAAACCTTGAGTTCTCAAGGACTTGTGGGTAATTAGTGTGGGAAATGGTTTAAATTCATTGAACTGAGCTGCTTTTTGGAAAACAATAATTTTATTTAAAAGCAAGCAAACAGGCCTTCTGAATGTGCTTGTAATAAGTAAGAAAATTATTTAAACCAGTTCAGTTTTGGCAAAACCAGGCTTTCAAAAATTATTAATGCTGTGTACCAAACTTTGTGCACGTTTTTTAGAATATCACCACCGTAAGACTGTTAACATTAAATTAAATGTTAACATTTTATTTGATTTTACTATTTTGAGCTCTCAAGTTTGAATACTCAGTCCACGTTCTTGATGTCTTTCCTTGCAAAGAGAGACAGAAATGTGCTCATATTTCAGTGGATAATGAGGTTCCCATGTAACTGCTTAGTATCAGATGTTGGGAATTGCTGGAGCTGAAACCCCTGTGTACCACTTGTGAGGTCCACTTCAAACACATTTCAGAGAGAGTAGGCTCAAAACTTTGTATAGAAAACTTTTCACAGCAACCTCTTTTCACGCTTTTATCAGGGTTTCAACTGATAAATATCTAAAAGCATTCTGTGTTCTTTCCGGTTTCTTTTTTCCTCACAGAATAAATCCAGTTCTTTCTGTCCCACAAATAGTAATTAAATTGAACGATAATATTTCCCATTTCCTCAGTTTCCCAGATGTATCTTGTGTTTATTTCTTTGTGCGAGTAATCAAGAACTAACATTCTTCACCCAAAACAATGAACCCTAGAAAGTCGCTGCTCTAAATAGAAAATAATGGGAACTCAAACATAGACCTAGTGTCTGCCTTAAAGAAAAAGATTTTAGTGGGTTTTTTCCTGTTTGTTTAGGTTTTTTTTTAGCCAAAGTTAATTTTCCTAGTGCTTTATGTTCATTTTTATTTCAGAGATTTCTTAAAAACTACCATGTGTGTACTTATGCATCATGTCAGTAAATAGTCATATCAACTCATTTATGAAAGAGCAGTAATCCTATATTTACAAACATATTACTAGATTTTCCCAGCTTTTTGGCTGGCAGATAAATGTATTATGTAAACAAAATACTTTATTGAGGGATGCCCTATATCTGGAGAGAATATTAGAAATCGATAGCAATACAGACTGAAAATTAAGTAATGTGGTTAAGCACCTCTGAATGATGCCATTTTAAAAGTTGATTAGAAAGAAATATGCCAATTGCTGTGGAGCCTATGCTTGAAATAGAAAGATGATTATTCGGTTTATGTCTGCGACAATGAGGCTATCTTCAGAGCCATAGAATATGCTGTGCGTGCCTTGTCAAGAGAGACAAGAGTGGACCATTATTGATACAGAAGGTCCAATAAGATACTGTACACAAACTCTAAGAGAAATAAGTTTAAAAGAGGTTAAGAAGCTCAAGAATCCCCACTGTTCAGATCAACTGGGCTAAAGATGAGTAAGGAAACACTCCAAAGCTGTAAAGGGGATGGCCAGAAAGGTTTACTTGATGCTGCTGAGCATAAGCTACTTAACCTACTAACCCAAGGTGAGCAGCCATCGAAGAAATTAGGTGACCATTATAGATAGACCGACATATCTTAAATTCACAGCAACAGTTGCAATATTGAACCAGCAAAAAATTCTATTTGACACAGAAAAAAATTCCTAACTAGCAAGGACTTGGCATAAAACTAACAGGTCACGGAAGAGGGTTTGGTTTTTTTGGTTTTGGTTTTGTTTGTTTGTTCATTTTAAAGGCTCTATTCTCTAAATTTTATACCCACAAAACTCTTTCTTATGCCCAGAGTCATTCTGAAGCCAGTAGAGTTATTTATGATTAAAAAAAAGTCAGAGTAGGAAGAAGAATTAATCTGATCCACCAGGTACTGCTAATAGCTCCAATAAACTCTTTCTCTGACAATGGTTTCAGGTAACCAGATAGAAATTATTATTACTATCAGCATCTTGCTTAGAGAACTGAGCACTGCTTTTCCTTTGGTTGCACTGCCAGAGGTTTACTTTCAAGAAGTGCATTCCCTCCCTTATTCTTCTCTGCTGGAAGAACAGGGATGTCAGATTAAGCCCTACTGTGATTTACGAATGTGAAATAGGCAAGAGAAAAGATTCTCGCTCTTTTGCAGCTCCTGTTTACATCTACGCCAATGAACAAGAGAGATAAAATGTCAATATGCCCTTAAGGAAATTTGTCCTGATTTCCATTGTATAATGATTAATTTAATTCTCTGCATGAGTCTAAATACACTGGAGTTAAATGAAAAGACCAATCCTCAAAATGTGCTGAGACACCAATATTATTACAGTAATAGTAATTTTCCCCTCTTCTTTTTCTAATTTGCCTAGAACTTATCTAGGACTTTGAAACACAGAAAATCCTTGACTCTATTTACCTTTTAAGAAAAGTGTCCTGTCTTCATTGAACTTTGTCATATTTTTAAGGTTCTGAAGTTTGCAAGCTTTTACTTGTACCTTACTTACTCAGATCAAGGACTTGATGCAAATCACTACCATAGATATGGAAGGTTTGCCTCGTGCTCTCGGATTTCAGAACTAATCCAGTACTAATATGAGTGTCTTTATCTCTGTCTAAATTTCCACTGAGTCACGCATTCATTTCTGCAGCTCTTTTCTGCCCATGTCATACCACTGGCATGATAAAATGTTCGAGTCAGTCCCCTGAACTGAAATAAACTGATGTTCTCCACTGAAATATGGCCATTCTACACTGATGTTTTGACTGCACATTCTTCCTGATAAAAAGCAAAAAGTAAAAGGAAAGAATGCTAATTTTGCTTTTTAAAGTATCTTGAAGTTTCAATTTTTTATTTAGTTCTACTACTTCATTATTTTTTGTATGCTTAAAAAACGTGAACGCTTATAATCTATGGGTGGCAATAAAACCTTTGAGAAGTGTTTCTAATAAAAGAACAGTAGCCTGTGAAATGTGCTGCTGTGGTTTGCAGTAAGTATAGTGGCTCACCTTGAACAGTTCTTTTATTGAATACTTTGGGGCAAGGATGTCTGATTGTGTGTAAAAGCTTCTCATGTATGGTATGGAGACCTTGCGTGCTCCTTCCTTCGTGCCCTTTTCCTCCTCCTCTTTTTATTCAAGGATACAGCTGCCAGACACAGAGCTGTGCTCCTGTACGGTCTTCCCAGGAGGCCTTGTGAAATCAAGTTGCTCGCTGTGTGCCAGCATGGCTTTTGTTCCTTCGAAGGCAGAGCTAGGAGCCTGCTTCCACTGCCAAGAATGCAGGCATACTATGCTGAAAAAAAAAAAAAAAAAAAAAAGAAAAAAAAATCCCTCTATTTTATTCACTGCACTCTTTCATCTTTTTAAGTAGCTGGCATCTGCAGCTGGTTGTGGCAGGGAAAACCTACAAACATAGCACTTGATGTTAATAAATGTGTTTGCCATTAAGTGGCTGTTGTAATGCTTTGCTTGTTTGCCTTTCTGTGTGCACTTTCATCCTTCACTGTAACACTACTGCTGCCTTGTAATTTGTCTCAGACATTTACATTGCTGGTTGCAGGTATACAAACCTCTTAGATCAAGTAACTGCTCAGACACTTGATAAAAGGATCTGTGTAGGGTCTTTCCTATTCTGTCTGCCAAATTCAAGCACAGCCTTGATGCATGGAATACAAACTGCCTTATAGTCACAGACCACATTTCGCTTCTCCTTGACTCCTGACTGAATGGTACAAACCATTAAGGAGTTTATGTGAGATCTTTAGTGCAACCGCTGATTTTACCAGAGTCTAACGATGTCTCCTGTGACAGCTTTCTATCTCTCCAGAACAGCTGGAGCAGCTATTCCTAGAATCCTCTGAGTGAAGTCCATATTTCAAATAACTGAAAGAGGATCATATAACAGGGCTCTCGGTGGGATGGCAGCCATTATCTCCTCTGGAGCATGCCTGCTGGAGAGAGAGAAGGCGTCTCAAAACAACACATCCGCAGTTCTTTCAGCTGTTGGGGAGATGATTTCATACATACAGAGGGGACACCTCTACTCCCCTCTCAAAACTGCCCTCTCTTCTTTCTCCTCTGTGCAAACTCTGACAACTTGATAAAGTCAGACTTGTTTTAGAGACTGACTATGAAAGCGCTTGCAACAATTTGGACCTGATCTATACACAGAAGAGGATGTGCAGCCTGCTCTCTGATGCTCTGCTTAAGCAGCCTGTCTCTTTTCAGCAAAGCAGACAAATGTATGCTCAACTCTCGGGGACTTTAGCAGGACTTAAGCATATATTTGATAAGATTAAGTGCTGTACTGAACTGGGATGACTTGAGTGTGCAGGAGCCTAAATACAATATGTATGAGACAAGGGGGAGGAAGTAGAGGGAAAGTCCTTCTCACCTTCTCTTGGTTACATCTGGGCTATGAATTAACAAAAGGAGAAATGGGAAGATGTGTGTCTTTAAAGATAGTTTTTCACATGGGCTCACAAATTTGGCCCTGCATGTAGTAGAAGGTATCATAGGAGGCAAGCGTAAGTGGTAGCTAATATCCTTTCTCATAAAAGTGCCCTGCTTTTATTTAACAAAACACAAACTGATGAGTTATGGCAGTTCCTTCGGTTGCCATCAGTAACGGTGAGGTTAGTGTTTTGTAACTCTACTCCAGTTTATGGCAACATGGTTATAGGAAATACGGGCATTTTGATGGTTGCAAAGCAATGTAACCAAGGTAAGTGAAATTAAATTCCCTCTACACTTTCCGGCATTCCAGCTTGTGAACTGTCAGACTTCCAGTGTTATGATAACCTCACTGACATATGCTGTTCTGGGCTGAAAGAAGATGTGCTGTTTGCAAATGAATAAGCAGTTTTGCATTGTCCCCACGTGTGTTCTGCTCTGGTATTCTTTCTTCAGCTGAAGACACTGGCTTTTTTGTCAGGCTGCCCTCCAAGGGAGAGAGAGAAACTTTCTGTGCTTTTCAATTCAGCAGCAGGAAAGAAGTTTTTCATAGTGGAGCACATGTAAGTTATATGCTAAAAAGTGAATAAGTAGCTAAAATACCTTCCCAAGAATTACTTAAATTAACTTAACAACCTATGGATTAATAGTTTAGCAGTGTAGAAATATAACAAACAGGAAGCTTCTCAGACCCATGCAACAGAGGGAGTAAAAAGAGTAGTAAAAGGAGAAAATGAGGCAGAGGCTACACTGTATTGTAAGGGCCTGAGGGCAGGTCTACAGCCCAGTGGGAAATCAGGAAGCAAGTAAGGAGGAAGGAAATCCACAACAAAATGACATGCTCTGGGTCCAGGCTTGCCTTGTATCCAGTTACTGAGAAAACACCTGAAGACTAAGACTGGTTCCTCAAAACTGCTTGTCTCCCTTGCACCAGAGAACAAACTAACAGCAAGGGACCTCTCTAACAAGTGTAGAAATGTCTGAGACCTGTTGGTCTCTCCCCACCTTTAGGATTCCTTGTAAAGCCATTATTTCTGGGATGCGACAGAGGGGACAGCTGTCTTTAGGCTGCAACAGTGGTAAAGGGCCAAGGGGAGCTGACAATTAGGGGTGTAAAGGACCAGTATCCTCAGAAGAAGGGGATCATTACTTGATTTTGCTTTGTCTTTTCACCAAGGCAAACCTGAATTGAGTGCTCTGCTGCCATTATTTTGATTTGCGCTGATATGTTTCTTCTAGATGTTATAGGCAGTTCAGCTTTACTGTCTGTCGCCTGTCCTGTCTCGATGGCATAGCATGAAGATTTACTCGTTCTTCAGGCTTATCCAGAGATCTGTAGATTGCAGTTAAATAACTGGAACTATTCTTGCATATTCTGAGAGAAGAGAAGAGAAAGAAGAATTTTGAGCAGTGTCCTCAGCTCTTCTCTGCATTTTAGCTAGGTTTTGCTAGCTAATATTTTCTGACTGAGAATTTTCACTGTTCTAAATCAGTGTTTCAAGACATGTGAGTTGTAGGAAGGATATGTTTTGTAAGGTGTAATTATCTCTTTTTTGCAGTGAGCTCCTCAATGCTGCTTTGATTGTGATACCTCCACATCGCCTGATTAAATCAAAGCCAGGTTAGAGCATTAGGATTAAGGACGTAAATTAATTGTAATTACATCAGAGCCAGCCAAATTAGCGAGTCATCAGTAATATAAGCAATGCTAAATGGCATCTAATTCTGTATAATAATTAATTGGGTTCTTCCACTAAATAAGACCCGACACATTGGTCCTTTATCAATCCACTAAAGGCTGGTTAGCCTTGGGTGCTTCTGACATGAAACAATTACAAAGGTTCTAAAAAAAAAGACCAACATGTTTTTCCCCATTTTCATTTTAAGTTCTGACACCCTGCATTTACAAGCTTCTCCTAGTTTCCTATTAATGAGGTCCTTCCACTCTTGGATTTCTCTTATTCTCCATGATTGTCATCCTGGATATCTGATTGCCAAAATTATGCTGCCCATAGAGCTTGGAGAGAAAGAGTCTAACAAGCTGGAAAAGGCAACCAGGAAATTTGACCAGAATGACCATTCAGGGGAGGGCTGATTTCTGAGGCAATATCAAAGCTGGGTAAATAAAGGTAAAAAGGAAACCTTTCTGTAGGGCAGTAAACATCAAGAAAGCAAGACATTATTTAAAGGAGCATCCAGTTACAGACTAAGGAACTCATAATTTAGGCTGCATATCAAGCAGTCTCTCTTACTCTTCTCCCCCCTCCTCCCCTTGATGGGGAGATATCTGAAAATTGGAATAAAACCTCAAGGGAAGTGGTGGGATCATCAATATGTAGTCTTTTGAAACCAGTCTAGAAAAAAAAACAACAATAGCAGACATCCTGTAGAGTGAAGTCTGAAATTTGCAGGTGGCTGGGCTAGCAGATCAATAGGTCTTTATCATTTCTAACAGCAGCAGTTCTGTTCCATATCTATTCTAGAGATGCTGCTGTTGGCTTCTTACCACTGGAAGTGATTTGTTTCTTGTTTGTGTGACAGATGAAATGCGCTATCTAGTCTCTCAGACCTGCATGGCTGCCCTCCTGCTGCTCCAAAACCTTTCCAATTACAGATCCTGCACAAAGGAAAACATATTAGCTGTTCTGAGATCTTGGATGTAGTCTGGCTAACCTTTGTTTGGGGCAGAACCTCAAGGGAAGCAAAGCAAACCCAAAACCACCTTTGTATTCTTCAGGTCCATTGAGTTGCCAGGAAGTAGCTTGGCATTGCTCCTAACAGTCACAGAGTACTTGATCAGTGTTTACCGTAATTCTGGGTGCTGTTGTACTGTAAATACTACATACTGCAAATCCTCCTAAATAATTTTCTGGTTATATCATGGGCAAATTGAATTCAACTGTTTCATTTTAAATTGCAACATTTAGTATCGGTGCCACATTTAGTGTCAGTGTTCTAGAAAAGTGGGTTTGGGCATTAAACCCTGAATCCCATCCTTCCTGGGTGGTTTTGCTTGGAAGAAGGCTTTGATTTGAAGGCTTTTGGGAGATTCAAGGAAAGTAGAAAGAGGAGGATCTGTAATCATGTAGCCTGTAGGGAATAGTGTCTCGACGCCACTTTTAGAGTATGTGAGATGGTACTTTTGTGACAAGTGCTGTGGAGTGTAGCACATTCTTCACCAGCTCTGCAAAGGTATAGGTTTTAGACGGACAGTCATTTTAAAAACTGGTCGTTGCCTCCAACATACAGCTTGCTTTCGTCTACCTGTTATTCAAGGTGAATTTACCCTTTGTGTCTGACTGCACTGAAGCAGATTAGGGAGTACTCACATATTCTTTTTGTCCAGCTAAGAAGCAAGAGAAAGGGAAAAAAAAAAATATTTAAACTGAGAATTAATCAGGGCAGCAAATTCAGCTCCAGAGAAGGACACTTGAGTGTGCCGTTATGTGCATTTTTGAATGAGGTGCCACATCGATAGGCTTAGCACAGTGTGCAAAGCTAACGGTCTGTATGACTTTATGGGTCAGGGGCTTTGTGTTTTGCAGATGTAAAACTACAAGCCAACATGTTTCTGCACGGTTCTTTATTGCCATATGTTTATCAAAGAGTGCCGTCTCTAAAGATAAAAATAGTGCCTCTGACTTTTAATGCAAGTTATACATTACTATTACTATTATTATTACTGTATGTCACTCTGCTTTTCTACAGAATTTTTTCCTCACCTTTCGAAACAGCTAAATTAAGATTTGATGGAAAAAGTAAATAATACTGAAAAAATACTTCCTATAATAAGGCATTCCTTGTCCAGCATCTGACATATGCTGTTCAGTGTCTGTATTTAAAACTAACATTCAAGCAGTTTTATTTTAAAATATTTCTGATGTGTTTTATTTTTTTCCTCTTAAATTATTTTTAACATAATTCAATGCTGTTGTGCCTTTCCTGTAATATTCCTTACGGAGAAGTCCTCTTCATGTTCACTTACGCTAGAGCAAGACAGGGTATCTTTGTAACACATTTGCCTAATCGTCAGATATCATGAATTCAGGAAAAATCATGACTGGGGTAAGACCTGCTCCTATTTGTTCTACACAATTTGCTCCAAAGATTGCTTGCTCCTGAAGTCACCTAAGAGGATCCTACTTTTAAAACCTGCCAGTGCTAGTTCTGCATGAAGTAGAGCCAGCGTTATGGGATTTTTATAAATAAAATCCAGTGACATTCATAGCCCTGTAATCAATTACTTGGCTACTTGGCCAAAGATCTGTTGTACTGTAAATGTTTATACACTCAGAGTGCCTCAAGGTCTGCATAATCATTTGGCATACACCATTTGGTCTACAAGTGTAGCGTGGCCTTGCTTACAAAATGTGTTCATGAAGGCAACTGGTAGCAGCATACTGCAATGTTCACGGGGTAATGGAAACGGTAAATTTAGTCCTGGCCCTGACAGAATAGGTGAGTAATCTGAGAATCTTTTAACCAGAATGTTTTCTACTGAAATATATGTTCCTATGGAAACATGTGAATGGAAAGATATGGAAATATGTGCAGACATAGACACATCTATACTAGAAAGTATATTTTTCTAGATTTTATTAAAAATCTTAAAAAATTGATCATTGAAATTCATACTAATTGAAAGACTGGATGCCCTGTGTTAAATTATGAGAGATGCTGTTGCATACATGTTTGGGAAAGACAATATGAAAGGAATAAAAAGGTTCAGCTGTGCTGCACAGCACAAGAGTGAGAGGAAAGAAGAAAAAAAATCATCAATAAAGAAGATTCTACCTCCAAGTCAGATTTATTAGTGCTCTCTTGGCTTGCTAGCTGCCTCCTTTGTTTCCAGTGCTACGCTGCCACAAGAACTGTCTTACAACTACTTGCAAAATGAAGAAAAGGTTTGCTATGTTAAAACTATATTCATGTGGCAAGTTCTCAAAATTTTCTGTCACACAATATAAAGCTCCAAAATTGACAGCAAAAATCTCTTGCTTTTTAAAACATATCTCTTGATTTTTTAACTAATGCTTATTGACATATGGGGTTACCAATTTCAAGCAATTGCATTATAACAAAAAGATATTCAGAAATTTTGAAATTAGTGTGAACTCAGCTGATTTGAAATCTCACGGTCTCAAGAATTAGTTCCTTTGAGGTATCTTCCTGTTAGGGCCAGGCTGGAATTCAGCTGAGCTGAAGCATGAAAGCTTGTTTCACAGACTGTTTGTAGTAGGAAGTACAGAATGTTTGATTGCTTCGTCAGGATTTTTAACAAATGAAATAATCCTGTTAATAGGACACTGGACAAGAACTATTGAATAAAGAGAAAAAAAATTTTAAAGATCTAAAAGCCAGATTTTTGAAGGTATGACATTTTGAAAGGCTGGATTTGCAGAAGGGACTTGGATTCAGCACTCTAAAAACTAACTTGCAAATGACTGACATAAAGCCAAAAGCATAGGCCCAGAGCCTCAAGGGGCTTCAAATACGTGATGCTGAATGCTACTCGTCCCAAGAGTACAATCCCTTCTCTACTGCAGCTCAAGCATCTTGTTCTTCATAGATGTGTGTAATGAACATGCTGTTTCTACTCATACCTAGAACTTCCTCCATTTTTTAAGAATGGAACTATTAAATGTCTGTCTTATGGTTAACCCATTCAGGATTCTCACACTGCGCTTTTCTCCGCCTACATTCGCAACACGTTGTTTGTTAGAAGCACTGAACAAAACAAATGTGCACTGCTAGGAATGAATTCCAGGCAAAAGAGCGAAGTCATGTTCCTTTTCTCTCAAAAACACACTAAAAGGAAGAGCGATCGCTGTACCCTTTCATGTAGTGCTTAAAAAGAGGTTAAAACTACCGAGTAAAATGGATGAAGAATTTATGTCCTTCTGTGTTCTGTGGGTTAGTGTACATGTTCGGAGTAGGTCAGGTGCAAAAGATGAAGGAAAAACAACTGATTTGTAATTTTTTTCTGGGACTTATGTAGGAGATCAGGTAGTTTACCTGACAGTGGTTATGGCTTTTGGCAGTGCATAAAAAATTATGTGTTTCTCTGCTAGTCCAAGGTTTACAGGAAACTTTGGTGGTTTTGAAATGTATTTGTCGTAGGGTTAGATTGGAATTGAGGGGTTTTAAATTTTATTTGTTTTTTACATATGCATCCAACAGAAGTAATTGATAACCTGCCAACCTGCCCTTAAGTGGGGTTTTCAGGCACTTCAGCTATTGATTTTTGTAGGCAGCAGACATGTATGTGCTTACACCCTTTGGAAACCACACCTAGAACCTCTGAAACCTTGCCCTTCAAATTGCCAAAATTGCTTTGGGAAAGAGGATTCCAGTTCCTGGTCAAAGAAACAAATATAATCCCTAGGATTTACAGTACGTAAACACCTTCTCCTTTACCGTTCCTAAAAGCTTTATTCCTCCATTGGCACTTTCTTTTTGTACCATGCCAAGCACCAGGTTTTAATCGTGAATACTTTGTTGTATGAGGAAAAGAATACTCGCTTGTCATTGGTTGCAGAACCTAAAAAATCAT
Source organism: Xenus cinereus (assembly GCA_025774025.1). Lineage (NCBI taxonomy): Eukaryota > Metazoa > Chordata > Aves > Charadriiformes > Scolopacidae > Xenus > Xenus cinereus. Next base: position 14,211,438 of record JAOXJK010000002.1, on the reverse strand, counting down.
CTCTAACTTAATAACAATTCTTCAAATAATGTAGAATCATTTTATGTTGGTAAAAGAAAGTACAGTATATGTCCAAGTTTTGTGATAATTCCAATATAAATAAGTAGAGCATCAAAGCTTGAGTTTACTGTGGTTCACTGTATTTTATTCCAGTGTTAAATACCTGTCCTCCCGGCAGTAGAAGCCTGTTTCTTGGCATCAAACTGTGCCTACACTAGCACAAACAACTAGTATTGGGAGGAATAACAGTAGTGCCTTCTGATTCAACCTTGGGAGGCCTGGGCAAATTGCCACAGATTACATTTTAGCAAGCCAGGTAATAAAAAAATGTTTTTTCAGGTCTGCAATATCTGAACTTTAGCAGTTATTGTCCTGCTCTTAACAATGAAATGGAAAAGGCTTGTTATTCTAACACTTGGATTTCAGGTGCCTGTCTTTTCATTACCATGGAAATTATAGCTATGAGCAATATCATTTTTAAAAAAAAGGGAAATGCATATTTCTGAGTTTCAAATGGCTCCTTGAATTACAACACTTCAAGAAATTTCTCTCTTTGGTTCAAGATAAATTCATTTTATATATAAGCAAAGAGAGATATTACATTAATGTAAATAATTGACTATGCATAACTAAGGCTACCTTACACTTACCCTCACTTTGAATCATCGTCCATCTGGTTATCTTAAAAAGTTTTGTAACCCTAAGTCTATTTCACACCACCTGAGACATTTAGGACACACTTTACAGAAGCTTGGGTGAAGTGGCTTGCTCAGATTCATACTGGTCAGTAGCAAAATAAGGAATAGAATCCTCTAGTCCTCACTCCTAGACCTGAAAATCCTTTCACTTTGTGGCAATTTTATTTCACAAGGCAGTATATACGTGAAAACTTGAAGCCCTAAATTTTTTAAACGAATAAAATCATACTTAATAGTTGTGGTGTTGGAAGGGATGAATCATGGTTTGCAGACACTGTATTATTGAGTTTTTTCCCCTCATTACTAACATTCTCTTGGGACAGGCTTGCCTTATACATATTCAGATGTGACACATCCCACATGGTCCTTCAATTTAAACCACATTTTTCTTCTCTTCTTTCTGCACCATACTTGTTTTGTACATAATTGTGTACAATAACGAATTTAAGAATTGTCGCTGCAAATTGGGATTATTAACAGAAGTGAAAGCTGCAGGGACGTGTCTCATATATTGCTTCAACCTTTCGCTTTCCAGATGTTTCCCTCCTAAAAGGTAGTAGAACCTGGTCCAGTGGGAGTCTTTTATTCCCGGATGGGAAAGGAATTTGAACTGTTGTTTGTTACTATGTGCTGTATGACTGTTACAAGGTGAAATGTAAGAAAGAGGGAATCCCACAAAAAATCCTGTTGGATGCATTTTTGTTTTGTGAATGGTTGAAGCAAAGGAGATGGGAGGGGAAGCTTTCAGATTGGGGGAAAGTTGTTCATGGAGTGAAAGAGCTGTGATAGATCTCAGGAAATTTGCTGTCTATTCGTGCTTCCTGTTATTGTAATCTTGGGAAAGTGACTTCATCTGTATATGCCTCCTCTGCTGGTGTGTAGAGTGGAGATAACCACTTATTTTGTCTGTCTTGCCTGTTTTGTGCCTAAGCTTACTGGGGAAGAGACACTTATGCTATGTGTTTTCTGAGGAGAAGACTCTTCAGTAGGGTCCTAATCTCACCCAGGGTATCTGAGTATTTCTAGTTGTGACAAAAATAATAAAAACTCTCCAGATTTCTGTAGGGCTACACATTGTGTTTTATAGCTGACTGTGTTATACTCTTCTAAGGCCAGAAACAGACGGTGTAGTTACATATGGAGGCTATAAAGGAATCCTGACGTATTTGGTGCTTAATTTTTTTCCCTTGTCACCTAAGACTTTACATTGTTTATGAAAAGTAGGTGGGATCAGAAGGCTGCATGCTACGTATGTGCACAGAACATCATTGCGCTCCCCGGCTGGGTTTTCCTCAGGTTAGGTACTTTTAGGAGTCTTCCTGCTCCTCCTTATGATAAGGTGCACAGCCGCCATTAGCATAAACGAGAACTGCATGCACACTTGGAGGAGAGAATCCATGCCTCTGGGCACATTTAATTGCTATCAGACCAAGACGTCCGCATAACACAGGGTATGCGTAGAACATGGTAATGAAACTGAGAGGCAAAGGACTTGTTTAGGAAGGCGTGTACATTGCTCTGTGGGGAAGCTCTGCAGAACTTTGAAATCTCTGCCAACATGGAGAGAAGCATAGACGGCAGGCAGGAGGAAATGTCATGTTTGGGGAGCACACAGGCTATAGTACGTCTGTAACTGATAGTTTGGATTTCCTTTGTAGTATACAATCAAGACGTGCTGCTGAGAACGATTAGCTGCAGAAGCAAGATGCTAACTTTTTTCTTTAAATCGCTTTTCCTTCCTGCATGAGGCTTGGAGGTTGCTGTGCTGCCTCTGACTTTCCAGTGACCTTGCATTAGGTTGTACTGAAGAGGAATAAACTGAGTGAAGGCAAGATTAAAAGGCGTATCATTATATTTGAGGGAGTGGAAATTGAGTGCTAGGAAAGTGCAGAAGGGTCTAGTGCCTGTGCTCCAGTCCCGGCTCTGACTTCCTCTCTAACTAGTTTGATTCACGTTAGATTCCATTCTTCAGAGTAAAGCAAAATTTTATATTTTTCTTTTTAATTTTTTCTGTCCCACGAAGTACAGTATGACTTTTCCCAAATAAGGACTGGATATAAGCATATGATTAGCAGCAAAAATTCAAGCAGATCATTGATTTCAGGTACTGAGGGAGATGGCTTCTTAGGGAATACTCGTTTCCTTAAAATATTTTTCTGGATAAAAGGGAGAGTGTTGAATTAAAGAGTTAGGGACAGTCCTTATATATGGCTACACTATGGGACCTGTGTTCTGGGAGATGAGCGTACCCAGAAGTATTGGGCTATGCCAAGTTTCTCCTGAAGATGTCTGGAGTTAAGGACTTCACTAGATCAAAAGATTGAACCTTATACAATAAAGTTGAATACAGAGAAATGAATATAACTTGTTCTAAAGTGCTTTAAAGACTTCTCTGTCTGTCATTAGAAAGGTTGGATCACCTCTTATGTCACAGGTGCAAAGGTATCCTAACTAACCTAAAAAACAGGGACTTTTCAGCCATAAGGAACATGTTTCAGCCCCAGTGTGCTGCCCTGAGGCCTCTGTACAAGTAGGAAGAGGAAGACACAACTGTGGCCTCTCCACACGACTGTGACTTGTGGCCACGCTGAAAGCTGTAGGGCCGGTGGCCATTGATACTAGTTAGAGAAACCTTTTGGAAGCTGTAATTTATACCATTTATGTTCAATGCACACTTGATCTATGAAGTGAAGGTAAACGAAGGCAATTTAGATTCACCCGTCCATAAAATAGGTCACTAAAGAGCTGGTTTAATATGGCACTAGTAAGAAAATAGGTGTGATGAGATAATGCTGGAATGTGATCAGATGAATGTATATAGTTTCATGTAAACAATGGAAGCAGCTTTTAGTGGAATTTTGTAAAGAACGACAACGGATCAACAATGAGCCAGTTTCTAGACCTTTTAATGAATACACGGTGTTTGATATTGGGAATGGAAGTCTGCATATGCCTGTAGCTGATTTCTAATTAAAGGATAGAAGGTTCAGCTGAAGAGCAGAACTAAGAAACGTGCATTCAAAGCATTAGGAATAGCCTACTCATTTAGTGAAGCATTATTGTACTTCTATCTCTTGGATATCTCCTTAGTTTTCTGAAGTTAAATATGATACATATGGGAAATAGATTGAAGTACATTAATTGCCTTATTCATCACATCATTAAAATTATAGGTCTTGCTGCGGACTAGCTGCAATGTCTTATTGTGTTTCTGGTACACATCATTAATAAAAGCACTCCTGCTAGTGGTATGCAAAATGTACTTTCTAAATAACTGTACGGCGATTTGGGGCTCACTTATGCAACATATTGCTACAAACTATTGTAATACCCCTGGCACTCGCTGAAACTCATTGGGCTAGTGATGGAATTAATGAGGCTGGCGGTGCTGCAGTATGCTGAGCACGCTCCCCTCCTTCCCTGCTCTTTGTCTGCGGCGAGGCTCTTGTCTTTCAGAGCTGGCTGCCGCTCTGTCTCCAGGGCTGAGCCTGGGATCAGATAATGAACAGCATATCAGTGCGGCGGAGGGGGTAGGGGGTGATGGGAGAAGACTTATTATTCCTTCACTCTCAAACAAAACAAAATCATTGAACTGTCAGGGTCATTAAGGACCCTGGGGTTGTCATGGAAACGACCTTTGGGGGTTTATGGCTGTTAATGCATGAGTGACTGTCTGTATTATACGTGTGTGGAAGGGGTCACCGTTTTCTTGGTGGCTTCTAAAAAAAGCTGGATTGGATGGCTAATGTTCAGAAAGGAATCTCTGTGCTCCATGGTGTGACTAACTATTTTGAATGTAGCAGGCTTTGAAGGGGGAGGCGGGAATGAAAAGCTTTACTGACAAATATTTAGACAGAAACATAATTACTCTTGAATTTTGTTTCAGTAGCAATGCAACTTTATTTCCAAGTTGCAGGAAATAAAGTCAGATTCCCTCATCTTTTTAGGACATTTAAAAAAATAAACCACCCAAACAAAACAAAAAACAAAACAGTGAAAGCAAATACTTTTGCATCAGATTATTTCAGGATAGCAACACAGAGCATTACCTAGGAACTGACAATAAATTTTAAAGCTGTGACAGCCAGAGAGAAAAAAAGTTAATGTATACAGCTAATATAATCTTCCTCATACAACCTTGGGCAATTCATTTAACTGTTGGTCCTGTTAAAGTCAATGAAAATTGTCAATTGACTTCCAATTTTTAATAACAACGTTTGTTGAAAATGAAGGATATTTGATTTTAGGAGCATGATTTTAAGGCTATAAGTACCTAGAAAGAGAAGTTATGATAAAAGTACACCAAACATCAATTTTGCCTAATTTTTTTACACTGTCAACTAGAAGTCATTCTGGAATTTTGTTTTATCATCTGCTCTCTACTGGCTGATTAACAATGAGACAGTTATACTTCAAATTTCATCAGAGACTACGGCACTTGTTTCTGTATGAAGAGATTAAAGGGGGAGGGGGACAAAAAGGCAGCAAAGCAGGGATAATATTAATGATTCCCTTTACAGGCAGTGAGGATAACAACCACCCAGAAGCCAGAAAGACTAAGGATGAGGAACATTGGTAGTAATTTTTTTTTTAATTATATTGCACTTAATATCTATTTGGTTTGACTTTTCAAATCTTTATCCCTGCAAAAAGTTCTGTGTTTACAGCATATTGACAAAGGAGCTGGATTCTTCTCCCCACCCCTTCCACCCCCCACTTGTTAGATAAATGAGCGTGATTGGCAGATTAAAACTGGAGGTTGACTTTTACTTAACCCGTGCAGTAGAGGAGGAAGCCTAGGTTTGCCCATGATGAATTCAGTACCCTTGATTTCACTAATTTTTTTTTTGAGTTGTCTCAGGAAAATCACATCGTCTTTCTTGACTCTCACCCATCCTTTGTAAAGTAGAAATATTCACACCTCTGTATTTCGTACACACCTTTTATTAAAGATCATAAGCTACTTGGGTAATAACATCAGAAGACCTGCATGAATAATCCCTGACAGCACGGTCAATAGCAGGATGCTAAAGATGGCCTTATAACCTGTCTTCCCACCTATTTGTGCAGCCTCAGAAGTTTCTTAGAGTGGTTGGGCACAGCAAATACAATGACAAAGTTGCTGAAGATCATAATCTTATTAGTTGTGCTTGGTGTATTTCAGATATTCTACTTTCTTGTAAGTGCACTGGTTACAGCACATTTTTGTTAAACAGATTAAGATAAAAGAATATCACTGAATCTGAGCTACAGTTGAAGTGAAGTAGTTAAAGGAACTGGTTTTATGTTGATGGTTGTGTTGAAAATATTTAATTAAACTAAGGAAAAAAGGTGTTTGAAGAGAGCCTTACTAGACTTTCTTTCCCCAGACTTTAGGGATCTCTATATGTCAACTGCTAATGTGGGATTTGAGGTTTTCTGGCCAAAATTTTCTTCAGTGTTGTCTTGCATTTTTAAATATTCTTGTACTGAAAGAAAAATAAATTGTGAAAGCTCAAGATTGAATTTAGTCTGGCTCAGCGTCAAATTTCTTAGAATCACAGGATACCAGGTTGGAAGGGACCTCAAGGATCATCTGGTCCAAACTTCCTTGACAAAAGCACGGTCTAGACAAGGTGGCCCAGCACCCTGTCCAGCTGAATCGTAAAAGTGTCTGATGTTGGGAAATTTGCCACTTCCCTGGGGATATTATTGCAATACCTGATTATTCTCAATGTGAAAAATTTTCCTTGTGTCTAGTCGGAATCTCCACAGGAATAACTTGTACTCATTACCCCTCGTCTTTTCCATGTGACTTCTTGTGAAAAGGGAGTCTCCACCTTCTTTGTAGCGACCCTTTAAATACTGGAACATGGCAATAAGATCTCCCCCAAGCCTTCTTTTCTCAAGGCTGAACAAACCCTGTTCTCTCAGCCTTTCCTCATACAGCAGGCTTCCAAGTCCTTGGGTTATCTTTGTGACCCTTCTCTATCCTCTCCAGCCTGTCCACACCTTTTTTGTATAGCAGGGACCAAAACTGAACAAATTATTCCAGGTGTGTCCTGACAAGTGCTGACTACGGTGGGATAATGACTTCTTATCTCTGCCGGTGATGCCCTTGTTGATGCAACCCAGCATCCTGTTGTCTGTCTTTGCCACAGCAGCACAGTGTTCACTCACATTGAGCTGCAATATATTCCACTCAGATTTTAGTTAGTAAGCCAAATTAAGTTTAGTAGGAGAGTTTCAGTAAAAGACTCACCAAGGGTAAAATTTGAATCAGGAGAAATTAGTTAGAGCCGCAGCTGGTGCTGGTGTAAACTGGTTTAACTCCATTGATTTCTCCTGAACTGTGCTCATTTACACCAGTTTAAGTTCTTCATTGCTATTGCACTTTCTTGGCAGCCCAGGGGGAACTTAGCACAGGACTACCACACAAACCAACCAAGTTCAAAAAAGTAGATTATATTAATTTTCTTCCTCAGTCTACAGGGGTTACTTTTGTAATTACACCAGGTTCTGAAACGCCCTTAGATTTGTTCAGTGCCAGGGAATCTGAATTTACATCAAATGCTGCATAATTCATATGGCATGGACAGCAATTATGAGTTAATTGAGGGGTGTAATGTTTAAAAAAAGACACGTTATGAAGAACATCAGGAATGATGGAATGAAAAAAGGCTTTTCAGCCCATTGAGACTCGTTTCTTTTAATATTGTTTTCTTTAAAATGCCACTAATTGTCTTTTGAAGGATGCAAGAGAACCCTAAATTCTCTGCTTCTGTACCATTTCTCGGTCAGGCAGCATGTAAGACACTATTCTTTTTGGAATATAAGTAATTCCAATGTCAGGTATGAAATGAATATTTTTCATTTTACCCACTGTTTTGAAATGTGTGCTTGATCATCTCTCAGCAGCAGCCATAATCTTAAAATCAGATATATTTCAATTAATACAGTCCTCTTGATCCTTTCTCACCTTTCAGATTATAGGGATTAAGTACTATAAACTATCTGTATTGTCATTGCTTTTGTTCCAACAGTCAACGGAGTCATCACTTAGATTCTCTGTACCTTCTCACATGCTATAATATCTACTTTTGTACAGCTGGCTTGAATGGTTCACTGGTAATCTGAACAGAGTTTCTGGCCTGCTTCCATGCCTTTGAATAATGAGGACATTTAACACTGTTAAGAAAATGTTTGTGTTTTGCATCTCAAGTGTTACTTTGCCGACATGCGCTATAGGGGAAATCCACCTCACCCACACAAAGCCAATGTCATCAGGCTTTCAAATAGACTCTTAGTAGCGGGCGGGAGATGAAATTCAAACATCCCAATCTATAGGCAGGTCACAACAGGGTTATAACAAAGGATCTTGACATCTGTTTTTTCATTCTTGAGGGTGGAAAAAAAGGTTGGGGCCACTCTGTGCTACTGGGCTGGTCCCTAGGATTCCTTCCTCGAGTTGCCTCCCTCCTGCCTCTGCCATGCCAATTACTCTGGTCTGAAATGAAGTTCCCACTTGTAGCATGCAGGATGTGTGAATTTACATAGTTTACCAAATCATAATATCCTACACTGCTCTATTGTCTGCACAAGCTGATAGGAAAGGCCTTTGTTTTCATATGAACCCTCTGAACCTACTATTTAACAAAACACCACTCTTAACAACTGGAAACAAGTGCACGTTTATTTTTAAAACTTGCATATGTGACAGAGTCAGTTTTTGTCCAACAGGAACAGAATAAGACGGACTGGGCCCATTTCAAAAATTACCTGTCAATTTCTAAAGAGAATTTTGATTTTTTTAAATTTTAATTTGCATTGAAAATGTTCACAGAAAACAATATGGAAAAGTGTACTTTTCAATTCAAATATTGGATTTTTTTTCAAAAGCCCATTTAAAATACGTGATTTACCAAAATCCTGTGAAATAACAGTTGAAACATGATGTGATAGTCAATAGAGAATTTATCCACTCAGCAATGGAATATACAATTGCAAGTATTTGTTATGATAATTTGAATGACTTTTCATCTAAAATATATCAGATCAATAAGTCCACGCTGAAAACCAGGGGTAATTCCTTCATCTATGTGAGAATAAATCAGTAGCAGGGGAAACAAAATGGCTAAATTGCCTGTATGAGTTCTATGGTATAAAACATTCCCTCCAGTGTAGCTGCGTGCGGTACCGCCTGTGAGGCAGCAAAAGATGAAGTATCTGTTTCTGTCAGAAGACTTGTTGGATACACTTGGAAGACTCAGGAGCTGAGGAGCAAAGGAGATAGGAGGCACCTCAATTAGCTTAATTTAGTAGTATCACCACGTCACACAGATGGATAATTATTTCATCACTGTTAGTGATCCATGCAAAGCAAAGGCCAGTGGTAGCTGCCTGAAACACAAGTGGGTCGACTCTCACTCATCATCAGGCTCTGCAGGATAATTGCCTAGGACAGGTCATGGGAAATTTCTCTCTCACCCTATTTCTGTACTTCTCAAAATTCTCTTCACTTATCCTGAAAAAAAAATTAATTTAGGAGCCAGTGTTTTTACTGTACTCTTCAAAGTCATTCACAGAAATTCTAAATGCCACCTATTTTAGTTCAAAGCCCCAAGGCATCCTGATGCCTACCCATTTTTTTCTCCCTAACATGAGTGTTTTCTTTCCTGTTATTCCCTCCAGTACAGTACCTATTTCTTACCAAGATTTTTATCTAAACTCACCCCTTGGTTCCCAGATTTCTCTAATAGCTTGTCTGAAGACAAGGGGGATGTGGTAGTTCTAATCTTTCTGGCCTTCAGTACAGCATTTGATACGGTGCCACATGGGAAATTATTGGTGAAGGCAGGCAAGATGGGGATTAGTGCAAGAACTGTAAAGTGGATAAGGCACTGGCTAAAAAGAATTAACAGAGGGTTGTGTTGAAAAGGGAAGTAAGGCTATAGGCAGGTAGGTCCTCAAGGACCACTCTTAGGACTAATCTTAATATTTTCATTAATGACCTGGGCACAGAAAATAGACATGAGGTAATGACAGCTGATGAAGAGTGGATAAGGGAGACATCGTCTATAAGCAGGAGGATAAGAGTGTCACAAAAGAATTGGATGCTGATCTGTATTAATAGAGGTGGGATTTAATTTATTGTTTAAATTGTAAAGCAAGAATTCATACTGTAATCTAGAAGGTATACAAATGTGAACTATAAGGGAAGGAAAAATTGTTGGACTTTTAGTTGATCACAGTAGAACCAGTGGAATACAGTTGTGGAAAAAGAGTGATCTGAGGGTATGTCTGATAAAATAATTCATATGGAAAACACTGATAGCATTGCTGTAACTTCAAGGAAGATTTCCTTCGGAGTGATGGGTACATTGGTCTCAAGCAAGAAAGATGATTTGAAGTTGTAACAGAAAAGGTTTGCTGGGATGAACACGGAAATGTGTATCCTACTCCGTAAAAGAAGGAAAAAAGTTTGATTTGTTCAGCCTAATAAAATGATTGCTCTTTCTGCTACAAGGAAAGGTCGGGAAAGAAAAAGGACTATTTGTCTTTAAAGGTAACACTAATATAAATACAACTGGGCATCATTTGTTTTAGAAATTAGAAAGACTATTCTGAGGCAATTGTTCTAGAATAGTAAAGGGATTAAGAAACTTTGGTGGCTTTCAAATGAGGCTGGGTTGCTTTCTGTTTGCTTATAGACTCATCTCTGAAACAAAGTCCCTTCCTCTTTAAGATCAGCCCTATAACATCATCCTACCAACACAAAGACTACTCATGTGAAGTCATCAGGAGGGTTAGCAAACTAAAACTCTGAATTTCTGTGTAGTAATAGTTTCCTTTACTAGATAGAAGTAAGAGAGATAATTTACAGCTGTAGTTAAGGTATGGCTCAAATAGATATTCTGTTTTATAAACCCTATCATATTGACAAGAAAAAAAAGGGGAATGGGAGAAGGAATGAAGGTTAGATTCTGAGAAGTCATTTAGAATAAATATTTTAATTATTATGCTAAATTGATGTTATTTATTCTCCTTATTGTTGTTACTGCGTGACTTAGAATGCCAGTGAAAACATCATGCCTGTGTGCAGAACAACGGAAAATCAGGGAAAGTATTCACTAAGATGAGAAAGTGTGAATTGTTTTCTTGTAATAAATATAGTAAAGCAGTATTAGAATTTGTAAAATGGTACCTATTTTGTTCTAAGGAGTGGTTCATTTCTTATACTTACAGCTTCCAGCCCTTGTCAGGTCCTCTCTGGAGCTGCCATGTTGGTGCTTTCAGTAGTGGCCAGTACTGGAGGCCTGATAGGCCTGGCTGGGCTGACTTGTTTAATAACTAGATTTGTTCAGCACCCGAGCGTGGTTCTTGCATCATAGATACTTTCCTATTTCAGTGAGGAAATTTGAACATTTCTCTTTAATTTTCTATTTATAAACTGTAATGAAGACTGAAAATGGTGGTGAGATGCTAAGACAAACATAGGACTAGTGACAAAAAATAGCTAATCATCTTATTCTAATTCAGTGGCTATAATAATGGTTTGTGAGGTCTTGAAGAATGGTGAGACTGGATAAGAGCCTTGAATGTCTTTAGCAAGGAAGGACTGGTGCAGAAAGCAATGATTTCAACGGACACTGATTTTGAGCTGTTACAGCAGCAGTTTTTTTAAGAGTTTTGTGTGTTGTTTGCTCCTATGCTAAGCCAGCGTATCTTGCTGATACTTTTTCTTTCCCTTTAAAATCATAGCATCCTTCAACTTTGGCCTCACAAAACCATCAAGCAAATACGTGGGGAAATTCTAATAAAATATATTTGAATTCATACCCTTATCTAGAAATCTGCTTGCGTTGAGTCCTAGTCTGTATTCTGTTGTGAAGAACACAAAAGGGATTGTCCATGACAATAGGGAGTAAAGGCTGAGTTGCATGGATTAAACCTCTTCCTGTCCCCCATGAGGATAACAGATGGACTCTTTTCTTTGGACTCCCTTGCTGTTTTGAGTCCAGGCAGCAGGGTTATCCCTCTGGCATCAGTCCAGTCGGTAGCAGCGGGTCAGCTGTGAGAGGGAAACAGGGCACACTCCCTCACTGCACACAGACAGCCTTGCTTGTTCACTCGGAGCCAGCGACCAAAGGCAGCCCTGCTGTGTATGACAAAGCACATCACCCCCTGAGGTCCAGGTCTCGGAAGGAGAACAAAAATGAGATCACCGTCCTTAGAGGTACCTTGGCTGAGTGCGAGACTGAAAAGGCAGAAACAGTATGAATGCAAAAGGCTAGAGAAATGTCTTCAGCAGGAGGATAAGTGTGGAATCTCATCAGCATTCCTGAGCTCAGTCCTCTCCCTAGGGCTCATACTGGACTGCTCATGAGAAAGGAAGCTGTTCAGCCAACCTGTTTAATCCCTTCTTCTGGGTAGTTCAGAGAAAAGTGTGGCCCAGGTGAGAAATAATGGAGTTTTGTAAAGGTGTATCTTGTCTTGGTGCCTGATCTGGCTGGTCACTGAATGCTGAGTGCATGGTGCAGGATGGACCAAAGACATTGCTGTTTAAAAAACCCATATTGATGATATTTTCCATATCGTATTCGCTTTCAAGGATTCAGAAGGGATACCCACATACCTGATATGTACTAATGACTGGGTTTAACTTAGCTAATAGAAGCAGTAATAATTTAATCAGAGTAACTTTCCATCAAAACTATTAGCTTAGAAAAAAGGTAGATCAGGACATTATGCATTACTAGACCAGCATGCTAATAGGGCTGTACTCTTTCTGCTGAGGCTAACTCACTCGCAGCCAGCTCAGATTATTTGACACAGCACTGCAAGATAATATACTGTAGCATCTTAAGGATCAGACCAGTCTTTGAACTGTAGAGATGGTGACTTTAGTGTGCATAAAATTCAGTAATAAATTCCTATTCTTATGACTTCATTAGCTGAATCATGTGAAAGACGTGCCTTTGAAAGAGGGCAGGTGTCTGTTTTAGTTCTGAAGCACCATGCCATCAATATAAAACACAGTACAATGAAGTCAAAACTTCCCTGAGGATGATATCCAGCAACACTGATTCATTAACTCAAGCCTCATACTGGATGGGAAGAGATTAATACAGTAAGAACAAAGGTGCCAGATGTGTAGCTTCTTGGTCGTCTTTTAAAATCTATGCATTAAAGACCAAAGTTAAAGGCAAAGTTTGATATTAATTTCTTAAGTCTCAGGAAAAGACTTCTGGCTGGTTTCCTTTATGTGTTGTATTATTAAAAAAGACTTACGTAATTAAACGTATTTGACATAAAACAATTTATGTAATTAGTTTATAAGGATGAATGTTGTCCTCTTGGGGCAAATAATAGAGGTTTCAAGCCTCGAACAGACATGGCACATGCTTACCTTTACATATGTGAGCAAACATTGAGAACAAACAGAAATATCAAAGTCCTCTGATGAATACATTTCTTCAGGGCAGAAGCTGAGACCCGATCATCCTCAACAAATCAGTAAAGTTCCTCTTTGAGAGCAGAGGCCAAACTTTCAATTAGGTGGTGGGGCCATGGCCTATGGCCTCGCCTTATTAATGTAGTTTCTATAGATATTAATTTGGAGTGGGTGGCAAGTTTATGTGCAGAGTAAATTATCATACTCTGTCTGTCTAGCTACAGAATTCAACTCTGTTATCAAGTCTCTTCACTGAGGACATTATTTCCTATTTTCAGGGTGGTTCAAAATAATATAAGCATCAAATAACTAGGAAATAGGGTTTATGAGTAGGAATAATATAAATGGCTTGATACAAACATTGTTTTAATTCAAAATATAGTAAATAACGAACTAAACTGTGATAATGTTTTTTGATTTTTTTTTTTGTTTTGCAATGTATTTTAAAATATACTGGCTTTGCTGTACCTGAGCAGGCTGGTTGTATAGAAATCTGGTGCTTTAATATATGCCGCAGTTAGTAGAGCCGTAACGACTGAGCAGCTCTGGGTCCCCGTCAATAAGACCGTGGGCTGGGAGCTCAGTGGGACGAGGATGCTGAATGGTGCATTGCTTCCTGCTTCTGCGGGGCTCCTGGGCCCCAGCGTGGTTTGAAACTGTACAACTGTGCAGTGCCCCTGTGGGGTCACGAGGCTCACGAGAATGTTAAAATAATCCAGTAACAGGCAGACTGCTAAAGAGCGCAGTGCCAGCAAACAGGTGACAGGTTCACGTGTGATTTACATAGAGTATTAATTGATTAACCCTGAGAGCCCTGTGGGTGATTATTCCACTGATGAGCAATTTCTCGTGCTGATTTGTAGACCCTTGCTTTCCTCTGGCTTGCTTCCAAGTGCCCTGAGCATCATTCCTTTGATGCTCTTCCTACAGCCTAAAGATGTCCCAGTCCACTCTTGGTTTTCTGCTGCTTGTGACCTCCATGGTCCGGGCTAACCACAGGCTTGCTCCGTGAGAGAGCATTTGGGATGGAAGCCAGAGGTGTTGTGGCCAAGCCCCAGAGTGATCTGGCCAGAGGTCCTCCCACCACGGGCTCTCCTACTTGTGTGTGGGAAGAGTTACAAAACAGATGGAGAGCAGATCCTCCTGGTTTTGTTCTCATGAGAAGTAGCAGACCTCTCTGAACATAGTACAAAACCACAACAGATTGCTCCTGTGAGCAGTTGTGAGGGTCTGAAAACTTCTGTGAACAGATGCTATTTTATCGTACCAGCTAGTTTTAGGCTGGCCCTGGTACCTGTCTGGTTTTTTGTCTTTCAAAACACTAATTGAAAGTTAGTCTTTTCCACAAAATTCAAATGGAGAAACATTACAAGTGACTTGTTTTTCAAGTTCCTGAAAATAAAGGTGACTGAGAGATTTGCCACTTAGTATTTCTTATTTCACAGCTTGATTTTAGAATGTCTTACGTGACAAAATGAGAAAAAATTTGAAAAATGAAGGTATTATAATAGAAATAAATGGTGAGTATTTTTTCTCGGGTAATGTTTCCTTTAATTTCCTAAGGTATGCTGGATTGCATGTTAATGTAACCAGATATTCAATATATTCCAGGTCTTGTTATTATAAGTGTAATGATTTACCCCGATAATTTGCTCCCAGTATGTAATAGTGCTTATATATATATGGGTGGGTTAGAGCTAATTGCCACACAGATCTTTTTATTAGGGCTATAGAGATTAGTAGCCCACACAAGTTTATGAAAAAAAAAATATACATTTACAAGCATGCTGATCTGATTAAGTCTGAGAACAGTCATTCTGAACATAAGTACGCTTAAATCTGTAAATAAACACACTTTTAAAAGAGTGTCTTTTTAAGGAATGTCTTCCATTGGTTTCCTTTGTGAAAGGGCAAACTGTTTTTCAGTTGGTAGTTTTATACAGACGTATTTGCATTTTAATTTTTTATAGAGTAACATTCATCCCAAGAAGAAGCATCAGTTGTGTTTTTGTGTGTGTGTGTGCACGATTCCCTAGCAGCATGGATTTGCAGTTGTAATACATTACACAGTCTGTGATATCATCTGCTCTTGAATCCACCTATAAGATCCTGAATTTCTGTTGAAGACATATTATTTATTTATTACTATAAAATTTATTTATTATTATAATTCCTGTTTCTTTATACTGTAATCCTTTCTCCTTGTCTCAAATTTTGACTTATACTACCCATTTGGATGTCCTTTGTTGAGCAGAATTCACTCAAGTGTTTTTGTGCTTCTTCCTGTGTATTACCTTTTTTCTGTTTCAGACTTTATTCTGGAAAAGGCATATATATGTACATTTTATGCACAGAGAGAGCTTTCCTTTTTAAAATCCTGTTAAACAGTTTGTCTAGGAACCTGGATTCTTCACTGAATTTCACTGAATTTCTAGAGTTGGAAGGGACCATAGAGATCATCTAGTCCAACTCCCCTGCTGAAGCA
>JAOXJK010000002.1:14128391-14195722 GCA_025774025.1 Xenus cinereus | reverse complement strand
TCCGCCCAACCTGTATTTGTGCCTGGGATTGCCATGTCCCAGGTGCAGGACCCTGCACTTGGCTTGGTTGAACTTCATGCGATTTGCACGAGCCCACCTCTCAAGCCTGTCCAGGCCCCTCTGGATGGCATCCCTTCCCTCCAGCATGTCGACCGTGCCACCCAGCTTGGTGTCGTTGGCAAACTTGCTGAGGGTGCACTCAATCCCACTGTCCAAGTCACCGACAAAGATGTTGAACTGCACTGGTCTCAGTACTGACCCCTGAGGAACACCACTTGTCACTGACATTGAGCCATTGACTGCAACCCTTCGAGTGCAGCCCTCCAGCCAGTTCCTTATCCACTGAGTTGTCCATCCATCAAATCCATGACTTCCCAATTTTGAGACCAGGATGTCGGGTGGGACAGTGTCAAACGCTTTGCATAAATCCAGGTAGATGATGTCAGTTGCTCTGCCCTTGTCCACCAAGTCTGTGGCAGTATCGTAAAAGGCCACGAAATTTGTCAGGCATGACTTGCCCTTAGTGCAGCCATGCTGGCTGTCACCGATCACCTCCTTATTTTGCATGTGCCTTAGCAGCAATTCTGCTCCATGATCTTGCTCCAGGATCTTGCCAGGCACAGAGGTGAGACTGACTGGCCTGTAGTTCCCCGGCTCTTCCTTTTTTCATGAAAATGGGGCTTATGTTTCCCCTTTTCCAGTCAGCGGGAACTTCACTGGACTGCCATGACTTTCAAATATAATACAAAGTGACTTCACAACTTCATCCACCAGTTCCCTCAGGGCCCACTGATGGACTTCATCAGGTCCCGATGACCTGCTGTCCATTCAATAGCTCAGGTCCTTCTACAACTCAGCAGCCTATCAATACCTGAAGGGAGCCTACAGAAGAGCAGGAGAAGGACTCTTTGTCAGGAAGTGCAGTGACAGGACAAGGGGCAACGGTTTTAAATTGGAAGATAAGAGATTTAGATTAGATACCAGAAAGAAATTCTTTGCTGTGAGGGTGGTGAGACACTGGAACAGATTGCCCAGGGAAGTTGTGGATGCCCCATCCCTGGAAGTGTTCAAGGCCAGGCTGGATGGGGCCTTGAGCAACCTGCTCTAATGGGAGGTGTCCCTGTCCATGGCAGGGGGGTTGGAACTCCATGATCTTTAAGGTCCCTTCCAACCCAAACCATTCTATGATTCTACTATACGCTCTTTTGGCTATCTTTTTTCCTAGACAAAATCTGTGGGCCTCACCCAATAGCCACTGCTGTCTGGGTGAAATATCCTGGTCTGTGAACCAAAGTGCAGGGTACATGATTGCATCCACCATTGCAGGCTTGTGAAATGGCCTGTGCCATATAATCTCACTTCAACCTCAAGGTTATGTTTGTACTCAGTGATGTGTATAGAGGTCTGATTAAGTTAGGGTACTAGCTGACAAAACAAGCACTGAGTCAATTAATTCACCCAGATATAAATTTGTGTGTTAATGAAAAGGCTTATAAAGGAAAAAAACTCTGTGCAGTACAGTCATTTCTGACCATCAGGCAGTCAGAAAGAATAGTAAACTGGGAAGTTTATTATAAAACCAAACACACACAAAAATACACACATGCAAGCACTTTATGTAAGAAAAGCTCTGGTAAGAATCTTAAAAATGTGTTTATGGAATCGTTATAGTAATGAAAATGTCACTGAAAATAGAGTTAAACAAATGAGTATTTATGAGAGAGAAATTGCTAGGACTTCTCTCAATTTGGGGCATTTTCAGAGCTTCTATCACAGCTTTAGTGCAGTTACACCTGGATAGGGATGCTCACTTTGAGTCCGAAAATTGAGCAAGTAAGGAAATGATATTTAGGGACAAAATAATACTGTTAGTAAGAGGGATGATGAAATATTGTGGCACAGTTACAAAATAAACAGTGCTTTATACTTCTCTGGCTTCTCACTGAACCTTGCTCTGGACAGAACCATGTGTCCCAGTTGCTGGGGGACTGGGGATAACAGGGCAGCCTTTCCTTGCTTGTTTCCCAGCTGTATTGGCTCACTCAGTTTGGCACCTGTGAGCCCCTTCACCATGGGAGGATATAGGCCTGTAATAAGGGAACCACCTCGGGGAACTTGGAAATGGACTTTGTTTTATCCATTTGGTATGTGCATATTTTATCCTTTTGCCATGTGTAGGAAAAAAGGGTAGAAAGAGTAAGATGCTCATATGCCTGTGTCTATCTTCTACATTCAGCTTTCCTTGCCTGCACTGTAAATCCCTTTCATGTCACAGATGATGCTGTTGGACATGCTCTTCCTTTCTGTTTAAACCTCTGAAAGCCTGATTCTCTCATATGTGCTGAGCTGCAATTTCCTAGCCCCAGTACAACAAATTTCCAAATGGCTACAGGGAAAAGATGAAGTTTGTCTTGTGTCTGAATGCCAGAGGTGCTACCAAGAGAAGGCTGTCTTGCAGAAAGACTTACTAGCCACTCTGTGTCTTTTAGGAAAGAAATGTAAATATTCTTCACTTTTTTCCCTTGTTCGTCTAAAATAGCCTGCAAATGAAGGTCTTCCAGGCTTAGTGTTTATAAAACCCTGGAGAGGATTGAGTGGCACTTAAATCTTTAGACGGTTCTTGAAAGCTGATACCTTGCACAGTCAAGGTAAATTTGAATTACACTGTATGTGACTGTAGCTGAAACTCTATGCTACATGTGCTAGGGGCGAAGATGTGATATAAGGCCTGTGTGTTTAGTCTGGGGAATTGCAAATACTTTTCAGGGACATGTGATTCCTCTTGCTCCTTTTTTGTTTTTGTTTTTGGTGTTTTTTTTTTTAAATGGGTTGGACAGATTGTGGAACTTCTTTCTGTTGTGTGGTAGAATTAGCAATATAGTGATGGATGTGGAAGAGGTCTTTCTCTGGGCAGTTTCTCTTTTCTTGATAGCTGGATCTTAATGCAGGCTTTTCCCATGCATAGTAAACCCTCTGAGAGTGAAAACATCTGTTATGTGATGTTAATATCAAATTATATATATATAGGAGTGACATGGTAGGTGCTACGCTGTCCATGATGGATGAGTTGTAGTCTGGATTGTTTGGTGATTATTTCCAAAAGTTATGCTTCATCTTATATGAGAGAAAATCCCGTGCATTCTTATATAATAAAAAAGGTAACTATTAGAGTTTGTCTTCCAGCCCAGATTTTGAAGATATGCCTGTGTGCAAGAAAAGGGGTAGGGAAAGCAATCTTTTTTCTGAAGTGACAAGTGACAACACCTCTTTTTTTTCAGTCCATTTTCCCAGGGATGTCTTGTCCAAGTGGCCTCACACTTTCCCAAAATAATTTCTTCTGGCTATAGACCAAACACAAGAACTTCAGGCAAAAAATGTTTCTTTAAAAAAGTCTGAAAGGGTATCTGTTGAGAGAAGGGAAAGATTTTTGGGCTTGCCGTGATGAAAATGGTATGATATATGATAATGTTTATTTAGCACATAGGGCTAATAACTGTGTGTTAAAACCAAATGCTGATTTTTGTATGGCTGCTGTAGATTTTCTTCTGTCTAGTTGTCCGTATACATACAGTACATCGGGAACATAAGATAGAAGGACCTCAGTGATATGTCAGACTTCTTCCCACCCAAATTCTGGCAGTGCTCTGTCCCCTCAACATTCGCAGGACTCCTTCCCAAGGTCTCTGGTGGAAGGAAGTGGCACTGTTCAGGGCTTGCAGGCCTCATTGCTGTTACTCACATGGGAACAGCAGCTGGTCCAGTAAACAGCATAACCCTTTCATTTCAGTGTTTTGATCACTACTTTGGCTATGTGTCAAAAATGTCAAATTCAGCACCCTTAGTGGCCATGGGTTGCAGCAGTTGCTTGTTCCAGAAGCTTCCACAATAGCAGCATCCTCAGAATGGACATGTGCCAGTGGCAGAGATGAGATTTATGTTTTGTCTTTTCATGTTACAACAATGCCTAGACTCCTTAAGCTAGATCAAGTCCTCTTCATTCTTTGCCTTGTACAAAAAAATGTAGGCTGTCACCTGGGAAGTTTAAAATCTTGACAGATTTAGTAATCTAAATATCTAAGAGCACAGATATTGCACTCTTGTCCTTTAGAGATTTCATACAGAATGAAATAAAACACCCACCTCCCAGCCACTATTTTCTTGCAGTTAGGGAAAAGTGAGGGAAAAGATCTTGTTAGACAGAAAAAGGAACTTGTTGCTAGCTACGGATTGAAATAAGAAGAGAGCCGGCATTTAGAGATTTCTCATAACAAAATACTGGATGGTGATGAAGTTTCTTGTCACTGGACTATGTATAGTCCCTGCATATCAGCCATGTTAGCCTTAAAAATAGGAACAAAACTATCCTTTGGGTCAGTTGCCGAATCTCACATGGAAGCTTTGTTTTTGAAAGATCCTAGGGGTGAGCAGTGAACGCAAAGTTTCTTTGCTTGGATTCTCTTTGCCTTTTAGGGTTAGATTTCCTATGACCTGTAGCTTTGCAGGAATGGCATCTATATAGCCCTTTCCCACTTGTAGAGGGAAAGACAGACAAGCCCTGCTGTCTGTCAGAGCATAGTGTTTTGAGAAGCTGCACAAGTAAATGTTCAGCAGCAACATTGCAGTGTCAGACTGTTGCATTTGTAAAGTGTAAAACATGGAAATGAGTCATGTGGCCCTCATACTTACGATAGTTCCTCACATATGTAAGCAATCAGTAGACTCGATCAATGAAAATGATAGTGCGAATGTGGTAGAGAGGACTTAAACCTGCTGATTACAAAGGAGATTGCATTATCTAAGAAGGAGTGTTCATACGTTGTGGCTTAGAGTAATTTATTCCATGTTTAAATAAGTGTTCTATTAAAATGTATAATATGTGTGTGTCCCTCTGAGCTCCTGCCAACAAAAATTATTACAAATCACTCATTTTCTGATAGACACTTGTTACTTTCCACTGAAATTTCCCACAGAGATTATCTTCAGATTCAGCAATGGCCTAATTTGGGCATAAATATCTTTTCCCTTTTGTTAAACAAGCTAGACATGGGGGAGTTTTTGCTCTGCCTAGGCCAGTCATATGATGTTGATGCATCAAAACCTCACAAAACATGGATGGCAAGTAATGCTAGTGGGATTAATTTCTAAGTTTCTTGGGTGGGTTTTTTTTGGTGTTTGTTTTGGGTTTTGTTTTTTTAAGAGGTAATGAAGTGGATCGGGACCTGTCACTTACCTGAACACCGATTACAAACTGAAGCAGGCATGAGTACCTATTTCACAGATCTGAGTATCTTCCCTGGGAAGCTTTCAGCAGTTGTAAGACATCGGTATGGCATTATGTTATGAACCAGCCTCAGCTGAAAGCAGTAGTAGGGCACTGGTTTTTTTTCTGCCAGCAGAGAAGCAGGCTCTGGAGGAAATGCTCTCCATACACATCCCCCCAGTTGTGCAGCAGCATCTCCAGGAAAGGAAAATGTGTGCAGCTCGTGCAATCCCTGCCATTTCTGGTGGGTTAATGTTGGTGGGTGTTCTGATGCAGGCATTTATTCTCTTAGAACTGGAAGGAGACACATTTAAATGGTATCTTTTGCACGTGTTATTTAACAACTTTCAAGTAAGAAACTAATTGTTCAGAATACCTATTCTAAAGGCAGCTTGCTCTATTTAAAAATCTCCAGGGACTTTGTTTTCTTGAATACCCACCTTCTGCCCCCCCCCATACCCAAGGATTCATAATTACTCTATAGCATAGCAGAAAAGTCATTCTAGGCGGAATTCTCCCAAAATGCCTTTTTGTCTAAATCCCAGTGAAAATCAATGGGGTTTGTGCTCCAAAAACAGTTACTTTATTTTAAAAATCCTACCTAATGAAAACAAATTATCACCTTGGTTTTACTGGGTAACATTTACAGAGCCTGCACATAAATTGCCTCTTCAGTGCAGGGGGAGGACAAAATGTTTTTAGAGATCTAGCTGGAAGCAGGGCTCATGTCAGTTACAGCAAAAATAATTGGTATTTTTCACTTCAGTGTCTATTGAATGAATGAAGCTGAAGATAAAGCAGTGGTGTGTATTCAAGCTAAATGCTGGTAGTCATGGAGAGAAGCAGCAGCTAATTGAAACAGAAAAAAAGCAATACACATAGGTCTTTTTTGTTAGACAAAACAATTTTGTCCAAGAAAGTAAAAGGCATGTGGTAACAATGAGTATAACTACATTTCATTTTTGCTGTGAGATGGTTACAGTTACAAAATCCCATGCAATTAACTGTTTAATCCCAGTATTAGAAATGCAGCAGGGTACGGTGTGACTGAAGTAGTTTATTTAAATGCATAAATGACACATAGGGACCTAATTCTTGCTGTCTTTCAAAATGTCTCCTTCAGTGTATGCTACCACCTTTTATGCTTTCTCTGGTAGCAGATACTTTAAAATCTGCCAAAGGCATCTAACTTCTCTGACAGCTTTCCACTTCTCATCTGGTGCTGCAGATCCAAAGTGCCTATTCAAACCCTGAGTGATGCAAGAGAGCAAATATTTGCCCCATTAAATAGAAGTTGGGAGAGGAAAGTGACTTGCCAAGTTATAGAGTGGAATCCTTTCATCTCAGCAGTCTTGAATGGCTTTTAGATCTGAATGTTGACGCTTTGATACTGTGCGTCTACAGAAAGGGCTAAGTGAAACTGAAACATAATTGGACAAATATCTTGCTTAGAACTTGGCTCACAAAAACTGCAAAAGAAAACATTTCATAGATATACGCTAGTATAGGTAAAGTTTTCTGGTCAAAATAAATCCCTAAGGAAAAGAGACATAAAAATGGTAGCCTCTTATTTATGAAGTTTTGTAAATGAAACAGTTTGAAAAAAAGCATTTTGAACAGAAAAGCCCCAACTAAATATTTGGAAGTATGTTTTCAAAACCATTGTCACTCAAAAAGCCCCTTTCATTAGACCAAACCAAAAATAAAATACATCACCTCTTTTGATTTGCTAAGAACTGAAGGGATACATTGTTTTAGATCATCCTGCCATAACTTTTGCAATTGTCAGCAATCGCAAAAGGTATCTGTACACCCTCAATCAGCAGAGCTCAGTGATACATTAATTCTCTTTCAGGTTAATAACTCTATCACAGACAATGTTTTTATTACTGTAATGATGCTAACTACAGTTCCTGACTCTAGCTTGGCTGTCCATCTGTCTCTCTGAAGTTGAAGCTAATAAGGTGTTAGATTATAAATGGGAAAGGATATAAAATAGGATTTTGATTTTTTCCCCCTTTTTTTTTAAATGAGGTAGACAGCTATTGAAAGATTCCCACAAATGCACGTACCCTTGGAATTTTTCATAAGTCCTGTTTTAAGAGCTTAAGTGGAATATAGGTTTTGCTGGTTGTTTTGCATGGAAGTCAGCTTTACCCTACATTAATTATTTTATTGCATGCAGTACTCAGCTGTTTCTGGTAACAGACATTAACAAAATTATCCAACTAACAAATATTTTCAGTTTGAATATAAAAGGAAAGAGAAAGTTTGGCTATCCCTCGTTGAAACATAGTTTCTTCATTTTTTTCACATGACAGTGTTTGATTGCACCCTTCATTATTTCTGACAGTATTTAATTTCCTTTTTTGCTTTTCAGTGCCTACAAAAATAAAAGGAGCAAATTAACTTTAAAATAATATAGGCAAGAGAACTGGTCAAAGAAAAAAAAAAAGAAAAAAAAAGAAGGGGGTGCCAACCCAAACCCCTGAATTCAAATGCACACACAAAATTAATTTTAAGAGAGTCCAGAACCAGACCTTAAATTCTGTGGCTCTGGTTATGGTCCAGTTTGTCCATAACCCAACATCAAATATCTGGGCTTACAATTACATGTGAAGTTTTAATAGAATAAATGGATTGATTGAAAATACTTTGTGAAGAGGTTATGTGAAAAGACTTACCTAGTAAGTGCGGCCAAGATTTAAGCCATTATTTCAGATGTGAAGCATTTGGCAACAAGAGATCATTTTCATCAAAAAGGAAGCCCTCGTTCATTATTTTTGGGCTAAAAGTAATTTAGGTTTTGTTTAATGCCACCAGCAAACAACAATTATATAAATAGAATGAAACTGCTTTTTTTTTCTTTAATCAAATAACACAGCACCCTAAAGGGAAGAAATTAATAACGTTCTTTTACAACCATATGAAGTGTGAGATATGACCTGTTAATATGCAAAATTCCTGCACACCTCCCGTGTAAAATCACCCTATTTATTTCTGAGTAGGAACTGGCACAGTTGGCCCACGTGACTATAGAGCTATGTGGCTTTGTTTGTTTATTATTGCAGTGCAGCATAGTTTCCACTGGATAGCTGTGCTAAACTGATGCTGCTTTAACGCACAGGAATATAAACAAACCGATAGACCCACTCAGAGACTTAATTTGACTGTACTTCCAAGTTTTTTAATCAGAGCTTATTCACTTATCTGAGCATTAAGACCTCCCTAGTGCATACCTCTAATCATCCTGTCATACTAGGAAGTAGTTTGTTCTTTCCTTTCCTCTTGTCCTTTCCATCGTGCAATTACTACAGTTTCTTGACTCTTTTCACATGTTGTGGTACTTGGGTCTCCATTCCTTGGCCAGTTATTTTGGGCAGAGAATTGTTTCTTTGCTGGGTTCTGGTGCTTGCTTCAGGGTACCATGGAAATTCAGGAGTATTCTTTGGCTTCCCGGTGATTCGATTCTGTTGTACTAGATTTGGAGGATTTGATTATGGTAAGAACCATGCCCGTGGAAAAGCAAGCAGACCTCAAGGACATTTTAAAAGCAGGAGCACCTTTGGAACAGTAACACAAGCTCTGATAGGTTAGGCATAGAAGAGTAGGAAAGAAGGGAGCCAGAGAGATCCATGACTAATGCAGCAGTAGTCCAGACAGATCTGAATCTTAGGACAGATTTCAACTATGCCCTGCACTGGCTTAAAGGACTTCAAGAAGGAGAAGGCTTAGGCTACTGCTGATTGCTTTTATGTCACCCTACCTTTCAGTCCTGTTCTGGTGAAGCATTGGAGGGTATCCAGTGTACCCACGAATTACATTTAGGGGTATCTTGCTGCTACTGCGGACGATAAATTCGTGACATAACATAACATTTCCTGTGCCTTGTGCGTGCCAAGTTTGTGCATGTCTGCATTCAAATACAGATGAAAAATTAAATTTGTTTGGCTCGAACAGTTTTCGCTGACAGCATAACTCAGTTCTCTTGAGTTCCTGGATAAGCCGTAGCTGAAACAGTTTGTTCTGCTTTCACTGCCCAGTGCCTGAAAACTGGGGTTAGAGCTGGCTCGCTTTAAATCAAAGCTGTGCTGAGACACACCGACAGCCAGGACACAGGCAGTAGGCTGCTTGTTTCCCAATCGTCCCAGTTCAGCCACACTTCAGAGAGAGTCTTTAGAGAAGGAATAAACTTAATTGTAGATAATATTGGGACCTTCATATGACCTTCAGAAATTACATTAAAATGGGTTTCTTTGTATTTTTTTTTAATTGTCTGATATTTGACAGTAGTCATATGTCTACATATCCTTCCCTTTTCATGTTGGAAAACAAAATACAAAATTGATGTCCTACAATATTGATAATTGCAGTGAAAGCATATTGTAAGATCAGAAACTGTCAAACCCTCTTTGTTGAAAGCATGTCTATTTTATCTTGACAGCTAATTTATCTCAGCACTTCTCCAGGATCAAGACAGCATCACTCTAGGTAAACAGAGACTCCTTCCAGTTGACAGAAATGTTAGTTAGCATTGGCAATTGCACCAATACCAAATACCAGCTTGATTTGAGAAGAAAATATGAAGCTTTTAATCCTACCTATTGATTAGATAGGGTGACTGTCCAAGAAGGAAATGTGGGGAGACTTCCAGTTTAAGAACCTGTCTTTAAAAAGTGTTCAAAGCTTTTGCAAGTATATCTAGTAAATACAGGACCAGTTCTGATTTAGACTATGATTAGTGGTGTTACTCTGGAAGAATGAGTTGGCCATAAAAATGTTACAAATCAATTAAGTCCATTAAAAAAAGAAAAATTCTCGTAAATGAGAATCCATTGTTACCAACATTCTGTAGCTGGATTATTCTTTCATTGTTCTTGACTGTGAGATTATGTTTGATTAATTATGAAGGTATTTGCTTCTATATGAAAGTATTAAACATGCTTACCAACTTTTTCAGGTGTTATTAGTGCTTTGAGATGCTTCAGTTTAGGACATACTCCAAAAAGCATAGTTTTCAGAAGAATCAGAAAGGTACCAGATCACTTTGGGGTGTATCAAGTTGATAGAGTGGGCAGTGTGGCAGATGGAGGCACAATTTTTAAATTCCAGAATTTGTACTATGATGTACTAAAAAAGACTTTTTGCAGCCTCAAATCCTACATCTTCTATGCTTGCTTATTCCTACAGAAAATACCTTTTTATGACTTGCTGCTTCAATACAACCTTTTTCTTTGATATTGCATGGTTTCCAAAATACCAAAGCGATGTGAGAGAAACATCATCTGTATGTTTTGCCAAACAGATTGGCTTTGGCTACCCACATAAATTTTCTGGATCTCTTGATCAAATCCTCCACCCTGTTGCAAATTTGGAATTCATGCCAAATATAGCATCCAGCAGTGAGATAAATCTGAATTCTTTCATGTGAGCTACAGTGGGTTTTGTTATTCTTATTTGTGATAATTCTCCTGCATATATTGTTATCAAAGGTGGTCAAATAATTTATTCACCAAATAATTTGAAAATACTGTTATTGCTTTTTAATTCAACCAACTTAACATGCATTCTCAGAAAACTCTTACCACTAGTGGTTACAAGTACTACTGCTTTTAATTTCATAATTATTTGCAAATACATATTGCTAGCTTTTGTTATTATCCAATTTTTTAATCCTTGGGATTTTACTGGAAAATGATGTCAGGATATTGGAAAACAGTAAGCAGACAGGGCTCACCCACTGAAGTTAGTGGGATTTTTTCTGAAATTTCCATTTAGTGAGTCTGACAGAAATGTGCTTAAATGCATCATGCTGCTTCAGTCAGGATATTTCCAAAAACATTTTGGGAGAAATACTGTTGCTGATGGTTTTCATGAGGAATACTGGGTACAGCCAGGTTACCTGTTACTGAAGGAAGCTTAATTCAAAAAGAAACAGGTGTAAAAAAAGTGCTCAGATTGTCTGGCATTGGAAGGATCCTATAAGGGAGAATAAGAAAGCTCAGCCAGCATGGTCAGGCAAAACAAAAAAAGAGAGACGACTGTAGTCTATAAATATATTATAAAAAGAAGTGCTATTTAAGCTAAGGGAAATGCTGACACAAGAACAGATGGGTATAATCTAACTGTGTACAATTATTCTGTATTTTAGAATGTTTCTAATTCTAAAAGAAATGAGAATCTGTGACAACTTTCCACTAAGAGTACCAGGACCAAAAAACACCAAAAAACCCCCAACCCCCAAACCAAAAAACTCTAATTGATCATAAGCAGAGCCTGCGCGGCATATGAAAAAGATTATATGGCGTGGTTGCCTGCAAAAACAAGGGACTGAACTCAATGACCCAAGAGTCTCTTCCAATCTGCTGTTCTTAATTAGATATATGAGTATCATGGGAGCTCTTCTAGCCTCCAGCCTGTTCCTGCAAGAGGATCCTTTTATTTATGTAACTTCCCACTGAAATCCCTGCAAATCTGCAGATCCCCACTGACATGTAGGTGATACGGATTCTTGGACCAAATTCCAAGGAGGGTTCATGATCCCAGAAGAAAATTCTATATCTGGCTTCTGTTTTCCTTCCTGGTTTTGCATGCAGCTTCTGTTTCAATTCCTGAAACTCCCTTCTCTCCGTTAATTTTCCTTGTGAATATAACTTTTCTTCTTGAAGAATGACTTAAATGCTAATAAATCATACATTTCTAATTAAAATCCATATAGCTGGAAATACTTTTACATGCAGAATACCTGTTACCATGGCCTGAGTGCCCTTGTCACTGAAATCAGTGCCAGTGGATCATTCAGTGGTTTTCCTGTCCCTTGAACCAACATTATGAACCAACCAATCAACCAAATGAACAAACATTTCATCACAAGTTAGGTCTTGTGCCATGAAACTTTAAACACATACTTCTCCTAGGATCAGGGGGTAAATGTTAAGGTAGCTAAGCTTCCAATATCGGTGGGAGAAAAAATGCTAGTGTCACCCTCCGAAAACAAAGTTCTTGGTCTGGTGGCATCATAGACAATCACACAGATTTGTCTTGCCCTTTATGGTGCTCCATAATGCAGTAATTTTTGAGACTGGATCTTTATCTTATCATTTGTGATCAATTCAAAATACTCACTAAAGTCTTTTCTTTACACGACATAATCTGGCCATTTCTACCTCTGTTTCTTCACCTGTAAATTTGTGCAGTGTGCTGAGGACTGATAGGATTTGCAAGGGATGTCTGGTGTCTCTGATAGAAAGTCCTACTTGTAAGTTATTATGATAAAGATCTTTCCTAGAAATTAAAGATTGTGTTGGAAGCTCTTACTTGCTATGATGACAGAAGGGAACAGAATGATTCCCACTAATTTGGGATGGCTGGTAACAAAGCCTGACAACTTGAGTTACTGCTTTCAGTTGTTCTGTGATTCTCTAATGTGCTGTTTTCCCAGGGAAGTTCACCAATGACAATAATGCCAGCAGTTTTTACTATTTACTGGCTTGTTTTATGAAACCCATGACCTACAAAACTTCTGAAGTAATCCCAGGACCGTTTGCTTATACCAGCCACCATACCAGGTTTGACTGCCAGGCACACTCACCAAGAGGGAAGTACAGTATTAGGGCCTGAAATGAATAGAAGTCAGCATCAAATGCTGAATAAAGATGACTGCAATTTTCTTCTCTCCATCCTGAGAGGAAAGGATGGGGTTCTGACATTTTCCCGCGGCAGAGTTTTATCTTTGGCTTTGTACTTTGTATTTCTTCATATATATCACTGTAAACAATAATCTTAGAATTTTATTACATTAAAAAAAATATGTTATTGAAGCAAACCTCTGCCTTTGACATGGTTTATGCCACTGTTAAAAGGTTGTTAAATTTAATCCTGATTATTAATCCAATGAAAAATCCATAATATCACTACTCCACTCTGCACTGCAGAAGGTAGCTGGGTATCTTGTCTCTGAGAGTCTAAGGCACAGCCACTAATCTGTGACAAGCCCAGACCAAGAACAAGCTTTCAAGAAAATAGCTGCAGCTTTCATCAAGCACGGGCCATGGGGTTTTCTTTGGCCACAGGTTTGCAAACCTCTGCAAACACCTCTCTACTCAGGACTTTGTAGAATGGAAAAGAAAGTGAGAAATTTTATCCAAAGTCTGGAACTTCTGCTGCCTTTCTGCTGTAAAGTGGAAGCTGAAGTGTCCTTCACTATTATGGGCCACCTGACATGCTGCTCTTCTACTTAATCTTTTTTTCAATATTATTTGTACAAGTGACAACCTGCAATTTCTCGGTACATTATAAGCAGCAGCAATTGCAAATGACTTAATTCTAGGCAGTTAAATATTTTAGAAATGCAAACTGTCTTCATTTTCTAGTAAGTGGAAGAACTTGAATTCATAAATATCAGATCACCTTTGTTTATGCACAGAACATGGGCAAAGGCAAGACTGTCTAGCTGTGAGAAGTATCCAGGACAGCCTCCTTGTTTTATGTTCTTTGTGCTCTTACTTGCCATTTAAAAATGCTCTATAACCTATACTGATGTTTCTTTATCTTCATGGAACTATCAGGAGATTTAAGTAGTTAATCTTTTTTAACAGCATAGGGAAATGGAAAATGCAGTACATGCATAAAATACTGTCATTTGGTCCGGAGGATATTTCAGTGGATATTTCAGGCAATTTGATTTTATTTCATTTTTTCTTTATAGTCATATACTAGTGCCATATGCTAGCTTTGCCGTTATCCCCTTGCCAGTGCAAGTAATTTTTAATTTCACTGAATACTTTTCTGCTTTGTTTCTTCACATTTAAGGTAGCAAGTGTTTTGTGTCCATAGGAGTCTTATATTCCAAAATCTGCTGGCTTTTTTTCTCTTCCTTTTGACTTGCAGGATATATTCATTGAAATGAAATTTTGGAGGAATTTGAATCTGTCCATATAAGGAAACGCATGCAAAGCCATAATAGAAACATATAAAGCATAACCATTTGTCAAAGACATCAAGTCTGTTGTCTTGGAAGGCACTTTAAGTTTACTTATTTTGGCCTTAGACTTCTCATAGAGGTCACAAAGCTTTATTATATGATGGAATTGGGTGATTCTGAGATATTTTTATTTGAATTTGGACAATCTGAAATGAGCGGTTAAAATCATAAGCTGCACTTTGATTTCTTACATTGGCACCCTAAGCAGTCTTAGGTTGACATCCCTAAGGGATGAAATTGCTACTCTGCTCCTTCTGCTTTCCCTGTGTCATCTGAATTTTCACTGCATTCATTGCTTGTAGCATGTTCAACCTATTTAGAACACTTTGAGGAAGTTAGTAAGTTTGATTACAAAGTCCTCAGTAAGCAAGAAGTCAACTTCACCCTCAACATCCTTGCATTCTTACGCAGGAGCTCAACATTACAGAGGTTAAAAGAGTCTGAACATCCATGCAGAACCATCTTGAGTCTCAAGTTGAAGATAAAGGCAGGCAATCAGGGGTGTTCTCTGTCCGTATGATTTCCTTTTTTGGGAAAAAGAATATTCATTTAATCTGCGAGTTATTCAAGCAGCTTGCAAACATAATAATAGTTCCTGAAGATCTTTGATTGCTACCATTTCTCTTGAGTTGAGGCCAAATTTATTTGCCAATTAACATAAACTGATTTTATGAACCACTTTATGAACAGTACAAAATAAAGGGTAGGGGATTTAAAATGATTTCCTATAATTTTTACAGGCAGCATTATCTTTCAAGAATGTCACAAAATGTTAAATCCAATTTAGGATGGTAAGCTCATTAGGTAAATATTGTTTCAGTGGTATAGAAAACCACACCAAAGAAACTGTACAACTACCTATTCAATCTGTTCAATTCCAAACTTTTCAGACTGATATTCAGAAGGACTGAAGAGTAACATCTCCAGTTAAACTTAGTATTAACAATGATGAACACCTTATGTTTATCAGTTCCAAAATTTCAGAATCATTTACGTTCTGGCCATTCCTATGTTTGGGTCTCAAAGCAAGCCATTTTACATTTCCTTGTAATCCAAAGGGCTTGGTATCTGCCCTTTAAGGATTCATCCTCCTTCTCTTAGTGGTACTGAACACGGGGACTAAGATCTCTCAAAGTGGGACCCCCAAAATGAATGAACACATTTGGGGAAAAGGAAAGACATTAGATGATTTACATCAGGGTTCACTGTAATTATAGTTAGAATTAAGACAGCAAATCAGGACATTGTCACTCCTTATATTATGATTGCTAATTCCTTTCCCCACGTGAAGCCAAATAGAATCTCTGTCAGGAAAGGCCTTCATAGGTACATATTTTGTAACTGAGGCTGACAGCATGTGTTTAAAGAATGTCAGAAATGCGTTGTCTGATCTGCTTTCTCTGTATGATCCAAAATGTGCCGCCAATATTCTTCAGGTTAAATATGTCGAAACAAATAATGATGCTGACTAAAACCAGAATTCTGTACTTAGAGTCAAATAAAAGAAAGCCAAAGATCCCACATAAGAACAGACTTTCAGGTGATGTATTTTGCTTTGCTATGCCATCCATACTGGGAGACAAGGTAGGAAATGGTCTATCAAATAGCAGTACCAGATAAAGTCACGGAAATTTGTAAGAATTACAGGTAAACTGCTGCCTTACTTAGTATTTCTGTGGATGCATTCATAAGCAAAAAATGTGGGTTTGGGGTGATAGGCTTCTGTAGGAAGTGACCCGAGAAAGAATATTTTTTTTTTAAGATTATTTTCTTTATACAGTTCTGGGTTTGGTTTTTTTTGGAGAGGCAAAACGCCAAATTATGGTAGACACAGCACCATTTTAGAAGGGTGTATGGATTTCAGGCTGGGACTGGCTTCTGTCCAGAGCACAAACAGTATGACATTGGGTCAGTCTGCACCACGGGAGTAGACATGTTCTGTATGGTGTTTTTAAGTGTGTATACGGTTGCATTATGTAAGGATGAGGGTCTTGGCAAATATTCTTGTATGCATCTTCCACTACATAAATAATTTTGCCAGCTTTGTTGAATAAATTAGGATTGACTTCATATATACAGTCTTTGAACACTTTTCAAATGTTTTCATCTAAATCTCTTCGATTTCACAACCTGTTTATGATGATCTCTTAGAAAGCCATTTGGCTTTAGCGAAAGCTTCACTCAGTGTCTGTAGACGTAATGTACTTCTTCAGTATTAGAGAACAGCAGTAAGACTTACCAGCAGCACTACTGCAGCTTCTGCAAAGGAAGTATCTTCTATACGAACACGCTGTTACTAAGGATAAGGGTGCATCTTTTCTTCAAACAAGAGAAAAATTGCAGGGATTTGATGAAATGGATCTGTATAAATGAAAGCTACATGTAATTTATCACTACATCAGATATTTTACTGTGATTTTAAACTGACTGCCCTTTTCCTGCATACATGAGTTTATTGGAGCTGTCATTTAACATACTTTTATAGATGGAAAACTGCAGACAGTTGTACGTACCTTGGCTAAAGCATCTCTGCTGTAGTGTCATCTCATAGGGCCTCAGATTTTCCCAAACTTCTGCTATTTGTGGCTAGGCAGAGAAGGAAAACTTTTTCTTTTCTCTGCTTAGCTATGAGTCCATTTGATAAGATTCGGCTCAAGTAACGAAATCACATTTGAGAATGACATAAAATAAATTTTTCATTATTAAAGAAAAAGTTTGCAGTCTTTTTGAACAGCTGTACTGCTGAGTTGGGTGTGGGTAGAATGTTGAAGTCTGGTAGGAAAGTTGCCAGAAAGGGCTTTGTGCGTTTGAATGTGCTTAGAAAAAAATAGCTCTGAATTATTTAATTTTTGGGGGGGTGGGGTGGTGGCTAAAGAAGAATATTCTGAATACGTTATTTTCCTCATAAGCTTAAATGCTGTCACTTTGGCATGATTCAGGTCTGTCAACAGTGCAAAACTAACCTGAGGTAGGTTAGCGAACAAAGGCTGTTCTCTTTCTGGACTCCAGATGCCTTCAGAAGGCATCAGAAAACTCCTCCACAGAAACTCTCCTTCACCCCATTGTGGCACATGGGACTTGCACACAGTCCAAGAGTTTGCTCTCTGCCCCTTTTACGGTAGGGTAAGCTTCCATCAGGAAATTCCTCTTGTACTTTCCTGAGTTTGGAGAGATAAAGGCTTTTTACCCTTTGGCCAAGCCCTAGGACTGATGGTTCTTCTTACTTCCTCCCCATCCTCATCCTACAGAATAAGTAGGAATATAGAAACAAGGATTAATACTTCCTTCTGAGATTCTTAGGATTTTATGACAATCATGAATGACTACTACACGTTATGGCATTAAATTTTTGCCATTGCACCTCTATAGAACAGTATACCAGCTATTGAACCTTTAATACATCTTCATGTAGCATTCATCTATACTCTTTTGGCCTTCCCATCTGTCACCCATTGAGAATAGCATTAAATCTTCCAGAGCAACATATATGGAGACACTCCTCTGAGCTTTCTAGTAACTTGGGATAGCAAAGACGCTCCAATGTGTGGGGGGATGGCTGTTTAATACCAGAGTTATTTCTATTACATTTTATAAAAGTTAGAATTTGAGTTATGATGCAAACCCAGTGAATTAATGTGTTACTGGGTCTTTCTAGGGTCAGTTTTTGGAGGCCATACACTTATGTTTGGAAGATTGATTCTTTTGAACTCCAGAACTTTAATCTCAAGAGACATCTGTATTAAAGTAATTTAATATCAGAGTCATAGGGCTTGTTTACATGGGGAAATTGACCAGCATTGCTATAACATAATAGCTTTACTTCAATGTAACTCCCCCATGTGGACATTGTGCTCTGGAATAAAACTGACTTAATTTTGAAATAATTACTCCTACTAATTGTTCCAGAATAGAGTGTCCACAGGAGGGAGTTACGCAGAAATAGCTATAACAGAATAGTTGCAGCTCTGCTGATTAAATTCACTGGGTAGGAAAGCCTCGTGCAAGGGTGGCACAAGATTTCCAAGGGTAAAAATGCAGTAGCTATTCAGCTTTGCTCTTGCCCACAAACTGGTTTGCTGCTAGTGTTAGCTGTCTCTCCTATACAAAGATTTTTCCACAGTGCTCTGGGAAACTGCAGCAATTTTGCTTTGATAATGTTCTCCAAATAACTCAATAAATTGAATATAAAATACAGCTTTGTCTCCCCTCTCCTCCTCCTCCCCCTTGCAATGTCTTTTCACTTTCTAAATTGAATTTACTTTTGACCATATAATTCTTGGGTGAAAAATAAGCTTTTAATTTTTTCTTACTAGGTTCCCTGACCTGCTGGTATTTGTCAGCTCACTGACCCTTCATGCCTCTCATTACCTCTGAGTTAAAGAATACCTTCTTGAAAGATCTGTTCACCCTTGTCACCATATGGTCAGCCTTTACGACTAAAAGGATGTATGGCTTTTTGTTGGTTTTTTTTCCCTCCTATAACAGCAAAGAGCTGTTTGCTGATACTGCATTCTCTCTGTTTTCTAAAATACATTGCAGAAATTGCTGATAGCTGCCTGAATTTCAAATGGCTGGAAAAAACCTAGATGCTAAATAAAAATAAAATTATAACTTCTCCCATAAAACCTGCAGTTACAAAATATGTTTTGTGACTCTTCAGAAATCTTAAGGAATTGAGGTTTTGTGCAAGCTGTTCTGTGAAGGTGAGAGTTGTATGTTTTAGTCCTAGATCTACTAAAGAATCAGTATGTAGCCTTAGTGGAATCTCTTATGTGTCACCATTTGCTCTCTCTGCGCACATAGACATGCTATAAGGCATATCGTACGGTTGAAACCACCAGGTAACAGGTGCCATACCACTGCAAGTGCTAAACATTGCTTTGTATTGCTAAACTTGCAAGTTCTTAAAGCAATCATTCAGGGCAGTGGTTTAAGGACGGGAGCAAAGGTGCTGAAATTCTGATAAGCTCTCCATGATACATTGTGGGCAGTAATGAGCCCGGTTCTTGAAGCCATTTCAAAGTTAGGTGGTTGCATTGCCATATAGATGAGTCTGAGTTAATATGCCTCATTTTCCAAGATGTACCACTGTCCTAACATAGTCACTCATGGTGCACAGTAACCTGGCTACCTCTAGGAGTGCTGGAACAGCAGGCTTGCAGCCAGCTGGAATATACAGTGTAGACATGAAATAGAAAGGTTCCTGGGTGAGGATTGCAAGGGATTTGAAATAGTCACCCTCACTGAACCTTTTAATTGGGTTTCCGACTTGCAGAAGAGTACTCCTAGCCAGCGTACTGGGAAGGAAGGAGTGGAAAAGTCTGAAAGTGAAGGAAAAGTTTAACTACAGTTAAACTTTTAAAAAGTTAACCCAGTGAAATGAGGCCAGCTGACTCACTGCTCTGAGCATAGCAACATCGATGTTTCAAAATAGTGACAACTGCTAGTATAGAATAAAAGAACCTGCACTGAATCTAGTGAGAGAGAGTCTGTAGTGTAAAAGGACAGAACACGCCAAGGTTGAATGAAGTTCTCATGGAATGACAGAAAACCAACTATACCAGATATTTCCTTTACCCTCCCTCAACAAATAGCCTGTCCCTCTATCTGTCCTATTTCCAACAAACAGAAAGTCAGTTGAATCTTCTCCACCCTGCAACAGTCCTTTATATAGTGAAATATTGCTGTTCTTTCTCCCTTTGATTTTTTCTTCACTAGAGAAAACAGTTTCAGCTTACTCAGTTTTTCCTCATTGGTCTTGCTATGTAGGTCTCTACTTGTTCTTGTTGCTGTCTTCCAGACCGATTCCAGCAAGTTCATACCTCATTCATGCACTGTACTTGAGGCTTTACCTGCACCTCACCTAGAGGCTGAAGGACTACTTCATGTATTCTAAGTATTTTATATATTCTGGTATGGTTTTTGTTTGCACTAGTTTTAATGTGAGGAAAGTGAGTGAGTGCTTTTGCAAATAAACCAAACTTATTCATTCAAACTCAAACTAAGACTCAAAGTGAAGGGGGGAAATAGGCTAGACATGGGCTGCTAGTGAGCTTAACAGGAGCTGGGAATAAGGAGTGATTTCCTTCCACAGAAGGAATGTAAGAAGAGAACTAGGAAAATGACAAGAGAAGGAGCAGCAAAGGAAAAGTGAAATTCTTGCAGCTAAAAGCAACAGAAAGATCAAGTAGCTTTAGATTAAAAAGGCTGTGCCTTGGTATTAGACCTACAATTCAATTGTTTCCTCTAACATGAGACCCATATGCATCATACAGCTGTTAATTCAAACAGGGTGTTTCTAACTTTGATTACTTGGAGGTAATAGAGACACGCAGTCCCCATCTGTATCTAAAGAGTGACTGCATCGTGACTGCTTGTATTCAGATCAGGCTAACTGGAGGCAATCTCTCTGAAGTACCACCATTTAACTGTGCTATGATTAATAAACTTGGTTTGGCTGGCCTGAATATGGAAAGAAGCAGAAAGTAGAGTGAGGATTAAAGAGGGAGCTGAAGAAGGCCAAGGGAACCAAGTGGTCAAAAGGACTTGTTTTTCTTTGGTGTTATGAAAGGTATATTCACTTTGCTGTGACTTATGAGTTTGCTTTTTAGCTGAAAAGGGGCCCTGTATTATCCATGCTGAAACTTTAGCAAAGCTCTTCAAATGTTATCCTACAGGGTCATTGTGAGTACTTCTGTCCAGCACCCTCTTTCCAAGGGTTTGCTGTGGCAGCATATTTTGCTGCTTTCCTTCAAAGTCTCAGCAAATATGAAAAAGGTATTAAAAAATAAAAGCTGTAGGAGGAGCTCAGGTAGAGCAGAGAAATCTCTTAATATGGCCACAAAGTGCTGATCTGTAAGAACTGAGGCTTTGAGCACTGAAAACTTTTAATGCCCTTACTTCTAATCTAGTGCAATGCCTCTGTGGGAAGTGAACTCTTAAATCTGCACTTATTTCTGACAAGTTGTACTGAGGCATTGAAGAGATTGCTGTAAAGAACAATGTCAGGCAGATCTCTTTCTTCACCCTGGTTATTGAGTTCCTGAATTCTGAAATTAGTTGTCTACGTGTCCAGTGATATGATACTTTTCAGTCACTGGATAATTACCTCCGCAGAAAGAGCAGAGCAGAACTTTATCCCTGTGCTCCCATGGGTCCTCGTTTCTCAGCAGATTTGCAGAAGATTGTTACCAGGAGTACAGTACCACTAAAATGGGTCACCCACAGGACTGCTGACTACCCTGTTTCCAACACGTGGCATTGTGGCAGTGTGAAGAATTCCCTGAGGGAATGTTTACTTGAGATTGACTAGTTGGTAACTGTAACTGCTAAACCAATATGCATTTAACATTATTCTTCATTAAACTGAGAGACGGTATGGTCATTAAAAAGAAGAATGCTTCTTCTAAATTAAAAGAAACTGTAAATCAGACCAACTGCTTGCCTGGTAGACTCCTACAGCTGCTGTGCTGGAAGAGAGGGGATTCAGTGGAAAGAGCTTTGGAACAGCACTCCGGTGGTCAGAATAGTCTCCAAGGTCCTGCCCTGGATAACTGCACTGCAGTTATCTCAGTAGCAGCAACTCATGTTAAGAGGTGTCTGGATATTAAGAAGAAAACAGTGGGCACATGATTCCTCCATCTCCCTGGATGTAGATCCTGGAGGACATACAGAGGATCCCTGGTTTTTTTTCCCCTCGCTCCCTGTGCAACTCAAAAAGCAGTCAGCCTTTGTGTGCTTCCTCAGGCCTCTCACCCCTCAGCTTGTGATCTTCTTTAAATATCCCAGTCCAACACGATAGCCTAGCATATCTGATTTGGTAGTTATAAACCAGTTCACAACTGTGCCCAATTAAAAGGTCCAATGTGAAGCTACCCTCAGAGGGCTGCAAGATCTGATCAAGGGGGTAAAGTTTGTTTTTTCTATCCTCTTAGCCTGGCATGTGAAGCTGTTTCTTAAAGAATTTAAACTATGTAATTGAGGCTCTTTGTTTTGTTTTGTATTTTTCTTGAAACGGGACTAATATGGAAATTTAAAGATACAAGTGGTCCCTTCTGAAAGTTCCTAACATTGCTATCAGTATCA
This sequence comes from Xenus cinereus, assembly GCA_025774025.1. NCBI lineage: Eukaryota > Metazoa > Chordata > Aves > Charadriiformes > Scolopacidae > Xenus > Xenus cinereus. The sequence continues at coordinate 14,173,394 of JAOXJK010000002.1, read as the reverse complement.
TTCCTTTTTATAAACAGAACTGTTACAGTTCTAAGAAATAAAGTATTCAAAGAATGCACTCATAAAAGATTACGCATACAATGGAATTTTTTAGCCTCAATGGGAACAGAAGGCTTTGTGAGAAGTGTTTGTGTGCAATGAACATAATGTTTAAATCAATTTTTAAGCCGTTGCTAATGAAACACCACCCTCTGAATAAGGGACTACAAAGCATGTGTCTTATAGATGCACAACATACCGGTTCCTGCCCAGCATATCAAGGCCCCAGGGGTTTAGAGTGTGAAACAACTGTTCAAAAAGAACCATGCTAGAAGGGGAGGGTAGCAGGGAAACAGCCTGAACTGCAGCTTGGAGTGATGTGAGATTCCCTTAGCTCGTGTTTTCCATAGTTTCATCATATGATTTGGCAATTCTGCCGAGCTGGTGTTAAATACATCACATGGGAGTGTGACAGAGATACTTCTGAGCCTTGGATGAGTGACAGACCTCACAGAAAAGCAGTTACATGACAGTTCCTATCTGTTCCACTTTTGTAGTCCAGCTTTTGTGGTCTCCAGTCTGTTTCTCCAATCATGTAACTGGGTTTCCTTTAGAGGGGCACGGCTGGTGACATTTTCCCTGCCCCGATTTTTAAACAAATGGGGAAGTTGGGGACATCCTTCAGCTGCATCCTCCCTTCACGCATATCATCTGCTGCTAGAAGTCCTGCAGGCAGATACCCTTCACAACTCAACCCCAGCATTGCTCAAGTTTAGCAATACAGAAATACAGTTTAGGAAAAACTGGTCATTCTGAAGATTTGGTGAATGGTTCATGTGAGTATGTACTTTCCAGCCTTCCGAAATCATTTGCTTCCGAATCATTTCCTCAGAGAGCTGTGAAAGCTTGTTTCTTGAGTCTGCTACGAGGTTCATTGCCAGACGATAGGGGTTCTTGGTCTGGACTGGATACAAAACCTTGCCATCACAAAAGTCTTGCACACACATTTGTTCCTACAAACTTTAACGAATTACAAGCAAAACAAGACATACACACAAAAGCCACTAAGTAAGTTTAGGAGTTCTTTTTTCAAGTGAATGTTTAGATCGACCGTTGCACAACAGTTGCTCAGAACTACATGAAGCTGAGTATCTCTGGTATGAATTTATCTCTGGAATTTCCACTGGTTAGCGGAGTTTGTTACATACTCATTTCAGCAAGGATAACCCACTGGAAAATAAGCCACTGGGAAATACTGTATCTAGCTAGACCTTTCTTTGGTCTTTTTTTTTTTTTTTTTTGGTGGTGGTGTTTTTGTTTAACTGTCACTGCATCTGGTGAGCACATTCAGACTGGGGAGACCAAAAAAAATAAAAGCATAGAGAGCAAGTGAGAAGTTCCTGGAATGTTACAAGCTGCTGTGTCACTGGGAATGGCAAGGCTGGCAGGCAGAAAGCTCCTCTCTCCAAAGCTGACACTACAGTGGGAAAATCTAATACTTACTAGGTAGTGAATTGACTGAAACCATAACTTTGAAGTAAATGTGCAGTTGCAAACAAAGACCGAATATCCTGCTCTTCTTAATTCGTTTCTCTTTCCCTTAATTCGTATACCCTATGCTTTTTAAGATACGCTTTCTGAATTGTATTCTTTGAAATCTTATGGTCCACATGGCCTTATGTTTTGTAGACCTAAGGGCTACTGCACATTTTAAAACTACTTCAATTTGTTTATTTTAAAGTGATGGTCCCATTTGGACAATAAAACAGATAGTGTCTAATTACAGTTTACAGATGCCACTCAGGATGAAACAAGGATTACCTTGTATGCATTAAAAAGAGAAAAATTATTTAATTCAATCATCAGAAAAGCTAGAGCTGTCCTGAATCCTCAGAGAAAGCAAAGCCTGGTTCCCATGCTGTCCTGTGGAGCAAATTTCCCAAAGAATGCTGTCTTCTGGCACATATGTCTCCTTTAGCCTGTGAACATATAAGCTGTTGTCTAAACCAAAAGGATTCATTACCCTTATAAAAAGCAGCAAAGCCTGAACAGTGAGAATAGAAAACTTCTATCCTCATCATTCACACATGGACTTATGCCACTATCAGGATTGCATAAGCAAGGTGCGTCCTTATTGTAGTCTTCCTTTTCCTTTCCCTTAGAACTGTGCCGGGTCACCAGCGGGGACCATGGACACTTTCACACAGGCAGTTTCACACCTGTCAATTAGAACTGCACATACTGGGGGGTGATAGTGTGGGACTGTGTAAATCATGGTTTAGAACGGTTTAGGTTGGAAGGGACCTTACAGATCATCTAGTTCCAACCCCCTGCCATGTGCAGGGACACCTCCCACTAGAGCAGGTTGCTCAAAGCCCCATCCATCGAGCCCGACCTTGAACATTTCCAGGGATGGGGCATCCACAGCTTCTCTGAGCAACCTGTTCCAGTGCCTCGATATCTAAGCTAAATCTACCCTCTTCCAGTTTGAAGCCATTACCCCTTGTCCTATCACTAGGATGACCTCCTAGTCGATCACTAGTCCCTCTCCAGCTTTCTCATAGGAAAGATACTGGAAGGCTGCTACAAGGTCTCCCCAGAGCCTTCTCTTCTCCAGGCTGAACAACCCCAACTCTCTCAGCCTGTCCTCATAGCAGAGGTGCTCCAGTCTTCCAATCATCTTTGCAGCCTTCCTCTGGACCCGTTCCAACAGGTCTATGTCCCTCCTGGGCTGAGGTCTCCAGAGCTGTGCTCCAGGTGGGGTCTCACCAGAGCTGAGTAGAGGGGCAGAATCACCTCATTCGACCTGATGGCCGTGCTATATTCTCCCAGGCATCACATGCTGTGAGTTTTCCACTGCTCCTCTCCTTCACCATGTATTTAGCACAGTTAATAAGTAAAGCAAGGACACCAGACTGGAGAAGGCATGTTGTATTCCCTTCCTACCTCTCCTTTGGTAATTTCAGCCTGATCTTGCAGTAGCAGTTAGCTTTAGATTTTAAGATTCTGAGGAAAAAGCATTATTGTCTTTTGAACACTGCACAGCATATCCTCGGTTTTGGTTCTTAAAGAGTTCTACATCTCTGAATCTCAATTTACTTGTTTAAACAGGTTTTGGGTGCTTGTTCACAGAGTACAAAGCATTTCTCGGCTGGAAATTTGTACATCAGCCCTTCATTCATTTTCTAACATTTGGAGCCTTTATTGATTTCTGTGGGTGTTGGACTGGGCCCTATGCTGTGTCTGCCTCAGAAGCTGCAGGCTGGTGACAAGATACTAAAGTCAGTTTTGTCCAAAAATGTTAATTGCCACAACACATGCACAGTTTGGCTGGACATTAAGCAGTAGTAACTACCAGAAGGTCTTTCATGCCAGCTGTAGTAGAGACCCTCTGTTAAACCCACCTCGGCAGTGCCCAATGCAATTTCTTATTCTTAAGGATTTAGTAAGATTTGGGGCCTGGAAGTTACTTGTCTAGCTTCAGAAGGTGCAGCAATTCTCTCTGCTGAGACTGCCTGAAAATTCAGACAGATACTACCCTGTGACAATCTGCTTGTCAAACTGCTGTTCTTACTGAAACCCAGAGAAACAGGAGCCTGTGAAAGTAGCTGAGATTCCCGTATCCTCAAATGGACCTGAAGATCTAACTACTCGTCACTTAGTTGCTGGCTTATATGAGATTATGGCTGTGAGAATATGTCTCAGGCAAAAAGAGACCAGAAAATACTGCCGAGGTCCGGTGGGGTGGGAGGTGTAACTGTTAGGCAGGAGAGAAAAGGTGGCTTTAGCAAAAAGGCCCATTGTGTTTCTTACATTGCAGCATGTAACCGTCCCTGCAGTTATGAGGAACCGAGCATGTGTACCTGAGGCACTGTGTAGTTACAGGTAGTTTCTGTTATTTTAAATACCTAGGTTTAATTGTATAATTATTTGACGTATCTGCACATGTTCTCTCTGGAGAAAGTATCCAAACAGTTGTTGTTGCTATTAATATTATTAGGATAAATCCTCAGGAATACTGAACATCTGCATCTTTCTTGGGGGAGCACCTGAGTCTGCAGGTGTTCAGCACAGTAAAGGCTTCTGGAGAGCTCAGACTGCATCCTGGGCTTAACACTTTTATATTGTCAGGATTCAAAGACATAGTTCTCCCCCAGGTCCCATCACATGTTTGGAGAGAACAATTTTGTAACACAGAATATATTGGCATTCCAGTTCCCAGGAAAATATGCTGCACGTATTTAAACCACCTACTGGTTACGGCATCGCCAGGTATTTTTCATTTCTCTGAGTCAGCAGGTAAGGACTGGATCCTGAGGAACTCTTCACATTCGGAAGTGTTTTTTTTTTCCTCAGGAGGATATTTAAGATGGTTAGAAGAGATTTATCTGAGGAAGAAGCACAATGGCATTGAACAGAACTGCTTGATTAGTCATATTAAGTATTTATCGTTAAATAGAGGCAGCCTATGGTTTTTATTATTGTTTTGAAAAGCTGCACTCTGGGAGGTACTAGCCAGTAATTGGGCTTGTGTGCAAACAAAACATATATCCAACTTGAGTTATTTGTATGACAGCAGTAGAAAGATTATCATCATAACATCCTTCACAGAATATTTCATATCAGGCAGCCTTCCACAGCTGTAGTTCTCAATCTTTATTAGATCTATTATGCAAACACAGAAGGCTTCTTGAGTCAGCAGAAACTCGGCAAGCTGATATGTGTTGTTCGCGCTGCCTTGCAAATCACTTGCCCTAATCACCTAAGAGTTGATTAAAGTGGAGGTTGATTGGTTAATTTGCTCTCAACCTTGGAGAACCCATGAAATTGATTATTATAGTAGTTATTTAAGATATGTGGTACGTCATTCTTTACTAGTGTTTAGCTGTATTCTAAAGACAAACAAGAATTTATGGATCATTATTTAAAAAAAAAAAAAAGAAAAAGAGAATGAGAACTTCCCTGCTAGGCATTTGTTTATGTTGCTTTTAAATCAAACAAATTTTCATCAATATCCTTACTTGAACACTGCATGACAGGGTTCCTCTGACTAATTCACAGAAGTTATGGAAAGTATGGACATGAAGAGAATGATGAACAAAACATTATTATATCTATTGCTCTCTCCATCTCTCATGCACCTCAGTTTATCTTTCTAACATTTTCCCCTCTATAAAGAGTTAAAATAAATGAAGACTATTGGGAAAACCTCCCTCCTCCCCCATGTACAGTAACAGCAAAGATAATCTAGAAAATACCTGATGTCCTGAGGGAAATGATGGGAAAGCTATTAACGGGGTGGAGTGCTGCTATCCTGGCTCCAACTTTCTAGAAAAATTTTACAGTTCCCAGCCCTGCCCTGGTGATGAAAAGGGAGAAAAAGGGCTGAGTAGTTTCCCAGCACTGCCCTGAAAATGTCTGTGAATGCTGACCAGGGCTCCGTGGTCTCACACGATATACCGTATGTTTCTGCTAGCCAAAGATGGGAGTAGCCGTAATGAAAACAGGGTAATAATGCTTGAAAGATCAAGAGTTTGGTAAAGGAAAAAATATTTATAGTCCTGCGTGCTGTTTTAGCCTTTGTCTCTAAGTGCTTTGGCTGAATGCATAACTAATGCTTTGTTTATAAAGCAACTCTTTTTGAATTATTTTAATAAAACATTGACAGTCTCCCAGAGGGGAAAAAAACTTTACAGGTAGTAACACAGACGAGTTTATGAGCCAGAGATGCAGCACAAAGATCTGCTCCCAGGGTGACTGGTCGAGGCAGCGGCACCTCTCAGGAGAGGGGCCAGGGTACAGCTAACGTGGATAAGGACAGTGTTGAAAGCACGAGTTGCCCTCTCACATCTGTTTCTTCCTCTCCTCCTTTGCAGAGAAGAAAGCATTATGTAAACGTATTTGGTCTCCACATTCAAAATTACTCTGGTTTCTTCTTGGCCGGGACATCTTAGTAGAACTTAGCAGAATTTACACTCTGCTTTCACAGGCAGGAGTAATCAGAAGCTCAAGATTTATGTGGAGTGGGCATAGTACATGGGTTGGACAGCAGCTTTCTCCTTTGTTGTTCATCAATCCCTCGCCCACTTGCACATAAGTGGGGTCAAAACATTTCCCCAAAACACTACCTCGCATCTGAATGTGTGGTGGGTTGACCCTGGCTGGACACCAGGTGCCCACCAAAGCCGCTCTGTCACTCCCCTCCTCAGCTGGACAGGGGAGAGAAAATACAGCAAAAGGCTCGTGGGTCAAGTTAAAGACAAGGGGATCAGTCAGAAATTATCGTCACGGGCAGAACAGACTCAACTTGGGGAAATTAATTTAGTTTATTGCCAGTTAGATGTCAGAGCGGGGTAATGAGAAATAAAGCCCAAATCTTAAACCACTTTTGCCCCCACCCCTCCCTTCTTCCTGGCCTTAACATCACTCCTCGTCTTCCGCCTGCAGGCTGTTCCCTGCTGTAGTGTCTTACGCACACTTTCACTTACCTTCGCTGGTTTCCTGTGTGCATTTATTGAGGCAACCTCTGCTGTCTGGCAGCATTCATTGCAGTTGTTAAAAGCCATAAAAATATAAGAATTGCACGTGAGTGCCTTCTTTTTATAGTTGCTGTCTGCACCTTTCTCTTTGCATACAGTTGACTAATTCTTCTGTACAAGGCCTTGAGGAATTAGTGTGTGAAGTATCCCATCTGAGAGACCTGCTAGTGCGTTTATGAAGACATGTTCAGGCACCAGAATTGTCATACACTGCAGTTATAGAGGGTATGTCTTGGGTCCTGTCCTTACTGGTAAACAATCATGACTGTGTGTTTCCCAGTGACTAATTTTTGCCTGAGAAGAGATGTTTGTGGGAGACTGCCAACAACTGTTGTGCTAAAATTATACTCACAAAAAAAAATGTTTGCGTGCATCTTCTGCTCATTTCTTTGTTGGGTAAATAGGGTGCTATTCAGAAGTGTATATTTTTTCCTTTCATGAATTATTCAAAAGAAGGTGGGGTGGAGGGGGAAGGACTGTCGCATGCAAATCCTTGGTCATTTTAGTCAACTTCTTGCAAACATTGGTTCCTTCCAAGAGCCGCATATTGTCAGAACCCCAGTTTTTTAAAGATCAAATCCAAACTGACTAACTTGCAAGGAGTGGTAATTTGCTACCTGTAGCTTTAAGCAAGCATAGCTGTACATTTTCATTCTGAACAGGTACCATCTCCACTACTGTATACAGCATTTTCCAGCTGGGGTCCGCACTACCAGTTGATTAGAGGCTTTTCATGCTGCTAAAGGACAGAGAATTGCTGTAGATCAAATGCTAGCAATAAAGGCAGATGACCTCCTCTACTTACTGGGAGGAACTTGGAAAGGGAAAAGCATATACATTCCATAAACTGACACATCTGACTGTCAGAGAAAAAATACAAATGTGTAATCACCTTTCAAATGGATATTTCTAAGCAGATATTTTTAATCACCTATTTTTGCAGATGGATTTTTTTTATTCAGTAGAACACACTATCACAATCCAGATTTTTTGTTCACACTCTGGCACCTGAATCTCAGTTAATACAGCTAACAGAGTGGGAGGAGAATAGCCAGGACTTTAAAACACCTATATCCAGGCACAGATGGAGTCTTGTGCTTTCTGTACATGAATTTACTTTCTCTTGTCCCTGGCCAAATAGGGAAGCAAAGACTACTATTGCAAAGTTTTTTTATATCACTTCCAGTTTACAAGGGGTTCCCAATGGAGGTATGACCTGTGTGCTGAGGACTGAAGCTTGACAAAATGTGTATTTTCTTTACATACCTTTAGCAGATTCCCTGAAATAACACATAGTCCACAGGTTGAAACTGCTTTAGTCCCCAGTTTTGCCCATATTTGGGCTCTGGAAGCAATGGTTCTGTAAAATCCCTGAGCCTTTTTGATGCTGTGCAGTGGCAGCAGGATAAGGGCTCCCCATAGAGGGTGTATTTTTGGGGAACGGTTTACATTTACTTTAAGAGCATTCATACTGTCAAAGCATTATTAGCATAACTGAGAAGCAGACCCATAGTCTTATCTTAGTGCACAGTAAGCCAGCTAAAGAACAGCAAAAAGTGAACGCCAAGGTGGTAGCACTTTGCTGTATTTCTTCGCTTAACACACAGCAGCAGCTTCCAAAGTTGTACTGGAGCTGCAGATTCGTTACAAGACTTTCACATTGCTAATAGACTGTGGGCCTGATGGTGCTGGGCACTGCATAGAGAGAAGCAGACAGACCCGGCTCTCACTTGCAAAATAAAACATACAGAAGGAAGACACGTAACCAGCAAGCGGTACTCAGGGCAGCGCAAGCAAATCTCAGGTGAGATGCGTGGCCTAGGGCTTAGGTTGGGTTTTGAGAAGTAGTTAGAAAAAATGGAAAGGAAAGTGGGTAGAGAGTTTAAAAGGAGAGAGGATAGCTCTAGATATTCAGACTCTTTGTATGACTGAGAGTGTGAAAGAGAAATGCATGGAAACTAATTCTTTCTTGTGTGTTCTGGGTGACTGCTTCATCTTCAGAACAGAGTATATGAACACTCCTCGTCAAGTACAACGTCCAGCAACTACGGGTGATGCTAACTAGCCCTATGCTAGCTGTATATAAATATTAATTAATGAACATATGTCATTTTAATCATTGTTTCAAAAAGGGTGTAGGCTAAATTATTAAAGAGTAGCTATTCCAAGTCAGTCATCCTGTTTTATTTTTATTCATGTATGAAACATAAGGATGCTAATCTAGTTGTTTACAATTATTAAATCAGTAATGTTCGTGTCATGCTTTGAGGATACAAGAAGAATGAATTCTGCTCACAATTTTTTAACACTCTATTACTGTATGGAACCACAAAACATGATTAACAGAGATGGGTTCTTCTTACAACCCCAGATCAGAATTTCCCTCACACCAAGGTTCAGAAATTCTTACCATGGAACTGTCATTGCTGTCAGAGCGGAATAGCATCCAGAGACCGTTCAGGTGCCACTGGCTTTCTGCTCACATGGAGAGCACTTACAGGGCTTGTAAAAACATTCAGGCCTTACTTTTACAGCATTTATTGAGATTTTTGAACTATCAGTAATCAGAATGAAAACATGTCTTCTTAACATCTTCCAAGAAAAAGAAATACAGAACAAGGGCTTTAGGAAAAAAAGTTTAGTTTTTCATCACTTCCATGCATTTTAGTTATTTTTATTCACATTGTTTAATAACATCTTGTGTTCTGAGATGTTTTTGAACTTTGTCAAAAAGAAAGTTTATTTTAAAAAGTCTGCAATGAAGAACGGTTCAAATTATATTTTTCCATTTTTTTTCATACTGATCATTTGTAGCATATTCTCACATTATTTAATAACTGGGCAGCTTTTAATGTCTCTAAACTCTCTAATCTGTTTATGTGAAATACAGTCCTATCTCAGTTGGAGACACTATCCTCCACAGTTTACAGAGCCAGCCCCTGACAGTTACCAACCTTTGAGGTTTGTCTTAATGCATAATATTTTGTCAAATCAATATCCAGAGTAAATTATCCTTGATATCACACCAAGAGTATCTATCTGGTCAAAATTTTTTTTGATATAATACATTTTTACATAGGAAAATGTCAGCTCATTTAAACATTTTGCTGAAGCACAACAGTTTTGATGGTATTTCTTTAAAAGCTGGTAAACACGCTACTAAAAGTATTTCATTTAGACTTTTTAAAAAGCATGTTTCCCTTTAGGGAACTTTTTAGGAAAGGATCCATGTCATCTAATAGCTCTAGGTGAATCTGAGTCAGCATTATGTTCATTTCCCCCACTGGAAAAATGCAGATCTTGTATTGGAATGTTTAAGAGTTATCTTCTGTAAAAGACATGAAATAAACCTTGCACTTCACCCTGCACCAAAAAAGGCTGGGCAGAAGGTGTGGAGTACCTAGAGCAACTCCAGATGAAAACAAGGAGAAAAGTCTTGAAGGAGTGAAGGATTAGGTTGCAATGTCTGTAGAAGACTGAATGAAGACATGGATACAGTGTTCCAGTATGTAAATGTTATTTTAAAAGAGAAAGGGAATAATTTGTTTTTCAGAGAATAATTTGTTTTACCATCTAGAAAGAGAAGTAATAGGCCTAAATTAAAGTGAAAGAGGTTCAGGCTGTAACTACCTTAGCAGATAATTAGGCACAATAGGAGCTTGGCAGTAGATCTGAACAGTTGGTAGTAAAGCATTTATGTCTACACTAATGCACTTTGGTGTTTTCCTCTAGACTAAATTTAGTTTGGCCCCCCAGAGTGAACATCCCGACCATCCATGAAGTTTGAAACTGCATAAAGAATGAATCATTGGTTCAAGGCCACATTTTCCTCATAGGTGTTGGTGCATATTTGATGTGCACCTGTAGCAGATCTTTCAGATTAGTTTTCTCCAAATGGATTCTAACTTACAAACACCAAAAACGCTCTGAGGACTGAAATTGCACACGATAATGACTTGAAGACTGTACTACTGCTCTGAACCAAACCACTAGCGTAAACAGCTTGCATTGTGTTATATACATAATGCAAACTTCTTGCTTGTGCTAGCGGCTTTGAATCAATGAATGAGATTGATGCCTTGTAAGAAGTTATATGTATTTGTCAGGTAGTATGTAAGTATAGCCTTTTCCCAAGGTCCTTTCCACTACTGTTTTCTGTGCTTACATTGCACAGACAACATGTTTTCTACCCAGAAAGGGGGAGCTGGGATAGAAAACACTACAATTGAAATGTCTAAGGGATCACTGGCCTGAGTGTAGAATAAGATATATTTAGCTCTTTGAGAGATATGAATAAATTAAACCTTCTGTACATTATTCAGCACTGGTGTACTGTTAGTATTTCTAAGCCAGTTTCATAACTTCCTCTTTTCAAAAATTGACATCTTAAAAGTTTTGTTGAGATGTTTTTTTTTTCATTTTTCTTCTAACATCAAAATGGAAAATGGATATCTTTTAGTCACAAAAAAAAGTTTAAGCTAAAAATTGCAAAAAAAAAAAATTCAGCCTACAGCAAGTATTCAATAGCTTTATAAACCTATAAAAATGGTCTGCTGATTTCTAAATTCGCTCTTTAATTGAGTGACATGAACTTTAATTAATTAAATGGTTGCTTTTATTTTTAGCTGAATTAGGATATTAAATCTGTTTCCATTTTCAAGAAAATGAAACCAAATGGGGCGCTATAAAATGCTAAAATCAATATATTATTTTACTCATATTGCTTTTGATTTTTTTGAAAGTTTCCAGTTAGTATTAAATGCTCAAAGAGTAGCTACTTCCAAACAGCCTGTGAAAACAGATGCACTGCAACCAAAGTGAGACATAGCTTGTATAACATCCTGTGTTTACAGTAGCCAGTCCCAAAATTACATTATTCTCACCCGGAAGCTCTGAACGTCCTCTTGGATTTACATGATATAATGTAAACCATTTTAAAACATTAAGTGCCCCAAATTTTAGTTGCATTTACTTTTCAGGCTTTACTGGCTTCCTTCAGTACGTTGCAGTTTTAATTTCACCGTCTTGTCCTAACCTTTGCCCATGTCACGCTCATACGTAGTTAGACCAAGTCCCTTTTCAAATAAAGATACAATTCTGCAGAAATTTATAAATATGTTTCAATCAATTAGCCATAATTAATTTAATTCTATTAACCATTAGTTGATCTAATTTAATGATACTATGACTAAATAATCATTTTGTATGATGATTTTCTCAGTTCAGATATATTTTCACTCTAATTAGTTGAATCCAGGATATCATTTTGAAATTTGGAAAAGTCCTAGATTTGAATTTCTGATAGTGATTGTGTGATGTGCAGTCAAAAAAGGAGAATGCTATTAAATTTAGTGGCTGGGTTTGTTTGTCTTTCTCAATGCCTTTGCAGAAGGAGGATGCTAGAATCTTCACGTCTATGTGTTGACGTTACTTTTAGATTTCTCGGTTTCTGACCCACTTGCTGTCTGTTCCTCTAGGATGGAGAACTGCAGGTCTGTGCACCACTTCCTTGCATTCTCCTTTCCAGCTGTGTGAACCATAGACACATATTCAGATCTCCAGTGGGTTATAGCCATCTGATTTCAAGTTAATGTCTACTTATAATACAAAAGTCAGTAATATATGCATCTATGTGACCTAACATGACCTCACTACAGCAAGAACAGTTTTTAATGGCCAATGGGACCTTCCAGGTTATGTTTCTGGCTGCACTGGTATGTAAAAGAAAGTTCTGTCATGATTTTTCATCGCCGTGCAGCTGATTACATTTTTCTGCAATAAGTGCCATTTGGTATGTTATCAATTGTATGCCCTGAGGCGTACGACAGAGTTGTTTCTTATGTAGCTGATTATTTATTTTTTTTTAAATTGATTCTTTGTAGAGGCCTCTACATACTCTACAAGTATGAAGGAAGTATTACTGATCAAATTTCTAGGGTATGAGAATAATGATCAGATGTGATATAGTCAAAGTGTCACAAGATCTTAACAGTGGAAAGTTAAATACCAGGTTCTCATTTTGGAATACTTAGAGTTACACTGAGTCCATGTAGCCTTCTTTGTCAACACAACTCTCAGTTTAAAGTGTTCACCAATGTGTCAAATTGGTAGAAAGCTGGGATATATGCCCTTTTACACCACTTGTCTTCCCTAATTTTCCCCAAAATCTTCACATGGTGATAATTCTAATGTTACCACAGCTTTTGATTTGTGGGTGGATTTACTTATAGGGTTTTATTTATTACTAGAGTTTGTCTCCAAAGTAAAGAAAAAAATATTTGTTCCTTACAAGGTTTGAAAACTTTGAATAAAATAGCTATATGCAAGATATGAAAAGAAGTGAAAATTTTACTTAATTTTAGATTTATATTTGTAACTTTTGGGACTATATACTGTTTCATATTTAAAGCATCTAATTCAGATGCTGTGAATTGTCATTTAAAAGTGCAGATATATTGCACAGGTAATTTAGGGTCCAAAATTCAGATTCTTAAAAGCACTTAAATAATCAAAAGTAGACACTGTGTCCCCATTGTCACCATCTATGAGAACAAGGGCCAGACTATTGTGATGTGGAAAAGAGAGCAATTACTGTGAACTGGAAAACAGTTATGAAGTTAGCAAAGATACATTTTTACATTAAATTTTTAATTTGCAACCTATGTTTTTAGTGTAAATGATTGCTATTTTCAAGATATGATATGCATTAAATAAGAGTTTGAATACACAGCTGCAGAATTAACATAAAAACCTGGGAAACAGATTTAACATTGCTTCAGAAAACACCACATATTTTTATGTTGAGTGTGTTTGTGTACAGACATACAAGGCATAAAAAGAACTTTTTTTGCCAAATGTTCACTATAACCATATTGACCATGTTGGTGAAGTTCTGTCACATTTTATACATTAAATTTAAGTTCATAAATGTTTTCTAGTGTTAGCAAAACTCTTATAGATGTTTCCATAAATGATTACTTTGTTATAGATTTTTATGGAGTCCAACAGTTCAATAGATGGTACAAAACCAACTCTTAAACATATGCTTTACTTTGATGTTATTTAAGTTTGATCCTAAAGTTAAGCTAGTTCTTTAAATACTGAGTTGCAGACTAATTGAAAAGCTGCACAAGACCAGGGGGAAAAATATATATAAAATTATTTATTTTTTTAAGTTCTCCTAAACTGCTAGATTGCGTATCCCAACCATAGCACCATTTATTCTACTTGCTTTAAACCTGTATCCCAGGTGACTGACAGGTGGCTTCTGCAGGAGAAGCATAAAGAACATCAGCTGAGTTAGTTTTTTCATAATGGAGGGCATCAGATTGGGGCTATGTATACAACTGGTGATCTGGAGCCAGAAGTGTCATCTTCTTCTTACAGTCCTAAATAAAGACCACGGCTAAAGCAGGATCTTACAAAAATACATTTGGCTTTATTTTTGTCACATTGGAAGAACCATGTCTCCTCTACTTAAAAAGATGCTGAAAAAAAAAAATCAGCTATTCCTCTGATCCAGTACTTTAGACTCACAGTGTTTTTAATCATCTATTTCCAGCCTATATACCTGGTTAGCAACCAGCTCCCCTTCGCTTTCTGTCATATCCAATAACACTCACTTCTTTTCAGCTGCCATGGGCAACTTTTGAGGCTCTTTTTGTCGCTGCTTCTTGTCAGAAGTGTAACGGTTTATGCCCAGAGAATGCTTTTCTCCTAGGACATGCTGCCTGAGAATATTAACACCCAAAATAGCCCTTGAAGGTTTTGAGAAGACGTATTCTTGTTCCTGAGATTCCTAAGCTTATTTTTGGGTTGCTGGTTCAGGTGAAGAGTTCCTTGCACACACTCTCTCCACAGAGACAGCAATAACTAAAATGCATTTGCTTCATGCACTCACACTTCTCGTTACGGATAAGCTTAAGAAAACAAAAACCAAATAAGATTCATTCCAGCAAACCATTATTTTGGTTACTATATTAGAAAAAAGCTGCAGAAAAATAAAGCAAAATCAGTTTAAGAGCAAATCGGATCCAAATTCCAGCTGTCACTTAAGCTCCCTGACAACAATCACAACAATACAGGCTGATGGGACTGAAGTGCTCTTCATTTCCAGGATGCTGTCTCTCAGAGTACACTTTGGTCTTGCCTCTCTGTTTATATAAAGAGAGCTTTTACCAAAATTTAGTGGATATGATGTTAAAACTACACCCTGGTAACCCTCCATTTCTTTCCTACTTTATAGGAAGCTGTGATACAGGAACTTTAATTGGCTCTTTTGAGACCATCAGAAATGAATGGAATTTTCTTTAGGCTTGTATGAGAAGAAAATGTTACTTCTGAAGTATAACACTACTTTTTTTCACCTATCTTTACTTTTTGATCAGGAAATCAGTGAGGTGTGTCTCTTCTTTTCCACAAAGAAACTCCTGGGACTCATATTTTGCAAATCTCATAACAAAATTGTTTTTGTAAAGACCGCATATGACCCATTAATAAAACAGATGTTGGGATTCAGGCACAGGTGCAGCTCTCCTCCTACACATAAGCACACAAGCCCGAGCACACAGACACACACACACTGCATGCTTTCAGTGTTATCATGTCACTGCACTTTATCTATGTCTTTTTGTACTCGGTCTATCAAATTCTGCAGCTCTCACTTGTACTTCAGCTGCTTCATGGAAATGCACAATAGCATATGAGGAAGACTCTTATTTATTCTCTCATCAAAATAGTAGTGAGTCCCTTCCAGTACTCCCCAAATATTGGATTAATGGTGCCCCCAATATTGGATTAATGGTGAGGTAAGCAGACTCAGCAAGGCAATCTTCCACCTTGGTCAGAAATTAGGCTACTGGTATTTCTTAGGGACTTTTCCCTGTTCCCTCTCTTTCCTGCGGAGAGATCTGATTCCTTTGGAGACAGATCAGGAAGATTCTCAGTGCTCAGCAGCTCTCAGAGGCAACAGCTTGTGACTTCTTTGACATTCCCTCTTTTTAAGGATGGAAAGGGATCCGGCTGCCCCCTACGAAAGCTGGATTTGGCACTGGGCAAAGGCCAATGCAAAAAGCAGTGTTTCATGTCAAATCTTTCACATCCTGAAGAGCAAACTGCCCCTTTCAGCAAAGCAGTTAAACACATGCTTATATCCTATTGACTTTCTAGCACTTAAACATATGCTTAACAGCTTGGCTGAATTGGGGTAGACTTAAGCAAATGATTAAGTGCTTTTCTGTATCAGGTGTCGATGGAAGGGGGAATATTTGCCTGCTCTGCTTTTAATCTTCAGTCTTCCTGTTCAGGAGTTTACATAGACAATTCTGTGTCAAGCAACCTCTCTTTGAAATACTGTATCCTCTTAGCAGGTGTAGGTATGTTTTCGTCTGGTTAGCCAGCATGAGGTACAGTGCATGAGGCAGACTGCTTCTCACTTTCCTCCTCCTAGCACATTTCTCCAGTTGCTTCCATTGAGTTACTTTTTTATATATTGATTCTGGAAGAAAGTATTGACTGCTTGTTTCAATACTGCCCAGCATAGCTAGATGTAGCAATTTAGCTCTCTTAAGGCAGAAATGAGCAAACTCCCACTGAGACAGCCATCCATTGATTAACATCAAATACTCACAGCCTTTAATGTCATTCTGTACCTAGACTCCTATATTATTAGCGAGCGTCTGGTTCAGAAAACACAGGGATATAAATCCAATTCCATTTTTACCCCCTCCCAAGAGAAGGAGATTCAGACTTATAACACAATCCACCCGAAGCGTAAATCTGCAACTGAAGTTTAGATGCACGGTATCAGACAACAATTTTCTAGTTCAAGCTGTTGAATTGCTTTCCACGGGTGTCTCTCTCACTTTCCCCATCATCATGCAAATGGCTGACTATTGGGTAATACAGCCTTCTTTTTACATCTGAATAAAAGCTTCCTACTCTGTGCTTTGTTTCCTGGTGAGTATGGCAATCATAAGAGCATTTCTTTTCATGAGCTTACACAGCAATGTAACTGGAGGGCCTTTAGGAAGGGACTAACCTTTGATATTTTTTAGAACAGTATGAAACAGTTTGGCTATTCTGATTTGATCTGCACCAATTTACCACATTTAATCAGCAGGGAAAGCCACTAATGAACTAGTGGCAGATTCCCTAGCTCTAAAGCAGGTATTGCATAGCAGGGTTTCTGCTGTCTGTTAGTGAAATACCACTGCATGTTTCTAAATAACAAAGATTTTCATTATAGCTGTGAGTTGATTTACTTTTTTCCTTCTGAAATATTTGATTAATTGGACAGTTCCTGAAAAGAATCTCACTACTGAATTTACCAATGTAAGGTCAACTTTTCCGTAAAGGACCTATACACCTGGGATTATTTTCACCATGAACGTCCTGGCAGCTTAAAATTTCTCATGGTTTGTACATAGACAAGGAGCAACAGATGGCAGCCTGTTAGACTGAGCTGTATTGGCCATAAAAACTGTGGGAACTCTTTCTGGGTGTGTGTTTTATTAAGGGTCAAGAGTCAATACAATGAATAAGAATATAGCTTTGAACACTTTTTGAAAGGGTTGGTTTTGTCCATTCTCTCTCTGTGGGGGTGACATGATTGCACTCTATAGATACTTCATAGGAGTAAACATCATGGAGACGAAAGAGCTAACTAAATTAATCTTGCCATGAATTAAAATAGGTTGGAAATTTGAAGAGGCTTTTCCTATGTAAAGTAGAGATCTTGGAATAGCCTTGTAGATGAAACAAAACTGATGAGTTTTAGCCATCACCTATGTCTAATGAATTTTGTCAGAGGTTGATATCTTTATGAAAAAGGCAATATGAAATGGATGCTAGTATCTGGAGAAACAGGATTTGATGACCCAGAAAGCCATTTTCATGAGCTTCATGTCCAGCGTATATGATATTGAAGTGATACTCAGGCAGCATAGCTTGCAATGAAAATATCTATAATTTGGTTAATAGGTGCTGAGTTGTTATGCACTATATTTAAATTATATATGTAATATGCATATATAAAAAATACTCATTGCATACCTATACCGTTATATCCCAGTCTCATACCTCACTGCATACAGGCACAGAAGTTTTGCCTGGATGCAGTAAATGGTAAAATCTCGACCCACAGCCTTGTACTCATAACTGATAAGAGGGTTCTGTAACTCTGCCAGCTGGAGGAAGGGGAGAGCCAGCGGGAGGGGTGGGCCAAGCGGCTCAGTACAATTCCTGCTGCATGGGTAATGATGCGTGCAGTGAGTAATGACCACTGTGGCTGCGCACCTCTGGGTAGTTATCCGGCCTCCTAATGGTCTGGAGAGTCCGTCATAGCGAACATACACTGGTTGCCCTGGACCGGCATTGTGGAAAGTATATGCAGTGCATGGTGGAAAAAACGCTCTTGGGGTGGTTGGGGGCAGCCTAGGTGCACCCAAAGAGATGAGGAGGGTGAGACGTTCCTCCTGCTGCTCCTGTGCCATGACCAAATGAGTAAATGAAAGGGTTCTGCGTCATATATGTCATCTCAGCTGCTGGTTCCCCAGTCCCATTTTGCTTTTCATAATACTAAACAGGCTGGACTGCTTAATTGACATGTAACCCCACACAGTCAAAAAGTTTAATGGAGCAATGGATCTAGGCAAATTCAGCCCCTAGGTTTCTAATTTGATTCAATATCACTTTGTCATTAACTCCTCTGAGCTTTATGGATTTAAATAGTTTCTTCTCCAAATGTGAGCGGTGCAGAGATTTTAGTAATATGTATTTGACTAATTTATTAGTCAGCATGGCTGGATTTCAGCTGAATATCAACTGAGAGAAAAAAAGCATAAACCAGCCTCTCAGAAAATCTGTTTAGTTTGCAGGGGACAAAATGTGAGAGATTTTATGTGAGCGAGATTTCCAGTGGCATAGATTGAAGAAATACTTTACTAATGGAGTATTTGCAAACAACTCTAGCATTTAGACCCGTGCGCAGTGCTATTTTGCTTTACAATCAGATACTGTGCCTGGATTCTGGGTGGAGACGTGCCTGGAAAGAGTTAACGCTCCCCCTGACTGGGGGGAAGTCCACAGCTGCATCTCCTAAGCACAGGGATTTCCAGCCTCTGGGCTGACCCAGCTGTCAAGAATTAAGCAGTTCCTCAGCACTCTGTAAAAGGGAGGTGCTCCAAGGGGTTGGTTTGGCTCATATTAGGGGTTAGATGCTTTGTGAGGGATGGCAAGGGAAAACATGAGCTAAAAAGAAAAACACCCTCCTTTTCTGGCTTTTTTCATCCTTTATTAGATTCAAAATTTGAACAAAGTTCTTTCAGATTTTCATTTTAAGCTTCTTTAAGACAGGGTGTACGTTTGAGGTAGCCTGTTAGCGGTATTAAGCAAAGAGCTTTTTTCTCAAGTCTTGCTTCTATGAGGAAGTAAAGGTTTCCCAACCAATTGTCCTCTAAAAGCTGAGGAAGTCTGTCTCAGGTTTACCTTTGGCAACTGCTACTTGTCATGTAACTTTCTGCTAGGGTGGTGTAAAATTGAGTGCTCTTCCTATCAAGTAAACTTATTCTTCTTTTCCTTTAGGTCTAAATGGTGTCAAACATAATTTTCTAAAAGTTGATTAAAGAGAAAGCTGCTGCTCTATTGTGCAACGTACCATTAGAGGCAGTAAAGTTATCTAAGGAATTGTGAGAAAGGCTGAGGAGGGGGAGAACTTGGTGGTCATTTGAAAGATTAAATCTGTCTGATGAATTAAAAGCAGCTCCCAGGCTCCACAGAGAGGTTATATAGTCTGTAACAAACTCTAGTAGTGCAGAAGCTTCATCATGATTTGATCAAAGGTATTTTACAAACAGCGTTAGAAATTAGTCCTGTTAGTTCCTTTTGTGCTCTAGCATTATTTGGCTGTGGTGTTTGTATTGTGCTACCTGAACAAATAGCTCCAGCTGTGCTGAGTCTGGAACTTCCCATATGGGCAATCACATAACTCTAGTAGTTATAAAAGTAAGAATTTATTTATTGGGGTTAACAGATTTGCATCAACTACGTGAGCTTAATTATTTTATAAGAAATAGTGGGCAACCGTATGCTAGCAATAGTAAGGATACCCTCGAGCAACTCTGTTTACGCCAGCCTGTTTTTCCCCAAACTGTTGTTCTGTCAGGTTTTTCTTCATCACAATAAGAAGTACATCTTGTTTTGAGAAAAGGTTTTTATTCTGGGGCAAAAGAGAATGTCTATACCCCCTCCTCATCTTCATCTATCCTGATGTTTTGTTGCTTGATGTCTGTATTCACTTGGCTATTATATGTGTCTAGCTACATATGGAAAGTTTTTCTTGGATTCGGTGTATTTTCTGCTTTATCCTGTGCAGCACAGACATTGTGATCCTCCAACTAGACCTTCACTTTCTTTTGCTGGGTGAATGTTTGATACCAGAAGTCCGCTTTGATTGTACAACAGGTTCAAGAGGAAAATGGCATCTGACAGAATACTTTTTAAAAAATCTTGAACAAGCAGCCAAAAGGGACCAGGGAAGCCATGCAGACCACAATAGTTACTAAGCCACTGATGTACGGAAGGTGGCTTCTCCTTGCACAACCCTAAGGAAGCTGCTGGTTGACTAGGAACACTCACAGTTGCCTGCAGCTTTCTAATGGTCCTTGGTCATACCAACATCCCTTTATTGAACCTGGTAAAACAGCAAGGGTATGGTAATACTTCAAGAGGACAGTGTCATAGAAGTCAGGCAGCACCTGACAGCGTTTTGCCTCTCTTGCTTATGATGATTCAATTATTATTTTTTTCTCACACTATAGAGATGTATCCTTCCACACTTTAAGGATACGATAAAACAGATCTTTAATTTTTTTCTAAAGTTTCTTTATAAGGTGTGAAGAGGCCTTTTATTGAAAAGAACCTCACAGCACCCCACAAAGCCACAGGACCTAGTTTCAGAAGGCCAAACTAAGACTGTATCTCGTGTTAGTAGGCTGTTGAGTTGTAACATGCACCAATGTCTCAGAACCATATGGGGTGGAAGGGCCAACAGGCTTTACTGAACCACTCGTGTTAAATGTTAGGTCCACTGTAGCTATTACTTACCAACTGAAACTGCCACCTTTTGTATCTTTAATTAGTAAAGAATGGCAATTGCTTTCTTCACCACAGGACAGTGAAATATATTTTATAAGGCAAACAGCAGCTGCAGGGTGTGGGCATGGTTATTATAAAATAATCATGCCCGCAGGGATCAGGGAGGCATTTGGTTCTGCCTCGTGCCTCCTAAGAACCGTAGGGTGCAATTGCTGTGCGATGGTAGCCTCCCTGTCATCTTATATTATTTAACGAATTCCACTACATTGTCTTCAAGCTCTGCCTTGCGGTTATTGTAAAGAAACTCAAATTTCTGCTGTACTGACTGCATCAGCAGTTCACCTCCTATTTGAGTTTACTTCTGCCATCAAAATAGCACAGGACTGTTGTCCATCATGGAGGAGGGGAAAAGATTATATAGTTGTGCAATTTAACGCCTGGATCCTGTTAGGAGGGCAGTCCTACATTTCAAAAGGTACCTAAATTGGGAAGATCTAATAGACTAATTCATTAGCAACTTAATCTGAACGACTGTCAGTTGTCCAATTCACACCATACCTGTCTTATACAGTAACTGATTGAAGTGCTCCCTTCTAGTATTACATTAGAATCTTACCTCCTGTATTTCACAGTCCATTGTGACTTCCATGGTTAAGTGTAGTTAGTTGAGTAATTTTTTTTTATTTTAACTTGTATTTGAGCAGTATGTCTGCTCAAGAAAGGCTTCCTGACTTCATTTGAACATATCAAGTCAACCTTTTTTGGCCATGGTAGTTTATTCCTATGGTAAATCTTTATCAGTGGTCAAGGTATTTGTCTTTTAGCCACCTAAATATTGGCACCTCCATCTTCAAGCTCTGTAAAGCCTTTTCTTTGCCTTTACACAGCCTTTACAATGAGTCCACTTCTCAGTCATCTTTTGAAAACTCTAATTAGATGGAGCCTACTGCTTTTGCTTTTCCCTGCTCCCCCACCTTGAATCACTTTGTTGTTCTTTTCATGTCTTTGTCCTTAGACCTATTATTCTCATCTCAATTATTTCATTTTGATTTTATAGCATCTGTCAAACACTCTAGGCATTTTCCATAAATTAAATCTGCAAGCTTTAACTGAAAGCTTAACATAAACAATGTAGAACAATCCCATCAAATAATCATCACGCTCAAAACTGCATATCACTGTTTCTAGCCTCTATATATCAGCTAGCGTAATCGAGCTTATGTTAATGGCTATTTTCCTTTACATGTGGAAAAAAAAGGGGAAAATAATGTGAATAAAAGCTCTTCCTTGTATTGTGCTGATTCTTCTGAATCTTCCTATTGACTTCAGTCATTTTTATATTAGATAAAATCCTTGCAAACCTGTTTGAGGGTAAAAATTAAAATAGTAGTAGTGAAGTTGGGTTTTCTGTGGAATAATAAGTGTCCTAGAATTTGCATTATATATATATGTCCATAAAGAAGATGAAGTACTGACAATGCAACTCCTTACTACTACGTCACAAAGTAACTTAACCCTATTAAATAATGATCTAGGAAAATACTTGTGCTGGTAGGTGATTCAGAACTAGAAAATCCGTCTGAATTAAATAAAGAAGTGCCTAATAAATACTCTGACCAGTTTGTGTACCTTAGTATTACTGAATTGTTGCAAATCCGATATATGGTTTAATGAGGTAGGGTATGGTTATGTATAACCTTTTGTATGGTACTCAACGCTAGAGGAACTGAACGCTTCTCAGATGTTGGTGACTGTTTTACTCAAAGAGGAAACAGCAGATTATTCTGGTTTCATAGGACTTGAGGTGATTTACAGAGAAACATGCAAACACGTTGAACATGCGTGATGCAGCAAAGCAGAGTAAGCTGTACCTGTACTTTCTACTTCGCACAATGCGATTTATACTTCCCCACTTCTGTTGGAAACAGGCTAATATATGCCAGACACATTTACCTTTTTCATAAAAATGCAGCATTAACTCACTCCCAGTTGCTGTGAGATCTATTTAAAATATGCAATATATACTCTTCATGTTCCAGTTCAGAAAACTTCAGTTTATAAATGTAATTAATATTAGTCCTTAAAAATGTGAGGTTTTGACTTCTTTATTTTCAGATACAAATAGTATAATATAGCTTGGAATAAGATCTTGAGCTCCGCAACTTACATCTTGTACTACGACCACAGGACTCATCTTCCACTTGCTGCAATCTATAAATGAGAGACGTTGCCTGAGGTCAAGAAAATTTTACATCTGAAATGATAACCAGCTAGAAGGACTCCATTTATTAAATAGTAAAAGTCATTCTGCATTATCATTCTCTGATTGCAAATATACATTATGTAAACTTATTAGGGAATGGATTTTGCCCCAAAAGAAATGTTCACTACACAAAAATGACAAGAAACTAAAATAAACCCCAAAGCTAAGTAAGAAAGTAGGGTTTAATTTTCAGAAGATTTATTTTTATGCTGTTTACAGTAGCATTTAGTCCAGCTTGACTTGATTAATTAAGTACTTTGTAGTCACTTCCTGTCACATTTTAATCTATGTTTTACACATTAAACTAATGAACTTTCAGTGGTACATAATAATAGATCATAGATGTGATGTGAGACTTATTTTTGGTACAGAGACTGCCATTAAAATACAGATCTAAACATGGAGCTTTTATTTACTTTCCCCAAGCTAAAGTAGTCCTTTTCTTTAAAAAAAAAAAAAATTAAAAGGAATAAATTGGTGAAGATACTAATTTGCAAACCAATAAGTTATTTGGAAAAAAAAATACTTTATTTTATGTCCTTTTCCAGGAGATAAAAAAAAAGAAAAAAGAGAAAATTAGAAGAAAACTGCATTCTGGACTTGATTTCAGGTCTATAGTACAGATATACTGGCTACATATTTGTAATATCTGTATCTATAACTCATTGCCTAAAGTGAGATATTTCAGGTCCGATTTCTTCCACTGCTGATTTGTTACATCGCCTTGAACAAATCCTTTAACTCTCAGGATCTGTTTACCTATTACTTGTACTTCTTTAGAGAAGAGCCTGTGCAGAGATCAGCATAAGAAGGCCTTGATCTGTGTTGAATGCTCCAGCATTTACTAAAAAATGAAAAACATGTTGTGAGAAAGGAATGAAAACTTTGCTTTCTGAAGGAAAGCAAAGCTCCTGAAATACGAGGTGAGAAGAGGCTTCAGAATAAAACTGCTGCAAAAGGGTCTGCAGAAATCATGCATTTGCTTTCTTTTAAAGAAAAGAATACATTTAAATAATTGTTTCCATCTCCAAGTATTGTGTGTTACTGCCGACCTTTCTGGGGAAGTCACCTGTCTCTGAAGTGCAGCCATCTGTTCAAGATTGCATTGCAACATTAAACTATCAAGTAGGAAAAGAAATCGAGTTAAACACCAACTGCAGCTGGAACAGTGGAAAAATAGAAGTAAACAGAATTAACTAAGGACTTGGAATTTTAGTCTGTTTACCATGGTAGATAGTCTAAGTTCTTATTAAAAAGAACAATTAAAATGTGAAGAAAGATCTCAGCTTTCACACTGTATCTGAGTCAAATGGTCCAATTAGTACCCCACTGTGAATACTCTCTAGAGGTTGCAGTAGCCCTACTTAATTTTATTTCTTCAAGTGTCTTAGGAGTTTCTCTGAGCATCGCACCCTGGCTCATGAAGGAACATAGTACAAATCCCCTTCTCCTCTGCTTCTTCCCTCCCATGTTTTTGGCTTATATTGTAAGAAACTCTGTGTGGCTTCTTAACTCAAACACAAAAGCACACCAGGTAAACCTCATGTTTCACTGCAAAGGGAAATGGAATATCTTGTAATTAGGGCATTGAATGAGACTCAGGAGATTTGGTTAAATTGGTGTATGACCTTGGCAAGTCCTTTAGTCTTTCTATTCCTTGCTTCCTAAAACTGTAGGATCTAGTATTACCTATCTGCTCACTGGGAAATTTGATGCATAGATGCAGTGAATGGCTATTGCTGAAAAGTAAAATATCATGGTCCAAAGCACTTGACTGGTACAGCTTAACATGTACCACTACACCCTGAACTCTGAAGATGATAAAAATGAAGATTTTGACTCTGTAAATTTTGCTGTCATGTTAATAAAGTGGTTTGTTTGCTTGTGGTAAGGCAAATCTTTTTCCCCTCTGTATTTTTCAAGGCAGAACTTCCCTTTCCTTGGGCTGGTCTGCAGTTAAAAGAATTGCTTTTAGTCTGACAAGTTGTTTCCAACTGCTGCAAGCATGTCATTAAAAGGATCTTCCTAACCCACACATCAGTCTTCTTGACATCTGTCATACAGCTTAGATCATATATATTTTTTTCTCCCCTATGAGAAAGAGTCATACTGTAAACATTCTTTCATTACTTTTAGTCTCATGTCAGAAAGAATCGTATACTTATTTTCAGAATGTCCAGCTTGCCCTGCTAACGGTAACTGCAGATCTACAAACAAACCCCTTGATTATCCTTTCTTTGCATCCGTCTCCTGGTTATTGAAAAGCTTCAGAAGGACAGACGTAGACTTTGCATTAAATCAGCTGTACATATTGCTAACAGATTGCTGGACAGTCAAATAATGAACCCAGTTATCTCTTAGCACTCTATTTCTGTTCTTTGCTCACACTGATAGATGGCACTCCGTTAGACTGTCCCTAGGTAGGCTCTTCAAACTGCTGCTGCTCTTTATTCTTACCCTTTTTCTCTTCTGGTCTTTTTCTCGCAAGCCCTCTATTAATGTAACTAATTACACTATTCTCTTCTTTTGGTTGCCCTCACCTTTGATGCCGTTTCTATATTGTAAATAGCTATTTCTGTTTTCCACTTTTGCGTATGCGCTTCCGTGTTAACAACTAAAATCTGGCATCACGCTTGACTGTAATTCAGATGTCAGTTTGGATTGAAGCCATTCCTTGGAGGACGTACATTTGAAGTGGCAGGGAGTAAGTGACTGATAACGAAAATAAGCATTCATTTTATCAGAACCTCAGCAGATCATTTATTGGAGAGCATATTCTAATGAGTGCCACCCACACCTACCAGATGTGTCATCAGGGATTAGGCCAGATCTCTAACAAGTGTATTGTGTGATACACAAAGCAACTGGAAGGAGGGAAAGAAGGGGAAGATTGGAGAACTTCAATCAATAAGATAGTGCATTGCAGATTTGCAAAATGGGTCAGAGACCTATGGCATCCGTATTAAAACGTCAAACTCAGTTTGTCCTCCGAGTTGTATAAATCAACAGTAGTTATTTAGCTAAACTGCATCCTCCACTTCACTTTTTGGCTGTGCATGTCTTTACATGCATAATGTAATTGGTAGAATGTCATGACCTGATTGAGAGATGTGGGCTACATGTTGTCATATCCTTAGAAATCCTTGGCCCCCAGGATTACTGCTGACTTGTCATTTCCATATTCCTCAGCAGCATAAATGTAGATCTTCCTAAAGCTCCAAATGTAGAGGCAGCTTTGTCTTCAGTTCATATGCATAGCTGGGGTTTGCACAGGTTTGCTGTCAAAATTACTTTAATATACATAGGCAGATGCAGATGATAAACAATATAGTGTTCTTATCTTTTTTTCTTGTCTCAATTTACTCGCTGTTTTTTAATATTATTTGTACAAATGTTAGACCCTTTTGAGGAATTCAAGATTCCTCCCTCTCTACTTTCTCACTTCCAGAATATGGAATTTCTTCGGGCTGACATTTTTCATGGTCTCTTCTTCTCCTTACTGTGATAGCTCCAAAGTGATATTGTCCTTTAAAATTGCTTTCCCCCTCTGGCAGGGGCTTTCTGATCATCTTTTGTAAGTGTGAAAATTCCCCATCCAAAGACCAGCTGAACATCCTTATTCTTTCTAGTGCTGTCCAGCTCTGGGAAGGACTTGATCCTAGATGTTTTCTCTGTCATATATAGTATTATCAAGTTATAATAATTCTCCACTGTTGGCCTTCTCTCTCTCTACCTTTCAGAAACAAAGCCTGGCTTGACTTTAAAAGACAAAAAAAATATTCTGAATTAATTTTGAAATTAAAAATAAATAGTTTGAGTGCGTTGTTGACCAGTGGAATTCAGAATTGATACATAAAATGTCGATTTTTTTTATCTTGTTAAACATGAAACAGAAACAGCAATGAAACTTCACTACAGCAAGATGGTGTGTCATGGCTTTTCCAAAAATGAGGGAAAGAAAACTAAAGCTGAGGATAATTTAACCTTGATAATTATGAGGGATTAATGTCTTTAGGAGTCAAAGATATGAGAACGTCTAGAAGAACTGAATTGAAAAAGTTACAAAATTGCCAAATGTCCTCTAATGCACAATGTCAACCACACCAGATTGATCATCTTGTTTTTACATTGGATTCACCCTCCAACCTCTTAATCAAATTTGCATGTTTAGGTTGGAAGCAATTTGGGACAGACTCCAAACTCTTTCCTTGCCTCTGAGGCACCTAATGCATTTCAGACACCAACCAAAATCAATAACACTGAGATTCAATATCCTTCTCTATATTTCCAGAAATGAATGAGCCAGAATTAGAAATCTGAGACTATCAAAATTTATAGGGTGGCATTTGGATAAGGATTTTTGAACGCTTACTAAATAATTCCATTAAGTAACTCTCTATTCTCACTGAAATCTCATTTAGTTGATATTGTAATTAATAACATCTGGTAAAAAAGTAGTAAGATCCGTTCCTAAGTTGATTGTGTTTGGGTTTACATATTTTGAGTAAGAATATGCAGATATTTTAATTCATACATATATTTTAATTATTTCCAGGTATAGTGTTACTGGCACCTTTTGTCTCTGTCCTTACCAAATGTTGTAAATCCGTAATGCATTCTATATTTTAAATACAGTCTTAAAAAAAAAATAAAGAAGCAGGAGAAAAAAAAAATCCAGAAACCTTATTTTGCTGAGATAAAAATGTGTGAACAGAATAGTGTCTGCAGTTACAGTTTCTCTGTTTTTGAAAAGGTTTTAGGAGAACTAGAGAAGTAGAGGTATGTGAAAGAATGAGCAAAGGTTTGGGAGAGCTTTCAAAAAAAAGATTAAATGGACTAGGATTCTTCAGTTTGGAAACGAAATCAGTGAGGGGGATATGACAGAGGTTTATTAAATCCCAACCAGCATGGTGAAGTGACTGGAAAATTATCCTTTACTGTCTCTTCTAATACAAGAACTAACTGGCCTCAAGTAATAGCAGGGTCAAAACAGCAAAAGACGATGTTTCTTACTGTAAGAGATATGAGAGAGAGCCTTCACTGTAGGATACTTTGGATATTAAAAGTTTACATCATTTTTAAAAGTCATGTAGGCACATTACGGGAAGAAAACTCTGTTTTGTATTATTTAAACACAGAAATATTTCCTCTAGCTCAGAAGTCCCAAAACTGCTAAAATTGCTGAATGTCAAGAGATTGTATCACAGAGATACCACTGTGTGTTTACCCAGCAAAGGCATTTTTGCCTTTGGCCACTGTGGCGGGCAGGACGGTGGGCTCAGTGGATGGTGTTGTGTCTCAGAGACCGATGGGGTGACAGAGACATGGACTCCTGCCCCTCTCACTTAAGCTGGTGTAATGCATCTAAGCAAGTGACACTGTGAAGTAGTAAAGTCTGTGTGAGAGGAAGCCCGAGCCTCATAACAGATTAACTCTGCAAAACAGTAGATCTCCGCAATGTTGTCCATGTAAGTTAATGATCTCCATCATTACAAGTGACATGAGAAGTATAGTAGGGAAGGGCTCGGCTTTTGAGTGCTATTGGGGTTTATATATAAGATAAATATGTACGTGTCGGTTTATTGTAATCTGTCGAAATGAAAGTCTGCATTGACCAATAGTTTTATTTTCTGCAGTGATCCTCTTCACTAGTGCATACGTAAAAAAAAAAAAAAAAATTGGATTAGATGATCCTTGCTTCATATTTATCTTCCTGTACATTTTGTGGTTATAACAGTCAAGGGCAATAGCACCACAGATTGTGTAATATTTTGAGGAAGCAGGGAGAAAAGTAGAAAATATATTAGGGTTTGGACTGGGGCTCCTGCAGAGAGAAATGACTAAGATCCCATAAATGTTTCCTGTTGGTCCAGCAGCTCCAGAAATTAGTAAGGCTTTCCCCCACCCATTTATTTTAAGCCTTCACAGTGCCATCCCTTCTTCATGAACTGTATTTAAAATGTAAATAAAAAGAAGGCTTTTAGGAGATTTAACTATTTCCCTTGGTATTTAAATTATTCAATTATAACTAAAGCTATTAAAATACAGTTAATTAAAATGGTTAGATTGTTTTCCTTTGCACTGATCACAGCATTGCCCTACTTCTCCCTCTAGCTGTTTAATTCCTATTAAAAATGATAATGGTTTGCTTTATTCATAAATGCAGTAACCTTACGTACATTCTTCAAGTGATCTCTTTGCTACAAACTGTGCTGGTTTTCTTCTTTTCTAGCAGTGAAGCGGAAATTCTGCTGTAGTCTTTGGAGGTTTAATCAGCAGTAAGAGGACTCAGAATTTAAACATTAGCATTACCAAGTTGTGAGAAATAGCACAGCTCCCAGTAAAAAGCTTTGGTTTTATTTTGATGCAAGATAATGTCATTAGGGACAGCAGGTTAATAATAACCCCAGAGGTTAATAAAAGGTACAACCTAAATAAAGGTTTCTGAACTCACAACATAAAATTGCCAGATCTACACTTTTAAATATTTTATCTGAATAGTTTCACAACACTCTGTTGGGAATAGTAATCCAGCTGAAGTGTGGAGGGGTAAGTGCTTTAAAAAAGCATAAAAGATGCCAAGGCAAGTTCATCTCATCTCATCTCATCTTTATCTTCACAGATAAAGGAGACAAATCTACCCCTCTGCTTTTTGGCATTACATGTAGAACATTACAACCCTCCTTTCTCCCTCAAGGTCATAGAGACCTTTCTTGTAAGGCACTTCTTGTCTCATTTGGGGGGCAAAGTTAAGTTATAGTGAAGTGAGGAGGTCTCAGTAGCCTCCCACTCTCACTGAATAACAGGGTTTTCTAAGGTGAAATCCAAAGGAAGCTCCTTTCAGCTGTTTACGTGGCTTTGCATGGATTTGTGTAGTACAAGACAAATGTCTCTGTAGGCACAAAGAATGTTATGCAGGTACCGTAACAACAGTGACATCGGGTCACTGAGTATGGTGGGCCAGTGACAGGTGAGTATGATGAACCAGGAAGGTCAGGCCTTGATGTATCTTTGATCACCAAAGCACTGAGGAGCTATACATGTAAGGCCACATCTACAACATTGATTTTTTTCCTACCTTGTTGGGGAAGGCTCACAGGGAGAGATGTGGATATGTTTGTTAAAAAAGAAAGAGCCCTAAGTAATTTAGCATTGTTTCGTCTCCACCGGGAGTGTCTGCACAGAGGGAGACCACAGAGCCTGGGAATATAACAGTTTATATGATTTATATTCGTAGGCCATTGCTGAAATTCCAGCTCCACTGGAGCAGATAGCTGAACTCCTTTGGATTTCAAATTGGCCACTCCTGCTTATTTTCACGTAATATCATTTTCACCAGACACTTTCTCATCCATGTTTCTCAAGGGCATTGAAGGCTTTAGATATTCCTACTACCCGCAAGCCTAGTAAACATCATTTTCCATATACAGGACTGCCTGAAATAACAATGCTGTTGGGAGACTATGCCACGATTCAGTCTGTCTCCTGCTGTGTGACAGAGAACATGTAACGCATGGGGCAATGGTAATGAGAGAGCTACAGGCTGCTCAGCATATGTATGAATGGGATGGGAGAGCTAAAAGGCTAATTTGAGGCTTCCTGGCGTAGCACATTGGGAGGAAAAGAGTGTGTATAATATAGTCAGTTTAGTTTCAGCCCTGAACAAACTTAGGACCAGCTCAGTTCTTATAGCTGATGGCAGGGTGATGAAAATTCAGAGGTTCTTGATGGTTATTTTAGTTCTGTTATCTACAGTAGGTATTGTTTCATTATGAACCATCATTGACCATAACATGAGTGTAACTGGAGAAGCATGATCCATGTTGTCTATTGTAGACATGATGTCTACAATAACGTAGAGAACTGCAAGCAGGAGGCTTGGCTAGAATTCAAAAACTTCTGGAATTTCAGCCCATGCTAAACTTGTAACTTTTAGCCTAAGGAAAAAATGTCTTTCTGTTGTATGACTTTTTTTCAAACTAAGAGGGAGATGTGAGTGGAGTATAGCAAGGGTGGGGACATTTAGTTAACCTAACTCTGTATCTCTCTTTCCATAAGACTTAGATTTTCACACAGTGAAATTCATCTGCCGCTTGTATGAGGGTTTCAGACATTTTTCCTGTTGTTTTCAAAGGGTGTGCATGTGCCTGAGTCTTTGGGGAGCCTTAAAAAACAATTGTCAGTGGGACAGCTTCCCAGACGTACTCCAAGTGTCCAGGTCCAGTGTTCAAGACATAGACTGGGATTTTTCTGTTGTGTCAAATGAAAACCATTGTTGACAGCTTTAAATGCCATAAGTAAATCGAGTCTAACTTTTCTTGTAAAGCTAAGAAGTCCACACCACTTCATTTGTGAAATGCAGCATTAAAGTAAAAAAACCAGAGGCTTACTGATAAGACATAAAATAGTAAAAGCATTAGATCAAGACAAGTTTTAAACTTCATATTGCGTTCACACCTTCTGCATTCTTTTAAGTACTCCTGCTACAAGCAGCCAGTCCTTTGCTGCTCTGTTGCTGCACTGTCTCTTCTTATTTGTTCCTATTATGAATGAAAGATTTGCTCCACAAAGAATTCTGGGGTGGTAGTGCAGGTTAAATCACTGGCCAATGCAACAGACTAGCCAATTTATTTTGAAGTTATTGTTCCTTGATCAGTTTGCTATTGACAGTGGGTAAAAGCAAGATAGAGCTTCAAATTCTATCTTGAAATTGAGTCAATATTAATTATAATCTCATTCACACTTCTTGTATTTCAGGCAGGTTTAGGAAATACCATAATTTTGCGCAAGCTATTAAACAATTCTAATTTGTAAAAGATTTTCAGGCATTTCTCATGATATAGGACATAATTCCTAGGATCTTGTCTGTATCATTACTTCTTTATGGTCCCAAGTTCATCAGGTTGTTCTTTTGATTTTTAGCATGCTGATGGGAAGCTTTGCAGGTGCAGAATAACTGCTTCCTGGAGATGGCAATATTTTATTGCAGGTGACTGATTCCCTGTTACATTGGGGTTTTGTGGTAAAAACAATCAAAGCAGATCAATCAAAAAGAGATCTTAAAATCTGGAATGAAGAACAGTTTTTCTCCAGTTGAAAGTACACACAGTAAGAGCTCCAGTGTTAAATTGCACGAACGTGGAATAAAGATGAGAGAGCCTGTTCGAATGTGCGCTGCAATGACTGAGCACACCCTGCAACTCATCTTATTTAATCCTGGGAAGCATAAGGACCACACATCAGTTATAACTGCAGCTTATCCTGACTCTTAGGATGCATTCATCCCGTGTATGCTCTTTGACATCTGTCACACAGTTATGTAAAAGTTTCCGGTGACATGCCTGGCTGCTAATCTTGGATCAGGGTCAATTCCAGTCATCGTTCTGTGCAGGGGGAGTAGGGTTGTTGTTCCCTTTGTGCATCGCCAAGCCTAGTAGCATTCAGGTATACAGTACCATTGTTCTCCTCTTGAATTCTGCTCTGTAACATCTATTTTTTTTTGTCTCGTGTGGCACACATTTATTTAACATCATTCTTTTACCATGTAGCTCTGTGACCTGCCTATTTGTATTACAAATCAAATAAAGCACGTGATAAGATATCCAAAGTGAATGAGCCATTAGAAAGTCTTTAAAAAAACAGGTAAAAATCTTAAAAACTACCACTCAATAATCAAATAATTTTTTTCAAAATTCAGCATGTCATATAAAAGTTTGTGAGACAGAATTTAGTACTTGTCACGTTTCAGATATTATCATGAATCCAACTGATACTCAGTTTTCTCCTAAATCTTATATACGAAAACCTGTTCACAATCTGATATTATTTGTATGTAACAAAAGTTAATGGTTAGAATTCTGAACTCTGGACAAATACTTATATCGTAGAGTCAGCACAACAGCCTATAGTTTTGTTCCTATAGTTTTAAAAGAAATATCACAGTAGAGTCATGGAGGGTGAATTTCTAATTCAGACTCATGTTTATTCCAAGTGGCTGATACTAA
Organism: Xenus cinereus; assembly: GCA_025774025.1. Classification (NCBI taxonomy): domain Eukaryota; kingdom Metazoa; phylum Chordata; class Aves; order Charadriiformes; family Scolopacidae; genus Xenus; species Xenus cinereus. The sequence continues at coordinate 14,140,515 of JAOXJK010000002.1, read as the reverse complement.
GTGACATGGTTACTTAATCGAGGATGCTTGTGACCCATATGTCCAGTCAAAATGAACAGTGACTGAGATACCAAGAACTGCTCACAGAAATTATGTAATGAATAATTAATACAGTCTAGAATATGGAAATCTGTACAAAAGCAATTCACTGATAGAAATAGCAGAGAAAAAAGCCTGACCCACACATGATACCATATTTCTAGAGAGCCTTGATGGTGCCACATTAAGACAAGCTGGCAGTAACAGAAGGTTCATTCCAATTCCAAATCCAAGTCAGAAGGAAGCGTGGAGTAGGTGTCATTTCTCTCCTCCCTTGCTACAAGTCTTGCTACAAACTGGCATTTGACCTGAATTCAAACTAGGGACCTGCAAAGTTAAAATTACGAACATACCCATGAGCTGAGCTGAAACAGCCAGAGCTCTTTGCATGGAGTCTTATCTTTGTGTGGACAGTCAGTGACTTTACCATTCAGTTACTGTGGTGTTGTTTGATAAATGGAAGTGTAGAGCTGACCAAAACATCAGGTTTTTATTTTACAAGAAATATCACCATTTTGATGTTTCAATTTAGATATAAAATAGAAAATTTCAGAAAAATATAATTTGACATTTAATGCTACATGCTATACTTTACAGTACAAATTAAACTGATTATTAAGGAAATGCCAAACTAATTGAAAAAAAGAAACCACATAAAAAAGCTTCAGTGTCAAAAAAAGATAATTGTTTCACTCAGTATGAAATAGCAATTTTCCAACTCTTCTTTCATTATAACAACAGGAATAAAACATTTGGTGACATTACTACATTGCGAAATGATGTCAAAATAATAAAAAGTATATATAAGAGTGAAATGCACAAACTATTATGTTTTTCCTACAGGAATTAAAAACTAATGTAATTTCACCATATTTTAATGAAAGTGGCATTTAAAAAAATCCCTAGTGGAGCTGTGAGGAGCAGCTGAAAACGGCTAATGGTAGACATTTGGGTACAGCGCTGATCAAGCCTCTGAGGGCTTTGGTGTCTCCCCGCAAAGAAAACCCAATTTGTAGATCTGACTCCTTTGTCATTCTGGGGAGGTTTTTTGGTTAAAAAATATTTATTCAACAAAAAGAATAAATTTTCTACACAAAATAAAAATTCCCTGGGATATTGCTTTAAAAATATATCTATATATATAAAAATGAGAAACTCGAACCTAACCTATGTACAACTGTACCTGCTTCTACATAGGTGTATCCAAAGAGGATGGTGAGGCGTGGGAACAACACCTCCTTGTAGGCACACACCAGCCAGAGTTAATACCCCACTGAGCTGTTCCCAGCCAGAGTGAACAGCTCTATCAGAGTCCCAAAAAAGCCTGGAGAGAGAGAGAGAGGAAGGCACACCACGTCCTTATATCTGACAGCCTGTAGTGTCAAACGGTGACATATTACAAGCAAATTCTCCGAGGATGTAGCGAGCTGCTGCTAGACCTGCTGTTCTAGTAATGTGGGAGGTGTTTTACTTGAGCCCACGCAGCTACCGCTGGGCGATCCTACTGAATGGCTACCCCCTAATTTTCTCTCTTTAGTACCACTAAATGGCTGTAGGTTGGTCCCCACAGGACTCTGAAATTTTGTCTTATCTTTGCAGTCCAATACTGTGCAATGAAAGCTTTCCTTTAACTTTGAGCTGCGCTGGGTTTGCTTCTGTGTGTGTAAGCTATTTTCAAGTCTCTCTCGCTTACCCTCCTTTTGGGCCAATGTGCAAATTCACTTGTGCAACTGCTCTGTGACTCACTCTCCCACTTGCACAATCTCTCTTTGGGTGGGCCCTGCTGGCTCCCAGTTAACTCTCTCTGCTACACCGGCACGTACTTATGCTCTTCTTTGGATAGCCCTTGTGTTCACGGGCATGGTTTTTTTCCAGTGAACAAGTGTCACGTTTAATTTTAACAGCCATTTCAGCTTTCAGTACAAGACACCATGCAACGTAGTATCTGTGATTGCGTCCTGATTTAGTAAATCTGATTATTTCCCAGTCTCAATAGCAAAACCAGACCTCTTAATATTTACATTTCTCTACTTAAACTTTGTTTACTTGTCAAAACTGTAAAATGACAAACAGACAGAAGAGAAAAGACTTGTTATGTTGATTTCAGTAATGGAATGCATAAGTCTAGTATAAGGCTGAAAGAATGTGTGGCTTTTATGTAATTTACTGATGTTTTGTTACATTTGTGTATTTAAATCATGCTATTTTATTTCAAGAGAGCAGATCTGAAGTCTGTTTATTAGAAACCCAGTAATTAAACAATAATATTGGCTGTGATTGGTTAGCGCTTGCCCTCTGCCGCATGATTATCATTGTAAGTGGAATAAAACCACTAGAAACCTTGCTTATTCCTCATGCAAGAGGTAGAGTCCTTGAGGAAAGGTGTATAAATCAAGTGGATGTTAAAGCCACAGTGTGTTTGAACATTGCCACCTGCAACTGATCTGGGTATACAACTTTTCCTTTCTGAAAATACTACTTGTCACAGATTTTTTTTTTTTAATAAAAGCTTTGAAAAAGAAATCCAAGTACAAGAGGCATTAGAGTGCTATGGAGTGTTTTGGGAAAAAGGCTGAGAGATACCCTATTAACTGCTCGGTGTGCAGCGCAAATATGCTGTTCTTGATTATTCAGGAAAAGGGCTTATTATCAAGGGGTATTGAAATAGAAAGGGAAAACCTATGTACATTTGCCCTTCATGAATTCAGCTATGGACTCCTTTGAGCCTATGTCATCCATGGAGTTTCTAAAATACAAGATTCATAAATAACTCCATCAGACTACCATCCAAAATTACCTCTAGTAAGAAAATAAAATTTATTTGTGAGAAATAGAACAAGTTCTGAGTGCAAGCAGAAAATGGGGGCCATTCAATTAAGGGACAGAGAATGTGTTCCAGTTCTGAATGCAGAATCTATGAGGAGTTTGCAAACAAACAATATTTAAATTAAGTATTTATTGAATGATCTTAAATAATAGTTGCTGAAAATGTTGCTTTATCCAGAGACAATAGATAGAAACAGAGACATCGTCTTCAATTTAGAGAACTTTGTTCTTCACATTCTTTGGAAAAGAGCATCAGCTGCACTTGGCACAGCTGGGGGGAGGGTAGAAAATACGCCTGTCAATCATAGATGTAATTTCTTGTATTCAAGCTGTTCAAGGGCCATTTGGGACCCCAAAGTACTTTAGATGAGCATCAGAATCGCTCTTGCTCGTGTCTTGCCATAAGACTTCATTTCAGCCCCCAGGCGTCTTTGTAACTTTTCTGCCGCATTACTTTTTCCAGGCCATCTATGCAAACCACAAACTTCCCACATTCTGGAAGACTGTCCGGAAGACCAAATCCACCACCCAAAAACAAAACACAAAGAATTGGAAAATGATCAAGGAATTTGCATTCTAAAGGAAAAAAAAGACCCAAAGCATTTCCAAATAACGAGGCCATCAGTCCCAGAGATGACATTGCCATCTTTTGTAACGCATTCAACTCCTTGAAGTAAGGCAGAAAACTAGTGAAGAACGGAGGTTTGAGATCAATATATAGGAGATAACTTTCATGATTAATAAGACATGAAAATCAATTATAAACAATTAAAATAGGTTAAAAGCTATGAATCAAGTTAATCAGGGCTGAGCAATGTGATTACTCGGGACAAATGATGGAAAATGAGACAGTACAAATTGACTAGAAAATGCAATAGTCTCCAAAAAATAGATTTTTTTTTTAATTTTATATGAACAATAGTGACATTTCAAAAGGGAACATGGGCATTCACTATTCATGATAGTATTTGAAGGAAATCAGGAAGTACTAAAATATGTTCTTGACAACTGACTAAGTAGAACAAATTTTTAGAGTATGAGAAATTTTGGATATCGTGAATCTCTCAGCAATGAGGGAGAGATTTGCTCTGAGGAAGTAAAAAGTAGAATAAAGAACTAAGAAGATGAGATTTTTAAAGCTGTATAAGAGCTTCAGTCATCTAACTTAAACTGGAAAATATTGGTGGTTAAGGAATACGCAGTATGGGCCTTTAGCATTGATAAGGGCAAATGATGTTTTAGTGGATCTATTTAATCTATTTTCCAGGCACCTGTTCCTGGGCCAACAGAAATAATCATGAAATTTTCCTCCTACATTGGGCTGAACTCAGCTGAATGTGATTAAAGTTTTACTCTTTCTGTTGGGTTGGAAACTGTTTCTGAAACCTAATGATGGAGGGTAACATGTTCATACAAATTACTAACAATTCCTTTATGTTGATCCAAGTATGTAAATAAGGATCACTCTTAACAAAAGGTTGGTTTACTTCATTACTGTAAGTTTGTTTTGCTACAGCAGTACATTATTTTAAATTCTTTGCCTCTCAGTGAGTTTTGACTTAACTGGGGGATTGTATTGAAGAACCAGTTCCAGTTTCCTCATTCCTCTAATTTTAATGAAAGCCAAACATCTAACCTCAATGACTAATACATGCCACTGCTCCTCGCCTTTCTAATGCTATGCTGGCACATTGCCTTGTATTCATATTTTTTCTTTAGTATTAATAAATAGATGGGATTTAGTCAATGAACGTTATAACAGCTAAGTTGTTCCACAGCACTGTTACTCTTTTTTTACCTTCAGATCCTAAAGGTTCACTGTGGGGATACAGGTTTGTGTGGTAAGAGGTACTCTCCTATAAAGGTGATAAACATTAATGGCATGTGAAGACCTTCCATACATTTTGCTATTATTTTCATCATTGATGTAGCACCGTGATAAAAATCACTAACTAACTGACAGCACTAGTACCAATATTACCAGTGCTGAAGTCTGAAAGTCACTTGAAAGTGGGCAGAGGCTGGGGAACAACATTGGAAAACCGGGGTAAATTGGCAGCCACCATCTCAGCATGAACTTTTTCTTCCATGTCTTTAGAATGTGGAAGAGTTTTACAAAGTCTTAATTTTCCTTTTGTTGTATTATGTAGAAAAAACTTTTCTCTCTGACCCTCTCAGAGATTAAAGAGTCATCAAAGGGTGTGGTGAGCCATGTAAATGTGGGTAAGATTTCTTGAAATGGCTGCTTAAAGTTACACAGGTAGGTCTGTATGGGTGAAGATTAAATCGTTTCAGAATGTAAATATCTAGCCGTTAACCAACTTTTACTAAAAGTCAGTTCACATACCCTTTTTGATAACCTTGTCTACATAAGTATAATATAAATTTTAGCTGTATAGTATGACTATAAATGCATTATAATTATCCATCTGCATTTTAAAAAGTTATTAGTGGTTTTCAGAAACATCGTCTTTGTAAGTGCTAAGACTCTCAAACCCCTTTGTCACCTCTTAAAATATGAGATGCTCTTAATGGCTGACTATGCAGTTACAGTTATTAATATGTCCATGACTTACACAATTATCATAGCTGCTGTATCTGGAACCTCTCCAGATTAGAGGACTGTTCACATAACACCAAAAAGAAATGGATATAAGGTTTTGAATCTGTTTCACATTTGCCATTTGAATGACTTATGATTAAGGTGTTTTATTTCAATTTTTTTCCCCCCTTATTGAGCCCCTAGAATGAATCATTATAACAGTCTAAGGAATTTGGTTATTAAGATGTTTGAATTCAGGATTATGACTACCATCCTTTATGTGATCTTCTATTGAAAAGTCCAGTGCTAACACTGGAAATTTTCTTTCCACCGACATATGTTCTAGCAAGAACCAGGGTATCATACTTTGAGATTAAAATTCGACAAGAAATAAAAATTTATTTCACCATCAGTTCTCCAGTTTTGCCTGTAATAATTACCCCTATATTGACACAACACTGCAAAGATTAAACCATCACAAAATTTTTAAGTTAGATCTGTTTTCAGTTTATAATATGAATGTTATCGCTCAAATTTGCTATGAATTAGCCTTCAGGGAGCTATAACAGATTGCATTGGAATCTATCCCAGCTTGAAAAATTGGTTAGGCACATTCTTAAGTTTGTCCCTCTTCAGCAAAGTGTTTCAGCACATGCTTAGGGCACAGTGAGGACAGTGAGATATTAGTTAGGTGCTAATGGCTACATATGAAAGTTGTTTGTGTCTGAGCACCTTGCAGAATAGAGGTGGACTTCCCAAGTCAATGAAATATGATGAAATTGCTCTGTCATTCCCTGGGGTTGAAAACTGTCTTTCCAACTTGTGCAAGTTCCACATAAAGGAAAAGGAAGCCACAGAACAGAATCCTATTCTCAGTAACCCATACGAACAAAACAGAAGCCCTCTCGTTTCGTGCTGGTGTACACTAGATCTTTGAAATTACATTTCCCTTCAGCCCAATCTTCTTACTAATTTCCATGTACTGTTTATGTTCAGCAACTGAAATCAAAAGATATACTTTATATTTAATGCTCTTTGAAGTTGATATTTAAAACAACAAGAAGAATTGAGACAACATAAGCTCTGTTTTTAAATTTAACAAAATAACTTACAGAAGGACAACTTTGTTTTGACTGGAGAGTTTCTCCGCATGATTTAATTCTTCCAGATACTTTACTTATTTTTCTTGTTTTAAGATAATGTCTTGTTCTTTTTATCTACTGGGCAAGCTCTTCTTTTTCTTGCGGAAGAATGTCTCATCTCCATTGCAATGGAGTTGCACAAGAATACATTTGCATCAAAAATACAATTTTGGCTGACAAGTTTTTTTATCTGAAACAAACAAGACAGTGCAGACCATTGTATGTGCTCTTTTTTCCCAGGTTAATTGTAATGACTGACCTACTAAAATCTTCACAGAGCAGAACAGAATTTCATGTAACTTGAAATGACAAAAAAATGCAAGCTTCAAACTCAGTCACAAATTCATACTGAAAAATCATTCTTCTCTATTGTGTGAGTGAATGGTACTACATAACAGTGACTTTCATGGATAGTTTTGTTAATTCAAAGAGAGGAAAATGAAAATTTTGAAAATTTCAAACTTCAATTAGTGTGCCTTGTTTTGGGCACAGGACAGACATTTGAGTAGTGCAGGTTCTGTCCCTGGCTTTTCTGCAGACTTGATGGCAATGTCATTTCTGTCTCATTTTCTGAGAGTCTTTTTTTTTTTTTTATTAATGTAGTTTAAAATAAAACAACCTACCAGTTCTACTGATCCCCTTTTGTACCTTCTCTGGAAGACACCAGTCTGTAGCGTAACTACAGCCTACTTTGTAATACACTTCCAAAAGTACGTCGCAATGACAGTAGGACACTGCCCATCCTGGTTCACCAAAAGATTCAGGAGCGAGAGCCCAAGAGAGTAGCAAACCGCCACTATTGTACTCTGAGAATGAGACGAATTAGCACGATGTTCATTTCTTTGCTCTGCAGTAAGTAGTGTCAAGGCTTAGAAAACCCTTATGAAACTTGTGTCAGTAATTTATGTTAACGATGTTTTAAAGCCAAACTCATTACTGGTAAAATGTCATGCAGCCCCTTTTCCTTCGGTGGTTTTTCATTCGTAGGAACAGAGATTATGGTCCGGTATATTCTTAAAACCTGCTAAAATGGCAGCTCATGAATGTCTGAAAAACAGTTTCTCGTTCCAAAAAAACAGGATTACTTTCCTGCCCTGGAGACTGCCAATTCATTATTGTCCTAATCAGAGCATGTGTAACTCAAAACTTGACTTAGATTCAGACACAGCCTTTGTTTCAAACCTCCTGCACCACTAACATCTGTTCCGTTCAGTAGGATTTTTCCATTTGGATCCTGAACAGCTCAGCCATCAGCTGTCTCTGGATGTTCTCCAGGCTGATGCTGCCAGTAGCATGCGGTGTCCACCTCCCTGCACCCATCTGCTCCTGCGGCCCAAAGTGGGCAGAGCACGGAGGCAGCGCCTGTTAGGGCAGAGCAGGGCACGGGCCACCGGCCTGGCTGAGGTTTGCGTTGCCCTGTGCTAGCACGACTTCAACAGGAGGGAGATGTGGCTCCTCTGAAGCCGTTCATTGCTAACAGTCCCAACTGGTGATAAATCCCTCTACAGGTTGTGGTTCAGTTTCTCTCCTGATCTGTATCATGATGGTGATAACCTTTGTGCCTGAAAGTACACTAATATGATTATTTTGCCAGTGCTATCTGCACAGCCGGTTTGGAAAAAGGGGAGTAAAGCAAGATAAGCTGAAGCCATCTTGGGGGGAAAAACCACATTTGTCTTAGAGAGTGGAACTGGAAAGCTCTGAAACAGCAGCTAACTAACTAACAGAGCAGGTAGTTTTTGAAAAATATGGTAAATAAATTCTGATAATTGCTGTCAGTTGGACCAATGACCTGAAAGTTTGTACAACCTGACTCAGTTTCCCTTGTACTAGTGCACTTGCGTGATCATCTTTCCTAAATTATTCACTTGTACAACGGTAGTTTGCAAAGGCATCTCATGATTGTGTCTCTGTTGTGCTGGTTACTGTGCAAACACAGTGTAGGGAGAAAATCTGGTTTTGGAGTGACCACTAACATCAACATTTTCCATAAATAGAATACGGTTAACTTTCTAAAACTATTTTACTAAGTGAATCCGTTGCAAATTCTTTAAGCAACAAGTAACTAGTGCATTCACAGCAACAATTTGATGTTAATTCTTTAGAGTTCCTAATCCTTTTTTGCTATTTCCCTTTGCAGCAGCTCATCTCTCATTTTAAAGGTCTCCTTTAAGAGCTAATGTTAAATATCTTCATGAACCAATGAACAGTTCTAGATAATGCTGCTAATGACTACTTTTATATTATGCTTATTATTCACCTGTCAAGGGCCCGAAATCGTCGCCCAGGTACCAAGTGTAATGATATTTTCTCACTTCTTGTTTGTTAGTAAACTACTGTCCAGTTCTCAGAAGTGATGCGTGTTGGAACCAATGTGCACTAGAAATATGCTGAACTTCCTTAGGTCCGGATACATCTGCTTAGTGTAGATACATTTTTTTCTTTGTAAATAACAAGTTATGTTAGTGCAGAAACCTCTGAGGTAAAACAAAACAAAAACTTTCTAAAGTATACAGAGGACATATAGGCCTGAGTCTCTATGACCTTTATGAAAATGAAAGAGAATAGAAAATAGATGTGAGGGAAGAGTTCCAATTCTAGTCTAATACCATTTGCCTTGGTTTAAAGGATTCATCAAACCCCACGGCAGCAGTTGGTTGTTTCTACTGTATTTGTTTAGACACATATTTGGGAACAAATCAGAACGTTTTGTGAGGTTTTGAGGGCTAGGAAAGAGAAATTCTAAATTTTGCTCTCAGATCCTGACCACGAGGTGATTCAAAGTTTGATCAATCTATTTAGTAAAAAACAATTTATATTTCTAATTAATGCCACTGTTCAGATTCTTGGCAGAAATCTTTTGGAGTAGACAAAGATACTTCTTATAGACATGTCCTTAATTTTAGTTTCTTTCAAGTTACTTCAACGTATCAGGTGTGTTAACTCCTGTTTCCATGTCCTCTCTTTTGAAACAATAAATGGCAGAATAGTCTGGAAAATGAGTATTACTACTAGCCTGCAGTAGCCTCTAGTGGCCTGAGGCAACTGGTTGTATGCAAAATACAAATGCTGCTAGTACCCATGGCTTTTCTTTTTTAGCTACACATAGGTTAAATATATATTTATATCTGCTGTATTTGAGATAATACTTGGTCTGGGGCCAGTTTAATACGAGAGAAAATAAAGTTTCATGTACATTTTCAGCAGAGCAGGAAAGCAAGTCTGAATTTGACTTTCTGTTTATCATGCTTGGGCATTAGCTACAAGGCCTATCCTGAAGATGTAGTCAGCACAACAGAATGGATGTTAATTCTGTGTGAGAGCCAATGCTTCGTCACGGCATTCAGGTCAACCTGTTTATATCTAGCTAGAAGGAAAGGCTGAGGAACTTGGGTCTTTTTAGTCTGGAGAAGACTGAGGGGGGATCTGATCAACACATATAAATACTTAAAGGGTGGGTGTCAAGAGGATGGGACCAGTCTTTTTTCAGTGGTGCCCAGTGACAGGGCAAGAGGTAATGGGCACAAACTGGAACATAAGAAGTTCCATTTAACATAAGGAGGAACTTCTTTACTTTGAGGGTGTAAGAGCCCTGGAACAGGCTGCCCAGAGAGTGGTGTCTGTCTCTGGAGACGGACAAAACCCACCTGGACACGTTCCTGTGCAGCCTGCTCTGGGTGGACCTGCTTTGGCAGGGGGTTGGACTAGATGATCTCCAGAGGTCCCTTCCAACTCCTGTGATTGATTCTGTGATTCTGTGTGTAAGATCAGTGGTATTACGCCCACTGTTTGCCTTGTACACTGACTTAGACATCTGCCTCCATCTTCAGTCATACCAGCTGAAGAGGCTGTGCCCAGATGCTCATCACCTGGGTGACTCACGCCAGTTAGTGGGAGCTCACCCATGGAGATCTTCCAGCTGATCCAAGGGTCGATGACACCCACCGTGTGGGTGCTGGTGAGCAGCTGCAGATGCTCTGGGGCGAGGAAGCTCTTGCTGAAGGCTGGAAAGGTCATGTACTCACAGCCTGTGGTCTGTTGCCTGATCATGCATGGGTGAGTGTCTGTGCTTGTCAAAAACCTCCTGATGCTTATCCTTGAATTGGCTGAAAAGTTAGAGATAGTCAAGCTTGAGTTAAGAGGAAGAGACAAGAAACCTCAGAGGCAAAGTTGTTGGGCCTGATACACGTAGCAGCAAATGTGTTATGCAGAGAGCCTGGGTAGATCTTCCAGCAGCTCCTTCTGGTCCTGAAGTCCAGTAAACCCACGGCCAAAACATTTGAGCTCGGCTGCCCGAATTTCAGCTCCTCTTTGTGGAATCACGTAACATACTTACAAAAAAAAGTAAAGGCAGCTTCTATCAAAGTAAATGAAACCCGTATCAAAGGTTGCCAATTCACTTTAGGGCTTAAGGTGTTAAAAAAAAATTAAAAAATAGACTAATTGGAATGCTACAAAGAAACTCCCGGTGCAGTGAAGGACTGAACAGGTTTGAAAATAGCATCTGGAAGGGAAAAAAAGAAACTAATGCTGCAGATGTTTGTGGCTTTTCCTTTCCGCGCCTGCCTGTGAAACAGCTGTGGGACTTTTTTTTGGTCTTAGAGTAATATTCTTTGTAGGGATCGTGTGCTGTGGGAAAAGCACTTTCCTGGCATTTTCGGCAGGTTGGATGGTGGCTGGTGACACTACTCAGTTGCCAGGTCAATGGGGATACAGTTATACTTCCTTCCCTTCCCCACAAATCTGGATTCAGGTCCTTTTTTTGAATCACAAGAAAATCTTTTAGGTGTCAGTGTTTCCAAGACTCACATTTTTAACTGTGATTTGAAGTTCCTGCTGGGAAATGAACCAGGGCCATAGTAATATCAGATAGGTAGGATTCCACCAAGGCACAGTAGATGCCTGCAGTGTCTGCTCTGGCTCTTGCTGTCCTAAGTTGTCTGTTTACTACACATGGAATTGCACAAATGAGGTTGGCAGATATGGAATATATATTACTGTACAGTAATCTTGATCTAGCTATTAGAATGGGAGAAAGTTAACTTTGCATTTAATTTTTGGTTCTGCCACAGACTTCCCTCAGATGAGACATGTTGTCTACCCTGTGGTTTCATTCCCGCTTTTATAAAACAGAACTAATACTTCCACATCTCTCAGGGATGATACCGGGCACAGTGCAAGGCAAGATAACATCAAGTAATTTCAAGACAGCTGGTATGTCTTGTCTATCCAGAACCACGCAGGGCAACTAGCTGGAAGCCAAGATATAGAATTCATCCTTGAGGAGCACTGTGGAACATTATACCAATATTACAAGTCTTCTTCCATGTCCACAGCTAGACTGGACTGAGCCAGGTCAGGAACCTCTGCCTATCATGTGTGGTATTTTAACTTTCCCTAAGATTTTATCTTTTTATATATAAATATATATACATCAGAAAAAAAAATGACCAGCTCTCTGAAGGTATGTGGACAATATGATCCTCTAAAGTAATTCCACATCTTCTACGTGTGAAGTTTCAAAACTAAGAAAAAAAGATCACCTCTAATTTAAAAAAAAAAAAAAAAAAGCCTC
>JAOXJK010000002.1:14073713-14128291 GCA_025774025.1 Xenus cinereus | reverse complement strand
GTGCAACCTGCTCTGGGTGGACCTGCTTTGGCAGGGGGTTGGACTAGATGATCTCCAGAGGTCCCTTCCAACCTCATATCATTCTGTGATTCTGTGATTCTGTAAGCTGGTCTTAATACTAGTTTAGAATTCAGTAATGGATTAGTATCAGTGAGTCTTATGAACTCTGAAGAGCGACTATGGGCATGACTGTTCACAGAGTTAGAAACCCTGAAAAAATCGTTTAACTGAGTCAACCAAATGTAAACTGAGTATTTTTCTGCTGAAATCAAGCTACTGTCTTATTTTCAAACTACAGAATCGGAGCCAAATAGAAAGCTTCCACTCTTGAACTTATATTGTGATGGGTAACCCTTTCCTTCATTTTCCCCTTGGTAGACATATTACATTATGGGTATTAAAAGAACACTCTGATTAGTAGAAATACAATAGTTGACAGCTTCATTTTTTTTAGAAATGTTAAACCCATAATACAGGACCCATTTTACTGAGTATTTGTATGAGATTGTTTCAAAAATACTTAAACCTTTGTCTCTTTGTCTGACATCTTCCTTGGGCAGATGTTATAGGATCGTTCAGAAATACATACATGCAACACACTTTCACACTCTATAATCAAAGGATAAAAGCCTTGTCCATCTCCCAGCTAATAAAAAACACCACACTAAAATAGTAAAAAGAAGAAAGATACAAATGCTAACCAAGTGTTGGCCAGCTTTCAAGATCGTAATCTGAGAATTCCTGATGACTGAGGACAATATTCAAGAAGCCAGAAAGTGCTGGTACGATGCTTTAGCTGGTGGTTTTGTTTCAATAGAGAGACTGGTCAAAGGCTAGGGAAGAATCTTTCTCAATAAAATGATTAGTTTGTTCCAAGGTGATTTCATCTTGGATTTCTGGAAATTCCATTTTCCTCCATGTAGCTTGTTGAATTGAAAAGCAAAGCTTCTCCTCCTTATCCTTAATTCCTATGATTTATGAGTATCACTCCCTCTGTCTTATTGCATTTCCATTCAATCCCTTCAAACAAATCAAGTGTGAAACCAGGACTGCAACTCATTCCACTAAGGTCTAAGACACACCGTTCGTTATTTTTATTAACATGACAAAGTCAAGCTTTAATTTTTTTTTTTTTTCTTTAAGGCAAGTCTTTCTCTGTAGAGTCACAAGCAAAAACAAGAGATTGCTTTGGTCATTTACAGTACCCCCATTAACCACCTGCTTTGACTTGAGCTCTAGAGAAGCTTTTGTCCCTCTACTGGATCCTGTAGGGATCTAGAAAGTCATTTCTCCCTTCACCCCCTAAGTTAGGAGTCTAAAGTCAAGTTCTCCCTGCCTAACACAATTTTGCAGATATGCAACCTCAAATTGCATTAAAATAACTGACTAAGAAGACCTGACAACAGCCAGTCACTCAGTAGGTGTCCACTAGTAAATTAAAACAAAGTATTAGCATTATGTAACCCATCTGTCATCATTTGTCTTACAAACAACAACATTAGACAATGTATATTCTGGAACGAATGCATACATCAAAGTTTTTGCATTTTATAAGAATTCATCTTGATAGCAAAAAGTTACTACTAATGGGAAAAAATGTTCCTATATAACTTGGTTTTTTTTATAATTGTGAATTCCCCAGGTTTTATATTATAATTTTAAAAGAAAAGCAGATCTCAAGGGAAGAAGGAAAGGGAAATTATGCCAGGGTGCACTTGTTTGATTACTTTCAACCAATATAAATTCACACAGATACCAAATAGGATGCCCCTACTCTCACTGCACATGCAATGTCTTTTCTTTTATCAGCACTCATCTTACTGAGCTTTGTGGGCAGCCAGATCAGGTATTGATCCTGATGAAAACTATCTTTTTTTTTTCATTTGTTGGATTAATTTTCATTCTTTCTTTTGGATCCCCGGGCAATCATAAAAATGCAAGTGTTTCCAGAAGAAAAGTACCAGGCAGATGTACCTGAAGGACAAGAAGGGACTGTTGCTTTTGATAGGAGCATGAAATCTGGTCAATTTTAATTGAGGATGAAAATATTCCCTTGGTTAAGAGAAGTCTAAATAGGATTTAGTCATCTGATGAGAATCCATCAATGTCCATGTTTACGTGAGGAAACATCCCAGCATAGCTACTGCAGAGTAAGCTGTTCTGGAACCAGGAGTTAATTACATGGTCTTCTTATTTCAAAGTAGAAATCACTGTCATCTTAGAAAAGTTGATCCAGAATGTTATAATTTTTTAATATGGCATCTCCATGGAAAATTATTCCAGAAGGATTGTGTTAGCCACTTTCCTCAGAAGACAGGAGATTAAAATATTGTTTGGCTCATAAGGAGTACTAAGAACGTACTCAGCATTGATTTCCTTCTTGGATGCTTTGCAAAAATCAGGCTGTTTATATAGTGTAGATACAGGCGTTTTCTTGCTTAGCACCTGATAACTCGCCTTTGCTCTTTTGTGTTCTGCTGAATTGTAGATGCTCAGTTTAATTGTTTGAGAGGGGAATCAAATGTAGCCTGATACTTACAATCATATAAAACCATTAATGCAGCTCCACACCTCAGTAGAGCTGTAGTTCCCGATTTTTAATCCTTCTTAAGACTGGAATAGACTAACCCAAATGCGTGCACACCTCAGCGCTCAAATTTTTGAGTTGCTCTGTTACTCATTAGCATTATGTGAAGGAAAAGGCAAAGCAGCCTGGATAGTATAAAACACACACTTCACCGCTGGAACGGTGCCCGGTGCTTCGATAAAATTCGGTCAAGCCGTTTTGAGTTAAAAATAGTTCAGCTTGTTTTCTTTCCTCTTTCTTTTTGTATACTTCTTGGATCTTCTTAGAACCAAAAATAAAAGTGATGAAGATGGTAGGATGGATCTTTGTCTGATGGTGTACAGGAATCTGTAGAAATTACGTTCACTTTTTTGGACTCAAGAAAGCCTGGAATGTGTGGTCCCTTGATTCTCTTGAAGTTGGGTATAACTGAAACTTATTTTCTAGATAGCATATCTGGTTTAATTAAGAGGAAAATTGTATGTTCACAAATGGTAAAAATTACAGTATTTCCACCTCCTTTGATATTCTAGCAAGTCTTGAGTCAGCTGCTTTTTTTTCAGAAGTAACTTAGATTTACTTTGAAAACTTGCAAAGCAAGGTTCTAACTCCAACATTTGGAAGATGTGATTGGAATGTTGGAAAATGTGACTACCCATTGATAAAAATTAATAGGTTTTTAAGATAATTCAAAAAGAACAAATGAAGAAAAAACAACCATTTTGAGGCCTGGCTCACATTTTATTATTTTTAATATTTGAGATTGGCAGGAGTAGGAAGGGAAATCTACAAAGAGGATGGGATTAAATATGTCCCAGGTATCCTCAGCCCCACGTGGTTGATGACTTTATCTAAATATCTCTCTAAAATTCACAAGGAGTGACAGGATCCTGTTGTAAAAGCATGACTATGTTCCACAGCACTGGGAAACTGGAGCAGTGGATTTTGTTTTGCTTCCCATTTTTCAAAAATCAAGCCAGGCATTTTCCACAGTGGTGTATACTCTGCGTGAAGACAGCAATCTCTCAGGAAAACTTAGTTCTTTGTTTTTGCATGTCTCAGTTTTGTATACATAAAAGGGAGATAATGATAATCCTTGCCGTTTCTGGGCTGGTACTGCCTGTCTATTTTTAATGCATAATTTTAGTTGTGTGGATAGTATATAACCAAATATGACAGTGATTCTTTAATCGGGAATGTGAATTTATTTCACAAAAACTAAGTATCATGGAACTCTTTGGTGACAAAAAATGTGCATGATTGTTATAATGGTAGAAGGAATTGTGACAGCGACCAAACTGTGTAACTCAAGTCGACTTCTGTAACTCATGTCACAGAACCTTAACTTTAGGTAGTATTTTCATAAGGTCCAGAACTTCCAATTTTATTCTATTTGTTTTATAATTATGGAAGATGAGTGTTGTGAGAACTGACAGCCAGTCCGCAGTGAAACCAAGAGTCCCATTTATAGTGTATGAAAAGTTAATAAATGATTAGTGGATGTCTAAATAAATAATTATAGGTTGTTTATAGAAGGGTCAAATGTGACTTATAACCATCTTTATTACTTACTACTGATGTACATGGAACCATCTGCAACCATCTATAATCACCACAAAAGCTACGAGTGCTCGCAATACGCATTAAAGAATCTATTAACCACATATTAACCCTCTATGAACCATTTCAAATGGATTCTTATCATGAAGTGTGACTAACTTAAGCTCCAGGTTCTGATTTTAAGTTCTGGCCTGTGGACTGTCTTATGTTGACAGTGTGTCTTTAAGACCAATATGTCACCCTAGATACAGAGCTGTGACTCTTTCTTTGTGATTTTGTGCCTTAACATTGTTATTTGTGTACTGCCTGTCTTCCCCTCTTCCAGCTGTATGGGAAGTGATGCTTCAACAAATAACGGACAGCATTCACAGCAGGAGGCTTCATGATTTTATTACAAGCCCTTGGTTACATCCGTAAAATGTCAAGAGCAGTGGTTAACCACCAGCTCCACCATCATTTCTTCAAAACATCTGAAATGCACTAAAGTGAACTATTCAGCACATTGCCCACTTTTTTACTTTTGTTACTGACAGCTCATTATCTACAGACATATGCTGCTCAGATATTTTGTGCTAAATGCCTGCTATCTCTCCATTTCTGCTTTCTGTAGAATTTCCTCCTTGCTGGCATGTGTGCAGCCTGGCGAGTGCAGTGGTGCTCGGGGCAGTCCAGACCTTAAAGCCAGCCAGGTGCTTTGGTGTGAGATGTGTGTATGTGAGCAGAGGGAGTGGTGAGAAACCCCTGGACCAGCACGTTGTGTCCTGAATTCATTCTGGGAGGAGAAGCTTGTGACTGAGTGATGAGCTCAAATACAGGGTTAAGCAACTGTGCTGTAACTCCTTAACAGAGACACTCAAATCTCAAGCTGTTCGTCTTGGTTTGAAATGAACACAGAAAACTATTTAAACATTTAAGGAATGCAGAGCTGGCTCGGGACTCGGCACGGTTACTGGTGGGTTTGCACTGGTGGCTAGTAGTAATTCAGGACAACTCACAGGTTATCGTGTCACTCCAGTGATCACCCCCAGGCAGACCAGTTTCAAACCAACTGTGCCTGCAAGCACGGCCTCGTGGGACCGCCGCTGTAATTAAACAAAACTTCTCTTATCTTCTGGAGCGGTGTGTGTTAGTAGTTTTCACTTCAGAGTTATCTGAGGGAGACATTCTTTGTGGGAACTGCATTCCATCAGTGCTGGTGATCAGTACTGACTTCTCTGACATGCACTGCTTTACATGTTGGTACTGCATTCTCTGGTCTCCTTTCTTGCTGGGGCAGGCACCATAAATTAGGCAATAGTGTTTTTCTCAGTGTGAAACTTAATCCCACAGATTGTTCTTTTACTTCACTAACTATAGACTGAGGATATTATTTCAGTTATTTTATATTCTCTCATTCATAATATATTTCAATATCAGCTGGAGGAGGGAAAATGAAGTTATTTTAAAATGTCTAGAATAGTTACAGTTATCATGACTGAAACGGCTTCTGTGTGTTTACATATGTGAACTGAGTTGATATGTTGATGGAATTCCTGCTATAGAGATATCAACATTATAAAAATTGTGGTGGTGAGTGACAGCAGCTAATGTGCTTTTGATTGTCAGATGTTGGAAGAAAGTGGTTCATAATCAAATGGATGGGAAAATTTATACTTAACTCTTTGCATTTTCTTCTTAGTTGAGATTTGCAGTATGCAAGAGTACAGAATTTTACAAGACTATTTGTTCTATGCACAGGACTTTTTCACCATAAAATTGGTAGATGGCTGATGTTTGAGAGATTGCACAATTCTTTCTTCTACCAGCAGGGAAATAAGCCCCTATGTATCAACGTCCCCCTGTTGCCTGTAGAACTCATGCAAAGTGGTGGAATCTACTAGCTGTCTTGGTATCATTGATGTTTTTCTTATTCCACTACTGTCATGACTTATTTTTAATTTCTGCTTCTACTACACAAATGTCAAAGCCAGTGATGAATGACTGTTTTGCATTAATACTAGCAGCTTACAGCTTGACTGTTATTATGTTACTATAATACCGTCACTAACACCACTTGAGCTTAAAATTACTAATTATACTAGTAAAATATAGGTCTGCTGTTACTTATGGCTGGGTGCAAATTTGAAAAGATTGTGCAAATTTGAGAAGATCCTGCAAATTTAGAGCTAAAATTTCTGAAGGCAGAATTATAACTAACTAGACTTGTGCCTCGGTAGCTTCAAAAATTTTCCATATTTGAAGCTTTTGATTTTAAACTGGAGAATTCTTTCATCACTGCGCAAAACACCTAGCTAAGTCACTTCAAAACAGTGAACTCCCACCATAAAAGAGCGTGCCTGCTTTTCTGACATGCTGAGCACCTTCCCCTCTCACCACCTTTTAGGAACCGAGTAGAGACAAGATTCACAGAACCTGAGTGGGACTTGAATGACACGTTGGTCTGTGCAGTCTCTCTGCACAGGTGTGAATTTTGACCAAAGTGCTGAGAATTTGCTCAAATTGCTTTGCAGTTAGGACTGATGGTCGTCTGAAATCTACTTCAAGAGGAGGAAAATTGTACGCACGGCTAGTACATCGAGATAATTTTACTTTTAAAATGATAGTCACAGCTTACATATTTGAGATAGCAGATGCAGCTCTGCCCTGCAGCAAAGCCTTATTCTGCATATCACGTGATTGCTACATTAGGAATATATCCTGCTTAAAAATAGAAATGCCTGCTGCACCAGCTTTGGTAGTAAAGAAGTGAAAGTCATATTAATAGGAATGTTTATCATACAATTTTCAGTCGATTAAGTTTCACTAATCAAATCCACATGAGTTGAACCCGCATACCACACCCTCTTAAGCAGTGAGTATTAGCATATTTGAAGAACCAAAGATCCTGATGAGTATTTGCAGTGTGTTTGCTCAGGAATGTGATGGAAACTGGGTGAAAGAGCAAGGAAGAGGGAGACTGCTCAAAAGGATGGCAGATGCTAATGTGTAGCTGTCTTTAAAATTCCCATGGAATTTCAGAGAAATGAAAGGTGCAAGTCTCACTATCCTGGCAAAACTGCAGCTGGGTGAATTGTATCCTACCTATTTGAATTTCTCTTGAAATGGGTCTCAGGTGTGAATGTATCCTTAGTGATATCATTTTTGTGAAAACAAGACTGACACTAGGAAACGTCTAAAATTTTCCTAAAATAAGTAATTTTCATTCTGCATAGCCTTTGTTCAGGTATTTATTTATTGCAGAGGCAAATTTAGTGTGGGATGAAGTTGCACTGAAAGAAAAATTATGGTGTAGCGTGAGACATAGAACAGCAGTGCTCTGTGCTGTTTTCAAAGCTGCATCTCTGCCACTGGTTGCGCTACTGATTGCACTGCCAGTTGTGGGATTTCGGAGCTGTGCCTGCTCTCATACTATTGACGTGCTTTTACATCTCTGAAGCAACATAAAGAGGTGTGATTTTCTTGCTCTGGTACTTCTTGACTCTCAAAATCAAATAAAACTCTCATCCCTTCTAGATCATTTCGTTCTCTCACTTATCCCCTTTTATTTCACTGCTAGTGCCTGAAAGTCAGTGGAAAACCCTTAAGTGAATTACAGACAGATCCTGGGGAGCTGAATACAGAATTATTTCCAAACTGAAGAAAACCCCAAACGACAACAACAAAAATCTGCTTCTTAACGAGGAAAAACAAAATAGGAAAATGTACCCATTTCCGTGATTTTTTAGCCCACTAATAGTTGTAAAACATGCTTGTGACATTATGCTAGACCCTTTTGCATCTGGGTGAAAGATATTGGTTGCTGCTGCTATTGCTAGAGAAAAGTTCAAAATACTGGGAACTGATTTTAAGTATAACCACAAAAAAAAGTGCATTTATTGCCTTTAGAGTTTTGTTTAAAACTCAGTTTGTTGTTCTGAAAATATGTCAGTGCCATAATTGCTTAGAGTGTAAAGAATCTTTAGGTGAGAGAAACTAAAGCTTAGTAATAGGCCAGAGCAAAACACTTATAGCTGGTTTGATTGCAGTTCATGTGGAATCTTAACAACTTTGTTTCTCTGCTAATAATGCAGAGGGACAGAGTGGCTGACAGGGAACATGTTCTTTCTGAGCTTCCTCAGCAGCACTCTGCCTTCTAAACGAGTCACTAAATCTAAGCAAAGCCAGGTCAATTAATGCATAATTTTGGGCAATACTTGCTTTTCTTTCCATGCCCTTTGCTGACATAAATTCAATTTTTTTAGCCAGTTGATAGCATAACACGCCATCAAAAGCTAAACTGAATGACAGCTTCTGGAAGATATCAATCATCTGATAAAAAAACAAACAAAGGAATTCAGGAGTCTTGAAAAATAGAACTTCTACCACCATGAAAACATCATTTTCTTTCTTTTGCTATCTTTTTACCCTGCTATGTCCCTCATCCTGATGCAGCTGTGACTGACTAAATTATAAGTGTTTGGAAAGATACACACCATGGGATATTTTTTTCAGCTTCTGACCCTTCATTCCTCCTGGAACAGGCAGCCTTTGGACAGGAGCATTGCTCCTGAAACCCTGGGCCACCACAGGCGGGCAGCAGGCAGTCAAAATGGCCAGTGTCATCATTTAGGAGCAGAAGAAAGGCAGAGGGGACAAAACTAAGAGCTCATCAACCCTGAGGCCCTTTCCAAAATCCACCTGTGTCACAGAAGTCTTCCAATTACAGTGGGATTTGAATCGGGTTCAGGACAATGAGTATGGCTGAGGCCCAGCAGTTGTTGGGAGAAGATTCAGGCAGGTGCTCTGGTGGAGCTGTGGGTGTACAGTCTGTCTGGCGATAATGAATTTAGTTGCAAGATGAACGGACCTAATTTCAGGAAGAGGGACAAGCTCCACTCAGCCCCAGCTTCGCCAAAGGGTGTGCTTTTTAAACAAGATTGAACAGTTTGTCGGTTACAGGGAAAGAAATAGATTAAAGGGAACCTGCGTCATTTGGGTGAGAGGGATGTAGAAAGAATTCATGGAGCGAAAAGGAACTGGAGGGGGGATTTTTCCAAGGAAGATACTATCAATTTCCAAACATGGTTTAGTGCCTAAGAGTAGTATGTTTTCAAGCAGGCATTCCATAAATTCCATCTTTTTCCCCTATGAAACTAAAGCTTTATAATAAACATTGCAAATGGATGAAATAGGAAATAATGATTTTTAACATAATGTTTACCAGCTGGTTCACTGGTCTAATGGTACATACAAAGTAGGTAAGCTCACCTGTTGGTGTTCCAGACTGGGATTGAAAATGGGTGAAATCTGTTACTTAAATTTCAAGTGAGTAAATGGATACCACATTACTTAAGCTGAACCTTCATCCTATATTGAATTTTTTAAAGTTTGAGCCAGTTTTTTCTCCCTCGAATTCATGCAGCACTGTCCTTTTGCTTTAGGCCAGAGTAGACATGAGAGAAATTAAAAGTCGCCAGGAAATGAAGTTTGAGCGTGGTTAAAGGTGCAGAAACTGCCCCAAATCTTCCCTTGTGAACTTGTCTCTGAGATTTCTAGATTTAATTTCAGGCTTTAATTTTCCAGCTCTTCTCTCTTAAGTAGCTGAAGATGGAAGTTGCTGATTTGAACTGGACTTGCCCATTGAAAATTTCCTGCTTGGCTTTTCAAAAAGTCAAGCACAAATCTTCTTAAGGCTGCAGGAAAGCAAATAGATTTATTTGTTTACCAACTTCACTTCTCCAGCAAACAGTAGCTACAACACATTGTTCAATCCAGTATATAGTAAAACCTGGTAATTTTTAAAGCAAAAGCCTTTCCTTTTTTCCAGCAGTTAAAGTCCTGGCATGCAGTGCTCATTGTTTAACAAAGGAAAATATCCAGCTCTTCTTTCCTGCTTCTGTGTGGTCTGTCAGATACTTATCTAAAGAAAAGTGAATTGCAACTTGCTGCTCAGCCACAACATGGACATACTGCACCCCTTGGGAGGGATTATATATACTCAAACCAGAGAGAATCTCCTGCATTGCTTTTTCCCCTCCCATGTGACAACTCTACTTTCTAAATACGAGAAACTGTTGGGAGCAGGCTAGCTGTGGCGGCTGCTTTGATGTCCTGCCATCACACTGAGCTGTGGAAAGCCTTCTTGTTGTCTTATGTAGGGAGCAGTTGAAGATATCAAAGGGAAGATGGGATGTTAAATTTTTATTGATGAATGTTTAATAGTCTGGGTTGTAAGCTGTCATGAGTAATGCAGCAAAAGGATTCATTCTGAATCTCGCTGTTTGCCATACAGTGCCTGAAAGTGATTAGTCTTTAAAGAGTACAAATCTTTTTTTTTTTTTTTTTTTTTTCTCCGGCAATTTATTTTCTGCAGCAGATTAAAAGAAATCTATCATGATACTTAGGAGAGAGTCAAGTGGGCACATTAGGTTAATACACCAGCCTCTCAGCTTGAGACCTGAGTTTGAATCAGGTTTACAGCTAAAAAAGCAATGAATTTCGCACTGTTTTCTGAAAGCCCACTAATGTGACAAGTTTGGCCACGTCCCACTGGCCTTAGGGTCATGCATCTCGTGAGGAGCAACTTTATACCTCATAAAACATGAAGTATGTTAATTGAGCAATGTGCAGAATCTCTGGGCACAGTCCCAAGGATACAGCCAGAAGATAGCTGAGGAGTGTTTTGTTCCCCTTACTCCTTCCCAAAAAATTAAACCCAAATATCTCTATTTTCCTACCTCCTGAAATACCAAAGTTTAAAACAAATATAAACAAAAACAATTTAAGACCACTGTGCTCTTGTTACCCAGTCCCCATTCTAAAAATGCACTCAGCGTAATATCTAACACACACTTTGAAAATAAACCTGTGCCAATAAAAGGGAAATTCTGGGGAACAAGGTGGCATTCATATTTTTATCTGTTAGTCCTGTAACTGAATGCTTCTAGAGACACAGAGCCATCCAGGCAGGAACAGAGAGTGCACGAGGGCCAAGAGAGATAGGGTAGAGGGAGAAGGAGGAGTGAAATCAGTGCAGGAGCTTGCATGGCTGCTACATGTCTCATTAACCTGCCGGGTAATTATGAACAGACAGTATGGGCATGACAGGTCTGAGTGATGCTTGACAAAGCTTCAGGAAACAAAAAGTTTTCTTCTCTTACACTAAGTGTGATTCAGGAACAAGGTTTGCTTAAACATGAGCTCTAAGCAGCTATGGCTTAAGACACTTTCATTCGCAAAGTTCTAGTGAAGTACAAATGCAATTTTGAGAAAGATGCCAGATGAAACAGCCTTAGGTTCAGGCTTGTAGTGTATTTTGTTGAACTCTGCTGAACACACAAAAAAGCTGCCCTCTTCTGTAGAGAGGAGTTTTTCGGATGAGGAAAAAAGATGATTATCCTTTATGATTCCTAATCAACCCCTGATCACAGCTAATTTAGTGACTTTTGACAGCATGAGAAGCATTTGCATGCTGTGAATCCATATTTATCCACTAAGAAATGGAATGAGATTCTCTGCTCATGCCCTCCTAGATTTCTGAGCAACCATCAGATAGATAATGATTTTTGTTCGCTACCATCTGAGCTGGTGATGAAAAGCTTTCCAGTTTGAGGTCATGTTAGAAATAGGTTAACCTCCTAACTACTGTCACTGTCATGATGGTTTTTTTAAAAGATCATTTTTTTCTCCCAGTCACCCTAAAAAAAGAACATGAAACAATGATTTTTTTATTAGATATTCCAGAAAAAACTCTGTCTTAAACAAAAAAAAAAATCTAATGGCCATGCAAACCTGTGGACACGAACTGTGGTGAGGAAGGAGAATTTTGAATGTGTCATTTATGAGGTGCGCGGGGATAAACTTGTGCACAGGGATACGTACGTGCCTGTGTCTTACACACCCACAATCTCTGGTTTACACATCTGCACAAGAGCACACGACTGAAAATCTGCACCATCTCTTTGTTATCCGAGTACTGATTAAAGGCAGATGGAGTTCCCCTTACTTGGAATAAATAGCTCTGGTTTCTGTTTTATTTTCACTATTTAAGAGAGACTTTGCATAAAGAAATCTTCAGCAGAGCATGATTTAACAGTCTACTCTTCAAAAAAGAGTGGGCTTTATGTAGGCACCTTGAAAGTCAGACTTAGAAGAGTGATACATACTTAGGTGGACCCAAAGATTAACTGAATACAGTTCTCAGTCTCAATTACAGAAGGCTGTAGTGGGAAGAGATGGCAGGATTTTCCCAAAATATTGTTTGGGAGTAGAAGAGCCATGGGTATTTTCCCTTTGATGACAGGCTGTTAAAGTCTACTTAGAAAGTGCAAAATTTTCCTTACTTTCCAAAATACATCCTTCACTGCATCTCCGATTTTTTTTCATTCTCTGCATATCTGTGGCAGTGTCTCGCAGTTCAGTGGTGAATCAAGGGGAAACAAAGAGCTAATTACAACAGTTCTTTGGTGTAGGCATAAAAACTTATTTTAATTTATGTTTATTTAAAGTCAATCTACATAAACAATGTGAATATTATTATTACTAATTTTTTAAAAAGTAATGTTTTCATAACAATACTTTCCAACTTCCTCTCTCAATAATGAGGGCAAGCACTGCCAAGTGGCTCTCTGATCTTTGAGAAGATAACTGGAAATTAGAAAAAGGGCTGAAGAACATTATCTCATTGGGATCTTTCTCAGGCAGAGCAAGTAAGCTTCAGACAGAATACTTCTTGTTATAATAATTGAGTTTTTTCATTGCATGTCAGATAAGGATAATCAAAACTTTTTGCTTCAAAAATTATTTTGGATTGGAAATTATTTTAGATTGGAAAATATTTAGGCAAAATTTTTCCAGAAAAAAAAGTCTCATTTCACAAAAGTCTATCCTTCTTTTAAAAAAACCCTATTTTGATATTTCTAGCTTGATTACCTTATTTTGCTCTTCCCCTCTCTGGGTTGGACTCTCTGTCTGAAATGTGTCACCCATGATAGATACCCAGACTGGCTATGGTAGTGTAACCCAGGGGCTGGAGGAACCTGTTCAGCATCACGGCAGCTTCTGTCACAGGAGCAAGACTTTTCTTTTGCAATGCTTCATTTCTGTGATTCCTAAATATACTTTCATTTAGTGCTTGAGTTTTAATGTTCTGTTGTACAGAACTTTAAAAAAAATGCTCAGAATTTTCTAGCTGCTTTCCAAATTATTGGGAAATAACGTCCACTGCATTTTCTTGAATGGGAGCAAGGCTGTTGGGTTATCTCAGGCTTTGTCTAAAGCGATGATGGTACCTTATGCTGATCAGTGTATTCCAATATAGTCATACCACCTACCATGGAGCAGTCAGTGAATATTTTATCATACACACTCAGTGGCCTTAGGCCTTTAAAACATTTTTAGAACATATTTGCTAATAGATGTCAACCACATTCCTTTTCTCAGCTTTTAAGCAATGCCATACATGGCCATGAAACAGAAGGTGAGTAGGTGCTGAGCTCATCTCGGAGTCTGATCCCAGATGTTTTCATATGCTGCATATTAGCTATAACTTTCTTCACAGTTTACTTCATTACATTTCACTGCAATCTATTTTAAAAATATGAACATTTCTTATTTCTCAAGAACTTTTAAGTGACACACTGAAAAGTAAATGGTTGGATCGAGGCCTGTCAATTATTTTATACTGCTTAGTCTTTTATCTGCAAAACCTATATATTAGATCATATAAAGTAAGCCTGTGGCTAACCTTGATAGATAAAAACAGTGCCCTTGCAAGCGCATCCCAGAATGATCAGTTGCCTTTGGCACCACTCTTGTTTAAATGGTGGTGGTTTTTTCACACCTGAGAACTCCACGTGTTGACGGTGTCAATAATAAAGTCTTCATGAAAGAACTGCTACAACTTCAAAGTGCAACTTCTTGGCCCCTACCTTGCTGGAAAATTGTTCCCTTCCTCTATTCATTTTAACTCTGACCTTGATTTTAAATTCTTTGTTACAAGAGTCCACTGAACAACGTTGCCCCTTAACACCTGATTGCCAGTGCCTTTATTAGCGAGTGAGTGTTCTTGATTCCTCCAGATCTCCATGGGAGTTATGGAAAATACTCAACTGTTTAGGAACTAAACAAGCAGAAGTCGGGCCCAGAGTCTCTGTCCAATTCTGTCACAAGATAACATTTCTCTCATTCCAGAGAGATCACTTCCCCTTTCACAGAACTGCAGTTATGGCACAACAGCAGAGAAATATTTTTCTGGGCACAAGTGGAAGAGAGTTTAATTCTGCTGTTTTCTGCTTTATGTATATTCATTTGCAGACACCAAGGCTCCTCTTCAGGGTGGTCATTTAAATCTCTGTTTGTCTTTAGGGAAAGATGTAAACTTAGTCAGCAAAACTCAAAGATTTCTGCTGAACAGGACTAAATGGTTTTTATCAAAGCTCTTGTTGTTCAGTCTCACTCTCACACCTAGTGGCACTACTCCTGTACAGAAATTGGTCACAAAAATAAATATTTTTTAGGATTAAGCCATACATAGTCCTCTCAATAGGACTGTTCACCCACTGGGAAAAAAAAAAAATTGTAGAAAAGGTGTTATAGAAGATAATTAGAGGAAAAAGAGCGGTTTTACATTCGTTTGCCTGGTTTACTAATGAAAGGCTGTATTTAAAGATAACAGTGTGCTTCAGTTAGGTATAAGCATTGTTTAAAGCTTTTCTTTTTTTTCCTAAGTGTATGTGTGCGTGCCAAGCAAATTTTAACTGCATGTATAGGAGTGCTTTTATGCAGTTTCTAAACTTAATGAAATAATTGATTTGAATCATTAGAGCAAAATCTGATAACAATTTAGATGCGTGGGCGAGCCTCAATATTGACTAGAAAAAATATTTTAAATTTGTAAAAAGGAAAATAAAAGGGTGGCAGGTTTTAGGTTACTGCAGGAGATTTCATGACCTTGTCCAAGTCTATGTCTACAACAGCAGGGTTCAAGGATGACGAACATCAAGGGCTGCGGAAGGAGTAATGTCTGATACAGCACACATCTAAATTACAGTGGTATGCCTGAAGGCTGTACTGTTGGTGGGGAGCACAGGCATGTGAGCTGGTGTGGGGCTGTTCCGTTGGTTTCAGTGAAGATATAGGTGGTTTTACCAAGCTCAGATTTTCCAGGACAGCTTAAAGGGTAACAGCTAAGATCTAAAGGCCTCTTCAGTCAGCATCACCTGGTCTTATAATGTTTATGCAGCCTCCCTTGCACACATTGACAGCAGAGGTGACAATGTGGTCTGGGCCTCCTAACTACTCACTAACTAATCATTTAGTAATTGCATATATAAAAGGAAAATTTAAGGAAGAGAAATGTCTGTGTTTTGAAGTAAGGAATTCTGCTGACACTAGGGATTCTGAAAGCACAATGTGCTCAGTGGAAGTACTTGAACCTTGAAATAGAAATACAGACCTCTTAATTAATCTCTCTGTTATTCTATAAAGTGCAAAGAAAACTAATACAGAGAATTTTGCTGTTAATTACAAATGGAATCTGTGTGTGTTTGAGTTTGTAAGGGGAGGAGAATGTTGGACCAAGGCAACACAATATTACACTTCCTACATAATTATGTAGGAGGGGTAGGTTTATTAGGCTGCAGTAAGCCATTATTTATGCGGATGGAATCTTTATTAGAAAACTGCCTTTTAACATTGCTCTTGTTCAAGTTGTAGCAGAATATCTCATCTGAATATGTTCTTTCATGAATGTATATATAGGCTTGAATTATTTTTCTTAAGGAGAAATTGGCCATAGAAAAAAAAAGTGGCATGTACTTTCTTTAATCTTCGCTGTTACGGATTTAGTTGTGCTGGATCTTTCTTTTTAAGGTGCTTCCTTTTAAGGTGCTACTGTTAAGCCTAGGAAATATAATTAAGGGCATCTCCTTTGTTTTGTTGGTTAACATATGGAGGCATCGTTAGCTTTCTTTTCATGTTGCCTAGCTGAGTCTTGCAGCACAAAAGAAGGATTTTTCTTGCTACTTTCAAGCCACCTCTCATCTTCTCTAAGGTAAAAGTGTCAGGTCCACTGGCTATCTCTAGTTTGTGGGTCATCACTTAGTCCTAATGATCATGCTGACACTGACTGGGGGTCTCCACCAGGGATTTTTCCCTGAGCTACAGCACCCTGGCAAATTCACACTTCAAACTTTTAGGACAACCACATAACCAAAGTGAATCCCATCTACATATAACACAAGTAGACAAACCTTTCAATGGCTAAATTCTTCAATCTCCCTCAGCAAGGCTCTTCTAGTATTCACCTCTACTTCACTCATCTGCCTAATACACAATTTGTGACATCTAAAAGTCCCTGCCCACTTCTATCCTTCATTTTTCTACAGTGATTTGCCCTCCCAAAAGGGGCACTCAAACAGATGTTTTTCAGAAACATATGGGTGCCCTGTGTCACCGTCACAATCTATTCTCTCCCCGTGTGATGACTTCCATGACCCTGTTGCAGTCAACCCAGACCTTCTTGACAGTTTCTTGAAAAGATGTGATTTACTGAAAAGATGTGACAATACTGTTATCAATTACCATGACAAAGGCTACATCAAGTGAAAATGTTTTGCCCTGTGCCAGGAGTCTGAATAACAGCTCATGCTGCAGTTTGGACCCAAACACAGAGATCCCTTACCCTACCGGCTTTTCTGTAACCAATATTTGATTCAAAACCAAGTCCCATTTCTAATCTTTCCCTTTTTGAATAACCCAGAAAATTCACTAGCATCCTGCATTGATCCTTATTTGTTACTGAGGTTTTTCCAAGAAGATGGAAGGGGTTTTCCACTAGGAAGATATTACTCAAAGAAGATACATCAAATAAGCCTTAATCAAGACTTCCAGCTTACAGCAGCCAGCTGTCACTCAGACACAAGGAAGCATTGGCATGCCTTCTGCAGGGGATGACCTACTTCCACCTGAAGGAGTCCTGGCCATTAAATGCACCAGAGACTGACTGATGAAGTGCCCTATTGGCCAAATACATAGTGCTAAATAGCAACTCTTACTGGAGTGAGGTTTGTGGTCATCCTTGGGAGACAGACACACTACAGAGGCTACATGAACTGGGCATGGGCCAGGCCGTCAAAAGCTTTCTTTGGGCTGGTGGCCATTCTTTGCTTGGAGGAGGCCATGAGACACATCAGTATGCCAGATGTTTCAGTATTCTCCTCCCTGAAAATATCAGGGTCAAAATACAGGATACCTGTCCTCCTCTTTTGGGATCATGTAACATCATAAGCTCTACAGCAACTTCCTTCATAAGGATTTACAGTGGTTGCTCAATCCTGAGACAGTAATGTATCTAAATCTAAGTAGGAGTCACTATTCAGAACCTTATTGTCAATTTTACTCTGTTTATAACTTTGATACAAAACTGCTTTTCATGTAAGACTCTAAACCAAGTTAGTCCATGAATAAAAGTGGTTTCATAAAAGCTATCCAAAATATGCTCTCAGGAATGATATACCTTGTTGAAGAGAAGTAGCTACACCTCCTCCCACTTCAAAACTGCTTCCCATCCCTTGGACAAGAAGCTGACAGTGGACCTAGATGCTGATGTGACAATCAGGTGTGTGAAAAGGATGCATATTCTTCCTGTGCCATATCTCCATTGAGAAGACACTGTGGGATTTGGAGTGGCAGGACATTTTGTGAAGACCTAGTGATGCGGGCCATGCCACAAAGCCCTGTGGGACATGGACCGGTGCACTCAGGCAACTCCCCTCAGGGATGCTCTGGGATGTGGTTCATTCAACCCCTGGAGCATTGTTCAAGGGCCCCGAGTTACATTTCCTGGATTTCCAGCTAGGAAGCACGCAAGACCTGACCTTCAAGCACCTGAAGATCATTCCACAGTCTAGGTCTGGTCAGGGCATTTGGTACCATTACAGGTACTATAAAGGGGCAGTTAGGACACAGCCAGAGCCTCGGTTCCTGTCTCAGCTAAAGGGCTAAAACTGGGCAGTGTCAGTACTCCCAAGTGATTAGCCACAAAGGAAGATCACTGGATGCAGCTGTGACCAGGATAGTTGGAAGCTGTAGGAGCTATACTACTGCTTCAATAGTATATACCCCAGACAGGACAGTATCAATGGAGGGGAAGCTCAGCCCGTTTTTCTCTTCTAGAAAATCTGTGCCTGTCCTTCTTCCCCATCCTCTCAGCAGTGCTTTGTTCCAAATTACGTTGCACAATTTTGCAGTACATCCAATTTCTTGTCTTATCAGAATGTCTCACAGTCACAAATTCTATGATCTGTGTACATTCCTCAGGATAACAATATAAAACAATCAAGGATGGAAAAAATGGGTAAATGTAATGTGCCTTGTGAATGAAATATTGGCAGAATGGGTTGTGTTGAATCTTGCTTTTCTTCTGCCCCACAGGGGAGAAACTGAATTAATTCATCATTTTGCTTAAGCATGGAAGAGGGCACCATTAAAGAAAGCTTAGAGGAAAGAGAATTAAAATGATAGGGCACAATCATTTTAATCACTTGGGCTCAGCTTCATAAAAGGAGGTGAAATTCCTTTTCATTGGTCTTCAGAGTGCATGGATTTCATGCATGATTCCTCATCGACTTGTCTGCTGTACATAATTAAAAACTTTGTGATTTTTTTTTTAATATGCCCTATATAACTCAGTGAATGGAAAGATTCGTACTGCTTTGGTATTTTTCTTCTATCATGTGTTCACTGTTACCCTTCAAGAAAGTAACAATTATTTAAATAAACACATACATACCAGAGTACGACAACCTCCTGTGTGGCAATACCAGCTGTTCCTGACCTGGCAAACAGATCTGCTAGGATCAGGAAACACATTCTTATGAAATAGAAAGGGGGTGAGAAGTGGAAGGGATAAAAAAGCAACACCCGGGCTTCTATTGGACAAAAAAAACCCCAAAAAACCAATGTGGGTTGTTTATAACAAATGAACAGCAGTGGAAGGTACAGAGACAGATTTCTTTAAACAGGCCCCGTCAGAGGAGGTGGACCTTGCCCCTGCAGTAGAACTCAGCTATTTCTAGTCCTCCTGCCTTCTCCTGAAACGAAGTGACAGCTACGAAGCTTTGTGACATTGCTTCACCAGCCACTAAACAGGGACACGGAAATAAAAGGATTAGTTATGCAGATGACATAGTTACACAGAAGCTGGCACAGCGAATGCTCCTTATGTAGGATATAATGTCAGAATGGATATGTGAGCATCACATGCTCCCTGAACCTGGGTTAGTGCTGGCTTTTGTCTTTTGTTATTTGCCATCACGACTCTTCCTCAGATACTACACTGTCCTAAGCATGTCTCTGGAAAGAGATTCTCAATAAGAGAGCTGGACTGTATGCAGTAGCCACAACTGGAAAAAAAACCAAACAATCTTGATGTCCCTCCACAACAAGGAAGGGAACATCAAGCACTCAAACTCATTATCACTCCTCACTTGCTTTCCTACAAGTCAAAAAGGAGCCAGTAACTGCTATGTGCATAAACCATACCTGTGTGAAAGTGTGAATTATGATAAGCAAGTAGATAAATTTATATGATTTTAAAGCCCAATGAGATGAGGGTCTGCTTAATCATGGACCAAAAATCTGTTTAGGGCTTAGTGAAGCACTCAGTGATGATTAGGTGACTCCTTTTGCTACCTTGGCAAGAGTTAACATCTAAGGGGTAGAGGCAGAGTCAAACCAGGCAGAGACAACCACTGGGAGGATTAAAATTCCTTCCCATCTGAGCTAAGGTGGGTCTGTGGGGTATGGGAAGCCTTGGATCTGGATGGGGCCCCCGTGCAAGCTGTGATCAAGCCCCACACAGCTGCTCACTCGAGGGTCTCTCTTGTCATTGCACCCTGAAGCATGGGGAGCCAGTCCTGAAAACACAATTTGGGTAAGAATGTCAGTCGGATAAAACGGTTGACAGAAAGGTCTTTAGGATTTCGTGTCAGTGCAGGGGGATTCACTGTGGGTTTCCTGCTCTTCTGTAATGTGCCTTGTCAACTAAGTAAATGTTTCAATTATTTTAGGGTAAATAAAGACTTGTCTTTCCTTTTACTTTAATCTGATTCATAGCACTGCAAACTCAGGGTAAGAGGTGAAAAACCAAGGCACTAAGGTCTTGATCCCCAAATCCATCACTGTCAATAGGAGTCCTCCCATTCACGTAGAACGATTTCAGAATCAGGCCCTAAGCTGTTATGTCTCTGTGTGCAAACACATTTCTGTATCTGCATGAATGTGTGCTGATGTGTGGATATGTATAATGCTTTGTGTATGTGTGCATATATGTGTGTATTTACATACACATTCTCACAAACACAAATATATATTTAAGATTTACGGTTCTGGAAAACCTAGTGAATAATGTAAATGATTAAAGCAGATGCCTCGCAGAAAATATTGTTCAGACCTCCTCATTTAAATTCAGCCTCTTATTCACACTTGGTAATACACTCTGCCGTATGAATTATGGATTCCTGTTTTTATCTCTCACACTACACATGAATGTTTGATAAAGATTGTTTCCAATATTATATTTTGTCAAAATGCTCATCTAAAATTCAGTCAGAAACGCTTTCCAGTAATTATGCATTGACTTAGCACTATAAAAAAAAAAAGGCAAAAGAAGAAAAAGAAAGCCAAATGATATTATCATTGTTTTTCCTGAATATTTGTGCTAAATAAGACTAAGAGACTGACAGGATTTGCAGCCAAAATTCCTTATTTATACTCCATCCAAATGGAGCCAAGGCAGCTACAGTATGTTTTTCACGCTGCTCTACAAATGCTTCAGCCTCAGCGCTTTGTCTTGTGAGGAAAAAGGCTGCTTTTATGCTAAATTATTCGTAATGACTTTGTGAAGTGGATTAATATCCAGAAGGGGTCTGGATTCACACTGGAGAAATATCAAATTTACCTCCTTAGGGAATCAGTATAGTCTGATTATGAGGTTCCTAGGAAAGAAGAAAAAAAAAGAAGAAAAGAAAAAAAAAAGATGTGTTAGTGTCCACAATAATTTTTGCATATATTTTCTTTTATTGTGTGTGAAATTGCAGCTTGTGAGGAAAGGTCCAACTAGAGCAAACAAAATGTATTTTCCCATTTTAGCTGGAAGCCTATGTCATGACTCATAATGCTCCCCAGTCTTCCCCTTCCTTTGTGCAGAGATCTCTTCAATTCCACCAGGCTGTGCAGGGGTCAGGTGTCCAGAAGGGAATCTCCTTGGCTATATCTGCGGTCACAAGGAGGGCAGCACAACAGGCACCTATCTGCAGCTTGAAGCAGTGGGTGGCAAGGACCTGGTACCTACAGTGTGTGTGTTTGGGAAAGGAGGGTTACTTTAGATTAGCTCTAGTCTGGTTTTGTGGACTGACCTCCTGTTG
Source organism: Xenus cinereus (assembly GCA_025774025.1). Taxonomy (NCBI): domain Eukaryota; kingdom Metazoa; phylum Chordata; class Aves; order Charadriiformes; family Scolopacidae; genus Xenus; species Xenus cinereus. Next base: position 14,106,760 of record JAOXJK010000002.1, on the reverse strand, counting down.
TGAACTGGCACACAGAGCTGCGCTCCTGGGGTGCATTTCCCATTAAGTTGCCTTTGAAAGGAATCCAGTGCTCTCCAAGAGCAACCCAAAGCACAGTAAATGGGGGAAACTGGAAGACCTCTTTGGAAAGGACAATCCTTATCTCATCTGAAATGCTAACATAAATGCATACAGTGAATTCGGGAGGCTTTGGATCAGTCCTCAGTTGAGGCCCTCAGTCGTGTCTTTTCCTTTCAAAAGAATTGAGCTAGGAGAGACGGAGGCACCAAGCAAGTGTGGTTACTGGTGTGGACTGTCTGTGGAGGAAGCATTGCAATCAAGTGTACAGTAACTGATCTTCTTGATTGCAAATTAGTCTTGGAAAATTGTCCATACTGGTAACACAGTAATTTTAATTCTCTCTCTCAGTCTGTGGTGCAACGAGTCCAAAACCGCTGTGTATCTTTTAAAGAACTAGAGGAACTTTGGACCGGTACAAGGAAGGTTGTGTTTCCCCTCTAAAAAATTAGCAGTAATAAATTGATTCATTTTTGCCTTTCTACCTGCCACTCCTTGCTTCGTGTTTAGCTGGGGAGTAGTCTGCACTCTCAGCATATGGTCAGCTGTGAGGAGAGAAAAGCCAGTTGTCTTTACAGAAAGACCCCACTTCCTTTTCCAAGGGCAATTCCCATTCCTTCATTTCTGTTCACCTGCGTATTCTCCTAGTGTTATTTGAAATCCTTTCATGATTGTGTTGAAAGCCCAAAATGCGGTGATAAGGAAAAGATTGATCCAGCAATGGAGCAATCCAATGTTGACAAATTTCAAACATGTTTTATATAATATATCACATAAAGCATGTCATTATTAATCTGTCTTAGATACATATGTGCTCCATATTACCAGCCAGACTAGCCACTTTCCAATCTTTCTTCACAATCAGTCCTCACAACATGCTAGTGCTACAAAATGCTTTTACCCCTACATAATGCCATACAAGGAGTGGCTTGTCCAAGTTCACAGATGCAGACCACCCCCTAAAAAGTGCTTTATACAGTGGAATGAAGTAATGAATAACTGAAAACATTTACAGCTTAATGTCGCATATGAGTTCAAGGCCAGGCTGGATGGGGCTTTGAGCAACCTGGTCTAGTGGAAGGTGTCCCTGCCCAGGGCAGGGGGATTGGAACTAGATGATCATTAAGGTCCCTTCCAACCTGAACCATTCTATGATTGATTCTATGATTCGAGTTGTTCTGAAGAAGACAAAGTAAAAGAGCGCAAGTGCTCTGTTTCTTCAGCATTACTTTGCAGCATGCTGCATGCATACCTGTAAAACAAAGAAAAACAAACAAACAAACAGATTAAATTGGTATCAGGCTGTGCAACTGCTATCCTGCAAAGTAGAATGAAAAATTTCAGCCACTCACTTCCATTTGATGTATCACATTTCTTTTGCAACGGCTGCTATATTTTGCAATAGTTTTTCAGGTTATGTCATGATGTGTTGTCTTCTCGTAAAATCAAATTTGTGAGTAGCTAATAGAGAGTGATTGCCATTTGTTTTCCACAAGTTTAATTTGTCAGTGATGATTTTGATGGGGACTTTTGTTTCTGTTTCTTGTTTTTCTTTTGAATTACTGTGTTCAGTCAGTAAAGCTGTAGACATCTGCCACAGTAGAAAAGGAGTGGTATTTTAGATTGTGATGAAGTATGAAGGATTATCCTAAATGTAAGAGGCATACATTTTGTACCTGATAAGGTCTGCTTCCTTGAGAGGGGACAACAACTTCTAGCTGTAGATTTCTCAAGTGGGATCTCTATCCAACCCACCAATACTTCCACCACTTCTTTCCAGGGCACTTACAAATCTCAGTTAAATCCGGCTGCTTAGACAGTCTCTCCCTCTTCCTTCCCTTGACTTTACACCTGGGAAACTCGTGCTGCAAGGCTCCTTAGCCCAATTGCTCTTCCTTCAGCAGCTGCTGCAATGGGAAGTTCAGAAATTTCTAAGACAAGAACAAGAGCCCTATTGACTTTCTGGATGCAACTGCTATACTATACGCCCAACTCTTTTTGTATAACATTTTATTAGAAGCTCCATTATGGAAGCCATTAGCACCTTTCTACATAACAATATGATGACAGGAATTCTGCCTGTGGTTTCCAGAGGCATGTCCTTCAGGGAGTGCCACAACTAACATAATGTTAGCGGAACTGTGTGTACACGTGTCTATCCATCTGTTTAATAAACGCTACACATCAGTTACTCCAGCTAAGGGAATTATTCTGCCCCATATGGCCATTGCTATGACATATTTCAAGACAAAATACTACATATTTGAAGTGTCAAGTCCTTTAAAAAAGACACACTTTGTACTAGTTTGGGATATCCATGGATACGAGCACAGATGCCGTCAGCATCTCTTAGGAAATAATTAAAGCATGAAAATACTTACTGAAGTCGGTACTTTCACCTTGCAACCAAGAGAAATCATCACTTTTCATTCTTTGCCTGAATCTACCCTAGTGATCTTATGGGAAAGCTCCACATTAAATGGCTATTATGTTTGCTGAAGGCATTATTGGCATTAATCAGATGTATGTCATCAAAGCACAGCATCCCAGGGCATGACACGTAATGCCTAGCACGACAACATTTTAAGGTCAATAAATGCTTCAGTGACAATGTAGTTGTATGTGGGTCTTATGTATCTGAATGGATGACCTGAATATACTCCAAAACAGAGTTTACTGATGGGGGAAAAAAGGTCGGAACATTCTGTCTCTTGCATCTTTTCTTTGTTGCATCACTCCATGTTTTCTTCTTTTATTTTGGAAATGAGTAAAATATTCCTGGTATCAGGCCAGATCCTCAGCTGGAGTCCATCCACACCATTCCAGATAATAGTAAAATAAAATTATGGAATATTACACAGAAAAGAATCTTGCCCTGCACACCAGTAATTTATCTGCTATATTTTTTGCATCAGTAACCATAAGAAATCATTACTGGTTCCTCTTCTACTGCATATTTGTACTGTGGTTAAAGATGAGTTACTGCGCAGTTTGGGTTAATGGAGGCATATTCCCCTGAGAAAGAAGTACACACTGGCTTTAAGATGGGGATGGGTACTTTATTATGGTCTATGACTGATTTCAATGCTGCTTTATCATCTGCCAGCACGCACACACAAACTAATAAGCTATTCACTGCTTTTTGCCCCTGAGGGCACCTTTCAATAAGGCAAGTCATTGATTTTTACCATCAGACACACAGACCATAAGCCATTCCCTGTATCATTCTATCCCCAGTGGTGCATTCTGCAGGGGAAACCAGTCATTTTAGTCACATACATGCACATTCACACACGCACACTCACTAGCCAGCAATAATCTAGCTCAGATGCCCAGATATTTTCTTTGCCTCCATTAGAACTATTGATATTAACATCTTCTGCAATCCCGTCAGCATAATTTTTATTAAAAATACTTTGATGAAATGCTGAAGCTTTATACAAAGGGTAGAATTTACTTTTTTTTGACCCTGACAGCATGCTTCTAGTACATAAATCAGCAACTGACCATCACTGCCACTCTTTCAAGCATTCCTAGCAGGGAGCCCAAAGACCGAATTGCAGTAATATATATAATCATAGCCAGTGCCTTTTAGGTTACTTGTATTTCTCCTAGGCCTGAGAGGGTCTCTCTTATGTCATTCTATGGGGCCGCCTTAAAACTTTTTTCTGTTTTATAGACCGAGAGTACTTAAACTTTATGACCTAGCTCACCCTATTTAGAATTTAAAAGGCACAATGTGGATCATTGTGGCTTTAATCACTGCCAGTGTCTTCTACTCTTGCTCTGATAATGTGTTTTAAATCTGTCACTTTAGCTTCCTAAAGCTGACCAGACCAAAAGAACACAGATGCTTAGAGAGCATACTGATGTCCTGCAGCTGAGGATCTGATCATCTTGTAGATATTTCCCACTTCATTTACCCCCCTCTTCAGCAAGCTGTCCTTGGGAAAATAGCTGGCATCAGTTAGTGTCTTCTCCCCAGCTACAAAGATGTAAGGAAGAGAGCAGCTCATCTTTCCCTCCTTCATCCCTCCTTCAGCCATCTGGCCAAAGCAGCAAAGGGAAGGGTGAGTTCAGTACCTGGTATCCGCTATGCTTGGGACACTGAAAGCGTCCTGGCCTGTCTAGAAAAGTGACCTGTAATGGCCTTAAGCTTTCTTAACTTCACCTGAAATCCTAGTGACACTTTCCTCTGGGCCACACGGGCACAGAACATGTGTTATCCCGGAGGCTTCACTTCCAGTGAAGTAAAGAAGTTTTTAACAGCTTTAGTGGTTCATGAAAAAAAGGCCTTAAAGCCGTATAATGTGGATTATACTTTTTTATCTGCTCTATGTATGATACTTCACAGTATCTGTAGCTTATTTAAACTTAAAATAATCAGAAGTATCGCAGTTCAAAATATTTTGGGCAGAAATTTTTGCCAGCAGCAAATAAGGATTCCCTAAAGAAAGTTTTCCATCAGAAAAAGTCAATTATATTTCTGATGAAAATATTGCAATGGGGTACTTTGAAACTTCTGATTTGGAGCTTTCTGGAATTTTCTTAAAATATTTAACAGCTTGTCAGATTATACCTTTGCATTAAAAGGCCCACAACAGAAAATAATACAGAATGAAACCATTACTGCAGGAAGTACGCTAGCGTTTAGTTTTCAGCTATCTCTTAAAATTGATAACTGTAGTGTCAACTATTCCACTATAACACGATGTGCATTGAAAGAAAGCAGCTTCATCCAGTCTGTGGCTATATGGTACGGTGAACTTTGATCCCTATCCTCCCACAGGGGAAGGGCTCTACCTGTTAAAAAGAAGGGTTTGAAATATAAAGATTTTTCTGTAATGAAAATTGTTTTCTACAGCAGATGAAAAGGTGCTTTAAAGTGCATCAGGTACACACGTCTTTCAAAATGTGTTTGGAAATCTAGGCAGAAAAATGCATGTGTGGTTAATTAGCATGTGCAGCAGATCATAGGCATCTGAGCAGCAAGCTGCACGTCCTGGTGCCGTGAGGTTATAAAATATGGTTCTAGTTATTGCAATGTAAGTTTTCAACATAGTTTTTATATACAGACCTGACTGTGAATGTCTCCTACAGCGTTGTATTACATGATCAAACGGTCATCTCTGACCTGAAGAATTTATGAATTTTGTTGTTTTAGTAAGGAAAATTTCAAGTTCTGCTTATCCAGGGTTGGAGACAAGTAGTACCTGTTTGGAGGAGAAATAGAAAATGGAGATATTTATGATAGTGGTGTTGAGAATGCAAAAAAAAATAAAAATCAGAACTATCCCAGCTCATAAAACATCAGTAGAAATCTGCTTCTCCAAACTTAGTATCAAAGGATCACTATTTCTTCTGACAGTGTCTCTGAGCAAAGCAGCTAAGCCTCTGATTGCTAATTAAACCATTGCAAAAAGCCCTTAAGTGAAGCACCCCCATGCCTGACTAACAACTCAAATCTCAAAGGCTTTCATAATTGAAAGTGGAAGAGATTAAATTAAGAAAATATTAGAGAGTTAATGAATGACAAAAGATTTTATTTGGCCTGTTTATAATGGAACAAAAATCAAGAGGTTGTCTCCGCTAGCCATGGGAGGGCATACATTTAAATACCTGTCAGGACACTCATTGTAAAGGAATAACCGCATGGCATTGGACCCGGTGTCCAGCCAGACAAGTATCCTGTACCCTGCAAGGAGCAGTCTTACCCTATTTTCTTCTTATTTTGTCTGGATTTATAAAAGAGCTGCTTAGTTCTATCCCAAGCTGTCCTTTAAGGTCTGTCTCGAAGGCTCTAGGAAAAGAAGCATTTGAAATTCATACATTTGGTCCTTCAGTTAGGAGGTGTGTTCCAGCTCCCCTTTCTGCCTCCCACCTCCGCAGCAGGGTGAAAAGGCTCCCGTGGCTCTGATTAAGGTGGTCCTCACTTCCATGCCACCGTGCCACGCACAGCTCCTGACTGACAGCAGCTCTGCAGTGCTGGGGGAAAGTGAAGATTCATACGTGTCTTCTGAGGAAAACCTTTAATCAGCTGCTACAATGCAAGAGCTGTTATTTAGGAATATTTCTAGTTGAGGTGATAAATGAGTGGCAAGTAAAATAAACATATTTTATTGCACGTGTCCTGCTGTTAGAAAAGTACAATGCAAAGTCCACAGATGTCAGTCTCCATTCTTCCACAGTCAAGTGGGGACATAGTGGTGGAAAAACAATTTACCCAAATACATAAGTAGTTATTCCCAAATAGAGGGTGATCTGTTTCTCCATCTGTGATATCACATAGTCTAACCATGATCTCCTCTTTCTACTTTGTCTTCCTCTACTGTCAATTTTGTCTCCTATGAGCAAGCATCACCAGTTAGATCTTGCTAATGGAAGACATTTCTGTGGATTTAGAAAGGCCTTTGCTGCTGTGACAGCGTGTTTCACAATGAACCTTTGTCAGCACGCTGCTATTATTTCCTCAGATCTGTGGGTGTTTGTGTGTGTGTGTGTGTTTGGAGTTGTGGGGGACGTGGAAGCTTTGATGGAATGCCATGAGAGAAACGCCTGGCTGAGCTGTCAAGCATGTGCCCAAGCGAGGAAACGGTGAGAGCTCCGGTCTCATTTCTCACGTCTCACAGAGTAGGTGAAGCCAGGTTTTAAGATGGTGGATCCTGCCCTTGCTGATACCAGACTGCAACATACCAGTCCCTCCGTTCTGCAGCAAAGCAGGTGGCAGAGAGAAGCGAGCCTCCCACTTGGATTTAATCCTCCTGGGGTGCGTTTTGTACATGGGCCTTTGGTCAGGATGCTTTGTGTGCAAAAGGTAGCCACCACTAGATAAGCTCTTTTGACTGAAATTGCAATCAGTTTCCAAGGTCTACAGAAAAGGCATTTGGATTGAGCTGGAGAAAGATTGCATTTTATTCTTTTTGCTTTCTTCCCTTCCCCTTCAAACAGCAACTGAGTACTCAGTGCAGTGGGTTTAACTTCAGTGAGGATAAAACTGCTGGAGAATTTGGTCTCACCTGAACCATTTACTATCAGTGAGCTTTTGGATCTCAGAGAAGCCCTTTCCCTGCAGGTTGCAAAAGATGAAGGCAAACTCTTTAAGGATTACTCACTTATCAGGCTTCTGATGTCTGAGCCTGGAAAATGTGATCTATGACCAGTGGAAAAGTGGCAGAAGATTTTCATGAAAGTTCCAGAACTGCCTTTGCTGTAGACTGTAATTGCCCTGTAATGAGTATCCTAATATCAACTCCTATTGCTCAGAGCTGTCTTTTCTCTTAAAGGGAAAAGAAGTCATCTCACAGCTAAAATACTTTGAAATGGGAAACAACTTTTTTCTCATATCTGCTTTGCATTTAAGGAAAGGAATGTTTCAACATTATTTTAAACATCACTCTTCCTCCTAACTCTGTTAAGGACTAGATTGTGTTCTACCCTCCGCTACTGACACAGAGTTTTTGCAGGCATCAGGTCTCTTGCGCTGTCATAGAGATATCTTAGTAGGAAATAATCACTTATTTCTACAGTGTGTTTGAGTGAGTTACTATTTTTGAAATTTTCACGTCACACAATTGCAGAGTCAAAACTCCTATGAGACTTCAGTGGAGGTGCTTTGTAGGTAGACATTAAGCCTCACAGAAATTCAATGTCAAGCTGTCATACGTAAGGTAGGATTGCACTCCTGATTTCAGAGAAAAGATGCTGATATACAGCTGATATATCAGCTTCTCCAAACTGGAGCTGGCCCCAGATCTGGAAAAGAGATGGCTTGTCCCAACCACCTGCCGGTGCAGAACTGTTTCAGAAAGTATACATCTGAATAGCGTGTCAAATTATTCTTCCGTTTTTCATGTGACAAAACGTCATCTGTTTTCCTGGGTGATTATTACACAGTTGAACAAGTCTCACCAGTCCTGGTGACGCTGATGAGAACATAGAAATATTAGACTGAAATTTCCCCTTTATGAATCCTATCAAATTATTTCTAGTGATGTCTCCCTCAGCTGCTTGAGGAATTCTTCATTTGTCTTGCTGAACATCACCCTCCAAGCACCACAATTTTTCTCTGGCATTTGTCCCGGTAAGGCAGGCCTGGCTGGTTCAGAGGCAGCCACCACCTTTGCTGGTGTCCATGAGGTGCTTGGACAGCACAGGGACCTGTACGTGCCAGCTGCAAGCCTTGTCCCTGCGGCGTGGCATGGCTGCAATTTCTCTCTCTGTAGTGTTTGCTGCACGTGAAATGTACCTGCAGGGGATCTCTGGTGGTAGCCCCACATGAGAAGAACACATTAAATAATAGAAAACGATAAAGACAAGTCAGTTTAAAGGCATTTCTAGCCTTTGCTTCAAACACATGACTTCACCCAAACACTGTAAGCGTGGGCTGTCTGCTCACATAAGTGGAGCTGAGAGAGGTCAAAAATGCTTGAAAATTAATGAATCCAGGCTTTGCTGGGTAGGGGATAGAAGTGTGTGTGCCTGACTGAAAACTGAAAACAGCTGCTGTCAGCAAACCAGCTTTTGTGTTTCGGGTTTAACAGCAGCATCAAAAAATACTTCAGCCTGTGAAATGGTATATTCAGAGAAGGTTGCATGTCACATCCAAGCTGTGCTTTTTAGAGCAACGATGTACATTTCTGCTAGAAGCCTTGTGTCGATGCTGTAGTACACCTCGTGACAGCTTGGGTCAATGTGACACAAAGCACAGTGCCCGCTCTTCCTACATACAATGTAAAGGAGAAGCCCATACATCAGCAACAGGACTTTGTGATATACTGACTCTGAGGTAGCCAGTATGACCTAATTTATATAAAGTTCTGTATAGTTATACTGAACCCACTTCTACAGCCCATGACGAAGAGCTTTTTTCTGCTCTGGCCAGGAATTTCCAACTAGTTTTCAAGTGTAACATCAAGCAGACAGCCCAGGAGCAAGAAAGGAACCAAAAGCCTTCCCTTAAGTGGGACACTGGAAAGAAACTTGAAGCATTTTCAAGAAAAGGAAAAAGTCCATCTCCTAACAACTGATTGTTCTGATTATTTTGATATTTTTTTTCCTGGCCTGTAAAGTCTCCAGTGACTTTAATTTGACTTTTTGATGTGATGCACTCACTGCGCTCTATTTCTCTTTTTAGAAATGGGACTGTTCATGGGACAGGTTTTCCCAAAGACTTGCAGCTCTTCTTAGGAATCAGAATATTTTGAATTATGAGCATCTGGCTAAATCACAGGCTCATGGAAAAGACATATTAGGTCATCTTGTGCAACTCACTGGCAATGCAAGATTGTTTGCTACAGAACATTTTCTAACGCTTTGTCCTATCCGTTTTAAATCATAGTGGATTCCTTCACTTTTCTTAAGGGTTCTTCTTATAGGGTAATAAATCCTGCTATTGGGATTTTTTTCCTAATATTCATGAACTCAAACCATGTCTTAAGTGGCTTGAAAATATTGAAAATTGTTTTCCCGTTACACTTCTGTGATGCTATAGAGATGCAATAGTTCTTACTAGGACAGTAATTTTTATTGCAATCTCACAATATTAAGGTATTATCTCTAACCTACCTGTGCTAACTTTTAGGTTGTTAGAACAAATTAATGTAAATTTTGAAAATCATATAGTAATTCTAGGGGCCTCTATACTGTGGTTCTCTCAGTGCCATCCCTCAGACTTGATTTCTTTTTTTTTTATTTTATTTTTTTGAAGTCCAGTATTACAGTTTCCATTTTAGAAGGCTCATAAACTTAATCCTACTGGAAGTTTTGACTGACACTAGTGAGAAGGGACTTTATCCATACAGTGGGCACTTTTGGAAACAGTCCCTATCACTTTCCTGATGGCAGTGCAGCAGTGCTTTTCTCCATGGTACGTGGTGCCACTGTTCTGCAACAGAATAACCCCTCTGGGCAGGGTATTCCTTGTCGTTTAGTTCAAGGAATTCTCTGTCTGGTAACCTAACCACTGTACTAGAGTCCTTTTTATCTTATATCTTATCAGAATAGTTTACTGGCTTGCTAAAAAATGCTGATAATTTTGATTAAAGCCAAAGGATCAACAAGTTGTTTGTGAATGATGCAACCCATTTCAGAGTAACTTTTTTAAGTTACTGACTCTAGCTGCCATTGATTCCAAGTGTTCCTTTCATGAACATTAAATTTTCAGTGTAACTGAAAGGGAAAAAAAAAACCACAGCTAAAATGAAGTACCCATTTATGAAGGACTTGGGCTCTTGGGAAGGTGAAGCCTGAGCCAGAAGGAAGATATGCTTTTTTTCCCATCCTAATGCCTCAGCCTACTTTTTACACTTTTACTGGATTAGTTTTACTTGCCCTGATGCTTTCTCTGTTTTTTCACTCCTACTTTTTTATTTCTCTTTTTTTTTTCTTTTTCATCTTTACGGATTGCATAAAAATTGATGCACACATTTTAGCTGATCTCCTGAACTGCAAAGCCCAAATGAGTTTGGAATGACACAAAAAAGTTAAACGGTTTCTAATCAAAAGAATAGATAAATAATAGGTGCATGTAAGTCTGTGTAGCTTCATGAAATGAAATGAGGTTGTTGTACTTTCTATTTTTAAGAATCTTTATTCTAATTTGAACCTAGGTAGCAATGTTCACTCTGAATTCATCCTTGAAGTAAATCCTGTGGATTTATACTAAGGGCAGATTTCAGCCTGTATGTTTTTAGAGTAGATTGGTTTATCACTTTAGTTGTGAGGAATGCTATGTATTTCCTCATTTTCCCCTTTATTTTACTGGCTTTAAATTCTCATGGGACAGTTCACTTGCCGTCACAAGGTGTTTGACAGAGCAAAATAGAGTTGTGCCAAATGGTTGACAATATTGCGCTGTGCCAGATCATACACTGTTTCTATCAGTGGCCACATCTGGTGCTTTCCCTTGGCGGTTCTGCTGGTAGACTCGACAGCGCTGATTCATTTTCTATTGTTATCTTTAGGGCAGGATACATCCTTTCCTGCTCCCTCTTGAAAGCTTCATGCTTGAAAATAATTGCAAAAAGGTTTTAAACTAGAGGTTCCTAAACAGAAGTTTATTTTCCAATAGCTTGAGCTTTGATTGATTTTATCTTAGAGTTTATTAGATAGCCAGATCAAGGATTGTTCAGTCCTCATTTTTGACTTAATAGCTATATGCCAGCTAGTGTCAGGTCCCTGATGGAAAAATCTGACTAGCACCACTGAACACTGTACCAAAGCTTTATACTTTTCTCCATGGTACAAATCTATGGGTATAGAAGCTTCGGTCTTTCCAATCAACAACAAGTGCCTGCACTCTTTCTTCCAAAACTCAGTAACTGAATTTCTGCAGGTCTCTCACTGGTGAGAGTACAGGAAATATATCTAATGAATTCAGAAAATGTTGTTTCAAGTTGTTTGTTGTTTTGTTTGGTTTTTTTTAATTGTGGGAATTGAGCTTTGAAAATGTAGTCAGGATAGGGTCATTGGTAGGCTGACAAACAAGCATTTGACTTTATCTCCAAATTTTGTCTCTTTTCTTTTTCTTCTTTGGAGCTTAATAATTACCTCTGCAGTTTGGCTGAAAGAACATCTATGGCTTCTTAACCTGCCCATTTCCTGAAAAGATTGATGCATTAATTTCATGCTGATTTCAACCCTGAAATCAAAGAGTCAATGCATCTTCACAAAACTTAGGAAGTCATTGCAGAGAAAGATCAAATAGATTTTGAAAAATGCAAGTAATTTTTTTTTATATATTAATATAGGTAAGAGGCACCATTATTGAAAAGGAGCAGCTGTGACATAACTTAAAAGGATATGAATATTGTGTAGGTCTGAACCTCACACTAGTCTTTTGTAGCTGAATAACTGGGTATAAATTGTAGTCCATTTCTTTGTGCAGTATCTGCAAGAATAGGGTCTGGTATCATAGGGTTTCCTGGGAATACAATCATGTACGTGCCTGCCATTTGCAGACATCGGTATAAATGTATTGATATAAATGACTACAAAAGGTGCAAGACAATGGGGAATGACATGCTACATGTCACAAACTGTTCCAATCTTCCTGTGCTATTTAAGCAATTTCAGTATGGTTTTGTCCCTTGTGACTTGGGGCCACATCTTCCCACTGGATTAACTCTGCTGAGTTAAAAAAAAAAAAAAGCTTATCTAAAAAAGGACAATGGTGAGTGAATACAGAATTTGATGTATGGTGTTTGAACTGTTTCAGTAAAATGTAAAATATTAATCGGTTAATAATTTGCATTGATTTATAGTCAGGTTACTTTGGAGAAAGTCTTCTGAATTATGTCTGTCCTGGATTAATTAAAACAATACACAAAAGGGCGGATACAATAAGTGCCAACAATATGAAGTAACCTCTTTGCTGCTCTTCTCAAGTGGAAGAAGTATGAAAACAATCTTAGCGGCGTAGCTTCTTGATAAATTTCTTACAGAATATGGACCAGACAAGACTAGCCCCAAATACTGCAAAAGCTCATTTACAGTCTGTGACAGCACTGGACAGCCTTATTCTAGAAATCATGAGAAAGTATTAATTTAACATAAATCTCAGCTTTCAAAATAATTTAAGTATAATCAGGAGTCCATAATGTAGAATTCATTGAGGATCATCTATCATTATGTTAAAGCAAGACCAGGCAGAGATCAGAAGCACTAGTTGTCCCAGTGCCCTCCCTTTCACCCCCAGCATCAAGCTCTATTGCACGTTAAGCTTCTTACAAGTCTTCTGTATTTTTCAGCTGTTGGTCCTGTTACAAATATATCTCTGCTTTGTAACGTCACATCCAGCTCCGTTCCACACAGAAAGCCTGTCAGCCCTTCTCAGCGTTCGTTCCGTTCACGGTGTTTACAGATGCCGGGAAAAGCAAGGAAAAGATGTAGTTAATGGCTGTGTGTGTAACACTGACTACAAGCACATTAGCTGTCATTATTAATACCCTCTTTTTTTTTATATATATACAAATAGATTTAGGAAATCCCCTGTAAATTTGAGTGACTTGGACACCTCGCTCACCAGTTAAAGAATATTTTTACTGTATAATTAGTGTAGGAAATGCTTGCTGGCATGAAAGTTTTGTGAATTAAAATGAAAAAAGTTAGATCCCCTGAGATGGAATAGACCCTTTAAATAGCTCAGTCATTTCTGCCGCTGAAAAACACCTGCGGAATCCCTCAGCTCAGAAGGTAACAGGGGGCATTGGAGCCGCCGTCAGGAGCAATTCAGATTCGGGTTTCTCTATGTTCCACCATGGAAAGCTAAACAATATGAATCTTCAGATGCCTGTTTTTATAAGAATGTTAAATGCAGATATTTGTGAAGACTTTACTATTAAATAAAGTGCCAGCAGATGGCATTGAAGAATATATGTCATCGTTGCTGTTTCCTGTAGAAGTACTAAGGCTTCGTGTCACCATGTACCAAAGATTGCTTCCTCCCTGCGTGTCCTGAACACTGTATGTTGTCCACTAAAGCAGGCCAATGTGCAGCAGCTGGGGCCCTGGTCTTAGATGTAAAAAAAGTTTAAAAGGCTCTAAACTCCCTTTATATGCTAAAGTTTTTCTTTGTCGGATACTTCTTGACACAGCCGTCAGATGGAAAACTCCTGACTGGATTGCCATCAGTAACCGAGAACCATCACAGTGACTCCTGTTGTTCCTTAGTGTCTGCCATGGTTGTGTGCCGTTGGTCCCGCTGTCAGTGAATTAGTTAATAGCTCTTAAGTCCTTTTTAATGATGCTTACTCCAGAGTTTGTTTTTGCCATTTCTACTTTATGTTTGCAGGGTGAATATGAAGGAAGAAAGGCAAAGGAAAATAGGGATATGTAAGAAAGACAAAAGGTAGACAGTGAGAAAAAAGAAATGGGGAAACAAAGAGCTGAAAGATTAATAGCAGAGCAAAAGATACTGAGATCCCGAGGATTTAGTCAGAGATCTCACTTTGATTATGAAAAGTGGCTGAGTTTAGTTTGGATTGGTGCTAGTTAATAAGCCTTAACAAAGCCTGGTCTCTGTTAATTCCCTTTTGCAATCAGTTCCAGTCCAGGGATGATGGACTACACAAGAAAATGGAAAATACAGAAAATAATACGGTAACTTATTTAGATGTTTGGAGAGTCAGGAAACATAGGTGGTTCAAGAAAATAACATTGAAGATATTTCCTTTTGATTTGTCTTTCTAGAAAATGTACCTTTTTCTGTCTTGATTCTTTCAGTCACTGTTTTCCACTTTTTTTCTTTTTCCCATGGTTTACGTCTCTCTCTTTTTTCTTTGAAGGTAAATAGATAGGATCTGCTTTTTCTGTTAGGTATGTTTCTCCAGATTAAAAGGTTTGTACAGCTCCACTTTGAAATCAATAGAAGAGCTTCAAATATTCGTCTCTCAGTAAGTGGAGAAGGTCTTAACAAACCACTGCAGATGAATCAAAGGTAATAAAATGAGAATGTCTACTGGTTACTCTCCCTGTTTAATGGTTATTGGTGATTTCTTCCTCCTTGTGTCTTGAATCTGAATGGATTTAAATGCCAAATCAAACACCCATCCAGTGAATATGCAAAGATGTGTATGTAGCAGAAGAAGCCACTTGCAGATCACTTTACTTAAAGTGCTTTGAGAGGTGGGGTTCCCCAACGGGGAAACAGGCTACAGACTAATTAAGAAACAGCATGTTTCTTCTTCCTTGACTTAAAATTCTCCATAGGATTTTCTCATTATTAAGCACTTCATAAGATCCCAAGTCTGCTGAACTTTGAAAACTTGCAAAAGGCTTTTTTCTGAAAGTTTTAATTAGAATATTCCCCATTCCAGCTAATGACAAAAGGAGTATATGACCTCTGATTGGTCTTCAGAATGATCTACCTAACTCAAAGATAGAAAATTTAAGTTGTGGGGTTTCTTTTAAATCTGCGCAGGGTGGTTCTACTTTTTTTTTTTTTTTCCTTGTTTAATTTGGGGGGTTTTGTAATAAAGTGAAGGAAATCCCAGTAATTATACAGCACAGCATCATTCAGTAAGCAAAGGTGTGAAATGTTGAATTTATCGTGGCTTTTCATACTCGCAGAAAACCAAGGTGGCATCTTTAATGCAGACACAGATGTCAGACATCTTGTGAAAAGAACCAACATGCCGTAGTATGATTTACTCGGCAACACAGTGCAGCAAAAAAAGGGAAAATTGTTTGGCTGTAGGATAGACAGTTGATTAGAGTGTACCTCCTCGCCAACCAGTCGCACTGAACTGATTATCTTATCACGAGTTCATCTTTCTCCCAGAGAGCACCGTGTCCCCCCATTTCACAGACTCCTTGTTTTCAGTGTTGTCACCCAGTGAACTTTCTGTCCAAATTTGTAGTGCCAGCAGGGGTGAAATTTTAAAACATATTTTCAGTGATTAAGGAAAAGGTTAATTAGAACACACAATATATGGTTTTTTGACCACATATGGAGGGGTGGGGAGAATTAAAGAAAAAAGGACCACAAAAGCTTAAATAACATTCACTACATTTTTACATATGGAAATATTAAGGAATATATATGAATTTACTCACTTCTATGTCCCTCAGTAAGGAGACTAACAGAGCATAATCATCTATCATCATTTTAATAAAATGTTTTCTATACAGACATTTGTGTCTGCAGCTTCATTGCTCATCCTGGCCCAAACCTCACTTCTGCACGTGGACAGCATTTCTATCAGATCTCAGAGCTTCTGTTTCAGTCTCACGTTTGACTGTCTTGCTGCATTCACATCTCAGGGTATTTGCCAAACAGTTTGTAGCATCTCTCCCTTCAAGGATTCACGTGCAAGATGCAGCTCAGCATCCTGACACCAGACAAGTGGGATGGAGACCGCTTGCAGGATGGGCCACAGCACTGAGCTGGAGCTGAAGGCAGGAAACAAATATGACCCATCACCCCTGACTCTAGAGCAGTCAAATGACCATATGTTGGAACCTCAGAAACTGAGACCTGAGAAGGGCCATGCTGAGCCAGGATACTAGACAGGACTAGGTAGGATATTCAGTTGTTACCCACAGCACCATTAGCACCCACAGACGGTCACAAGAACAGAGGAAGCAAATATCGTCC
Organism: Xenus cinereus; assembly: GCA_025774025.1. Taxonomy (NCBI): domain Eukaryota; kingdom Metazoa; phylum Chordata; class Aves; order Charadriiformes; family Scolopacidae; genus Xenus; species Xenus cinereus. The sequence goes on along the minus strand of JAOXJK010000002.1, from coordinate 14,090,610 downwards.
CAGCCTTTAGTGATTTGCAGTTCAGTCTTTCTGAGATGAAATGTGTTGCTTTCCTGTTCGATAACTCTTTAAGGATTTTTCTTCTATAAATTTATTTTTTGTTGAACAAATGTAAATTTTAGCACCTGTAGTGCCCTTTTGTTAGGGCTTTCACAACCTAACTATGTTGCATGACAAAGTAGTATCTTTTCCTTCTTCTAAACCTTCTATCTACTGCTTTTCAGTTGATGCACCGAAGTTCTTGTGTTGGAAAAAACAATGAGTATTGATTCTCTATTTACTGTCTCCATTCCACTCATGTTTTAAATATTTCTATCATGCACCCACTCAGCTGTCTCTCTTCCACATTGAAGAGCTGTAGTCATTACTTGTATGAAAACCATTCCATCCCTTAAATCATCTTTCTCTCTTTTTCAGTTCTACCCTGTATCTGGTTTTGAGATGAGGACATGAGAATTTGAAGGGTTAGAAAGAATGACTTGTTTTACAGCCACAGAGATATTACATACAAACTATAACAACGATAATGCAAAATCAGGCATGAAGGTTGCAGCATTATTACTTATTTTATGCTATTTAAACTAAGCCTTTTTATACCCCCTAATAGCTAATATCTCATATTAATTGCTCTAGTACCTTTTTTTTCCTCACATATGTTTTTCACTCCATTTTACCCTATAAGAACAACTGCTGAGTGCCTCCAGCACTGACAGCTCTGTCTCTTTTCTTCCTATCAAAAGTAAAAATTCCATCAGCCCATAAAGCCCTCACCAAACCCAAAGCATCTCACTGTTTTTTCTTCTTTACAAAGAAACCTGTACAATTCAATTGGCTGCAATTAGACAGTTGTGACTGATGGATGTCTTGCTAGGAATTGCTGTGAGATAATTCTGATCTCGCTGAAGATGGACTAGAAGAAACCTTTCTTCCATGTATTCTAAAAAGAGATAAAAATATAAAGGAAATTATTTTTCAAAGTATCTAGGGATTTTGGGAGCAGAAATCCCACTAAGACATCAGAGAGGTTTGTCCTTGACTCCTTTGGATGCTTCTGAAACTCCAATCCTCAAAGCTTGTCCTAGCTCCTCTGAGACAGGATTCCAAGTACACTCCAGAGGTGGGAGTGCATTGTTCTGTTTAGTGATCTTGCAGGAGAGAATTGTACTTAAACTGTATGTGAACAGACTCCCTTAAATCACTGCCTGCATCAAAAGATTGGCTCAAGCCTCCTCATAGTCCTCCCTGTTCCTTCCCGAACTGGCCATGGCACAAGGTAAACCCAATGCTGGATGCTCTCAGGAAGGACAGAGCTGAGGAAGGTTTTCACCAGCTGCTTCACATGCATAAAAGCAACTGGAATTCTTTTACATTAAGTAGTTAAGTATTGTGACTGTACCTTCCCCACAAAAGGATCAAACCTGGTGAGACATAGTCTACGATCTAAGAGGGTTTATTTCTGGATGGGAAATTGAGACACGGTGTGATTTAAGTGGTTCACCCAAGGACAGTAGAAAGGAGCAATGGGTAGAGCATTAGCTTGAAGCTCACCGGTTTCATTCAGTGCCTTGTCAGATGCTTCTAAAAGTCCCAGTGTGCTTTAAATAGAAAGCCATATTTTTTCACAGTAGTACGTGGTAATTACATAAAAAAGTTTTGAGTGCTCTAGACTGTTGTGCTGGTGTTATGGGCACGCAGTTAAGAGGAGAACAGGAGAAGTCAGACCAGGAAATTCCTGACTTGCAGATGGTTACCTTGGCTACTTAGTTAACTCTCTTCCCTTCCCTCACTGTAATAACTGTTTGTGACCTATCACATATGGTGTAATCATTGTTTTATTGACATAGGGGCTTAAGATCAAGCACTTTCTGAAAGTTTGAAAAGGCTTTTCTGTTATCTTCCCCTTTTTGATAGGAAAATGAGAGTATTTGGGATGGAAACACTGAGCTCCCGTGCAATGGGACTTACGTTGTCTCAAAAAGGCTGTCTTTATGAGCTGATAAAAAAACTTCAATAACAAAAACCATACAAAGGATCTAATAGTTCTTGGCTATTTGGAGGAAAAGAAAGGGGTGGAGGCAAAAGAAAAATAATAATAATAATAATAATGATAATACAGCCTTCCATTTTCTGACGTGGACATTTGGCAACACTGTGTTTTTCCAATTAAGATGATAGCATCTGGACTACTGTAATCCTTAAGGTTGTAAACTGTGTCATGTTGCCCTCTCCAGAGTAGATTCATCAGTCAGCTGGCGATAATTTATCTGATTAAAAAGAAAGGCACTGCCTATAATTTTACTGTAGGGTGGCTATTATTTTTTTTCATCTCACATGCACGGTGGGAAATAATTTGTCTAAAGCACTGAACCGGAAGAAGAAAACCTGCAACAAAATTAAGGAAACGTCTTTCTTTATCCTCCCTTCCCTGTTCAAAATTACCTCATATAATAGAGTTAAACCGAGGGTTTAATGATTTTAGGCTGAATTTTGTCACCCGCTAGATTATTTATTATGTGCTGGAGTTTATCGCTACAGTGCTGCTCGGGATATCTGCAGAGCGGAGAGGGAAGCGTGCAGGTTTGGAAGGGAAGGGCTGTGTGGCAGAAGGGGCTGTGTGACAGCTGCCACCGGGACAGGTCGAGCAGGGCAGAGCAGAGGGGAGAGAGAATCAGCAGCACCGAGGGGCTGGGAAATCCTCAGTAGCAGCGAGGAGGGATTAGGAAGGTGCAGCTTAAAAGAAATGAAGAGGAATCGAAATGAGCTTCACTGAGTCGATTGCCTCAGTCCTTTCTCCGGCATCCCACTCAACCTTTGGATTAGAAACCTCCAAGTAATGCTGTTATCCTGCAAAAGCATAACAGCGGCTGCAAAACAAGAACCGTGCTTTTAGAAGGAGATAGTTTGGTAGTGGCTGTTTCCATCCTTACAAACGCTTACAGAATTTCTTATTTGAAAAAATAGAAGGAATCTATTGATAATTTTGGCACCTCTGTGACATTATGAAGTTTCTTTTCATTTTTTCTAAAGTCATTTGAGTCAGGAGTTCAGAGCTAGGGTTCTAATTTGGATAATTTGTCCATTGCATCAGATTTTCTGGGATACATCTGAACTACTTGAATTCAAAGAAAGACTGTCTCTAGAAAGAACTCTAGAGCTCTCATAGAGCTGAAAAACCTTCCCTCACACAAGCTCGTTGCTTGAGCCTTGTGTAAGTATTCACACCTGTGCTGATATGGGAACGCTTGACACCTGCTGCAAGCAGGTGTGAGAGGTAATAAAAACAGTGAAAGGAAAGACAATCTCTCTCTAATGTTCCTCAGGATTCAGGTAAGCAGAAGCTCCTGAAATAATTTTTTTATATATAATGTGGGTTAAAATTCTAAAGAGCTTCCATGTTTTCTTCCAAGCAGGTGACTTCCACCAGTTTCAAATTGTTCTTTGCTTTCCTTAGTAAGCTCTGGTACTCTTTCTTGGTTTCTGTATTTGACTCCTTGCATGGCTGGAAATAGGAGTAATTGCACAATAATAGGTGCTGCTGTAATTTAACATACTGCAAGGGGCTCAAGCCATGGGCATAGGTAAAATATTAATAAATATCAGGTCATAAGCAAGAAGTTTGATTAGAAGCTCAGCTCTAGTATTTTAGAGAAGAAGAAAAGTTTTAGTAAGAGGAAATAAGATCATTTTTGTGATTGGCTATAAGTATCAGTCAGTGTATTGGCCAGAACTACTCTGGCATTCCTCTGTGACCTGTTCCTGTACATCAAAGAAATGGCAATTTGAAGCCCAGTGTTTTTTTCCCCCGTTGGATGCAGCACTTATAGCAAACTGGTTGCATGTTATCCTTGACTAATTTTTAGAAAGACACTTTATATATTCTTGTAAAGCAAGAATGATGTGAAGGCACAAAATACTTTTTGATTCTTGCAAACACTGTCTAGGCCCTTGGAGTTGTGAGTGAGTAGCTTCTCCAATGCAGCAATAAGAGGGAGAGCTGGGATTTGCCAGGCAGGTGAGGATCTGGGAAGAGTTTTGTATTTTTAATTGTGAAAAGCACAATTGTATCTGAACTTTGGCTTGATTTGTGGAGAGGTGCTGAGAGCCCGTAACCTCATATGAGCCCAAAACGCAGGATAAAACCTCTTCCTATCAAGACAATTTCCTTGAACCTTCCCAGGGAGTGGCAAAATTGACTTAGCCCAATGATTTTGGAAAAAATGCAGAAAATGGTTAACTTCATCCACAAAAGTAGCCTGAGAAAGTTGAATAAAACTGTAATTTAACATCCTCTTATGCAGTGGACAAATCTCATGAAAGGGCACAGCCAGCCCTCTCTCCAGTAAGGCAATACTGCATTCGGTGAATCAACCCTAGCCTTGTAACAATGTTTTTCCAATGGCAGAGGCTAATATTCTCTTCATCATGTTATACAGGCACAGTACACAGGCCATGAAGTTTGCAGGAGATGTGGGTGATGCTGCTGCTTCACTAGAGTATGGATGAAGCTTGTATTTTAGTTTGTGATTCCCACCAATAAGAGCCACCACACAGAAACCTGTGCAGAGTTTGTGTTTTGGATGAATGAACTGCAAGTGGCTCAAAGCCCCTGGTTCCATCACGGCTCTTTAAAAATATGTGAATTGACAGCATCAGACTGACTTGCATTAATCTTTGTTACACGTTGGTACTTCAGCTTCATTGCTAATCTCAGTATGTTCACTATCTGAATTAATTTATTATTAAAAGATGAGCCAAGGCTGGGGCAAACCCCTATTAATCTCTCCTCCTGTATCTTCCTGCCACTGATAGCAACCCATTTGCCTTTTTTAGGTGATTTTTAGCTAACAACCTTCTGAGTTCTGTTTTGGTGTAGCTGGGAATGTACAAATAGGTGGGGATTACAAGAAAACACTGCTAATGAATTAGTATATATAACACTCAAAAAAGCTTAGGTGGATGATCAAACAGTTCTGTAAAGGAAAAAACTCAGGTTCGTTAAGAGCAAGGAGCAATCTGTGTTTACAAAATCATAAAGTGCAGACTTATTGGCAGGAGTCTTTAGCTTGCCAGTAGTAAATCTGCAGTTTCCCAGGCAAGTTTTCTTGCAACCCACGTGTGGGGCACGGCTCTGCTGGGGAGAGTGTCTTCTGGGCACAAATAACAGTAAGTCATAGTTCCCCCAAGGACTGTGTTGCTCTCTGGAGCTAAGTCGGTGTGTCATGCATGCCTGATATTGCAAGTGACCCACTTGATCTCAGAGAAGAGAAATCAATGCCTGAGTAGGGAAATTACAGAACCCAGTTGCCCCACTACTGTGCAATAGGGAAATGGAGGAAAGAAGCTTGTAGTAATGTTTCATTGACGGGGGACATCCAAGTACTTTTTCCAGCTGGAATAAATGGCCCCAGCTACAACAACTTAGGTGTTGGATGGAAAGTCTGCCACTTCTGAGCGTGGATGAGAGGTGGAAGTTGCAGAAAACTGCTGCCTACCCTCTACTTTGTAAAGCAGACCTATAAACTGCAGGGGCAAATTAGACGGGAGGATAATGTCCTACATTGAGCTGTGATTCTTGCTTTTAATCAGTGATTAAATAACAGTTTAGCCATAAAAATTACTACTACTTTCAACGCACAACAGAGCTGTGCTCATTTATCCCAGCTAAGAGTTTTTATATAATAATTTGGGGAAGCTTCTGATTTCTTTAATGTACACGAGAGTTCTGTGTTATGTAAAGAGGCTGTGGCGTGAATGTTACCTGGGCCAATTTTCGCATGTAATTAATTGACTTAGCTTTTTTCTCTGTGTGCAAAAGGATGTTTCAAATTGCAGCCAATTGTTGAGAACACCTTCCAATGAATCTTTCATTAAAAACAAACAAACAATTCTATTTTCATTTATTGCCACATTGTCCAATTGTAAAGTTTTTAAGCAAGCAATGTGGTATTTTTCTACTGAGCCTTGAGATCGCAAGCTTTCTGTTTATTGCAGAAATGTCAGAGATCCTGTGTTATTTGTTCTGTAAGAACCTAACACCATATACTTGACTAAAGTTTCTGCTTGGGGTACTTTTGTCCAACAACTCCACCCCAAAGACATCTACATAGGAATAGTTCATAAAAAAGAAACAACACTTGGGCATGAAAGGTACTTTTATAGAGTACATAAAGCATTATGACTAGGGCTTCAAATGTAGCTCATCTGGGACTTTGATACAATACCTAGAAATACCATTTTCCTGGAATGACAGTGTCATGAAGTCATTTGAGTAGTAATTTGTTTGGAGTAATACCTGTGATTTCTGGCATGTACTGGAAATTTTAATTCAGGCTCACATCTGTTGAGAATAAACACTTAAAATCACTAGGCTGGTAAAACATAAGCTACTTTTTATGACCTTGAGTGAAGTTGTAGTATCAGCGGGAGCATATTTTGAGTTGCAATAAAAAATGGTCTCTTTAAAGAAAGTCTCAGTTTGTACAGAGAGGAAATTTGCTGGGGTTTCTTTTTTAAATGCTGATTGATAGAACAAGAAGGGTCTTCATCAAAGAGAAAAAGCTTGAAGAGAAATGAAAAATAAAAGGGAGGGGAAAAAAGAAGTGAGGTTTGAAGGCTAGATACTGGATCCAGGAGCAAAGAGGAAAGAGGGAGGATACAAAAGTCATGCAAATTGTGAGGGGAAAAATTATACAGAAAAGATCACATGAAAAATGAAGAATAAGGTTAAGAAAACGAGCAGAGAAAGCGTAAGAAGCAGTGCTGGAATTAGGCCAGTGCTGAGCTGTGGCAGTTCACAGAAGAGCCCTGATAGCTCTCGTAATGAGGGTCAGACTAATTGAAATTTGTCCCTCTCCAATTCTGATGGTTAAATTCCAGTACTGATGAGGGAAACACTCAGAAGTGCAGAATGAGAGAGAGCTCTCCAGTATGGCTAGAAAACACTTAAATATCAAATATACAAGGAGAAGAATATAATGTTTCCAAGCTGTAATTTTTTTCTTTGTTTCCAGCACGTGGTGAATTATCACTGATTTATCATTGACGTTGAACATAAATGGAATTCAATCAAGTTCCAACTTAAAACAGCAGGCCTGAGGAGACTTCTTAAATGTAAGTCTTTGGGGTATGAATATGCATTATTTAAAATTTCTTTCTGCATTCAAAAAATAAATGTTATGATTTGGGGGGAAATAAACCAAATTCACTGTATGTAACTAAAGAGCTGTATGTACATTTTCAATACAAAGCTTAGTGCAGGCTGAACCACAGGGTCATGACTGATACTTCTTTAAGGAGCAACTTCTTAGAGAGTCTCCTGTGACTAACATTAACGATAATATAAAAGAGGAATATGTTTATGATGCAAGGTCTGCAGCTAACAATTTATACCAAGAGAAAATCTGATCCTCCTTGCCTATTTTGTCCACCATTGAATCATTGCAGGAAGTAGATGAGACAAAGGATCCTTGGCTTTTTCCAAAGCAGAGTCTCCTTTTGCATAAATTAAGTTAATAAATTTTTAAGAGCAAAATACGGTTTTAAATATTAGGCTAGAAGAAATTGTTTAATAACCATTTTTCACGAGGATACCTAGTATTAGGGAAAAGTAAGTGCACAGAATAAAAGACACACCCAGTATTTTTCATTTAAGGTTGGAAAGACCTGTCAATACACCTAAAATTTATGGGGCATAATTCTTGTTTTTTTTTACTTGTACCAACTTAAAGGAGAGACAACTCTGCTGAGGTAAGGCTGATATAAAATACGCTGAAGATCTGCCCAAGTGATGAGGGGCCTGATTCAGCCAAGTGTATAAACACATGCTTAAATTCATTCCCACTCGTAGCATATGCTTACATGTTCTGTTGCTTCACTATCACACACAGTTTACATCAGCTACGGCGTCGTCCAAAAACTAGAATGCAAGTCATTTCAGAACGCGTGCAGAGCTGTAGGCTGGATAAGTAAATGTGTTCCCATCAGCTGCTGGGCCCTGCAAATGGCACGCAAGTGCCCCAGAGACCTCCTCAGAGCTGTCGTGAGAAGCCTTTCCCAGCACTGAGAAGGGCTTTCTGTGGCTGGGTAAGAAGGTGTTTTGATCTTGAATTCTTTTTGGAATCTCTCTTTATATTTAGTAAAAGCCAGCCACGCTGTTAATGCGTTTAGATAATATAGTGATTGGCACCTTAGAAATACTTAAGACAGACAGATAAAAGGATTCCAAATGCATCCTTTGTGAATTTTTAATACAGAGATTTTGCATTGTCCAGTAATGAAAACAAATCATCTGTGGAAAGACAAAACTGTTTTTCCATTAGTATCACTCACTGAGGATGTTTGTATACGTTCAGTGTCTGATAGCATCTTAAACTTAATCACTTTGCCATTTGTAGCAACAAGATATGTCACTTGACAAGCACTTTTATTTGGTATCTTCCTCTCCTTTATATGCAAACTGCAAAGCCCATCTATTGAAAATCACCGTGCTGTATTTTTCACAAAGTAATAGAAACCCCTGCCTGAGGACAGTGGTGAAAAATTAGTGTCCTTCAGGCTGGTCTAATAGGGAGTGAGAATTGATGATCAGGAGAAGCCCTCTGATGCAAAATTGCTTATTTACAAACAATACACAAGTTCTGGATTTATTTTAAATCCCATAGAAATCAAAGAAATTGGCAAACAGTTTTCTTGCTTCAAATAATTGGGTTTTTCAACTAGTGCTGAACCAAAAAACTCTGTATCACAGCTCTTTTGGGGATCCACTACCAACAATCACTCTAACTGGGTTTGATCTCCCATTCATTTTCTGTTTGCTGCACTGTAATGCTTCCTCTCCACAACTTTCCCCAATATTATGCATAACTAAAATATTCTATCCAGATAATTTTAATTAGTGGGCAGCTTCCTATTTGTCCTTGCTTTGAGACAGTGATTTAAGTTGTAATATCTTTGGTGAAAGAATGTAGTCAAAGCTATTTGCTCCAGTGAGGTGTGATCTGGCCCATAACCCCTTGTTGCTAATTTTTCCTGATGAAACAAACCAACTCTCAACATTTCATGGTCATTCCATAAAGTAAGAATAATTTAACAAAAGCTAACAAATTCACCCTCTACCATCTTCCATTATCATAAATTACGTGGTTAGCTCTTGGGTACAGAGCAGTACTCTTATGTGTCACTTAGTTATTTCAATACATCCAAATTACAGTTAAAATTCTTTCTACATGTGTTTCTCTTATCATTTAATTGGCTAAGTTATCCTTTACTACACATCCTCAAACTCTCTTTTAAATTCCAGACTTTAATCAGCTTTAAACTAGAATCTGTGTTGCACAAATATTAGTAATGAAATAGGATTAAGGTGTTTTCCACAATAGATGATATATTTATTGCTTCTTAAAATGACCCTACTATAGTTTTGAAAGGAAAAGTTGCTACATAAGCGATCACTAACATCTCTAACTCAGTTTCCCAAATGTATTTATGAACTTTTTAAGTCTGTGGCCAATGTTGTTTGGTTTTTTTTATGCAAGCTGTCCTAATACTAATGATGATGAGGAATTTTAAAAATGTTCAGTGTGTGGTGACAAATAGTATATTTTATAAATTAATTTCAAGTTAATGCTAAATTATTATGGAATTACATATTACATACACTTTACTACCAAAAGAGTTCATCATGATTAATGTTATTACAGTGAACACCAAAGGAATTAATAATGATTTGCACTTATTATAGAGTGGTACCAATGTAGAGAAAAGAAGGTTAGCCTAATTAAATTCCAGAAACCACTTTAGGGCTCTGCTGCATTGTGGAGGCTGGTTTTTATGTTAATTAATTCTGTATGAAAGGTTGCTGAAGTGTTTTAATATCATTCAAGGAGGCACCAGGAAGTATTTCAGAATTATTTTTTTTGGTGGTCCAGGATATGTTGACCATGCAAGATGGGTTCCTTTCCATGCTGATCTCTTGCATGTTGTGTAAATTATAGTAAGTAAGATTAGAAGTAAGATTAGAATGAAGATTCTAATCTTTTATTGAGGGACAGAGCTGAAGTTGGGTGATAATATTGCTGTGTTCTGAGGGAACACAGCTGAATGAGGATCAAGCCTCAGGCTTAGAAATCCAGTTTGTTTTCTTGCAGTAAACAGAGCTACTGGACAATACGTCATGGACTTAACTCCCCTTCGGAATTACTGCCCTCATGCCAAGTCTTCCACACAGATGAATGCTAGACCAGATTTGGCTTAGATTTTTGTTTTCAGACATCTGATTTCATGATGATTTGGTGTTGTGTGTAGTTCAAGGAGTGAAAGGGTATGGTTTTGCATGTTATTTGCTTTTTGATTCTTTTTAACCTGTGATAAAGTAGAGAGGTAGAAAGCATTTATTGGTAGCGTTTTGGTGACCTGCCTAGTTCATTTGCAGCTATTGTTGAGTAACACACATATTCCAGACTTGGATTCACACCAACAAAAATAGCTATGAAAAACTAATCATGAAAACTTGCTTTGCCTCTGTTTCTACTGAAATTCTTAGAAATGTTTTTACTTTTACCCTTTTAATAGACCTGTTTGGAAATCGTATTCAAGCTGGATTTTTCAAACCCCAATTCCCCTAAGCACATGCTTCATATGTTAGGCATGTGTTTAAATTCTCTTGATTTAGAGGCATGTACTTAAGGGCATTGCTGAATAAAGAAGGGCATGAGCATGTACTTAAGTGCTTTGCTGATCAAAGGAACGAAAATTTTGATTTGATCTACATTTAATGTGAGTTAGATCACCTTTACCTGTTATCCAGTAGTCAAGAATTTACCAAATGTCTCTACTAAAGACGCAGTTTTTGATTAAGCTGCATTCTTCTGGCTATGGAAATAGGAAAGGCTGCATAATACATCACACTTCTTTTTTTTTTAATGGCGTTGGTTGTAAATTACATTTTCAAGTACTATGGTCTCTTTGCAAATAAAAGAGGGGATCAAGACAATAACACTGAAAAGAGAAAAGAGGGGTTTGGTTGTTAAAGTCATATATTCAGCATAACACCAGAGTGTTTCAATATGTTTTATGTTCTTAATATTCTTCTTTCTATATACAGTGCAGTAATACATCTCTTCCTCCTTACACTAACAATTTATATTCCGGATACTCTAATGAAGTACATCTTGAGTCTCCTTTTCATGGCTAATGAGGAGACAACAAGAATTTGACTAATACTAGTACAATTACTGGAGCAGTGAAGCGTGCATCTCTGATTAGACGTGATAATTTGCAAGGCTGGGCTCTTCACATTAAGTTTGCAAACAGTTTAAAAATCACTTCCTCTATTTATCCAGCTAATCTCTGTTTAATGACTCCAGACCTGACAAAAGAAAGAGAAAATGTCTCTTAAAATCCTATACTTCATTTATGAAGCTTGTATATAAAGCAAAGGTGTAATTTATTGAAAATCTTTTCCAGGAGACTTTTTGATGAATCCATGCAGCTGACTTTTTACAATGCAGTGGAATTTTTATTCATCCTGTAACACTCGGCTTCCTTTATATAGACGTTTGTTGGTTTTTTCCAGATTTAGACCTATTCCTACAGATTTTTGCCTCTTACCTTTGATTTCTTTTCTTTCTAATGTATATTTTGAATTCAAGAGTTGGTTACACACAGAGGGTGAATATTTTTGTCTGATTTGCTTATTTTTTTGCAGAAAATGTTGGTAGAGTGACTGGTGGTGGTGCTAGGGAGTTCTTCATCAGTCAGCAGCATCATGAGCAGGCAGGTTTTAATGAAAATCTGGCCTGTACCATTCCAGATTTTTGAAATGCTTCTTTTTCCTTGAGGCCTGTTTTCACCGTTTGGATTTAAAGTGAAGCTGCTTGAGACAACGGCAGCTCAGGTTAGAATTCTTGATGAATTTAATTAAGCAAATAGAAACAGCTCTTGCTGCCAGTAGGCGGCACTCATCCTGGATCGGGAGTGAGGTGATCTTGTTTAAACAGGACACCCAGCAGTTTCAGATGGGCCTAAAAATGGATGTCTTCACGTAAAACTATGTCCCAGAACGCACCACTGATAGAAATATCGTGTCCTGGGTGTAACTGCAGAGAAAGAACTTGCATTAGAGGGTTTAACTGAGTTTGCCAAGTTTACAAATTAATTGCTGGTTGTTATTATGCTTGTGCCTGGACCAAGTGCCACAGTGTTAACACCATATTGCACAGTGGCACCATGAGATTAATTTCTTTTAGGATCCTCTAAAACTGAGTAAAAACAGATTCAAAATGAGGATACTGCCCTAAGAAGGTAGAAAGGATTCAGGACTGTGACCCAACATAAAGCTTTCCTGGAGTTTTCCTTAAAACGCATAAAAGCAGATGCGGAGAGTGAGGATCACATGCTCAGCCTCTTCTGCATATATTTACTTGCTTATATAGCTTTCAGAGAGTGTGATTAACTGTGTCTAATGTATCTTGTTAAAGATTGGCTCTGGGATTTCCCTGTCTATTTTACTTAGAGATACCTAATAGCTTTTTGTTTCCACTGAAAAACAGCAGCTGTTGCAAGGATTGTGTGCAACAAACAGAAACTGTGCATCGGCTTCCTTCTGTACCTATGGAAGTTGTTTGTGTCAGGGAGTTAGTCCCTAGAGAAGTTTTGACAGACTGCATGGAAAAGACTTCTTTAACTGTAGACGGCATCTGCATCTTCCTCCTCTTTCAGACACAAAGGAGATAAAAATAGAAAATTGTGGGGTTTAGCTCCTGGGGAAAGCAGGTTTCTAAAACTGATCTGTGAATTCCCAGTAGCAGAATGTCCTCCCTGAAGACTGGGACAGAAGGGTGGATACAGCGCAAAGTGACATCACTGTTTGCTGTTACTAAAGCAATGGAAGCTGGCCAATGCAGCTTCAAAAATGGAAAAAGCAGATAAAGGGTTTTCTTCATTTCTGCTCTACAGTCTCCGCTGGTGGTCCTGATAGGGCCAACTGTCTGATTTCACTCTTCCCCATTACAGTAACAGATTTAAGGACCAAAAGTGGCATTTGAACATCTATTATCTCTTCCTATAATTCTTAATATTTTTTTTAAAATTGTACTCATTCTAGATGAACCTGTAGGAAGTAAGGAAGCCATTTCTCACTGGAGGAAAAAGTGAGAAGAAAGGGAGTAATCAGGACTAGGAGTGACTTCCTTGCATATTGCTTGTTCTTTATGCTATGAGAGCTATTGTTCTTAGATTCCTGCATGCACTCTATATAATTGATATTATTTTATAATAATAATTTTCATGGTTCTAATCACAACAGAAGTGCTGGGAAAAAGAGGACTGCTTTTACACTTGCTTGTTACCTTGGGAAGCTGCTTATCCCCCCAGTGGGTGAAGAAGATGGCACAGCACTGGTGTGCTTGTGATTATTGGGAAGCTTTCTCATCACCAGCCAACAGACAGTCCCAAGTGAATGTCCAGGACTGTCTGCAATCTCCAAAACCACCCATGAAGCTCTGAAGAGGGATACCGAGTTGTCTTTCCCTCTTCCCTGTGCCTTGTGTCAGAATGCAGAGCATTGGAAGGGTAGAACTACTCTCTCCAACTGCCTGCTGGAATTGGATGTAGTGTGTTGGGATAGATCATTTAGAAGCCATTTAAGCTGTAAAATGAGATTTTTTAGGAGATGTTCACTTAAAAACAGGTTTAAGTTAATGCAATTAAGTGATAAAAAGACAGAAGCAACAAAATAAGTCATTAACCTTAAATTTAGTCCCCCCTAACTGATTGTTGGTTCCAGTTTATGGGACTGGCTAATTAACTACTATAGTTTGGTCTAGGGCTCATACCTTGGAAAATTCCTAGGGCTACATAATTCTCACTCCTTTTGAAGCAGATAATTAGTGGAGCCACCCTGAGTTAATTCTGCTTTTTTCCATTCAGAATGAAGTAACACCTTCTTTTTTCTCTTCTGTTTATGCATCTCTCTGGCTGTATAAAAAAGGCAGGACAGGAAACTTTTTCATTCTTTTCTACTCATTAGCCATTTTTTTATTTGTATTCTCTGGTGTAAACAGCAAAGTACATTTTGCTTGGTAGTAAAATAGGGTTTGATTTGGATCCCTTTGAAATCAATGGAAGTCCTTCTAGTAGACTTTATAGTTTCATAGTATATTTATCCCTTTTACTCATTTTAAAAGAAACAAAACCACTTGTGAGCTGGGGAAAAAGAGCCCAAGCTTAGTGGGAATACTATGTGGCCAGGAATCTGTACTGAAGAAGGTTTTTACTTGAAGAGTAACATTTAGAAGGTATGCTCTCACTTTATCTCAAAGCTGAGTTATTCTCTAAAATGGATCACAGTAACTGTCACGGATATTGGAAAAAAAAAAAAGCACATTGGTACTCTTCTGAATAGGCCCATAATAAAACCTTAAGTTTATTCTGTTGACAGTTCCTTAAATTAAAAAAATAAATATAGCAAAATTTTCTTTCCAATAGTTTTTTGTTGTCATTCTCAATGTAGTAGAGCACTGTTTCAAGCATGCAAAAAGTGACTGTGCCTTTATCTTTCACCCAATATTCCTGTTTACTACATAGCAGTGTCCTTGCTTAGTCTCTCTACCTCGTTGCAGTCCCCAATGAGAAAAATATGGAACCTAATCAGGCGGCCTAAATTCTCTGTTATAAATGACATCCAGAATCCCCAGTGCTGGATTTGCTGGCAGTCTGCCAGGTACCATGTTCCACGGCACAAGATCTATCACCTTTCCCTGCTGAGATTACTCACACGGAAGAGTTTATGTATCCCTGAGTATGTCCAGGAGGAAAAATGGTTCTGTGCTTAAGGTATTAGCAGGGAGACCTGGAAACCTGAGCTCGGACATTAAGCCACACATCCCCAGACATGCGGAGAAATCTGTATCATAAATGGCTACAGTGTCAGAATTGCCTGTTTGTAAAGTAGGAATAATATTTCCTCCTTTCTCTGTTTGCATAGATCACGTACTCCTTAAGGAGGAGACGGTGGTGCAGTAATCATGGAAATAATATTTAGATTTTCCCAGGACAATTGGTCTTCCACCATGAGGAATGTTGAAATAAGATTCACTAATCAACTGGGAAACCACTGTGAATTCCAAGTTTACCTAGTCCCTCAGGTTATTATTTGAATCCTGATTTCCTAAGGAAATAAGGTTTATGTAAGCATCTTTACTTATCTTCTCGTTTTGAACCAGACATTTTTGTGAATAGTTCTTAATCATATTAAATTCCTAATAAGTAATAAAAAAAATTTTAAAAAAGTAAATATCCTATTAGTGTACCCACTGGAGGGAATGGAAAAAATGAGCATCACTTATTCTTACTAAAGTAAAAAATCTACATAGGATAGCAATTTATGAGTGCTTAACTGCTTGGGGCGGGGGGGGGGAGAAGCATCTTTTGGAGGTTTTTTTTCCTGTTTCAGACATTAGAGAACCCCCTCCTCAACTAAAGCTTCTTTCCTGTCTGGATTGTCTATTTTCAAAGAAGGAGTAATAGAAGATATTTTCCAGCTGGCACTTACTGGATGTTTAATTAGGGTGAGCTCACACATATTCAGTTAAAGTCAACCAACTAGAAGATATGAATCCAGTGGAAACCAGATGGAGTTAGCACCAATGCTCATGGAGCAACTTGTTCTCTGCAGATTCCTTGTCAGTTCTTCCCCGTACGTAAACTGTCCCAGGCTATTGTGCTGTTTCAAACAACTTGTTTTCAGGCTCCACACAGTTCAGAGCAACTCTTGTACAAAGCTGGCCACCCTTAAGTTTGGAATAAATAGGGATTGAGCTATTTCATAGATTACTATTTAGAAAAGAGCCTTAAATTGCAGCATGCCTTTCCATTTCATTGTTGTTAATCTGAAGCTGGTGCAATCTTTTAGAAGAGTCTTCTCATGACATCTCTTTCAGTACCTTTATTTTTGCCGCCTTTGTGGGAAACGTGTGCTATTTCACCACAAATGAGACTCTGCCCCCGGGATATCTTGCAGTGATATTATTGTGCTTTTGTTTGTTGCATCAGAGAGCCTTTTACCTGTGTGCAGGTACTTACAAACCTCGGTTTAGTCACCTTTTCGGTTTTCTGAACTCCATGTCTAAACCTGGAATTTCAAGCACTTTGGAATATCCACCCAGAAACACCTTATGAGCTGCAACTGTAGTTCATCTTCACAGACATTTCTGGAATGGTACATAAAATAGACTACAGAATCGTTACGAGACAGTATCAGTAATGGTTCTATAGCTAATTATCAGGCTTCTTCGTCTTCATAAGCTCTTTACATGTGGATGTGATATAGGCAGATAGAACAGGGATTTCACTGCATGACCAGAGAGCTCTTAGCCTGGATCATTCACTACCCCAAAAGTAGATTTTTCTGCCTGGGGGGTGATTTTGATCTACAAAGCTCCGAGTCAGGGCTGTTGGCATTCAGGTGTGCACTGCTGTTGAAAATGTTTGGCATTGTCAGAATGTGAAGTCCAGCTGCAACAAAAACACCGGTTTCATGAGGGGGCATTTATAGGCAACAAAGCACCTAGTATCCCTAGAAGGTTTGTTGTGGAATCTGCTGTCCTCCCGATGTGTGTGGGGAACTTATTTTTGTGTGTATTTTACACTAACCCTGAAGTAAGGGTTCCTTGCCATGGAACTCTTAAGCCACAGGTTGGGTTTGTTGGTTGTGAAAGTTAAAACAATTAACTCATTCATGAGGCAGGAATTTTAATTGAGATCACCAAGTTTGAAAAACAAGCGAGTTATTCATCAGTAGAATTATACCTTTTCCCACCCGTTTCCTCTAAATATTTGGTCATAGAAGGGCTTGTTTTAGAACAACTGCAACAGAAGCAAACATTACACTGGGATTTGA
>JAOXJK010000002.1:14043948-14073613 GCA_025774025.1 Xenus cinereus | reverse complement strand
TTTGATATTCTGTGAGTCAGTGGAAGTTGGTAACGCACAGCTATATTTATCTTGTCCTGTCATTTCAAATGTACCTTACCTACTCTATGGAATCATTTCTTATAGATGCTAGCAGCAGTCCTTGCCATCTCATACCTGATTTTTTTTTTTTAAGCCAGACTTGTTTATTTTAGACAGGTTGCTTCATACCCTGTTCAGAAATGAAATGTTTTCTTTGTATATGGACTTTGACAGAAATGAAGAAAAATCTCATCTATTTTCCTCAGTTGTCCTTACCTCATATGAAGGAAAACATTCACAGCTGTCTCTAGTGTCCTGCAATGCAATAATTTTTCTCAGAGGGAGACTAATACCCGAAATCCTGCTGACATGGCCACTTGCCTTCTGTGGTACTGTAACGTCTGGACACTGGGAGTGCAAGTATGATCTCTGTAAATTTCCATTAAACCCAGTACCCGTTTAAACAAACTCATAGCTTGCTATTTAGGCAAACAGAAAATGTACAAAGATTTTTATTGGCACTGAAATGAATAATTTTCAAAACACCCCAGGGAGCTATACACATAGATCTTAGTGAAAATCAACAAGATTTGTACTCCGTAGAAAATTCTCTCCTTGGATAATTATTGCAGACAGGTATTAGCAATTACTCTAAAAGAAATCTCCAACATTGGATGAGGCATTTTCATTCTCCTTTGTCATAGGGCTTGTCTTTCCTTCACGTGGAGTGTACTGGACAGGGCTATGCTATTGAGCCATGTGTTCAGTGTAAAGTTAACTAGAATTGGTTTGAACCTCAATTGCTGCTTCAATAACCATTTTTAAGGCGGCAGCATGAAATGAATATGCTACAGTCTGCACAAAATGAAGATAAAACAAATGTAAACTTAGATCAGATAATTAACACATCTTTGTTAAGCACTTGTAACAAATCCCAAGAAACTATTCCACGGTTCTTTAAAGCAAGGAGGTTAAGCTTTGTAAACTTAATGAGGTTCCCCTTTCTCTCTTTGAAGGGGTCTAAACTGGAAACAATTTTTTTGTTTAGGGTCAAGAAACTGTAAATGACAATGGATTTGAAACATTTCAACCTCAAACCAATTCATTCTAACTTCATAAACTGAAAAAAAAAATGCAGATCTTTCCTTTGATATATAAACAGAAAGATTTAGACACTTCTTTCAGAGATTCTAAGCAGTACAACAATGAGTTGTAACAGTTCTGGGGAGGGAATAAGATCTTGATGAACAGAAAAAAGGATAATGTATTTTCTGGAGGATATCCAAATTTTTTCTCTTTTTGAAAGGAGACTTCCCAAGTTTTACTATTGAATCAGATAATTGAGCTGAGTATCAATCACTGCCTGTATAGGAGAAAATGCCTGGCACGTGTAAAGGACAAAATCCTATCCTGAGTAACCTGCAGCAGGGAAAATGGGGATCCCAGTGCAGTTCCATAAGCTGGTGCCTAACACTATGGTAGCACCTGTGGTATGTCACCGCAAGCTCGGGTGGTTTATATACATACACACAGCAAAACAAGTGTGTATATACACACAAAAAAGTGTGTATAAAGGACAAAAGCATTTTACAAGCCAAATACTGCAGGTTGAAGTCAATAGTGGTTCCACTCTAAGAAGGTCAGAATTGGACTTTAAGCATTCATTCAATTTTGTTAAATTGAAGTGTGTAACTGTTATCCTGATGGTAAAAATTTTATTCTTTCCTGTGTATCTAGGGTTTTATCCCATTACATGTTGACCTTGCTTATATAATTGGCAAAAGGGTATTCCATTAAAAGTAAAAGCTTTTTTATTTCATTTTGTCTATATGGTTCAATTTTTAATGCCCATCCTCTTAGTGACCAAGCATTTACCAGGTTCACTAACTTTCTGTAGATGACTGTACATCATGGCTCCATTGCTCTGAAGCCAATCTACTGTTTTTTCTATTTATTTACTTGAAGAAATGAACAGACCTTTCTTGTCCAGATTTGCCATCTTCTAAGGTAGTACATATGTCAGAATAAATCACAGCTTTTGGGTGCCAGGACAAATGTTTTGTATTGGATACAAATATACAGTTCTGAAACCGAAGCACATCAGAACTTTTAATCTTCAGGCTCTCCTCTGACTTCTTTTTGTAATTAGGTAGAAACTATTATGTGCGTGATAACCTAAATGACAAAGCTGAATTTAAATCCATTTTTCTGTGGACAACTGTGTAGACTATGGAAACTTTTGTTAGGTCATTAACTTGCACCGCTAGTTGAGAGTTTGTCTAGTTCGATAGTGTAAGAGAGGCAGAACCAGAACTATTATATCCCTCCTAGAGGTTTCAGATCAGTGATAGCAAGGGAATATTAATACCTTTAGTCAAAATTATTAATTCAAGTATAAAACTGTGAGTGTTCAGCTTTGGGAGAATAGCTGCCAATTAAATTTGTCTTTGTAATGGAAAGACAACAGATCGGATTCTCTAGGTCCTTTATACTGAAAAAATAGACAGAATCTTGTCTGAGAGATCCATTGCTATAAACAAATCCTCAGCTGTATACTGTTAGGAGGCAGGCAGTATTTTGAAGTCTTGCAATCAGTGCTGATAAAGCAGCTTGTAAACTACTCTGGATTATGGCATGGGTGGGGAATGCAGTCAGCCTCGGTGCTGGGGTACTTCATGGATCTTGTCTGTGCTCTTATCCCGCTTGTAGAGACTAACCGCAGTACCTGTGACTATATTATGGATTTTGTTTTATGCAATTCTGAAAAAAAGTAATAGTAATGAACAGAAAAGAATTCTTGAAAATAAATCAAGAGGAATAGGTGTGTTTTACCTTTGCAGTCTTTTAACTTTTAAAAGAATTAAATTTATTTTAAAAATAAACTAAGAGTCCTAAGGGAAACTCAGGCTTTTTTTTTTTTTGTGATAAATGGAGCTTGTAGCCACATAGTATCTATTCGTATCATTGAAATTTGTACAAATTTTGCAATGTATTTTGGAAATCTCATTTCTACAGTAGTACAGTGCCCTAATAACTTCAGTAGACCACTGCTGCTTTAAAGGCTTCTAGTATTTTTCATCCATGTTTTCAGCTTTGTTTAGTTAGTGAACAATCTCAGTGTATAGGGCTGTGAAACAAACACACTAACATTACAACAGGTTCATTAAAGCTTTTATAGCTTATAGGAATTTTATACTTGGATTTATTCTAGGGATGGAATATCATAATGAGACAGAACATAAGGTTTCACTCATTGTAAAATTCATAATAGTTTTTTGTATGAACTGAAAATAAGGAACAAGCACCAGAAATTAAATTTTGAGAAACTGAACAAATCTCTACACTTCCAAATAATTATTTACAATACATACTAAATGTTTTGCATGGGGCTAAATCTTTTCTCGGAAAAAATAATTAAACATTCCACATGAATTTTTTTCCTCTTAGTATTTTCTTATTAGTCAAAACTTTCCTTCTGACTCCACTTTATCATTTGTTCCTGGTAAAGTATTTCATTCATGTATAAACTTTCCTATGCCCTGCTTTTATGGTTTTGCTACAAATACACAAGTGTATTTTCACATTCTTTTATGTGTAAAGTGGAGATAGGATCCAGTGTCATATTTACTATGTTTCAGAGACCACAGTAGTACCTGTTAGAAAGAACACACTTTGGTAGAAAGAGGCATTTATATTCATAAATTACTTTGCTGGCTAGTAGTTATATTTGTGTGGAAGATGCAACCTGCTATCTGATCAGGTCTTAATTAAATCTTGGGAGCAAAGCATAGCCATTCACTAGATGTCTCATGAATTCATTTCATGAACTGAAATATATTTAATATAAATGCAGTACAATACATGCATAAAAGACAAAACAAGTGTACTAGAACTGATGGAATAGATCTTAAATGCATATGATTTTTGCTTGTGATCCGTCAGCTGCCAAGGATGATAGGTAAAACTTCAGTTTATTTACACCTGGTTAATGGAGGAAAGTAAGAAATAAAGTTAGAACTATTTCAGACAAAAGGAGTTTTCTTGTACATACAAATACCAAAAGACTGTTTGTGGAAACCAAAATACTTCTCATGTTCATAAAGATTGCCCAGTTGATTGTGAGTCTGATGAAACCTTTCTGAAGCTAAGACCGCAGAAGCCAAGCGGCATCCCATCCAGGTTACCCCAGAACCAGCAACCTTGAAAGGACTTGCTACCTTGGAAAACTGGCTGTCCTAAGATTTTGCCCCAAAAGTGAAGTCTTTGGAATCTAAGCAGAGGCATAGGCCTGCAACTTTTGTCTCTGAGGGTGCCTTGGCAGAAACTTCAAGCTCTGTTCTGAGTGGGAATCGCCCATGGCAGCCCCCACAGGTCCAGCTCTTGTCACCCAGCCAGAGCCCTGGCTTCACCACTGGGTGGCTTCCCACTGCAGAGCATGGGTGAAGACTTAAAATAGTAGGAATAGTTGTCCAGCACCTGTGACTTCAGGGCTGACTTCCTGGCAGGTCTGTCTAGAATCCATCAGTTTTGAGAATCGCAAAGCTTATTTTCTCTAAGTCAGTCAGTGCAGCTGCAGGATCCTGAGAACTTATTTTCTATGGAAACAATGTGTTTTTGAACACATTTTGCTGTCAATTCAAATTTGTCCAAACCCAAACTCCAGAAGAGCCATGTTTCTTGGGAATTGGAGACTACTTTTTGACTAGCTCCCCTTATAGCTATAACCACGTAAGTTTTTTCTCTCTAATTTTTGCCATTCTTCACTTTTCCAGCTCAGCATGTTATTTTTTTTCCAGAACTGACGTCTCTTTAGAACAGAGCCCCTTTGACCAAGTATAGAGAGGAATAGTTCCAGGAGTCGCAAAACCAGTAAGAGAGGAAAATACTTTTAAGAGCTTCTTAACATGCAGAGAATAAAACCCATGTCTCTTTATGGTGACCAACATACTTTTTATTTTTCCTTCTGGAGTAGGGGCTTGGAAGATGGAGGAAAAAGCCATTCACCTACTCCATTATAGACTTACCTTCCACATGGGGCCTCTCTGTTTTAGCCAGCTGAAAGTTTTTCACACATTTCTGTGTCAGAAGATCTATAACTTTAACATGCACAGTTGGCATATGCCGAAATCCTGTGATATACAGAAGAACTCACCGCTTGAGCAGGAGGGGCTTAGTTCAATGCCTCTTGGTGGAATCCTTCCCACTGATTCTAAAGAGGTTTAGATGAGCACGCACAGCCACCACCCTTAATATTTTTAAGAACGTGCCAGCTTACTTATGAAGACTAAAAAGGTCAATATGACTTGATACCTAGAATGCTTTCCAATTCACCAAATTACTGGCTGGTTTCTGAAATCTCTCAGCCTTAATCTAACAAGAAGTGTGCCTGAGCAAAGGAAGCTGTAAGCATTGAGAAAGGAGTAAAGTCAGGACTTAGACAAGTTGCTTTGGAGTTAGTAATGTGTTTTCCCTATAAAAATGATGTAGCTGCCAGCGTTGTGTGTTTTTCTTGCATAAGCACTACCAAATGGGGAGATGCGGAGATGCCCCATGTACCTTCAGATAAACTGTGCACATTTGGAAGTAATTGAAATGGAGAGAAGGCGGGGTTTCTATTGGCATTTACTGATATGGTCTGGTTTGTATTAAGATGGAATTTCTGAGATTGGGAATGTATTACTCTAACAAACAGTGGTTGCTATAGGAAATATATGATCATCTGTATTATTCTCCATGTACATAAAAGGCATGCATGCAGATAATTTCCTGGGATTTGAGTGTGTTGGGGGAAGCTAATGGACTCTCGGAGTGTTATACTTGAAATTTCATATCTTGCATTTGTCATCTTTACCCTTGTCACTGTAATAATTATGTATAGTCCTCAGGAATCTGTGTGGGCTGTAATCTGTCACCAGTACACCATTTTGTATTTTCCATCTTCAGTTCCATCTAGGACAAGATGATGATTGGGAGCAGTCAGAATAGATTTATCAAGGGCAAACTGTGCCTGACCAATCTGGTAGCCTACCTACTAGGATGAAATAACTGGTTCTGTGGGCTAGGAGAGAAGTGGATGTCTCTTATTCTGACTCTAACAGAGACATAAAGGGGAAAAAAAAAGATCTGCAAAGAGGTCAAATTAAAATTACTGGATATTTGAAACCTACAGTTTGCTCAGAAAATAATATGGAAACCATCTGAAATGTAAATGTGTCGTGCCTGTTAATGTCTGCAGTACCTATTAATAGTCGGGTTTCCTCAGCCTTTACCTGGATGTCAGGTGGCAGAAGAGGCTGCCTGGGGGCAGGCAATACCACGCAGCTTCCAGTTCTGTCCGTGCCGTGACGAGTCTACATTTGGTAGCTGCAGCCTTCTGGTACGTCAGGCAACGATTAGCATCCTGTTTCTCAAAGACCAGGGGATCTGAGGGGTTTGGCTCCAGCATCAGGTACATTCAAGCCCCGCTTCAAGTTCCACATTTCAACAGCTTGTGCTGGGTGCCAAGTGCATTCATGAAGTGCTACAATATATGTGGTATTGTCTCTTGAAGGAATTTGTGTCACTGAGCCACTATATAGTGACTACATGTACTGAAATCCTCTGTGTTTTCCTAGCTCTGAAATACAGATGACAGAAGAAAAAGCAGAGGGTTGGGACACAGAAAAAAGGCGGACATAGCATTAGAAAGACAGAGGAGATCCCAGACTTGGGACACTTGCTACTGATATTACACACAAAACCTGAAAATATGTTAATACAGATAGAGCCTGAGAGTATAGAGCATTTGAATTTTGATCATTTTTCGAACATGCAGCTCTCAAAGTAGCGAGCATATTTATGAGATTCAGTTTGGATTTACTGTCACAGACATTGTTTCACGGCCTCACTCCATCCCTTCTCTACCACTGTGCAAAATCAGCTTATTCTAAGCAGACTTGAAACAGGGCTCAAAGAGTATCTAAGGCCAGTTTTTCCATGCTCCGTGCACCTAAAGGCAACTGAAACTGTGACAGAAAGGTGTAGGGTGTGTGAAGTGGAGGTGGTGATGCTGAGCTTCCACTAACATCTGGTCATTAACTTCAGCTTTGGGGACTTCCAAAATGCTGGCAAACACAGCTCCAGCTGGCCTGGGGACCGTTGCTTCTCCGTGAGCAGGTAAATAGGCCAGATGGTCTCTAATTTTACTACTGTTTCTAGTATGGATGATGAGTCGTGGTCCCTACAGAGCAATACACCTTCCATACGCTGAACGTTTTTATTCACCTTTTGACCACGTAGAAACAATGTAATTATTAGAAGACTAGTAAAATGATTAGGGCAGTGACTAAAAGGAAAGTCTGAGAGTGAGATGCAAAGAAAAGGCAGCAAAGATCACCTTGCTTTCTTCTTCCCATTTCAGAATAGCCAAGTCTAGAAATCCATTTTGAACAGCTGCACTTCCATTTGTGTTTGCTATAAAACAAAACTGTTTCACTTGCAGGAAGAAACTGGGGAAACTGTTTTGCCTTTGCTGTTTCTGTTCCTTTCAGCAAACAACAACAAAAAACCCAAACAAAACCAGCCATGCAACCAAACGAGAACCGCCCCTCCCAAATCGCATCAAGCAGCTTTTAGAGCTCCAGTGCTGAGAGGTGCATTAGAAAGCTGGGAGAATCCAAATTTCAACGCTTTGTCTGCAGTACTTAGTGGAGGGAATTTTTGCCATAGCTGCATGCAGCATGAACACTTGTAACAGCGTGGGAGGAGGAGATTTGGAGAATCTGGAGCTGGAACCTAAGGCAATATTCAGGCAGTGATTATGCAATTGTTGCATAATATGGAGAGTGCCTGCATGAATAATCCTATTAACATTAGAGTTTCACAATCAGGCAATTGAACACTGCACTGTTCAAAATCATCTGCATTTATGATGGAAAAATTAGCAAAACCGCCATTAAAAAAAACCAGTGGTCTCGTAAATATAGTCTTTCTCAGCAGGGGCTAAGAGTGTAAGCACGTCAGAGGAAAGAATAGAGGAAAATATTTTCTCAGCTTAGTTACAGTAGGAAGGATTGGCTTTAATGGTTTCCCTTGAGAAAGGAATAAGATGGGGAAAAGGTATAGATAACTATTATGGGATGCTGTTAATTTATTCGATGTGACCGAGAAGGGCTGTGAACACTGGTATTGACAAAATTGAAAGGAAAGGGAAAAATATTGTGCTGGTCACCTGAAAAATTTGCGATTTTTTTACTGGTATCTAGAAAGTGCCAGAGCCGGCACAGGCAGAAGGATTTGCTCCCAAATGTTTGAGAGCTCTTTCCGCTAAGGAAGCGGTAACTGGAGCAGCGGGTGCAGCCTCTTCTCCCTCCCGTTATAAGGCCCCTGTGGGTGCGAGAAGGCACCGACTGCCGGGGGGTGAGGAGCCCGGGCGGTCGAAGGGCTGGAGCCAAGGGCCAAGAGCTTCCCCCGCAAAAACAGCGGGCAGCGGCGGCACACGCGGGCAAACTGCAGTGTCTGCGCAGGGGCTGGAAAAGCCGCAGCGTCTCTCCGAGCTGTTTCTGTGCTCCCAGTGGGAGAACGCACACGCGGAGCCCGGGTTCGTGCCAAGGGTCGGCCCCGAGCCGTGCGTTCCCTCTGCGAGATCCATGTGCCACCTCCTGCGGCTTTGCCAGCTACGAAGCATTTCTGAGGAACCTCTGCACAAACACATAGGCGGCAGCAGTAAGGCTGGTGCCAGCAATGCTGTGGAAAACAAGTCATTAAATATCTGATATATGAAGTTTAAGGTACATGCCAAAGCGGAAATAAACCTCCATTAGGCTGCCTTTTTTTCTTTCCAGAAGGTCTAAGGCTACAGAAAAGGAGTGGGTCTATAAAGATGCATCTCTAGGCATCAGGGACAAGGGGGAGTGACAGCTGAAATTTAACCTGCGTTAATGTTGCCAGAAAGAATTTGGATGTTTAGGTGCTGATAGATAAAGAATTTGTACAGTCAACTGTGCAAAAAGACTGAGAAAATCTATAGCTGGTTGAGGAAAGTCATCTGCTTTTACCTCATGCCACAGTATTTGAAAAAGCACATCCAGTGTCCTAAACACCAATAGCTGCAGAACACTGGAGCCTTTCAAAGCTTCTAGCTGGATTTATTCATTAGTTTTGTAAATCTTTTGACGTGCCAGAACTTATGACCATTTCCAGACCAAATAGAACTGGTATAAGACAAAGAAAAATAATATTTTTATGGTTCTTCCTATGTGACAATCCATGATGAATTCTTGTCTGGAGGATAACTGTGAGGTAATCTTCCCTGGTCTGGTTTCTCTTATCCTGTACATAAGAATAGTCATCTAGCAGTTTTCCATGCATTTTGGTTTCTTGGATATATGTAATAGATTTGGATGTGGCAGTAGTCTTGAAGTTTTATGTCTATGGGAAGATGCATCTGGAGAATGTACTGAAGGCACAGTTCATGTCGTCTTTGTTAGCCAGCACGCTTTCTTTGTGCTTTCTAGAGTGCAAATGGAGTTCTCAATGTGTGTTCTAGGAAATAAATTGGAAAGAGCTACTAAAGGCATATGCCTTTGGTTTAAAACTGCATTTTAGGGTATGGCAGTTTGCATTTTCATTTTTGGGGAGATAATGAATAATTGGTAAGAACAGGCAAATCTCCACTAACATCAGTGCAGCTGCATTCATTTAAATCAGTTGAGGATCTGATTCACTGTATGACAAAATGTCTCGACTAATATAATTAGCTAAAGCTGCAATCAAAGCCCAGCAGGGGTGTGGGTTGTTGCAGCAATGTAAAATAGGAAAAAAAAAAAGAAGCTGAAAGTTTCCAATATATATGAATATGTTCAGCTACATCTACTGTTCCCTTTTTTTGTATTTATTGATGTGATAAGTGGGGTACTGTGCCAGGATGAGAGGAGGCAGCTAGCTGAGTGGGAGAGTTTGCCTCATAATTATGAAAATTACTTTTTCCTTTGCCTTCATTCAAGTAACAGACATGTAAATGTAGACCTGTGGCTGCTGGATGAGCAGCAGAGAGAGCTGCTATCAGAGCTTACGTTATCCATTTTCTTATTCACTGTTTGCAAGGCTCTATGTTTGCCTCACCTTAGGCAAATTGCTAGCTTTCCCTGTGCTTCAGTGTTCACGTTCCCAGACCTGTCTGGCCAGATCTTCGAAGCAGAGCTTGCTCTCGCTCTGTGCCTGTCACCGTGTCTCCTGCAATGAAACTGCCCCTCACGTAGCTGATGCTTTCTGCCCCTCTCCAGCAGCACCAATTAGAATGAATGTGGTAATCACAAGGACTTACCAACATAACCCAAATCCCCTAACTATTAAGAAGTACAAGCTTGACAAGGACAAAAATTTCCAACTCGGCCTTTGATTCAGTTTATTAAAGTGGACCTTTGCCTTCTATGGTCATTTTTTTCTGAACTATCAGAATATCCAGGAGCCTCAGCTTTCCTCTTGGCTGCTGGTCTAAGCAGCAAGGCAGAAGACTAGAGCATGAAACAGTTTATCACTGCCATTGTAAACAGTTTTGTGTTTGCTGTGGAAATGTGTTTCTATGAGAGGTCAGACTGTAATACCTTGTACCTTGTCAGCAGAAACAAGCTTTACTGCATCCTGCTCCCACTAACAGGGTTCTTTTTTTACATCCAATTTTGGGTAAGAGAGAGTACAGTTCTTTTAGTTCTCAGTAGTACAGTGGGTACAAAGAGAAAGCTTTTCTTACTAATATTTGTACGTAAAATACAAACCGCTATTCAAAACATAAATTGCAACTCCGTGTCAGAAAAACCTCACCAAAACCTTTCAAACAAAGATCTTATTATAATAATGCCATGAGGGACAGATGAATAACAAATGAATGTTTATTATCAGTGTTACTCATTCCTGCTGTAGCAACTGAAAGAAGCTGTGCAATAAGAGAGACTCCAGAACTGAGGAGCATGAAAGCAGAACCTCCAGTGCCACGAAGCAGGAGGCAGCTCCTGCTGGAGCACAGGTCCTGCTCTCTTCCTCCAGGGTGCAGGTTTGGTTCTCCCAGGGTTCAGATTTCCTGGTTATGGATAGAAATCCATGGCTAATGACAATAATGGGACACAGTAAAAGCTACCCTCCTTAGTTGAACTTTAGTAACTAGGAGACAGAAAATATTAAAGCTATGAATTTCAAGAGCAGAAGATCATACCATGAAATACTATCATAAAAATTTCCTGTTTCGAGCAAATTTCTGTCCTAGGAATTCTGGTTGTGGTAACTGAGAGTTCTCGGTAAGCCTTTAAGAAGACTACAATATTGGTCTCAAATTTTCTATTCCTAGTATTTCTCAGTTTACTTACTCTCAGGTTCTCTTTGTTCAAAATGCCTTAATACTTTAGGCCTGAGCTTTTTATGAAATACAATTTGCGAATTTCATCTCAGTTTCACATTGATTATTATTTTTTGAGGATGGTTAATGATTTTTCTGACATCACACAGTTTAGGTAAGAATATTAATGGCTAATAGATCTACAAATAGAAAAAGATAGTACAAAGCTAGTAAATGGTGGGGGTGCATTGCTCAAAACTGGATGTAATATGTTCATCAGGCTATTCAGAAAAATAAGAGAATCTGAGGCATTATCTGGGTATTACAGGATTATTGATAGTATGGTTTTCAAGCTGTAGGGCTATAGAACTGTGTGGCTGGTTTTTCTCCATCAAGCGCTTGTGACCTGAGCCAAACTGGAGCTTCCACTTCTTGCTGGTTCAAAACAACATGAATTTGGTCAGGGATTTGGAATTTAAACAGTAGCTGTTGTAGTTAGTGCTGTCTGCTAGCATCAGTTGACGGGAAGTTTTTCAGATTAGGTTTTTAATTTCATAGTTTTAGTAGCAACTTAGTCCCAGTAAAATCACCAGAATAGACTGCACTTAACTGATGTGACAGTACGTTAGAGTCTAATAAAAATTAATTCTTTATGGCTAAATTGTGTAAAATGTGTATTGATTCTAATTAGCAAAATGAAAAAATGAAATCAAACACTTTCAATTCTTTGCAGTGTCCCACTCCATAAAAGGCATTCTTCTTTCCTTCAAACTGCACATACGGACACTTAAACATCTCTGTAACAAGATTTCCATTCTTTAAGAGCCTGAAAGATAAACTTGGAGAACAAATTTCTGCTTGTCTGTCACGTTTTCTGGTTTATCTTAAAGCATTTTGTTAAACAAGTACTTAAGTTCCTGTCTTTGTGCTCCTTAGAGCACTCACTTGATCATGCATGTGTAGTCTAGAATCCAGAAAAACAGGACTGCTTGCATTAGAGACAACTCAAACACATGCATTTTTCTACTAAATATCTGGAGACATATCTAGGGCACTTGAAAATATTCTTTTTGATTTCCAAATTAAAGGAAAAAAGTGTTATGAATGATTCAAATGTGTATATGAATTGAACATCAACTATCTGTTGGTCTGTCCAGGATTTTATCTTCTTATCTATTAAATTGGATTTGAGAAAAAGCTAGATTTTATTTAATGCTTAGATGTTGAAATTTCCTTGAGTTGTTAGCTGACAAAGAGCAACAAAGACAAATAGTAATAAAAACAAAAGCTGGCAAACTAAGGGAGAGTTTCCCAAATGCAATCTAAGCTGTATTGCTGAAGTAACTGAGCTTCAGGCTTCAAAGCAAATAGAGCCTCCAGTTGTATCCCTGTGGGATGGAATCCACTGTTAAGAAATTTTGACATTCCAAACATAATTTCTGGTTTTTGGTCTGAAAACATCTGCAAAAAGCAGATGTCTTTAGGTGATGATACCTGTCTTGGGGAACAGGGGGGAAGTTAAGAGCTTTTTGAAGGGAAAATAATTGTCTTGAGATAACTCGTATGCTCTTCAGTGCAAATATCTGTCTTGGAAGTCCCAATGGATTTTGGCTTCCCTATTAATAAATTGAGAAGAGGATTGAGAAGGGCTACACTGTGACTCACCAAATAACAGGGATTTTAGCTTGCTTTTGACCACAGAAAATTAGAGATAAAGTCTCTCTGAGGGTTGATCACTCCTTCCCTAGTTTACCTTTGCATGGTATCTAGGATAGGAACAGGGATTACAGAATGGTTGAGGTTGGCAGGGACCTTTTGAGGTCATTGGTCCAACCCCCCACTTCAAGCAGGGTCAACTAAGGCACCAGGTTGCCCATGACTGTGTATAGTCAGTTTTTGAGTGTCTCCAAGGATGGAGACTACGACGTCTCTGGACAACCTGTTCCATCCTCAGAGTAAAAATGAGGTTGGTTGGTTGTTTTTTTTATTCTGATGGATATTCATGCATTCCAGTTTATGCCCATTGCTCCTTTTTGTGTCTCTGAACACCACCAACTCTTGACTATCGGTCAATAGTTTTTTGCTAACATTATGCAAAAATAATAGTTTGCCTCACTGGAGATTTATTTCCCATTGCAACTCCAATACCTTCAAACTGGCTCAAGCAAGACAGGCAACAAGTTCAGCTCTCCTGGGTAGCCCTGTTGACATTTGGTGAACCAGACATTGCAAAAAGTCTATAAATCTAATGCAGAAAATCTGTCACTTCAAGGCTAACTGTTTTTGTCCAGAACTCAAAGTGTTTTCCAGATGAAATGAGGTCATGCAAAGCTGTGGTCGTGCCCAAAGCCAAAGAGCAGCTGACTTGAGCTCAGAACAGCTTTTGTGTTAGACCTCCAACCCAAACAAACCTGGGGTCAAGGGCCGATGTGTTTGTGTAGCTTTAGTTATCCCGTTGGAAGCATTGCAGACATGAGCCTGCACTTACATACTTTAGCTAGTCTTCTCTGCCCTTTTGCTTTGTGCGGGTTAGGAACTATTTTCCTCAGTGGGTGTAAATCTGTCTGAACCTATGAGGTCTCTGCACATTTTTAATTATATCTCACTGTGAATATTCAGCTCTTTGGTCTCTGGTTTTCTCTCTGTGAAGGAGTATTAAAGTCCAGAGGTAGAAAACTCACGGCATTGAGTTGATGGCTACCCCTGAAATCAAATCAAGTTAAAGAATAGGCAAGCTCTTACCTTGGAAATGGATTTTTATGGGAAGACATCAGCTATCAACAAGGTTGTGCACTAAGGTCTGCACTCGCTTTGAGATGCTGAGCAAGCCCACGTGATGGCAAACTGGAACATGACAAAAGGGCAAGAGCCTCCCCAGCTCTGGAGGCCAATTTTACTATTTTATGTTGGAGATATTTCAGTATCCTCATAAAACAGGGTGTATCCCAGTCTTCTTGAACACAGATTCACTGGATTTCTAAGGGAGACATAAATGAGAGAGAGAACTATTGCATTCAAACTGATTTTGTGATTCTAAAGAAATCACTGTTTTGGGGTGTCTTCCTCTTTATTTAAAAAGCAAGCTGTCTGGTCAGAGTCCTGTGCAAAGCATGCATGTGAGATGAGCTGCATCTATAATATGCTGACAACTACCTAAAGTTGGCAGTGCTGATCCAAGTCCTGTGAGAAGGTCGGTGCCACGGCCCCAGGTGAGGCACTGCTTGGAGACAGTTTGGCTGCGCAGAGCAGCCCAAGGCTTGGTCACTATATGGTAAAGGCAGGCTTCCCGATGCAGGAATGCTATCCATTTGCAAAGCCTTTGGGATGCACGTACTGGGAAGCTCAGTTGGCAGATAGCAGCAGGGTATATTTGTGTCAGAAAATTAAGATTTGACATGATCAAACTACCAAACAACAATTGAACTGTGGGTAAATACTAAAGTGTATAACATTGTGAAACAGATCAAGAAGAAAAGAGCCAAGTACCTACATGAGCTCTGAGATGATTTTCCGCTAGAATAAAAATTTTTAAAGGCATCTATTTTCCTTACAATCATAAGTTAATCACATAATATGCTTCTGACAGGTATTATGAATGTGGAAAATAGCTCTAGTTTTTCAGACTGTCAAACAAACTGATAAGCCATGCCAGTAAGTTCACCAAACCTGTCTTACTTAAAATGCTGTTTCATTGACATATGCTACTTACTGTTACATGTATCTATATTGCTAAATAAAATCAATTATGTATGTATAATCACATATTATTTATTAAGCACTGCAACTGCTTGCATATTCTGGTAGGCACACTGAGAATCTATTTACTGTAGCATGTCTTTGTGAACAATAGCTGAGGAACTGCTGCCGTAGCTATTTATTAGGACAGCATTAAACGTGAAAATTTTGGGACTAGAAGGAAAGATAATATTTATGTTTGTTTAGATTTGTTACCATGGTACTTAGAATAGTTACTATGGGAATGGAAACAAACTGGTAAGCTACCATTACCCACTAGTATCAGTACTACAGGGGGGTTTGTTTATAAAAGCCACTAACCTCAGCTTCATTGATTTGCCCAGAACCTTTCTTTCTTGTTTAACTTCTTTCTCTACGCTGAAAAGGAGAGAGGAAAAAATCCCTGGTGGAAACAATTATTTGAAGTTATATCTGGATGAAAGCACAGAAGGTGACTTTAAGATAAAAGGGGAAAATGCTCACAGTGATTGATCCAGGTAAAAGAAAATAAAAATTTAGACCCAAGAGCATTCACCATCTAGGTTATTCAGGGTGAGGTGTGTGACTGACGTACTCCTTAAGGAAAGGGTCTTTCTGCCATTTCGTTGCCTTGGGGTAGAGCGCACGCGCGCACAACCATGTTCTATCGAGTATATTTCATATGTTCTGGTTTGAGGTAAACCAGAGCCAACCTTCTGTTTGTAATTTTACTTTTTAGCTAAGCTTATTCTAACTCTCTGAAATTAACAACATATTGTACAGAAAACTGTTCGTTCTCAGAGTGATAAGACCTGTGTTTATAGTTAAACCAAGGAATGGTATGTAGAGAGGCTCTTGCTTATACTTATTGCTATAACAACCAAGGTCAGCAAACTTCGTTATTTACCTCGTTGGAGGGTCGGAAACAGAAAAGCATAGAGATGTCCCACCTGCAGGGAGAATCAGACAGGACAGGTGACCCAAAACTGACCAACAGGGTATTTCATCCCATCTGCCCCATGCTCAGTATAAAAGCTGAGGAATCAAAAGGCCAGCCCTCTTTTTTCAATAGCCAACATCTAAAGAGGACCCTGTCAGTTTGACCGCCTTTGATCCCAATCTGTGTGTTCCTGACTCCAGAGCTGGAACCCAGCTCCCACCTGAAACTGGGTCCAGTCTGGGACTTCCCCAGTGCCTGCCAGTAACATTATCCTGGCAGCTTGATACAGTTTTGTATATATTGTATCTATTTTGTTATTTTTCTTTTTATTTTATTATTAGTATTTTATTAAAGTAATTTGATTTCTTCTGAACTCCTAGATCTCTTTATCTCTCTCTCTCCTTTCCTTGGAGCAAGGGGTGGGGCAGAGCATCTGTTGGCTGTCATTGCCCGATACAGCCTAAACCATGACATCATGTAAGACTGACTGTTCTAAATTGGTTTTCCATATGCAGAATGGCTATCTTACGCTTAATGCAGAATTGTGGTGTGATTATGACAATTCAGATTTCAGAGAGGGATGACTAGAAATGCTACAGATGCAGTCCAAAATGTGAATGTGTTAAGCGCAATGAAATGCAGAATCATATAAAAATTAAAAACAAGAGACTTGACAATGTGCATTGAACTGTCTTAATACTTCTTGGTTGTTCTAAGGTACAAAAATAATTTATTTTTCTTCCCTGTGGTTCCAAAGAAACCTGTTGCTTGACCGATTTCCAACCTGCTTACAGGTGACCAGGGTGAGAGACATTCTTTTAAATTTGCAGCTCCTGAAAGCATGTGACTACCTGAAAATTTCAACATATTTATATATACACACACATACCATGTGCAGTATAAGTAGTCTGTGATGTTCGCGTGCACATTTTAAACAGTAGTTGTTTTTCTGTATCAGCAGAGTGAAAAGCGTGTGTGTCGATTTGCATTATATACCTTTGTCTCCAAGTACATGCATCTAGTTGGTCTTCCTCTTTTATTAGACATTCTTTCATCTCAAAATTTCAGGAAGGATTGCTATTATTGATTAAGTTTTAGAGGCGGCCTCATATAATTTGCAACGTTGCTTCTGAAATTACATGTAAGGTATATTTGGTAAATTTTAAAAGCAGGACTGGTGGAACTTGTCCTTTCTAAATGAGTTGTTCTTTGAGCTTTCGAAGTCATTTAAATACACACAGACTGGATTTAAAGCAAAAATTGTATAATGAAGGTAGTGGGAAAGGTAGAGTTGAATTTTACACACCTGGGTTTCTCTTATGAGTTTTACTGCAGAAATCTATGAATGCCCAGATCTGTAAAGGGTCACAACCAGATTAAACTCTGCTCAACCTGTTCAGATGTCTTTAGCAGCTGGTATATTTTTTTCCTGAATATTTTGGAGTAAGCTTCAAACCTTTTCTTGTTAGTGCTCCATGTAGGTTTGCAGAAGTGCCAGCTTTAAAGGTCTTTATCAACAGTCAGTCACACTTGGGCTTTAGCAGTGCCTTCCAGAAGGGCTCCTCCAGCTCCCACCTCCTCCAGCACCAGCAGCCATTGCTTTACAGCAGGATCTCACTCTTCAGACAGAGCTGGCTGCTAATTACACACAGATAGTGCGGCTAATCCTGGGGACAGCAGACAAATGTTATGCTGAGAATCAGGTCCATGTTCTTAGCTGCTTCAATTTAAGAGAGGAAAACTTCAAAACGTGGTGTAACTTAAACCTAAAGTCTCCAAGATCATAGCAAAGAGTGAGTTTCAAATTCATTATTAGAGAATGAATATGATTTTTTTTTCTTTTTTTAATCCTCTTGATATTTGGCATCTGACTTGGGATATTTGGCTGCATGGGATCAACCATACGCTGACATTTTATTACTAAACCATTGTGGTTTTCCCCAGCCACACTCAGCAATAAAACAGTTAATTTTCTTCTGCTTAAAATGTACTTATTGAAGAGAGTTAATTGCTGCTTCACAGTTTTTATCTTTCCAAAGTAGAATTATGCTTCTGCCTGACATCAAGAGCAAACATCTGAGCTTGTGCTGGGATGCAAGTAGTCCCAGGGAGAGCACCATTTCTGATCCTCAGGCTTGATCCCAGTGATCTCCAGCAGTGTTTGGGAGGGTTACCTGGCGACCAGCTGCACAAACACTGTACCTGGCCCCTCCAACCAGCAAAACCCGGCCTTTGCAAACCTAAAAGCCTTCTGTGTAAACAAACACCACTAATAAACATCAGCGGGGACTGTCCCAGTTAAACAGCTGTAAAAATAAAAATTAAAAAGGTTTGCCTTACGACCAAGCCGTGAAACCACGAAGAAAGCATCTGCAAGCAGCAGTTAGAACAAATAATACTTTCCATTCAGCTGTACAGGCAGAGTCTCTTGCAGGCAAGTGTCTAGGATGCTGGTTGTTATATTTAATAGCTACTTGCACTGTCAAGCTCTCTTCCAACTTCACTTTAAAACAACAGGCCATCTTCTTCTGAAACATCATTGAAAGTATACTTTTTTTTTTCTAAGAAGCCTGATTAATTAGTTTAGAATGATAACAAGCGAAAGGTTTCATATTTAATCAAGGTCTGCTTGCTTAAAACACATGAAACCACATAAATTCAGACTAGTTCAATCTGCAAAGAAGAAAACTGAATTCAAAAGTACTCATAAAGTTATCGTGCCTCTGATAAGAGATATGGACTTTGGAGAAGAAGCAGTACTTGCTATACAGGGTATAATATTATTAAGCAATAAAGAAGTATAAATTTGCAGGATATTGATTTTATTTTCTAAGTATAATTCTAGGAATTACACAAATTAAACATTTTCCATTAAAAATATATTCATGTTCAAAACAATATCTTTGCTGAAAATCATCAATTAAAAAAAAGTTTCTGTAGGTATTCTTTTGCCAACTTAATTGAAATTATATGAAAATGCCA
Organism: Xenus cinereus; assembly: GCA_025774025.1. Taxonomy (NCBI): domain Eukaryota; kingdom Metazoa; phylum Chordata; class Aves; order Charadriiformes; family Scolopacidae; genus Xenus; species Xenus cinereus. Next base: position 14,054,669 of record JAOXJK010000002.1, on the reverse strand, counting down.
GCAAAATCATCATAGAAGTCCTTGTTGTACTGAAAACACAGATTTTTGGCCACAGCAAAGTATTGTCATTTCATAGTATCTGCAAAAAATTTTAAAAGTTACTGTAAGCAAATTGTAAAAATGTTAAAAAAGGAAACTAAAAAAGCCTCAATTGAAAGTATCTACATTTTGAAATAAATGTGTTACCTTTTTTTATCATGTTACCTATTGCATCATCTTTATGCTTTTAAAGACTTATAGAAATATGAGGATAGGCTGCAAGATAATAGCCAGGAAAACTGGGGCTTTGCTTATTCCAGCCTTGCCCACTTCCAGGAACAGCTCCCAGAGTCGTGGAACATATTCCATAAATCTTTCTGAAGAAATTGCTGTAGGATCCACATGGGATTCATGTTGGTGAACAGTTCAATTTAACAGCTGTTCGTATCTGGCAACAACATCCTAAAAATGAGGAGGTCCTCCTGTTAGTGGCATAAACTACCACTGTTCAGAAGTTTGGACAAAAATATTTCTTTTCTTAAGAAATCACTGACTTTTAAAAAGTATTTCCATAAGCCATTCCATGTTAAATGTTTTCTTTTGAAACTAATAAATAAGTAAATAGTGATTTACTTATTTAGCAAAGAGCAAATCTGTATGCTTCTTGAAGTTCACTTTTACAAAGAAAGCTGGATATCTTCCCTGCCCAGATCTGGAGCTAATGTAGAAGATAAGATATCAAGAAAGGAACAGAAACTCCTTTTAATGAAGGGAAGAAAAATCAGATTAATAACTGTAAGACATTTGAGCAACCATTTATTTCAGCTAACATCAAGATCGCACAAGCCAAGTGCCATTAGGAACTTTCCATAGCAGCATAGACAGAAGCAGGCACAGCCAATGGCACTTGAATGGAGTAGCCTCAAAACTGCTTTGGGAGTCAGTTACGTGAGGGCTGGTCTATGGAGCTTTGTTTGACTGTCACTGTGTTCTACAGGAATATTCAGATCTTTTTTCATTTGTTTTTCTAGATGCTTGCAATAGAAAATTGAAGAGCACCATATTTGATTTAGCTTTTCTTCGTGGCAGTTATTAACTTTTTACCAGATCTTAAAATAAATTGCATTTTGTCCTTTTTGCTATACACATTTTATATCTATTCTAACTCCTAAAAATAACGTTAAATGTTCTTTAATAAACAGCTGAGTTTACAATTTAAGTTCCATGAAAAGTCATGTGATAAGGTAGTATTTTCACAGAAATTGTCTCATGTTATTTGCAAAGTATTAAACAGATGAAGTATAAAGAGACATAAAAACAGTTTGAAGCACAAAGCCATATTACTTCTGATTTTAGACTCATACATGAAATTCTTGGACCTCTTAGAAATAGAGACAAGCTTGATTAATCTGGTATGAAAGGCAGACAACATATATCAGACTTTATCTTACTACAGATAATGGCATTCCAAGATAGATGGCACTTCCATACAAGAATGTGCTACACAAGGTTTTGGATTCCCTCAAGATCTCGTTATTAGCAGGTATGCTAAAATTGCATATGTTAGTAGGGTTATAAATATTGTACACAGCCTTGCTTAACCAAAAGAAGTTGTCTTATTCACTAACAAAAGTTGACGTGTTGTCTAATAAACTGTTGAGAATAACTTGCTGTTTTCCCCTGATATAATTACATCTAATGCCTGGTAGTGCAGTGACACATCTCAAGAAAATCAGGTTATGTTGATAGAGCAATAAAATAATAACAGTAAAAAATTATGACTATGCTTGAAGTTTCACTTGTGACAATAGACAACTCTACAAGAATTAATATTCCAACTTCTGTTCAAGAATTAACTATGAATACTGACAAACATAATTTTCCGTGCTACTAAACCTGGACTGCTCAGGAATTTGCAATATAAACTAGTTATGTGGATTAGGCTCTGTAACTTAAACATATACATCAGTAACATATCATGAAAACTTATTAGCATTTGGAAACTTTTGTCTCAATCCATTATGAGACCTGGATCTGCTACTAGTCAGAAGCAGGAAGGCTTTTCTGTATGTCCTGAGTGTTGGCTGGGAGAATAACAGAATTGGTTTATGGCCTTTGAACTGAAAGATATTGTGTTAGAATATAAGCAGTTCAGGAAAAAGTTATTAGATATTGGCCTGACGTTAGCGTCGTGGGAATGTCTGGAAAACAATTTTAAGAAATTTGGGAAGAGAGCAGAAACCAAGACTGACTCTAATCCAAGAAAAAAAGAAATGGAAAGCTCTCCCTTTTTTTCTTAAGGATTCCAGTCAGTCAGCTATTTCCTAAATAAATACTTCTTTACACAGAACTTGCTCTTAGACATCATTAGAAGAGCAGGGGGAAATCTCTCATTTCCTGTGCTCAGGCCTAGTAATACACATGGTCTTCGTTAAGCACTATCAGTTGCTGCTTGGCACATGTGCCTCTGTCCCGTCAGTGAGTTTGTGTGGGAGTCTTCTTCTTGCATGAGTCTGATGGCAGCAACGGGGTTGTGGTAGCTTCACTCCTCTGAGCAGGTCCATTGCATCCACTGGGAATCCTCCCCAGAGTAAAAAAATCTCATGAGTTCATCTTGACAAGATTGAGTCTTTTATCGGTGTTAGGCAAGTAGACATTAAACCTACAAGCCTATGCCTTTATTTCATAGCACCAGTTCATTTCACAGCATCAGTAAATACCAGGCAACAGACCCAGAGTTTTAAGTACATGAAACAGAACGGAGAGCCTTGGTAATACCTGTCTGTGCCACACTTTTTTCCACCTTTCCTCCTTCTCATACTGAGCACGAGGTTGTTGCCCACTCCCCAAAAGCCCATAAATATAGTAAGAAATAAAGACCTTTTCACAGTTGGAAGAAACTTTAGACTACAAATTCAATCCAAACCCTATGTCTTTGTTGCATTCCTCAGTTGCTCAGTAAGAGGCTCCTATTTGGAGGAGATGCAGAGTGAAATAAAGAACAACTTTGGCTCAGGCTCTCGGCAGCGAGACTGTTATTGATCCCTGTGGACATGGACTACTTGCAACAACTATGAATGATTTCCCAACTCTTTATCTTGCTACTGTTATATGAAAAATATACATAAGCATATGTTCTACCACTGATTGTTTCAGGATATTTTTTTTTTAAAATTGATCAAGTTTTAAGGGATAGTCCCAGTGTTTATGCACAGAATATGTTGATAAGAACATGGTGAATAGAGTTATTATTTTTTTTTGTTCTCTCTAACATTTTTCTATCTCTGTTTCCTGTCTTCAGCTTGCTTAATTTAACCATAACGTTGGCCATCATTTATAGTTCAAGTGCTCTATAGCCAGACAAGTGATTCCAGAGAAATTAAATTGGGAGGATTTTCCTTCTCAGCTAGTTTTAATATGGAAACTCCTTGATGGAAACAAAAGGATTACTTTTTTCTCCACTGTGGCTATGACCTGAGAACAGTATCCTTGTGGTTTGCACCACAGCTAGTAAAAGTGATAGTGCAGGCAAATCATCATTGGAAAGGTAGTGGGCGGTGCAATAACAAGTAAAAGCAGGGCAACCTTTCATCACCACTGCAGTTCAGCTGCCAGACCTTGATAGCATTTTCCATTCCATTCTACTGACAAATCAATGGCAGCAGAGACTAGACGATATAAAATATAAATCTTTGTTGTTTTCCAGATAAATTAAATACAGTTACTGAAGAAATGGGAATCACGTAACCTCCCGTTGACTTCAGTCAGCTGTATAGACAGCAAGGGGCTCAGCTTTATGCTCCGGAGAAAGCCCTAGGCTCACATAGATATGCACGGTGTGGGGTAGAGCAGATTGAACCTGGGGTGGGGGGAAAAATGGCTGGGCTTTATAAATATGAAAATTTAATATAAGTATAGAAAAACCCAAATTATTTCAAAATCTTGGACATTTTCTAAAATTGAAACTTTTTCAAAATGCAATTTTTGTTCTTAGCTACATTGAAAAGACAGCTGGCTAACAGGGGCCAAGTTTTGTAGGCTGGCAAAAACAAACTCCACTGAACTCAGCAACAACCTCGTTCGTTTTGCACTGAAAACTACAGAGCACAACTCACCAAGCTTTTCCTAATTCATCTGTTTTTATCATTCATTAGGTTGAGAGCAGAAGTGGTGGAGGTGTAAATAAAATAATATGATCTAAAAATACAAAGTTTTAATTGAAGTGATGAAAGGAAATGTCTAAAAACCTGTTTGAAAATTATGATCCCTCTATGATAAGTATTTAGTGCTTCCAGTCAAAATATTGAATCTGCCGATTCACTAATTAATAAACAAGGTCACAAATCTGCCAGAGAAGATCAGGCCAATGTTGGTGCGATGAAGGGCACGGGTCCTGTAGTGGCCAGGTCAGGAGTAACAAGGAAGGAGTAGGAAGCCAAGGGGAGGTTGTGACTCCTGCTGGGATCTGGGGCCATAGGCACGCCGGGGCTGGGGAGATGCTGTGCCTGCTCCGTGCACAACCCAGAGACCTCCCTGTGCCCGGCCACGCTGTGCAAGCTCTCCCCAGGGCTGGGGAGCAGGGAAAGAGGGTGCTGCTGCTCTGCTGGGGTGTCTCAGCCCCCTCAGCAGCATTTCAAATGTATAGCAAGGCTGTGCAGGTCTGGCCACCCTCTGGAGTGGAGCTTAGGTCTGCCCAAGCCTGCAGGATCGCGTTGGGTCACTGTTGGCTAAGGAGGTTATTTTAAGTTGTGGTCCAGTGGAACTTCAGTTTTAAAAGAATAATTGGAGCAGCATAATGGTATAGGAACAGCTTATGATGTTCTTTGTTGGAATTAAAGAATGCAGGAACTGATCTGAGGAAATAGGAACATGTGGGCTGGAAATAGTAAAGTGTGATCCTGCTGTGATCAGGAAGAGTTTAGTATCTTCCTTATATTTTCCCTTGTTCTTTTGAAATAACCTGCTTTCCATTGTAAAATATCCTACTTTCTAAATTGAATATTCATTTTAGTGGGTCTCATGCTAAAACGTCAAAGAAAAACAGTATTTTTCTTATTTTGTTTAACTTCCATAATTTTAGATGTTTAAATGCTTTTGTTGCTTTGGCAATGTGGTGGCTACAGTAACTACCCCTATGAAATCTATTTTCTTTTTATTCGCTTATTTAAGGGCTTGATACTAGCTCACTCTCAATTCATCAAACTTTCATGAGTTGATGAAGAAAATCTTTATTGTCAACATTCTTTACATTTTGTTTGAATTATTGTTTACAAATAAATTATTATGTTAAACTAGCTTTCTCCACTTCTAACAAATATCTTAGGTTATATACATTTATTATTTGTCTTTATTAAGCAGGTCATAAAACTTCTTTTACCTTTGGACTATTTATAAATTTCTCTTTTTTGTTGGTCTTATTAGTCAAACAGTTTTGTGTTTCTAGCTTCTGATTTGATTATTCAAACATTTTGAACACTGTATTATTGATTAAGGAAAGATTAAATAGCTCTTATGCCATTTTTAGGACCAATTTTTGAACGATAACTTACTTAGAATAAATTAAATTGTGTTCTGTACATTTACCAAGATCATCTCAAATAGACCAGCAGCTAACTGGATGTCTCACAAATGAGAAATAATGAGATAGATGGAAAAGTAGAAAATTATCTGGTTTGATTTTTTGACTGGCTCCATTCAACACATAAAATGTGAAACAGTTCCTATAAAGGAGATTACTCCATACCCGAAAAAGGAGCTAGTTTGTTTTGTTTCAGGTTTTTTGGCACTACTGCGATAAGAAAGCAGCATTTGTCAGATGTTTCTCATTAGTCCCAGCACTAGCTACTTTCCAGATAAATGTGAACTCTCTCCTGAAAATGAGAAAAGCAGTATCATGACACTGAGGCTGCAGAAATAGATCTCCTCTTGGACAAAAAAAAAAAAATCTCCAGAATACAGTGTTCATATTTGCCTAAAAAGGCAATGATTCAGCAAAATATTTCCTTTATCTACTAAACATTAAAACTCGAGGATTGGCAAAACTCACACTGACTTCAAGACAAGAGAGACATTTCCCGTGAATGTATACTTCTGGGCTTAATTGCTCCAAACATAGGGCTGAAGTACCTGGGGTGGGAGGTAATCCTTTATTTTAATTGGTGACCAATTAAAATCTGTCACACTTGGATGCTTTTGGATATCTCGGCTCCCGTGGCTCTGGCCAGTTGTCCCAGCCAAAACTGCACTTTGCAGAGCACGTATAATATCCTATTGCATTTTGGAAGAACCTGTTTCCTTGCACTTTTCATTGGAGGGGTGATACTGCTTGCTTACCCAATGGTCACTTGTTTGGGTGAGAGGCTCCTTGTCCAGGCAGTATCAGAAAGAAGGAACTATATTTGAAGAAACAGCCTTATTTCTAAATTGCATCGACACCTTAATAAAATGCTCATGTAAGAGGAATAACTACTCATAGTGCCTTGTATGAAGGATAATTGCTCGTGCCCTGTTTCAAGGCAATCAATGTATAGACAAAGTAATACATATCTAAAACACATAAAGAAGCATCACTCCATTGAATTTTTCTACTTTCCACTGTCTTATTTCTCTGCATAGAAATGTTTACTAACCTACTGGTAGTTAGATTGTGCTATCATTTCTCCTTAAAACAGACGTGGACTAACGACCATCTGTTGTTATAGAATTTACTATTCACACAGGATGCTATAAAAACAACCAGTAGAGCAGACTGAAAAATAATTTAAAAAAATTAAGCTCCATTTACTATTTTGCTTTAGGAGGAGGGGAGACCATTTAATCGTATTTCTTTTCGGGTATTTTGAGAGGACATCAACTCTTTCAATAAGATAAGTTTGATTTTTATAGTAATAGGTTGAATGTACAGGAAGGGAGGCAGCGTGGAAATAAATCTAACTAAATGAAGCCACAAAGTGGTCTCATATCTAAACTCAAAAGCATTATGTGTGCTTTTTGCTCAAGTCATGATATCTTCACTGCACATAAAATAGTTTCCTATCCATTTCCAGAAATACCTGGATTTCAGTGCCATTCAGCTTGAGAATGCTGAGCATGGTTTTGGTCTAGATCCTCATGAGGTGTAAATTAGCATGGCTTTGTCTCCTTCAGTAAAGCTTAAGTAAAGCAATAGCTATTTACAGCAGCTGAAGATTTTATTTGTATTCCTTTCCCTCCCCTTTTTTATGTAGTCTCTTCCTTGAAATCAGTATGAATTACAACATAAATAAACAATACAGAAGCACTTTTTAATAAAGGTAGTTGCATATTTAAGATCATGGATACTGGGAGAAAAGTTGAGTAAAACAATACCTAACAAATCACTGACAGGTTTCTAATCTGTTCCAAGTCTCTTTCAGTCTAAAAGCATTTCAGTATTAGCCCTTACACATGCTGCAGGGAATGAATACGTACCACAAGCTAGGCTGCAGCTAAGATTGAAGTCCTGATGTTTGACCTCTAAGAGCTTGTGGAAAGGTACAGCTAGCCAGTTGAGGACATCAAAAAATAAATGCATACATTTATTTTATTTGTAGGTTAGTTTTGAGTCAAAACCACATGAAAGTAGAAGAGATTGGACATGCTGGAAACTGCAGGGGTAGGGAGTTGTGTGCTTTAAGGTAGCTGTATGTTAAGAGGTTTTTGAAATTGATTAAGGACATGCCTTTCCCCATTTTTCCTTTTTTTCCCCTCTTAAAAGATAGCATGAGAAGAGTCCATGTTTGTAAAACTGAAGGTGTTCTTTATTGAAGAAACCAACTACATCTATCTTTTTATCTCTTTGTACATGTTCTGACTTCTTAGCAGAGACTCTTCAGACTCCTTTTCCTTGCAAGGGGTGTTCCTCCTTCATATTCCATATAGGATGTTACTACATTTCCCGTGCTTTTTACCTTTTATCCTACCAACTTTGTAAGAGACAGAGATCTCTTATTCCTCCTCATAATAAGTGAATGAATAAAACCACTTCTGCAGAGCTGGGTATGGCAAAGCTCAACTTTGCACAAGTAGAGAAGCATCTCAAAAGAATCCTTGAGCCAAGGACAAGGAAAGAAAACTAACTTTTCAAATAGAAAAAAATGCAAGCAAGCAAGATTTTTGCAAGCTAGCTCTAAAGGAAAGGGAAAGAAAACGTGAATAGCGTCAGTCAGTCATTGGCTGAAGCAAACAGGAAAGTTTTACATGAAAACTAGCCCAGTGGTCTGGAGTGGGAAGGTGAGATGATGTTTTGCAGATAAGTGGAAAAAACAGGATGAGAGCAACCAATAGCCACTAACCATGGGAGTCCTACAAAGGCAAAGAAAGTATAGGTCAGCATTAACGTGTGGTCTTGAAGTGATACAAAGCTGGAAAGGAGATGTAGAGATAGGTCAAGATGAGTTTTGAAAATCAGAGAAAATTCCAATGTGTTTTAGGATATAAGCAAACTGTGGATAAATTGGCAATACCTTGAAGGGCATTAGCTGTTCAGGAGTAAATGTCCATGTGAGTGTTTTCACAGGGTATTTATTACTCATTCCCTTAGAGGGAGAGCTGGGAGGCCCAGGCCAGCTCAGTAAGTCTTTGGGTTAGAAGAGCAGGAGCAGTGCAGGTTTCCTGCAGCGGTGGGTGGGTGGGTGTGGGTGTGTGAATTTGCACATTCCCTGTCTGCTTCATGCCTTGCTCAACTCATTGTTATTAGTCTCTCTCTTTCAGGAGTAATGCCTTCATACAGAGTACAGACTGTGTAAGAAAAAACAGTCAAACCCTATCTGGGATGAAAGGCACACACATTTTTGCAAAGGTTCCTCTTTCTCTACATGCCCCTTGGACGCTATAACTATGTCAGCAATCTAAGTCCATGCCTATTGCAGATTGCAATTTAAATGAATTTCAACAGTACCTGGTGTTCCTTTCTTTTAGGCTTTTTTTTCCCCTCCCCCATCTGCAGGGATACATTCAAACAAAGAAGGCACAAGAGCAAAGATTAAACTGAACTTAAACCAGACACCTTCTGCACTGAGATAGCTGTGTCCTTTGTTCACAGTTCACTTACAGCCCTCCCCCTACACTAAGCTGTATTTTTCATTCTCATCACAGGACCAGATGCTCCTTTTGACATGTGGAGACAAGTCACAGATTTGGAGGCTTTCTCAATTTGTGTTGGCTAATGTAACAGTTATTATAGCTACATTCCCAATATTGGAGAAACACGCTTCCCTGACTTGCTTTGATTTCTTGTCAAAGTAGCTTACAGAAAACACAACAAGTAGCTATTACTTGTTTTACTCTCTCTTCTGTTAAGTTTATTTTAAAAGTGGCATGAAATTAATTTTTCCACTTTGGGTTATTTCTTTTTTATTAGTTTTCAGTGTGAAATGGTTGAATCTGACTTCTTTCTCTTAAAAAGAGAATCTGACAACAGTGAACATATTGCTGGGATGGAAAGTTGATGCACTGACAGTTTGGGAGGCCAATGGTTATTATTAGTACCGTAGCACAGGAACAGCTTCTGCAGTGCTTTGTAGCCTCAGACAAGGGGAAGGGCCCCATCGTACCCTGTACAGACGAGGGAAGAATAGACAGTGGCAAGGTAACCTTTGGTGAGAAGTGACTTGTTTAGACTCCATGTTTGGCCAGTGTGCAGCTCACCTTGACACAGAGTCAGCTCAGGGCTGATGCACAAACGCAGTTTGAGTGTTTTCAGTCAAGGTATTCTCTCTGAACACCGCAGTTCAGGAAAACCTAAATCTATGGGTTTGGATGAACTTCAGGTGAAACTCAATGTTATGTTAACTTCAGCTGAATCTCTGTGATGGCCATTGTGGCACAGAGCTTGTCATATGTTAATTTATTCTGATATTTGACTTGAACATTATACTGTTGCGATGAGTACTAGTAAAGAAGCAAGAGAAAGGGAGAATCTCGTGTGAGATCCACCAGGGCAGGATGAATTGCCAGCAGTCTGAAAATCTATTCACAGGGTGTGGAGATCTAATGTTTAGCACTGGTATTAACAGCGTCTCTCATTTATCAGTGCAAAACATGGGCTCATTTGTACTGTAACATATATATTACAGATGGATCTATAACATGTATCTGTATATATTTTATCTATCTGGAATGTATTTTATCAGCTGGATATAGGTAAATACACAAGTCTGTTGTGCAGGTTGCTACATAACACTAGAGAGTGTGGAAACGTGAGCATGTACCTCAGATTCTTTCAAATCCATGTAGAACAAATAGGCCTTCATTTTTAAAGGTCTCAGTCAAAGGACCAGATGTGGTAGCTGCATGGCACTTAATTTTTCTTCCTTGGAACGATGAAGGGCTGAGATGACCTTGTAGTTTCAAGGAGTCTACAGCAGTGATTTCAAACCTGACACTTAGATCAATCACTAAATCATTCCCCTTAGCTGAACTGACTCATTGCCTATTTGCCCACCGTGAAAAAAAGCAAAAAAGCAAGGTCCTTTAATGCCCCTCTTGTATTTCAAAGCCACTCCTGTGTAAAGCCTGTCCTACACAATATGCTATCCAGGCATATACCAGCCAACCTTTCTAGTACAGAAGCTGCATGTAATTTAATAAATGATTCCAAAAGCAGCAGGATTAATTAACCTACATCTCCTCCACTCAGTAAGCCAGCCCGTGACAGCTCTGCCTACAATATCTGCAGGTCTCCCCCATAAACCTAGTGCCCCATTTCCTCCCCCTCTCCCCAC
>JAOXJK010000002.1:14024742-14038418 GCA_025774025.1 Xenus cinereus | reverse complement strand
TAAGAAGATAAGACAACGGTGACTCCACCATCACATCTATCAGGAAAAGAAAATTCTACTTTCTCATTATACCTTTTATGCTTCAGAGTGAAAGTCTCTTGAGTCCTTACAGGAGATTAACTTGACTTGGTTTTTGAGGGTTTTCTGTGGTTGAAAACACTTTTCTTGTTTCTTCTTGTCATCCATGTAAGTAGGACTCAGGCCTACCATCTTCTAGATAAGTAGTGACACTGGAGTTGTCTGTTGTTTGTACAAAGCAAGTGTCACAAGGACATTGAATTTATTCTTTAGATTGTGGACACAGATGGGAAATCACATGGGTAGGTTGCAATTATCCACTTCGGGAGAGCTCTCTTGGAAACTGCACATGCAAATGAACCTGCCCATTGGCCCACGCATCTTTTCGAAGTAATAGGCAAGAGTGTACGGTTTGACACTTGCATCCAGACTTTCTGCTGGTAGAAATCAGCATGGATTTCACAAGAGGAAAGACAATTTATACTTAATTGGGTCCAGGATTCTTAGGAAAATGTTGGATGTTTTTGTAGGTGTATTAATCAGAGGAAGAAAAACTGAATTTGAATCTCTAAAACCATGCAGTGAAACAGTTAAATCTCTGTAGCCTTAGACTTCAGTTTAAAAATTATTACTTGGGCTGATTAAAACATGCTAAAAGCAGCCACTACTGGGCTTTTTCAAGTCTGTATGCTTATTAAAACCAGAGAGCATGTGAAACAATGATATAGTCCCTTAACTAACAGTTTATCTTGCATGAAGGAAAATACCATTATATCAGTCTTGATGAAACCTAATTGCTATTTGACTGTGATCACATTAACTGCTTTGTGCTGCTAGAGTTATACTTTAAAAGGTGAATTCCTGGGTGCATTAATAAGCTTAGTTTATATCAGAGTCTTGTTGAGAAGTATTTTGTGACTTATGTTGATCAAACATCATTTTGATCACTTACATTTGGTATTAGACTCGATTAAATTCTACAGAAGTCATCTTCCTGACAGCAACCTTTTTTCCGCTCACGCTCACAAAAAAGAAATCCCTGGATCCCAACTGTGCCTGTAATGAAGGTGAATTGTGTTTAATGACTTAAAGAGTGCCATTTTGTGCTTAACAGTTTACGTATTGCAAATTACCCTGTAAATACTCTGTTTCTAGATCAAATTAATTGTATAACAAGTTGTGCTGAGAGGCAGTGAATTTTCTTTGCTATTTTAGCTCCCAGAGTCTGGGAGCTTTAAGTGATTTTCTTAAAATCCTACTCATAAGCTTTATCTTACTGCCATATGAACACTTGAACACAGACGTGGAATCCATGATGGATGCAGACATTGCCTCTTGATATTTAAAACAATAAGCTTTTATGACATTTAGTGGACTTTGACTTGCTTGCCTTTGTTAATAATCAGTTCACTGGAAATTGCACGATTTCACATTTTATGCCCATAACTCATTAAATTAAAGATAACTGGCTGAGTTAAGCTCACCTGTAATTACTGTGGGCTTACATGGAGTTATCCCTGATTATACCTTCTGTGAGTAGAGTTTATTCTCCAAGTGCCAGATCCAAAAGATTTCCAACTGGATCAGAGTTCAGCATCAGTCAACTTTGAAATGCACATTCATACTCAGGGACCAGGAGAAACAAGAGATGTGAAAGGAAGCAGCAGGGAAGGGGAATTGGTATGCCAGTAGTTGAGAAGTGAGTGGCAAGATAGATGTTTTGCTTCCTGAGCCCTTGTCCTGTGCTTCATCTACCCACCGTTCCTTCTGCTTTAGTAATATGCTTGTGCGTTACACTTTTTATCATGGCTCAGTTGCTTCATTTTAAAATAAATAAATAAAACCATCATCAAGATGGTGCCTGGATAAGCATGCGAGGTCAAAAGACAAAGCATTTTTCAGTTCCAAAGGATTGTATAACCTACTTTATTTATGATTGAGTTAGAAACTGTACCATGCCTAATAACAGAATATTTCCTCTTTTTTCCATTACCCAAAGGATATTTTCCTGAAAGCTGTTACTGTCTGTCTGAGAAGAACCAAGACTGAAGGCAGAGCTGAAAACATTGTTGTGGTACTTAAATGATCTTTCAGGAAAAGCTCCAGGCCACTGATTTTGGATCAATATAAAATCGCATAACTCATTGATGACTAAAGCCAGTCTTCATGTTCAGCGATAGGGGGGTGAGTCAGATTCGTAGAGAACATTTCATGTGGAAAATATCTCCAGAAGCCTCTGCAATCTCCTACCCTAGTAGCAATATTTGTGTTCAACTGGCATTCTGATTTTCACTGTGCTGATAATAAGCAAGATACAACAGCCCAGAAGAAAATTAACAATTCTGTCTTTACAGCAGGGCTATACTGTTTTGCTGTGTTTAAGGCATGGGCCAGACATTGCATAATATAGAAAAAAAGCCAGAAGATTGAACAGCTTCTTGTTAAGACAACAATGTCTATTTTATGCAGTGAAAGGGACAGGGGTCCAGGAGAAACAATTGTATGTGATCATGCAATTAAAGGCTTTATCATACCATATATCCATGAGAGGACTCCAAAAAAAGTTGCATAAGCAAATTTAATTTTTGTATTTTGTAACTTGCTTTAAATACTTGCTTTAAAACCTTGCGGATGCCTTTCTCATGTATGCTTTGATATGTAATTTAAGTTTTACAGCCTCTGCTTATTTCACATTTCTGTTGCTATCTGAAACTGATCCAATCCCTTCTCATAATGTAGCTGTACTCATCAAGGATAAAATGTATATTTACGTTGTATAAAAGAGAGCCACACAAAGAATGCAAACAAGAAAGGGTTATAACAGTGGGGCTGAGCTACAGCAGTACTGAGGTAAAACAGATTGGCTTAATTGGAAGAGCTTTGCATGATGAGGTTCTGGTGGGAGAATATCTTATTGCTTAGCCAGATGTTGTGAGTTTATCCTGCATGTGAGAGAGATGACACAGCTCATTTGCTCTTCAGAGCCCTGTAGTGTTAAGCAGGGAGTTGGAATACTTCAGTTACCACAACCTCAAAGGTAGGGGTTAATCCTAACAGCTTTTTGTGTTTGGGGGGTTTTTAAACAAACAACAAACTTTTCTGAGGTATATAACTTTAATTGGAAACCATTTTGCTGTAGAAGTAGATGGAAGGCTGCTAGGACTGTAAGTAATTTGATTTCTATCTAGCTTATCAAACCTTCTGTATCAGTTGTTGTTTTACTTGGGGGCCTTCTGGTAGGACTGGTGATATATTTGGCTGTGGTACTTATTGTGGAATACTTTCTGGGTTTGTGTGCCTTTTTTGTTCAAGCGTGAGAGAAATCAAGCTGAGTAAACTGGAAAGTGATAGAAAATCACCACCTCTTTACTTCTCATCTAAAACTGTTGCTTAGCCCTGAAGAGTTGCTTGTTGAACAGTTGTTTGCCCCCTCTGAGGTGGATGCACTTCAGTGGGCATAGATGTGAACTCTTTTTTGTGAGAGGCAAAGGTCTGATGTGTAGACTTTTACTGTATATGTTTTTCTTCTCCACTGAGATTCTTACTGACGTCAGCAGAAGCGCCATGTGCTCTATCAGTATAGGATGTGTAAAGCAAGTGGTACCTCGAGTGAGTGGAAAAAAACCCAAACTGTTGACCCTAGATTTACCTAAAACTGTCTAAAGGCTTAGTCATAAGTAAATTAAACCTCATTGTTCTTTTATCAGTTATTTTGTACCTTTAATAATAATAATGTTAGAAGCTGAAATATGTGTAAAATAGATATATAGAAGAAGTGTTTGCTGGTATATCGCTGCATCATACAGTGCTAATCTCGGTCACTCCTTCAGGATGTGTCTGTAAGAGCGGGCACCAGGATGGTACAGCTGTCCACATCTTGAGCCGTAATGACAAATGGTGAAAAAGAGAGTCCAGCGTGAGGGCTGCGTTACTGCTTCTGCCTCTTTAGCTGATGTTCAACCTTATGGTTGCTGTAATTCAGATATTCAGCTCTTTCCCCGAGCTAGCAAAACTCAGTGTGAGCCTCCCCCTCTGCAGACGCCAGCCTGCAGGGCTCGTGGGGCAGTTCTGTTGCGCATCGGTGCACGTGTTAACCTGGGGTCTGCGCCCACCAGTGCAAACAGCTCCGCCGTGGGGCGAGATGGATTTCACTTGTGCGAACTGCAATTTATAGAGACTTTGGTGTTGCATACAGGGGTAAAATTAATTTTGTGTGCCTTTAGGGTTTCAATTATATTAGCGTACCTTTACTTCTTCGTAACGAAAATTCTTCCTTCTAAACTCATAGAGCTAATATGTTTAGCAATTGATGTTCTTACAATTTGGGAATTGTGGAACATCAGACTTGTGACTTAGAACTGTATATTTAGGGAGCAGAGCTCTCTAAGCTTTCTGGGCTGCCTGGACGCTTGATTATTGTCTTAGTACCTTTTGCTGTGTGCGTAGGCTTTGTCATGTGCGTTAGTACATCCATTTCTGAATCAATAAAAACTCTTTCAATGACTGACAGCGTCTATCTGCATAGTCAGGTAAATGACCAGTTGGCTATATGCTCTGCAAAGAGAAGCACAAGACAGTCCAAACAAAACTGCCAGTTACATTTAATGCAAACGTAGGCTACTGTTCAGTCTGCACACTGGGCTAAGACCAAGTACAAATGATAAAGAAACTGGACTTTAAGGTACTTCTTCCACAATATTTTACTGAGCATAGTATCACTGATTGAAGTTAGTTACATACTGCGAAGTCCATGTAAGAAGTAATGATTTTGTACCATGAGCCGACAAGGAAAGAGTTAAGAGTCTCTGTGAGCAGCACAAGCACTAATGGCCTGTGCTCAGGACCGAGGGTGGCTGGGTCAGCTGCTGTGTGTGAAAGGCTCCCCTGCTCTCACCAAGGGGTGGTTGCTCAGGACTGGGACCTCAGGTGCCTGTGGGGTAAAACATAGGTTGCTAAGGCTCACCTGTGGAGGAGGGTTTCCTTTTTTTTTTTTCCCCCCCTTTCTTTTTTTTCCTTGTTGCATTGAAGTTTGGCGGCGTATGATTATTTTAGTCTTTCACTTTAAGTCCTGAGGAGATTTATTTTTACTAGCACTAGATGTCTAGAAGAAGGGATTCTTCTGGCTGAGTGAGAACTGAGATCTGAAAAGCCAGACGTACGTGATTTGGCTGAGATTTGAAAGTCTGACCACTGCCTTGGAACCTGATACTGGCTCATGTGCCTTCCTCCAAATCCGATCTGCTTTCATCTGAGGGTCTGCAGTCTCCCATTGTTTAGGGGAGTGAGGGCAGTGTCGGTGATCCATCAAGGCCTTCTGTGAGTTTATTACTGGCTGATGCAAGTGTTCTTTATGAAAGAATTCTGTTCCTTCTTGAAAGGAAAACAAAGTCAGTCATGGTGCACCCTGTGCTCACCGTGTGTGGCTTCACAATTTCATAATATGGGTCTCCCTCCCTATGCCCTGGCTGAGCCTCACCCCGCCTGGTAATGAAGCGTTCTCTCCTTACTCCCTTGCCACTCCAGCGAGGAAATGGAGGTGCGGGGCTAGATGAGGCCACGAGGCTGTTGATCTCTTTCAGTAGCTTGTAATTCTGGGCACTCGGGTTGAGGTTAACTTGCCTGAGATCTGGCAGACCTGAACGCTTTTATTTCCTTGTGTCTCCACTGCCGAGTAATAGTGGATAATGGAAAATCAGCTGCGTCCTCTCTGTGCCAGTACTAAATTTCTGCTTCTGAACAGTCCAGACTATCTCCAGGAGCAAATAAAACATTTGCTTCCAAACTCTTCTGTGTCTGAACTGCCAGATCTTTTGACTATGTCCAGAACTCTCTGATTGTGCAAACACTTGACTCTTTCCTCCCCAAACACTTTGAGCGTCTTCTATGCACTCTAAAATAGAAAAGAAACTCTAATCAAAAGTAATTCAAAAAAGTAAATTGAAAGTTCTAATTATAGAACTTGACTCTATTTTACAGGATCATGCTAAAATATTTTGGGGGGCAGTGGGAAGGGTTGTTTGGGGTTTTTTGTGGTGGCTTTTTTTTTTTAAAGAAGCCATTGCTACTGTTAGACAATCTACACCCAGAACCAGAATGATGACTGGAGACATTCAACTTCTGTTTTAACTGATGTGCAAACATCTTCAGGGTATAGTAATTTACTACAGGTTTATTATAGATTAATGGCTTAGTGATCCATGTTTTTTCACTCTTTGTCCCATTTACAATCTTAATATTTTCTGCCTTCAATGATTACATAACAGTTTATATTTGATTTGTACTTTCTTTTTCTGTGTGTTATTATATTCTGTAACTGTGAGGCTCCTGCTTCGTTGCACCTTAAGTTTATCACTTTTAAAAATATATCTGTCTCCAGCGTTGTCTGCTATAAGTGTCCCTGACCAAAATAAGAGAAAGTGAACAGAAACATATTTCTTTATCTTCACCTCTTCCTTCTGTGTAACTATGGTCTGGGAGCAAGGCCAGTGTCCCATCTTCCTTCCTACTCTGTGGCCTCTAGATCTTACTTTCAGATTAGACCATTACTAAGTGTGCAAAGAAAAAGTGGAGTTTTCTCAGACCATTAGAAATTGATACTTGGTTGTGTTTTTTTTCCAAAGAATACACTTTATGTGGGTTGAATACAAAAACAAGTCAGGCTCTGTCCTGAGTAGTCCTAACTATTCGCTCAGTTAGCCTTTTCATTGCTCCCCTGCTTTTAAATGCACATTTTGTACCCTTCAACTCTTCTTTCTTGCTCTTTTTTCACGGCTTCTCTGAACAGATAGTGACTCATTGTATGCACAGCAATACTGGACCCTGGTTCAGAAAGCACAAATGAAGCTTTTCTTGCATTGCTTGTTTGTTTGGTAAGGGCAGAGTGAAGTGATAAAGCTTGTTGTGAAAACCAAAAAGCCATGGAGTTTTTGTTGTCAGGTCACATGTTGGCACAAGTCCATGCAAGAGAGATAGGCTTCAGAAAATATTCCTAATTTACAAGGTGGGGGGGGCGGGAAATAATTGAAATAGTACATAAGTTGGAAATATCTGAGGGGACTGGACAACTCAGAGAGAGCAGTTACATGAATGAAAACCAGGCATGTAAATCTCCAGACTAGAAAAAGTGGTATAATTGACTCCTAGCTCTTGAGGAAACTAAGGATAGTAGGAGTGGAGAATAGCTTAAGGGTATAAACCGGAGGAACAGTTGTTGCTCTTCATGATGACAGCCACAAAATGTTAGTAAACTCTAGCACAAAACTGACATCACTAAGGATGCTCAAACTGTCATAAAATAGAAGAATTGCTAAGAGCAGTGGAATGGTGGTGGGTGCTCTGGTAGAGTTTCCAGTATGCGCCCACTTGCTATGGCTATGACTTGCTGGCTGCTGTCTTGGCGAATTCCAAGGACTATGCAGACCTTGGGTCAGTTGGTTTCCACATTCCTGAGGAAAACTGTCATTATTCCCAGTCACCAATTACTACTCAGTTACTGGTAGGCACTGACTAACAAATGAAGCAAGGTTTCTTGCCACATCAGCTTCAATCTAAAAATAATGAATGCCAAATATCATTGTATAAAGAGATGCAGAGGATGATGTGGCACCTTCACGTTTTGGTCAGGGTGGTAATATGATTTGAGGAGAGCCTAGGTTGTCATCTAGAAGTCCCATCGCAAGAATACATATTTAAATAAAGTAAGGTTTGTGAGTCTGAGCTCCTGACAAGAGAAGAGATTTTTAAAAAGCAACAGCCCTGCATTTATATTATGATTTTGGGAATGGTCTTGTGTCCACCACAGCCACGCATCCCGAGCTGTGTATCTTGAAGCCTTTCACATTTAATTAATTAAATACAGCATTTGGGAAAAAAATCTTTCATTTCCAAGGCTTTAGTTTTGCAGTTGATTAAGCCCTGATCAAAAGCCTGTTGATAGTGACTTAGAGTTCTCCGGGCACGAGAGCAGCTTTGCATCTGGAGCTCACAGTAAATCAAGAGACCTCCCACAGCAGGAGTGTGTAGATCTTGGAGAAAACTAGATAGAGCTGCTCTACGCATTGAGATGGTGTAGACTGTCATGCCCAAAGCAGGGAGGAAGAACAAGGATTCCTGTTTTCTTGCCACCCTGCTCTGGGCTCACTGCCCAAAGGGAGCAGAAATAAAGAAATCATTAAAATTCTCAGAGGGCAGAACATAACCTTCACCTGCCTGTAGACAGTGGCTTACAAGGATGTCCACAAGGATGGATGCTAGTAGTTTCACTGGTGAGAGGGTTCAGCTTGCGGACACCAGTCACACTTGCAAAGTAAGCCTGGGTGGTTTTGTTTCAGGGTTCAATTAAAGTAAATTGAAGAATTACAAGAAGGGAGGGAAACAAGTGTTCACAAAAAGGAACATGTCGAAGATGCATTATGTCCCTAGCCTCTTTCCACTAATGGATTCAAATCCTTAATGAAAACAATATCACTCAAGAGAAGATGGATCGGGAGTGGATCACGTGGATCCCAGCATGAAGGGGTCAGCTGGCCCACACAGCACCCTCGGGCTGCCATGGGGAAAGGGCAACAGCGACGGTGAGAGCAAAGCAAGGGAAAACTCTGGAAGTCACTCTCAAATGCCACCAGAGACCTGCCATCATGGTGAGGGGCAGCATGTAGGAGCTGGTTCGGAGTAAAACAGATAAGGACTGTGTAACCAAACGTACTGGGAGTTTGGGTGAAGGAACCTGAGATCCAGATGTGAAATGAGCTGGTGGCTTCTAATTATTATTTTTTTTAAGTGGTCTGAATCTGAAAACAGGGAATCAACAACACCCTGAATACTAAGAGGTTTGACATCCAGGCCAGAATCTTTTGATGCGTCATCTCATTTCTCAGCTCCAGTTGTAACACATAGCAGCAGAAGAAAAGCTTTGTTGGCTGCTCATACAGCTGCAGAGGGTCAGCTGCCTCTTAAATAACGGGTGCTGAGCCGAGGCTGAACCTGGAAGGTATAAGATCATAAAAGTGCTTCCAACAGGAATGGCAACTTCAAAAAGGGAGATTTCCATGCACACAGAGTGAAGAAAGTGCAGAGGAGGTACCAGAATAAGTCTGATTTTTATGGAGACTGCAAGTCCTTTAAGGATTTCTCACCTCGTGAGCTGACCTGAATAAATGTTGCAAACAAAACCAGTTCCTGGGATTCTGTGTCCTTCCTCTGCCTGCCCATGACTTTCCATTCAGTTCAGTGTTTTTCTCTTATACAGATGATGGTGGCTCAGCTCCTGGGAGAAAGAGCTGATACTAGTTATCATTTTATCATTGAACACAGCTGCTCTGAATTTTAATAGGTAAAGTCTTCTGCATCTGCGAATAACATATGGCTCACACGGAGCTGCAGCTTCAAGAGTCTCTTCCTGCTCACATCTCTATCAGGTAGCTGCGGAATGGAAACCTGCCACTTCAGCAAAGGCATTTAAAGCAGGCGAGCTGCGGGAAGATATACTGTGTAAACATGCTGTAGTTAATGTCAGGTATCCTAAGGTGTGCTTAATATAATCTTTCTGACTTTGCATTTGTGTACAGTAATATCCTCTAACGCTCTGCTGTTAATAGATGAAGTGCTTCCAGGGTGGTGCAATTGATAACACATATGTAGATCTTTAGTTGGCAGGAAAGGTCTTCAGTCAAGCGGGAAAGCTCGTCTAAGCGTGCAGCTTCCCCAGAAGGGAAGCATCGTGACCAGAGGGTGCATTTTAGCTGCAGCGACTAGAGCTGTAGGAACTTTGCAATCTCAGAGGCAGCTGAAAATAATACACCTGAAAAGGTTATTTACGTGTTCTTGACCCACAAACCCCTGCCCCCCGGGGCTGCTGCCCAAGTACCCGTGCACCCTGCCCTCCTGGGAAGTGGCCGTTCTTTTTGGAGCGTATTTGCCATTTCAATCACATCTCTCTGCTATTGCATAAAAACAGGTACTGAATTTTCTTGCTGTCTCATAACAGGAGATCACAACATCCTATGCAGCTGAAAGCAGTAACTTGGGTATTTGGACACAATTACCCTTTGCCTTTAGCAGCATGTGTACAGCTCTGGCTCCAGGAGTCAGAGTCACAGGAGATGTAGGCACGGAGGGAAAGATGATGATGGCTGTTTGGGGGAGGGAGTGAGGGGTTATTCTTCTAAACTTTGACCAGTTACGGTAAATGTTCCTTACCCCATTTATTGCAAATGGAAGACTTGTCTAGGTAAGCAAAATCTGCATGGACATGCTCCATGTAGGTAGAATAAGATAATACTTGGGTTGACACACTGCATTGCACTGGCATAATGACATATGGTTATAGCTAGTGTATATCTCTCTCAGCTGTATGTGCTCTGAGGCATAAAGAGGATAAGTGACTTGTACAAGGCCATTCAGCAGATCAGTCATGGAGCAAAAACCGCAGAGGCCTTAAAAGCTAATTATCAGTCAGGAGACAAAATCGTTACTCTGAGAACTTTTTCTTTCTTTTTTTTTTTTTTTTTTTAAATTTGTTGTGATTTTATTCTAACTTGGAATGATAAGCTGTGCCTTTCAAAGACATGATGATATACTCTTTTCCCACCTGCCCTTCCAAGGTAGTTTATGCTATGGAATAACTTTAGTTTGTATAATGTTAGACTTGAATAATTTCTAAATGCCTGTCAAATAAAATGTATCAAGAGAAAACAATTCTAGAACATGGGGGGAAATGAAAAATTCTTTGTGGGTTTGTGGGGTTTTTTGCTATTCCCTACCTTGAGTAAATATTTACTGTCCCTGGGGAAAAAAAACCCTTTCCATTTTAGTTAAAGAACAGTTCCACATAGTGACTCTTTCTGCTATAGACTATTCAACCAGTCCTACTAACTAGGCAAATGCCAAAATGGATTTTTAAAATCCAGGTAAACAGGATACTACTTAATGACAAACTACTTGCTGAAGAAACTAAATTTTCAAAGTGTTGTGTTTACCGTGGCTGCCTGATGGTGTAGCACTGCGTTTGCCTGCAGCAGCGTGGCAGGGGCACATTACCTCCTGGTGTAGGTCCACAAAGCCCTTGCAGTGTAGCAACAGTAAATGCGCTATTGCCCAGGCATGAATATGACCTTTTCTGATCAGGAATTAAGTGATGTTGTTTTGCAGTTAATGTTCTTCTGAACTTTTTCTTTTTTTTTTGAACTGGATTATTTGACACCTTCTATTTCTCTCTTTTTTTTTTTTTTTTCTTTTTCATAATGTGCTTTGGTGCCTAACAACTGAGCAGTATGAGTGGCATGTAGTAGCAGTTCTGAAAGGCAAACTGTAATTTCTAGAATACTGGAAAAGAAACCTACACAGCTGTCAACTGTGAGCTGTAGCATATTTAAACCAATGACTGCATCTAAGGGGGGGGGAATAAAAACAAAAGTCCTTGCGGTCCTAAAACAGTTCAAAATATCAGTATAACTGTATTAGTAAAATGATGAGAACTAACTGTGGCCTTCTGGGTTCTGTGGAAAAAAGCTGCACCAGTCAGAGGAATGCAAAATAAAATTCAAACGTGGGCAACAATGATAGAGTGTGTTATAGTCCTACTGATATGTGCAGTAATGGGATAGTTGATCCAAGAGAGGATTCTTAGAGTACAACGAGCACACACAGTTAGTATCAGTTGAACAGGAACGAGTATATTGTTTCCCCAAGATATTGTGTCATGTGCTGCATGGCATCTGTGCAGATACAGCATGTGTGGTTTGGGGTGGGGGGAGATGGAGCTGCTGGCAAGATGTGCCTTCCAAAGGGAAGGGGCAGCAGGCAGCGGATGAGAGAAAGGTCTACTTCTACGTATTCCTTTCCTCCCACGGGGAAAAATGCACCGCACCTCTTCAGTAGATGTAGAAATCTGCAGTCGCTCCACCCCTCGCTGCTCACTCTACCAGTACTAATGAGCTCCAGAAGGCATTTTGCTGTCTGAGGAGCTATGCCTTTGCCGCTGTTCCTGGGCGTGCATTTTTATACTCCCTCCATGAAGCAATCAAATGCTACCCTGGCCTGTGGGACTCTTCTCCTGAAAAATTCTTAGGACTAGTGTATTGGTGTAACCAGTGACTTCTTTACAACAGATCTTTCAACTCCAGTGGTTTGGGGTTTTTTTTCTCTCTACATTTGGAAATGTCTGTGGTTTTTCCCTCCCTCCCCCGAGTTAAATGCTGCTTCATCCCTTGCCTGTAAGCTGAGTGATGTTCCTTACTGGAATAAGCTGTGTCTTGAAACAGGATGAATCTAGACTCGTAGCTGGCATAAATCACCGCTGCTCTCCTTACTTGGGCGAAGCTACGCTGATCTGCTGTTGCTGAGTTTCTGCCTTAATGTCTCTTCAGGATGCAAACAGCAGTGAGCTCATCAGTGAGGAGTGGCCAATTTTCAAGAATACAAAAAGCTACTGTAGTTCACACACACAAAAATTGTCAGGGTGGAAAAGAGAGACCTCACAGGCGGGGGATTTTCCCCCACACACTTTTTTTTCCTCATTTCTTTCATGGAGAGAAAGAGAAGCTCTGTTTTAGTCCTGCTACCATGCAAGGATTCAAAGATTAATACACTGTTTTGGCAAAAGCAGTATTTGTGTCCATGTCATTTGCAGGCACTAGTGCAAGATAACATGATACCGGTCAGAAATGGGACAACGCAAGTTACTAACCTGTCCCACTGATCACACTTTCCATTTGCAATAACGACAGCTGGTTAGCACAAGCGGCTTGCATCCAAAAAAATGAAATGAGAGCCTCCACTTTCCTTGGATGGCAAGCAGAGGAAGCAGAGACTTTGGTTGCCCCCTGCTTGAAAGGTCAGGTTCTGCCTCTGGAATCTGTGCTGGTTCCAGCCTGGGTTATGAGAAATGGGACCAGTCTCCCTAGCACCACCATTCCCACTTCAGGCTCAAGCAATTAGCCCAGAGAGAGCCACTGACCTAAGCGTGCCTGTTGAATGGAGAAGGGAGGATTCTGTGTGCACACGGGTGGGTACCTCTCGCGTGAGACTGTTTATCAACCAAAACTAAAGAGAGTATCTTGTGTCCCAAATGGGTAGTCTCGTGCTCTTAGCTTCTGTGTTCGCTTTCTCAGCCAGTTTCATGCTGCAGAGTTCTCCCTCCCTGGGGTCACACTTCTAGCTATTGCTTTCTCCACATCTGTGTTTTCTCTTGTTTCTCTCAAAGATCCACAGGGGCACCAATACAATTGTAAAAACTCCAAATTTGAAAGTTTTCCAAAATGGCCTTGCCATAGCATCCGTTGTCTTGTATGAGCGTCTCCTCTATTTCTAACCTTCTTGCTTATTAAAAGGTCTTGATTTTCCCTCCTGCTTAGAGAGTACACAGCTCATCTGCCAGCTTTAACCACCTCTATGGGTGAAAGTCTCATAAGGGCAGCTTTCCCTGTTGGAAGCCTTGCTCAAGAGCACCACTCCATGTCGGTCAAGGCTGTGTTTGTCCATCCCCTCGTTAGGCCAATGGCAGGCTGTGAAGAATGTCAGATAAGGTTTGACACTTCAACCAAGCTGATCCAATGCTGAGTGCTATCAAAATGTGGCTGAACTAATCATAGAATGGTTAGAGTTGGAAGGGACCTTAAAGATCATCGAGTTCCAACCCCCTGCCATGGGCAGGGACACCT
>JAOXJK010000002.1:13985205-14024642 GCA_025774025.1 Xenus cinereus | reverse complement strand
AAATACCACGACTTTACATCTACCGAAGCGCTGCGCTGAAGCATGAGACAGTGGGAATGTGAGAAAGGGCTGTATTTGTACACATACAGAGTAGCAAAAAGATGAGATATGTTTCATTTTTCTCTGAAGCTGCCCTAGCATGCTTGTATAAATAGAAAATAAAAATACAAACCTTTACCATATGGTGCATCGTTATGATTTTGTTGTGTTACGTTCAACACAAACCCAGTCTTCAGTTTGTAAATAGCGATTTTCATCTCAATGTAATGTTTCATAATATGCTTTACAAAGTTTTATTGCTTAGACTACATATGTGTTTAAGTAATATCTTAATGCTGACGTTATCCAAGTGACATCCAAATAGCTAAAGGATACCCGTTGTTGAGATTAGGAAGAAAGTTAATTTTGATTGTAAACTGTGTGCTAATGGCTATAGATTCATAGAATGGTTTGGTTTGGAAGGGACCTTACAGATCATATCTAGACTTTTTAAACATTCACCTAATCTGGGAGAAGTCTTTAGAGTTGATGAATATCAGGATTTTAAGAAAGGACCTGCTCAGATAAAAAGTGTCATACAACACATATGGCTTAGAAGGAAATACAACTAGTACAGGAGGAATCTTCTGACATCAGAAATTGCAAAATCTTTTTTTTTCAATTTATTCAGAAAATATTACTTGAAGAATTTAATTTCTATAGTATCAGATTCAAAATTCCATCTGAAATTAGAAGGCTCTTTTGAGTCAGAAGCATCGTTACGAGATACTTAAGTTAGTAAAGTTAACTTGAACAGTTAGGGTTTGGTCTTAATCACAGCAGATGTATGGTGAAAAAGAGCGTGAACTGAAATGTTCCCAGGCTAAAAAAGAACTTTTCAATTAGCCTGAAACATTTTAAGTACGGGGGTGTTGAAGAAACAGAGGCACTTTTGCTCCTTCGCTATCTCCTGCTCCTTACAAATATTCCCCACGCACCCCTCGCCCCAGAAGACTCTGAATAGATTTGGCACAACCCAAACTATCTTTTTTTTTCCTAAATTATCACCATCTGATGGAAGAAAATGTTCATATAAAAGATGCTGAATATCTAGCAACAAGCTCTTCTTGGGAACAAGCTACTTTGTCCTGAATAGATCAAGTTTTGTTTGATATTACGCGTACAAACACCTGGTGGAAAGCACGAGGGGCAAAACCCCAGGGGTTTGCGTGATACGGAATAGGCGCCTCTGCTGTGAAGATAGACTGATGAGCAAATATAAATATTGGTATGCAATCAAAATAACCAAAAGCTGCTTGTCTATATGTGACAGCCAACCGAGCAAGCTGCCAGAAACTAGCAGGTGAGCTGGCAGAAAAGTAATTTTTATTCAAAAATACTATTTTAGTACCTTCTGGAAACTGCATTATGGATATCTCAAGCCACTATACATATCCTCTCATGCATAAAGTCATATTAGCAAAAAAGTGAGATGTGTATCTCTTCAAGAAATTGGATTTATAGTAAGGAATAGGGACATAATGTTCTGATGTGCAGTTCATTGAGCATTTCTGGGCTAACACTTTAAAAAAAAAACCAACTTGCAAAAAGTTATATTTCACCTTTAAGGAATAAGAAGTCTATTAACACCATGTTTATACCTGACTTTCTTAAGGATATTAACAGATGATGAATATTAGGCTAGATTATTCAATTTCTGAAATGTAGACCTGAGATCACAACAAAGATTGTACTGAGGTTGAACTATATAAAACACTATTCATAATATGTAGCTCAAACTTTCATGCATATTTGCATTTATGTTTGTGTGTGTGTTTATATATATGTCTGTTGTTATCAATATAATTAAAAATTATTTATAAAATATTAACATCATTATCCTAATTTTAAGGAAGAAGAAATGAAGGGTAGCGGGCTGAATTAACTTTTTAAAAAAACAGTCAGAACTGGAAACACTATTGGATAAAAGTAATTTTTAATCTTACTTTTCTTTTCTGATAAATTAATTAGAATAGAACAACTTAGTTGATGCTAACATGGCTATTCATTAGTGTGTAAGTATATATAATTGGTAATAATTTATTATTTTTTTAATATAAGGATATTTTACATGAAATAGAATGTATTTCTGAGAAGCATCGTAAAAATAAACCAAATCCAGGGCCATAGTAAATAGTATAAGTCTCTTTCATGTTTATGAAGCAGACATGCTGAGAAACACTAGCATAGAATCTGCCAAAAATATTTATGAGACAGAGCTGTTATGCACAATTTTTTGTATGAAAATGTGGTCTGAGGAAAATGAAACACGGAAAAATAAAAGGCAGAAACAAGATATAGGAGACTTGGCTTTTATGAAAAAAAAAAGGGTTGGCTTCTGTGCTTTAAATATTGAGGAAAGAATTACAAATGACATCGCTGGGTTCATACAAAGTTTTAAACTTCTGTCTTTGGTGACTATTAAAAATGCTTAGGGATTCAGTATGGGTTGTAATATGAGTTTGAGGAAAGACTATAAAGTTATGATGATGCATCACTGCCAGACACAGAATTGCTTGTTTGTTAAACATTAGAATAGGAGACACTGACTTAACTGATCTATATTTATTATGTTTTCTATAAAATCTTGATTAATAGTCTCTGTCTCACTTATTAAACAAGTAAACTTTGTAAGATGCCGGAGAACCAAAACACCTCAAAAACTAATTGGAACCCCTGTCATTCCCTTTGAAATTTGATCAGAGAGAGCCTGGGAATCTTGTAAAACTCTGCATTTCCTTAAAGCTTTCACATATTGTAAGTGATGACCTAAGGATAAACTTAAACTTTATAGGAATTGTTGATGAAGCACTGCCATCTTTTGGTTGTACAAATAAGGAATATGGAGGAAGGATATAATTGTCACAGAAATAAGGACATAGGCTGAAATCATAAAATGATTGTTTTCTTCTAACATTTATACACTTTGCTTTTCTAGATAATTGGCTGCAATTGTCCATTAATAGACTTCTTCATTACATTCTAATATCTACCTACCTGCCAGTGAAACTAATGCAACAAAATGGCTGTAATGCTGATGAAGATGTTATTGGCTTTGATAGAAAATAAACAGTCTAGGTTAATAGGATTTTCTGTAATTTTTGAACTGGCTCTAGTCTTTATTTTTACCAAGAACTGACTACCAATGGAAGTTTTATTGCATTCTAGATAAATTTTGAAATGATGAAGTCTGATCAATAGCAATGCAGATTGCAATTATTGTGTAAGAATTATCTAAGAACTGGTTGGTGACTCTAAATCAGCTGTGTTTCATATCAATAGCAATACAAACTGTTCTCCGTTCCTTAAGTTATGAATCTAGTGTTGATATTCTCAGATTCGGTGCTGTGCTACCAGTAAGGTGCTGTGCTTGAAAATGTATTTTGCCAGTTTCCTTTTTAAATGCTTACAGGGAGACACAGTATTCTAAATAAACAATGCAGTAATATGATAGAATGTTTTTCTTGTAGGTGGAAGTATTTGCCATATTTAGCAAGTTAGTGGAATTGTTAAAAAAAGGCAGTGTATGCTTTGAATGTGGAAGCCCAGTATGAGATTCTGTTGTATTTAAGATGTTGTTGTATTTAAGATATGTATATATCAGTTTGTTACTTACTTTTAAATGCAGTATCAGTATCATAATCTTATAATAAGCAATTTTTAGAAAAATTATAATTTTCACATGAAGATTATTTTTTACAAAAAACTAAGTTCATAAACAACTTGTGTCACTCTAAAGCATGGCTAAATTAACAATTAAAGGTCTAAAACGATCAGCTAGCCCCATCTTGAATGTAAATGGATCAATAATTCTGTTTGTAGGAAACCATATCTTTAAGCAATACTTTCGAGCTTGATTTGAAGAGAGATGGGAATTCTGCCATATGCCTGCGACTTATGATGTGGCATAGATCCTGTTGACTCCAATATGGGCAAAAGTGTGGAGAACAAAATGTGTTTGCATTGCTGAGGACTGACTATCAGCACACGTGTTTGAAAATTCAGTCAGCAGGCAACATTTGGAAGGTCAGAGGCCTGTGATACGGAAATAAAATAATTTTCTGATACTGGATGAACGATTAGAGGCTTTGAAAGATTTTAAAATTAAGATGAGAAGCTTCTGCACATCTGCTACCTGAGATAGCAGATGATAAAGAAGCCAATATCAACATTTGGCGGGTCAGAAGAACCGTTACTTCATTTCAGTTGTGCTGGTACCACTGGCAGAGGAAGTTGCAGGTTAGACTTATTACCATAGCAGCAGAAAGTCTGTGATCTGGGCAGACAAGGCATTTATTGGCACATCTTGTTCTGTTCTATTCACGGAATCACAGAATTGTAGGGTTTGGAAGGGACATCTTGGAGATCATCTAGTCCAACCCCCCCTGCCAGAGCAGGGTCACCCAGAGCAGGCCAGACAGGAATGCATCCAGGCAGGACTGGAATATCTCCGGTGTAGGAGACTCCACAACCTCTCTGGGCAGCCTGTGTTGTTGTCAAAGATCTTATTAGGTATATTGTACTCCATAACTCCATCCTTTCACCTGCTCCAGGCTATCTCCTTCGCTCTTGCTCTGTACAGGCCACTTACACTGACATTATCTGGGTTCCTGCACTAGGCCTTGCTTGTGCGTCAGACCCGGCTGCATTCATGCTACCACTGGAAACATGCAGGCCTTGCACAGAATTTTTCAGAAGCAACTCTCTGGGGCAGACGCCTAAAGGCACAATTCTTAGCACCTGATACCAAGAGACACAGATTTCTCCTGCCAACCATACTGAAGCAAGACACGTGCCCCCACTGGTAAGACTAGCACTATACGGAAATCTTTCAACCAAGAAAAAGATCTTTTCAGGATCCTGGTTAGATACAAACAGGAAAAGATTATATTTGTGAAGGGCACAGCCTTTCTGAAACAAGCTAGATAGATTCTCTTCCATTTTTCCTCTAGATGACATGAGAGAATATGAGATGGTGTGAATGTGTTTTCATTTTACAGATAGGTTGGAAAGTTCAGATACTAAAAATGTCATGCAGAAAGAAATCTGAAAGATGGAGACTGTCTTAATTGAGATGGTTGAATGGAGGCTGAGCAATATCAAATAATCGGAATAATTGAATGACAGACTAGAGTTACATTTCAGTTTTGAAATCTTATTCTGTCAGAGGAAAGAAATTATAGTCTATATACATGTAGAGGAAAGTTTCCCACAAAATATTGCATATTGTAACACTGAGATCCATCATTTTTGCTTTAGATTGCTCCGCATTGTTGCCTTTTTCTTTTTCTTTTTCTTTTTCTTTTTCTTTTTCTTTTTCTTTTTCTTTTTCTTTTTCTTTTTCTTTTTTTTTTTTGGTTTTGTTTTGTTCTTAACTATCAAGGAGAATATCTAGGTTAAAATTAAATTCTGCATTAAAAAAAAAATCGATATAGAGAGCTTAAAAATTATTAAGTCCCTTGACCAGCTGCAGCTTTCTGGTCAATAAAGTGAATATGAGCAATCTGAGAAATAAATTAAATGTGTTGCACTTAGCTCCCCTTGTTATTTTGACCATGCTATTTCTCTTTTTCCAGCTCCTGGACACTACCTTTCTATTCAGAAAATCTGGTTGTGGATAAAGCAGTCCATTATGATAATTTGCCACATTAACCAGGGTTTGAGTAAATGTATTGGTCTAAACAAACCTTTTTTTCTGATGTCGCAGCATCTGTGTGTGTTGTCTGTATGTCTGTGTGTCTCTGGGATACGTGCTCAGTTTTGCTGCTGGTTGAACCTGCAAAGGGGACAGCAGCAGTCGATTCACAAGCCTGGGCAGAGATCCTGGGTCCCCAAGCATCGGGCTGGGCTCTGGTGGTCAGGCAGGAAGAATCCCCAGACCTGGAGCTACTGGAGGTGGTGGCTAGTTGTAATGGCTCTTAACATTATGGTTTTGTATCACCGTATTATCTGGTTACTTCTCAAAACTAATATTGTTTTTTCTTTTTTTCTCACATTGTCCGTCATAGTTAAAAAGGCATTATATTTATGGAGACGTGGACCATAGCCATTAAGAACAACATTATTTTCAAATAAATATTTTTACAGCTTAAGTTGCTTTCAGGGGGTTCAAATGTTGTCATAATGTTGTAGATAATAAAGTTATAGCTCTTTAAGGGCAGATGAGGCCCTTAGTGCCCTGTAAATAAAGAATTCAAAAAAATGAGGAATTAAAAAACATATGACATTTTTGAAAATTTGTCTTGTGACATGTTAATATCACACAGCAGATATGCCACAGAGGCCACAGCTCACTGGCTGAGGTGAGCTAACTGAGCAGAAACCACAAGAAGAGATTATACGTGTAGAAACAGTTTATTACAAGACAGCTGAAGGGCATTGGTTGTGGAGAAGCTAGAGAAATATATGCTGTAGTTTAACCATAATTTTAAAATTAAAGAAAAATAATAAGCAACTCAAAAAAAAAAAGGAGCTGACGACCACTCCTAACATCTCATAACAAACCAGTCCTTGGATGTGAGTAATATCATTCACTTGGTGTTTCATTTTCACTGTTTATGAGTTCATGAGAACCTTGTGTATAAGTTCAATTCACAGAAAGACAATACACTTAGTCTTACTTAGTCTTCTCTCTGTGTTTTGGGTTTTTTTTTTTTTTTTTTGGTATTGTTTTTTTTTTTTTCCCCAGGGTTTGGCTACATGTTACAGGGCAGCAGAACAACCTTATGCTACAACAGTTTTCGCTGGGTGTGAATACCCAGGATTAGTAGTTACCATTTCCAGGGGACTTCTGTCACATGATAGGCACAGGAACATCTACTGCAGATCTTTTGTGTATATGCACATTTTCATTCTTTTTCAAGTATATTTTTCAGAGGCTACAAGGAGGATATAGCTGATGAAACATAGGTACCTAGATACTCCATTTGGCTCAGTTTTTCTGGTCCCAAAGTTGATATTTAAAAATGAACAAATAAGCATCAGATTAAATTACTCTTGTCTTTTACTGTCTATCAAACGAGCATAAGATGATTAGCTTTGCATAGATATTCACTATGGAGACATCTAAGAATAGGTGAGATAAATTACATCAAATAAGTTTTTGGGTTTTTTTACCAATAATACCAGAGCAAAATATGTCCACAAGTTTCTGAGAAAATCTGAATGTATTTCTTTAGCTTTGCTATTGTTTTCACAGAAAAAAACATACAAACTGTAGTGCATATCTGTGTCAACATTGGTTAAAAAAACCAATAGTCAGGATGTCTTAGATGCCTGTTATGAATAGGTCTTTCAAAGCCATTTTGTATTTTAATCAACTGAATATTTACGTACCACTTAAGAGAGCCCTTTTCTTGATATCATAATCAAATAAAAGTTCTTTACAGGTGGAATTCTTAAACACAACTTTTGCATTAGCAGTCTCAAAACTACTCTCACTTAGCTTAGCTAAGTTGCTTATTGATCTCTTCACATTTGTATATAATATGGAACACTCTCTGCTTTTCAATGGCTTAAGACAGGAAACGCTTAAATGGCAATGACTTAATGTGGGAGTAAATAGAAACTTTAGACAATGATTTAGCTTAACAGACAGTGTTATGCATTATTTCTGTTTGTTCTGTGTTTTGCCCAGATATCTGTAACACCTTTTTTTTTTCAGGGGGGAGTTGAGTGGAGAGTTAATATATAACACGGATAGCTATGCAGACAAAAGCTAAACCAAACTCAAATTCTGCCCTTTTCAGGTTGGTCATTATTTTATGTAGAAAGTGTTATATTGAAAGCCTTATCTTCACTGTGACCTTATATTTGTTTGGCTTATGACAGCATAACTTAAAGTAGACATTGAGAAGTAGCAACAGCATATATATCCATATGTATTCCTATGTATTAAGTACACTTATTTTCTGAATTTCACAGCCCTACATAAGTCAAGAGTAGTAAATGAAGAGAATTAGAGTGTGATATTTTTAGCTAAAGAACTTTATCAGGCATGCTATTACTGTGCTCAATAATAATTCACCTGAATATGTTTGATCTCTGGAAATTTTTTGGACTAGTCTCATTTCAACTATTATCTTCTGACTGAGGAAATTTGCTAGAGATGTTAGTGGTTATATGCAAGGAACTCATCAACTTACAGTATGAAATAAATAGGGAGGACCAAATGGGTCTTCAGCTCTATTAAATTCCATTCTATCAATTTCAAATTATTGTTCATATATGAAAAAAATGATTGATGACTTCCCAATTCTATATAATAGCCTTTAGGTCTGTAACAAAAGACCAAAAGACACACCTAAGAAGAGTCATAGCTGTAGTATAGTAGATCAAGAGCTCTGAAAAGGTCAAGTACATAGAGTTTGTTTGTTAACCAAATTAACTAAAACTCCAAGAGGATCCTGAGAAGAATGGCAAGTTCAAGGAGACCACTAACCTGATTTATAGTGATACGTACTTGCTGGCTCAAAACCTTTCCACCACCTTAGTGCTGGAATTGTTAACAGGGCACAGCAGTCCAATGAACAATTATTTGTAACCAGGAGAATCAATGCACATAGTTATGTTTAACCTATGATTCATCATGGCAGAGGTACGTGATAGAATCTATCTTAGAAGAGATATGTCTGTCTATAGATGTGACTAATCTCTAATGCTTTTGAGGAAAATACCCCACCACCTCCACCCCAATTTACATGCAGAGATAAATTCTGCATTAGAGGGAAATCAAACCACAATCTTCCCTGCAGCAGGGAATATAGTTTAGTGTCGACAGTCCCTCTCAGCACATTCCTGTTTGTACCAAAGAACCTGGCTTGTTCTGCCCCCCCAAAATAAAGTTAGGGGAGGATTTAATGAACCTTTTACAAATAAATTTTGAGGTAAACCTACAAAAGGGAGAAAAGTTATTTAAGTTAAATGATAATATCTGCATGAACTCACATAAGTATATGTTGACCATGACTAAGTTTCAATCTGAAATTAGAACAAAGTTCTTAAAGACATAGTAAGTAAACACGTTGAAGGATATTCTAAATGGTGTAGTAGAATAAATGGAAAACAAATGATTTAAGTATTTCACTGGGAGTATATAAGTAAATAAGACAATATCTAGAAATGGAAAATTGAGAAAATATAGTGTTATACCCATCTTTTATGTCCTCTTTTATTGTCTTATTCATTTATTTTTAATGGCTATTGGCTTTGCCAACATGCAAATAAAAACACATTTGAGCAAACACATATCAAACTGTGTTTATTCAGGGGCAGTTTCTGTCTGCAATTAGCACTTCAGACAGCAGATTTAGTGGGTTTCCTCTCATTCTTATGACGATAAAGCTGTGGTTATTATTCAGTTATTTAGGTAGTTCCATAACCTGGTATAGCTGCTTCCTCAAGAGTACTTTAGCTTTTTAATGAGTGATTCACCTGATAATATGATAAAATGGCAGGAAAATAGTATTCCATATGTAAACTTTTTTTTCTCAGAGCCTATGTTGTTTGGCTTCAATGAACACATTTAGAATCTTTTCCTAAGGGCAGAATTATCCCTAAACAACACTTGTTCCTGACTTACGTTATTTTCTTAACTGAGAGATGTTGCTAAGGCACTTTGTACAAGTATGAAGGAATTATACTTAAATATTACATCATCAAGGACAACATATTTAAAATGTGTATCTAATCTAATTAAAATGTGAATTTAACAATGTTTCATTAGTGATGGTCTCCACAACTCACTGGTAACCAACAGTTTTAGAGAATTCGATCTGATTTATCTCTGTTTAATTACACACTACAAAATACATCAAAATGTTGTTAAAACCACACATATTACTCATGTTTACTGCACATATTCACAACTCTTTACATCAGCAAAGACTATTTATCATGTTGTCTGCTGACACTGTGAAGTAAACTCCTCCTAAATGTCATCTCTGGATTCCTTCATTGGTTATAGTTTCAACATAATATATATCTATATATGTAAAATCATAAATCTTCCATTGTATTGCCTGGACTTATCTTTGGTTTGCTTCTTAGAAGACACATAGTTAACATGATAAAGAAGAAACTTAACAGGAAGATTCTTATGACTTCTTTTCCTCATAAAAGAGATGACTGAGTGATCTTAGTGCTATGGATTAATTAATCTTTTAGTAAGTCCTTCCAGCCTATACTCTTGCTCCTCTTCACTCATTGAGTTCACCTTCATTGCTTTTAATAAATAATAAAAAAACTCCATGGACTCTGTTTCTTTTTCTCTTGCCCATGCCATGCAACGTAGTACTTTAGCATTTTACTGTTAGTCATATTTTCTCAACCTGTAATCACCATTTCCTTTCCTTTCTTCAAAGGTCCCTTCAGTTGGTTCACTTCCTACATGAAGTATAATGCAAAATACATACACTGTGTATCCAAACTGTCAGCTTCTTGGTTTGCTCTATTGACAGTATAGACATCTGATGCCATTCTACATCTCTAGATGCTCTCTTAGATTTTTATCAAAGGAATAAAGATTTTTAAAAAAAAAACCAAAAACATAAGATCAAAATGGGCATCATAATTTTGTGATTAAGCAGGTTTTTTTTGAGAAGCTCTGAAAGTTCCTGATTTGAGAGTTCCCAGGTGTCTCCTGATCATTAAAAAAATGACTAAAAGTTTGGTTTGGCTTGGTTTTAGGTGTACTGAAGTAGCAGCACAGGGACTGATGATTTTACTAGATATTATCACAGAATCCTAAGAAACACATTGTTCCATTCACAGTGTGTTTTCATTCAACAGTTATTCATCTAGTTATTTTAGAAAATGCTACAGAACATTATGGCTGTTGAAAATACAAAATGCTATGGGACATTATGGTTCTTGAAAATACCTTCCAAATTAGGCATTTAAAAAACCCAACAAAACCAGAATGTGTTCACTTTAATTCTACTTAAAACCCTGGATGCTTAAATTGCACCAACATCTCTAATAGCAAGCCAGAAAAATTACTCCTCAGTACCATCTGAAACTCATATGCGATAATCATATCATAACCATATAATATATCACATGAATTTCAGATTATACTGAAGGTAAGTTCAGAATTCTGTCTTTTTGTGATAAGGTTAGATGTAACTAACCTATAAACTGAAATTGACATGTTCTAGGTCACAGTCTTGAGTAGAAAGAGCGGAAAGTCACCTAAATCCTTCCTAAAGTTCATTGTTATTCAGATATTGCTGGAGAATTTCTAAAACACTCCATTTCCAGAAGCATCTGAGAAGTTAGATGTGAAATTTTGCTTAACATCTTCAGGATTCATTCTACAGTGAATACAGCCAGGAATTGTTTTATAATAAGCTGACAGTTTCAAAAAGAATTCGACATCTGTCCTAGGCTGTTGCCAGGTTGCCAAGGATAATCACTACAATACCTAAATTCTAAAAGAGCACCCTAAGTACTGTGGTGAAAACAGCATCACTTAAAGCCAAGACCATAAGAGAAGGTAAGAGAGATCGAGTTGGATAAGGGTGTTTCTTAAAATTTCTGTCCTTATTCCTAGTTTTTAACTGGTGCAATAAAAAAAAAAATGATTACATGACTCAGAGCTATGCTTCCTGATATAGGCAGTCTGTGTTTCACAACTGATGACCACAAACTACTTATTAGGCATTTCAGTACTGAGATCTGGTAGTTAATTTGGTCAGAGGTGCGCTTCGTCTTATATCTAAATAGATTTCCATACGATATGTAATTCTTATTAATTGGCATAGATTTCTTCCTTCTTTATAGTCTTGCTCTTCTAGTTAGTATGACTAGCAGGATGTCCATGTTTTTCATCAAAGAAACATACACAGTTCAGTGACTGATGAATTTAAACTTCGTAGGTCATAGTCTCAACCATAAACATACACAAGAGATACTGTTCATTGTTATCACAATTTCTGTAAAACTGCTCTGAAAACATCAATTTAGGCTCCAAATTTAAAAAAAAAAATAAAAATCTTTGAAAAAATACAGAAAGAAAACCACAAACCATCAAATTCCAACACTCGAGCATCTCAAGCTTCTGTACTGCAAAACACAGAAAGGAGAAACCTCTTCAACCCATAATATCGCAGAAAGCAGAACTATGATCTAGTGAAAAATGCTGTTAATAAATACATCCTAGGGGTTATATCTTGCTCCTTAAATTTAATAGATCAACAGATGACACAAAATTTCGTACTGCAATGCTATACAAAATAGGCAGATGTCAGAACCACAACTTGTGCAGCTCTGTATAATACTACCAGGTGAGATGATGGTTTTGTGGGAATATCTGGCATAGAAATACCCACTTACCTCAATTGTTCACTCTGATTATTAGAAGCTTTTCAATGGGTGTCACAGTTTGGGCTGGGCTGGTCACTAAATGAGCAACAGAAGCTTTAAAGAGAACATCTCTCTCTCTCCCTTCCCAGAATCATAGAACCATAGAATCATTTTAGTTGGAAGAGATCTTTAAGATCATCAAGTCCAACTGTTAACCTAACAGTGCCAAGTAACCACTAAACTGTGTTACCCAGTGCTAGCTACATCTACATGTCCTTTAAATACCTTCAGGGATGGTGACAGAACCACTTCCTTGGGCAGCCTGTTCAAATGGTTGGTAATCCTACAGTGAAGAATTTTTTCCAAATATCCAATCTAAACCTCCCCTGGTGCAATTTGAGGCCATTTCCTCTTGTCCTATCACTTGTTACTTGGGAGAAGAGACCAACTCCCACCTTGCTACAACCTCCTTTCAGGTAGTTTAAGAGTGATATGATATCCTCTCAGCCTCCTCTTCTCCACGCTAAACAGCCCCAGTTCCCTCAGTTGCTTTTCATAAGACTTGTGCTCTAGACCCCTCACCAGCTTCTTTGCCCCTCTGTGAACACTTTCCACAATGTCCCTCCTGTAGTAGAGGCCCAAAACTGAACACAGTATTTGAGATGCAAAGTAGTAGTGTTGAGTACAGAGGTACAATCACTTCCCTCGTCCTGCTGGCCACACTATTTCTGATACAAGCCAGGATGCTGTTGTCCTTCTTGGCCACCCGGGCACGTTGATGGCTCATATTCAGACTCTGTTGACCAACACCCACAGGTCCTTTTCTGCCTGGTAGTTTTCTGGCCACTCTTCCCCAAGCCCGTAGCGCTGCATGGTGTTGTTGTGACCCAAAATGCAGGACCCAGCACTTGGCCTTGTTGAGTCTCATAGAGTTGGCCTTGGCCCATTGATCCAGTCTGTCCAGACCCCTCTGTATAATCTTCCTACCCTCAAGGGGAAAGGAGAGAAAATAAGGGAGACACATATGGGTTGAAAAGAAAACTAAAACTACTTTAATGAAATATTAATAATAAAAAAGAAAAGATAATAATATAAAAAAGAAAACAATGAAATATATATAATATATATAAAACCAGTATTAAGCTCCCAGGACGACGATCACATCACCAGCAGGCACTAGGAAAGTCCAAAACTGGACTCAGCAATGGACGGCAACTGGATTCAGGGACTGGATTCAGTAACACATGGTTAAGGATCAAAGGCAGACAAACAGAGTTGTCCTTGGATGTCAGCCACTGAAGAAAAAGACTGACCTCTTTTATCACCCAGTTTTTATAATGAGCATGATGCAGATGGAATGGAATGCCCTGTTGGTAAGTTTTGGGTCAACTGTCCTGTCTGCTCCTTCCCACAGTTGCAATCCCTCTATGCTCTTCCGCTTCTGACCTTCCAGTTTGGTACATAGCATAGTTAGCTGACCTTGGTTGTTACAGTAATGAGTATAGACAAGACCCTCTCTGCATATCATTCCTTGGTACTAACTATAAATGTCAGGCCTTATCACTGTGGTAGCAGGCACTGTCTGAAGAATATGCCCTTAATTTTAGAGAATTAAGTGAAAAGTAAAATTACTGAAAAGAAAATTGGTTCTGTTTTACCTCAAACAAGGACAGTGGGCAAAAATATAGGACAGAAAAAGTTATGTCTAACCATTTGGGACAAATCAAGGCTTTTAAATCACCAAATGACCATGATTGTTAGTGAGAAAAATGAGTATTTGTATAAATAACAACATCCAGACCTGTTGGACTGAATGCTAGAAGGATATTTGCATGTGTCTTCATATGATTAATGTAATTTATTCATGTCATTGTGTCTAACTATATTAGTAAACAATTTTTATGTAGTACAAAATTTTAAAAATATATTTTTTAATTCTTTTCTTTGCTCTGTGGTTACACATTATTCAGGTAGGGAAAGATAAGAATAGTTCTTACAAAAATATAATCTTTTTGTCCTGGTGAGACTGATGTAAATGAAATCTGTGGTGTGTCAGCACATATAGTTAATTAGCGATACGAATCATGATTTTATTTTTTCTTTTTATTTCATGCTCTATTAGCATGAAGCAGATGCATCAGAAATTAACATTCCTGCTGTGTCAGAGAAGCAAATTTTAACTATGAATGCATTAATCCCCCAAGAAATAGCAGGGCCTCAAACTTTAAGTGAAACAGGAGTCGTGCTGCTTAATTCCAGAACAAGCATTTAATCGTATTGGCTTTGGTGGATGCATGGTACTAAAGATGAATAGCTCTGAAAAAAACCTTTCACTAAATATTATACACAAATGCTTTCTACTATATATACCTTGGTAATGTACAGATCAGTAATAAATGTCCATGTATAGATTCCCATAAAATCCCACAAAACTTAAAAGAAGTATATGTTCCCAGTATAATACATTGTGAGTAAAATAAAATGATGAACCTCATGAAGTTTTTTAGCAACAGAATATGGTGATATGCGCTGTGTATTACCCATTCCATGACATAAGTTCAGAATTAATATGAAGATTTTGTATAATTTCCCTGCATAAATAGTTGTTGTAACCAGCTGGATAGTCTGGTATACACAAAACCTAACATAGAGACCTGACAAGGGTTCAGAGGGTCCATAAAGTCTGGTTGGGGTCTAGTAACTAGTGGTGTACCCCAGGGGTCAATACCGGGTCTAATCCTGTTCAGCATCTTTGTTAATTATCTGGATGAAGGGGCAGAGTGTACCCTCTGTGAATTTGCTGATGACACCAAACTAGGAGAAGTGTCTGGAACACAGAAGAGTCGTGCTCTCAGCCAGAGCAACCTCAATAGGCTAAAGAAATGGGTTGAAAGGAACCTCATGAAATTCAACAAGGAGAAGTGCAATGTCTGTACCTGGGAAGAACAACTCCATTCACCAGTATATGCTGTGAGCCACCCAACTGGAAGGCAGCTATACAAAAAAGGACCTGGGGTCCCAGTGGACAGGAAGTTCAATATAAGTCAGCAATGTGCCCTTGCTACAAAGAAAGCTAACAATGTTGCATTAGAAGGAGGGAGCTGATCCTTTCCCTCTATTCAGTGCTGTTGAGGACACATCTGGAGTGCTGGGTCCAGTTCTAGGCTCCTCAGTTTAAGAGAGGCGTGGACGTAGTGCAGAGTCCAACAAAGGGCCACCAAAATCACTAAGGGACTGGAGCATCTCTCCGATGAGGAAATGCTAAGAGAACTGGGACTGTTCATCCTGGAGAAGAGAAGGCCCAGGAGGGATCTTATGAATACATATAAATGCATGAAGGGTGTGAGCAAAGAGGATGGAGCCAGGCTTTTTACAATAATGCTCTTTGATAGGACCAGATGTCATCTCTCTCCTAGTTTCTGCCTTATCTCTGCCCTAGATCCCACTATCTAGTGGTATCTTTTACTTGGAAATTCAGAGAATCATACCTGATAATAAATGGAAGTAAATATTAATACTGGAGGTCATCACTGCTCTCATTCAAAAGTGCTATCTTATTTATATCAAAGAGTTCAACACAGAAAATTAGTTCAAAACTTAGTCAGATTCCCTAATTGCAAATTATTTCATTCAAAGTATTTGAAATGAGTATTAAGTTAGAATCCATTTTAGAGTTAAAAAAAAAAAAAAAGATCATTTGCATATCAGCTAAATTGCAAATTCATAACATGCAAAAGAGTAGCGGAGGCATTTTTAAAGCAATTTCCTTTGTAGAAATGAATTCACTGAATTGAACCTTCTAAAATTACTGCAAATTTACAACAGTGTTGCATGAGAAAATGTAGCCCAGGCAGCTTGCACTACATTATTGAAACCAAAACCCAAGCGGAAAAGTTTTACCAAAACCTCCCAGGTAAATAAGTGCATGTGAGGCGAAAAAAAGAATAACACTTGCTCAATTTAATAACAGGAAATGAACAGCTATAGTTTTTGCTCTTCAAGCAGAAAAGAAAACTCTTAAAAATACTTCTGTCTTCTTTTGTACTTTCAGTCTCTTATCTATTTATGAGCTACTCCAGGGAGGAAAAACCACTTGAAAATGGATTTTTAAAGAATCAATAACATGTCCACTTCCTTCCTTTTTCAGGTTATTCTGAGATTAAGGAAAAAATAATTTCTGAGGAGCAATTGGAGAGACCTTTCTGTCTTTCTGATGTGCAAGCCACAACTCATACAACAGAGGAACACTGTGACAAAAAGAACCCTTTCTAAATATTAGTTCATTTTGATTTTATATGAGAAACAGTTTAAAAATATTTTCCTAAAGCTCTGGAAGTTATACTTCCTCAATTGTATAGAAATCCATGCCCTGATTTCAAGTTGCAGTCATAAAATAAGGGACTGGCAGGGTCTAAAGGATAGTGGGATAATGGAGTCTCATGTGTAGAAGGAGATTGCACATTGCACTTTTGTAATTTTTTTTTTTTTTAAATGTGACAAATTCACAGGACTGTGGCAATTCATAGAGGGCCTGCTACAAAATTTCCAATGAGCTATCTTTTTGTTATTGAGAAAAGTGTTCCTACCCGCTCACTGTGGATTCCAAAATTAATTTCTACTCAATTCACATTTGTTTTCCTCTGTTTTGCTTCATCGTGGCCTAATTTAAGTGATGCTTCTTTAAAGGGAGTGTCCCCAGGGAAGAACTTCTCTGTTTTTAAGCTGCAGCAGCTGTGGTGCAAGTTTAGTATCTAAACTGCATAATAATGACAACTGATCTCACTGTAGGACAAAAATGCAACAG
Source organism: Xenus cinereus (assembly GCA_025774025.1). Classification (NCBI taxonomy): domain Eukaryota; kingdom Metazoa; phylum Chordata; class Aves; order Charadriiformes; family Scolopacidae; genus Xenus; species Xenus cinereus. The sequence continues at coordinate 14,007,496 of JAOXJK010000002.1, read as the reverse complement.
CAGTATGTATGCTGTGCAGATCAAATATAGAAGTTAAACAAAGATCTGGATTTCTGAATGTTGAAAAGGTGTCCAAGACACCAATTTAGTTTTCAGACAGTGTATTTCTAAAGCCTCTTCAGCCAAAAGATAATCCATTATAAACTATTTTTCATTACAAAATTCCTGATAGATGAAAGGGAAGGTAGGCAAGCTGTTTATCAGAAGGGAATGAAATTTTTATAAAATATAAAATAAATTCTCCTATGAGTAGAGAAACTGCTGGAGTTGAATTTCCTGTGAATGTCTTTTCTTTATGTCCCATCTTCTAAATAACCATGGTGAAGCAGCATGGCATCTGACTGCCTTTTGATTACATGTAGCTGAAGGGTATCAATGGTTCTGTGGAGAACATTAGAGTGTCTTTTGTTTGGTTGGAGTTTTTTTCCTTTTTTATTATGTTTGCTTGGGTTTAATGTAGTTTCCATGTGTTTCCTATTATCTATATTTTTGCTTCACCCAGATAACCGCAGATTCTTATTAGACTGATAGATTTTCATAAGAGATCTTAAAAAGCAGAATAAATCACAAAATCACAGAATGGTAGGGGTTGGAAGAGACCTTCAGAGATCATCTAGTCCAAACCCCCTGCCAAAGCAGGTTCACCTAGAGCAGGCTGGACAGGAACACATCCAGGAGGGTTTTGAATATCTCCAGAGAAGGAGACTCCATAACCTCTCTGGGCAGCCGGTTCCAGTGCTCCATCACCCTCAAAATAAAGAATTTTTTCCTCATGTTGAGACAGAATTTCCTGTGTTCCGGTTTGTGTCCATTGCCCCTTGTTCTGTTGCTGGGCACCAGTGAAAAGAATCTGATCCCATCCTCTTAATACTCGCCCTTTAGATATTTGTAAGCATTGATGAGATCCTGTCTCACTCTTGTTCACTTGTAGTAGGTGAGATAGGTGGGACAAATCCTAAAACAGCCACATCTTTCTGCGTCTGTGCACTTAACCTAAGCAATTTAGGAATGCTCAGCAGTTTCCAAGTCTAGCATACACCCATTACACCCAGTTTTTGAGAGACAAAGCCTGCTTCATCAGTTGGAAGATAATCAAAAGACATCGCACCTGAATAAGGATAATCTTTGCCTTCTCCCCTTCCTTCTCCATACACAGCAAATTGATGTACAACCTGAATGAAAAACACCTAGCAAACTTGATTTTAGATGCATATAATACCAATAGGTGCATTCAGCATTGAGTGAAGATTCACATACCCCACATAAGAAAATGTAAGATGCAGTTCTTCACATATTCTTTGAAACACTGAAATGACTAACCCTATCTCTGTTTTCATACTCATGTCATAATTAAAAAATTCTATAATTAAAAAGATTTTTTTAATTGAAAAGTTTTTATTATGTAAGTATTTAGATTCAGCTGTAAATGTTCTTTAAACTTTAAATTAGATTTTATTGTTATTTCTGCAAAACTGACTGAAAGTAATGAACTCGGCTTCATAAGAGCTGTTTGACTTCATATTTAACCCATTTCTTACCCTTCCCTGGGTTTACTTGTATTTTTTTTTTTTAAAAAAAGATAAAAACACAATGCAGAAAAACATTAAGCGTTGTGGGGCATTTTATTGTAAAACTTGGGGAAAAGAAAACAATCATCAGCTTAATTTGGTTTGCTTTGCTATTTTGCTAAGAATAAATAGTATTCAAAGATAAATTAATAACTGATATTATATGATGATTAAGATGTAATCATCTAGATTATTACGATATTCAAGATGAAATGACAAATAACCAATGATTTTTCCGCTGGAAAAAAATCAAGACCAAGAAGGACTCTCTAATTTGTATCATCAGATATTGCTGTAGACTTTGGTTCCTGGAAACACATTTTGGCTGTTCTCTTGGCACTTTCTGGAGGCACATTTTGGTTATTCTCTTGGCACAAGTACATTAAAATCCCAATTTGGCTACTTAAGTTAATGACAGACTTGTCTCCATGACATTTAAAGAGCTGGCTGAAGAATGTTAGCTTACAAACTTGGAGTGATATTAAAGTGTTCTACATGTTTAATCCTGAAATCATTGGGGTTTTATTTTTAACTTTTTTTACTTTCTTAATTCACTATGAAAAAGAGAAGTCAGTTCTCTCCCATACCACTTAATCATTAAATTTGCAATTATTAGCAAATTTTTTTCTGCATCATTTTTTCTATACCTTTTTAGTTCATGTGTACTTTTGAAGTTTTTATTATGTCCAGAAATAAAAATGCTGAGGTGGTTAGAAACAACAGTCTTCAGAAGTATGACAAAAATTCTGCAATGCATTCAACAAGTTATCAACCTCAATTGGCCCTCCATAACATTTGGATTGCACCTCTCAGTAAATAGTATTGGCTATTTGTTTCTAATAGAGCCCATGGTGCTCAGAAATTTCTGAGTGTTTGGCTTAATGAAATACCCACAGATAGTTTGTTTCTCACAGGCGATAAGGATACCTATTAAATAAATAAATAATGATAATAAAAGGGGAAGGGGGGAGACATCCCTGACCTCTACTGTTGTCTGTAGCTGGTGCAATATATGTTACTGCAAGATTAGAGGCGTTTATACATAAATGACAAGAGGTGTCATCAATCCATTAAGTCAGGCAGTCTCAGAGTTTCACAAATAGCAAGAAGAAGAATGAGTTGCCTGTGGTACGCATTAGTAATCTTCAGTGCTCTTTTTCTTTTTTTCCCTCAAGAATTCCTAAACCTCTAAAAAATTACTTTCACAGCAAAACATGAAAGTGACAATGTTTCCTTCTGTTTCCTTCTGTTAAATATATGTTATTGTCTATTTACTTCCGAGAATTAAAATGTCAGTGTTGCAAGCGACAAAGTACTGGTTCAAAAAAAATAAAGTAACTGCTAGACTACCACAGCCACAGTTCATGAGCTGCAAAACGGAGCGGACATAAGTAGAGATATAAGGATTATTTTATTACTTTTCCAATAACATTATACTCTTTTCTGTGACTGTTATAGGTTCTCTGCAAGAAATTTTTCTCACACATAGGAGCATACGATTGAGTTAAGTTATCGAAGGCAAAGCCTAAAAACAGAGAAAGAAAACAAAAACATCTTTGACAACCTTAGTGCTACTGGTAATTCATGCATTAATTCCATATTCCCCTTTCTTAACTATAAACACTTTTTTACCAAGCTGAAAGAAAGGATAAAGATGAAGCTGATCAGCAGATCTTGTAAGTGGCATTCCCAGCTTGCATGCTCGTGATCTACCAATTTATAGGCACGCTGGCTGAAGCAGGTCAGATGTGAAACTGCAAGGGTTAAACAATAAGAGTGGCTCTGGGGTAGCAGCCGCTAGCAATAGAAAAGAGTAGATGGGTTTGATCTTCTGTCAATCTCAAACACTTCTGTATTAATTTGGTGCTTTCTGCTCTAGCTCAGGAGTGGTGATATCTGTGATGGACCTAGAATGGGAATGCACGATCATGCAGTTCTCCTTCCAGGCATAACACTACAGCCTCCTTCTGTGGAAAACTGCCAGTAACTAGAAGGAGATGGGAAGAGCTGATGGCTCTTGATAATCCTACTCTGGTAAGGATATCCAATGTATTGACTTTCTGGAACCTTGTTTTCTCCCAGAAGCAGCCATATGCTATTCCTCATACTCAGCCCAGGTTTAAGAGCAATCTTCTATTCTTTGCTGGTACTGCCCAAAACAGAGCTTTTAAAAGTCCCTTTTTGTTAACCCATGTAAATCTGACAAGACTCCATAAAAATCAGTGTAAGATTTTCTTCATATAAACATGGAGTTTGTACATAGGAGAAAAGAGGAGAGACAGAGAGGAAAAGAAGAAAGGATGGAAAGCAACCAGATCGAAGTCCAGCACTAGGGACCTTGATTCCACTCACCACAGAACTTTAGGGCAGGTATATAGAATCATAGAATCATAGAATGGTTAGAGTTGGAAGGGATCTTAAAGATCATCGAGTTCCAACCCCCCTGCCATGGGACACCTCCCACTAGAGAGGGTTGCTCAAAGCCCCATCCAGCCTGGTCTTGAACACTTCCAGGGATGGGGCATCCACAACTTCCCTGGGCAACCCATTCCAGTGCCTCACCACCCTTATAGTAAAAAATTTCTTCCTCGTATCTAATCTAAATCTCTTCCAATTTAAAACCGTTGCCCCTTGTCCTGTCTTGTGTGACTCTGACTGTGTCCTTGTGTGTGGCTCTCCTTGCCCTTTGGCTGGCTGCCACAGCGCCAGCGCTCGGCTGGAGCGGCGGAGGGAGGAAATCTGGCAGAAACGTGATCGGGTATTTGTTTGTTGGTTTGGTCGTGCGAGTTTTCTGCCAGCGTGGAGCTCTGAGCAGGTTCACTGTGGGGTTAGAGAAGTGCAAGGTTTGGCTCAAGCCAAAACGACAGAAGTACGTGCCAAGGGTGGGGAGCAGGGTGAGGCACATCGTTAGTCTGGCTTAATTGCACGCCGGCACACCATGCTGCCCCAATGCTACTGCAGGCTGTGGCAGCAGTCGTGAGGATCCACGGAGCTGGGGCTGTGCGGCATCAGCCCAAGCAGGAGCGACCAGTGGGAGCACCGCAGCTCCGGTACCCGCTTTGCACCCACTGTTGCTCCACCACCCCCTGGGATCTCTCGGGATTCACACCCCCACCAGCCCGGAGCCTGGCCCCAGGGCTTGCCGCTGCCTTTTAACAATACATAGTACTAACGAGGAATCTTTTATGTCAATAGGAAAGCGTTTTCTTCCCAACAGGCAGGGTTTGAGGGAGTCCCACCCAGCAGGGAATTCCTGTTTCATCAGGTGCTGGAAGGTTCCTAGCGGAAGCGCAGGCATGCCTGCCTCTGGTGTGGGACCGCAGCGCTCGCTGCAACCCGCATGTAGATACACCCAAGGTAAATACACTGGAAAGTCAGTCTCTGACTCACAATGTGTGGTGCCTTTGAACTCAATCTCTTTGTAATTTCTGGCAAATAGAGGAAAGATGACCGGACAAAACAAGTCAAGGGAAGAATATATCTTTGCTTTCCACTAACCCATTTCTCCCTCATCATCTGCCAAGAGTAAACTTTAATTTATAATAGAAAAATAAATCTAGCTGGACAGAGAATTGTTTTTAAAATGAATTTTAGTTGAAGGAAAACACTGCCTTATTACAGTCATGTTTTTAAGCTATATTAGCAGGAGAAATTAGACCTTTAGAGGCAAGAGATGAAACACAAAGAGCAGAAAGGGCTTATTCCACTATTGAAGCCCCCAGCACCCTGTCCCCCAAGCATGAGGATGAATACATAGCTCACTGTAGCAGATTGCTTAACTAGTGCTCTCCTAGTGGGTTAGCAATGCCAGCAGTTGAATTGGGCGTTTTATCATGTTTCACTGCTTAGCTGGCCCTTCTTAGACTCAAGAAATCTCATGCAGGCAGATGAAGTTAGAACTAATCTGGCATCAATATTTTCCTTCCCTTATACTGAGCCAGATCCAGAACTGGTACAAATGGGGGTATCCCAGTGTATTCTCCATGCCATGGCCCTACCGACTGCCAGGGCTGTGCTCTGTTCCCCCGAGGTGCAGGGGCTGTCACCAGTCAGCTTGTGACCGGTGTGATAACCATTACCCCTTCAGGTGGGAGTAGTGCTTCAGGAGCCAGGGGCTGCCAGCTGAATATTGCTTTGAATTTGGAATATTCCCTATGGGAGAATACTGGAAAGGCCTTTCCGTTTGCAGTCAGGCAGAATTTAGGCATTCAGTAGCACAGCATTTTTTTTATTTTTGTGTTTTCCTCTTCTTTCTTTGCATATGCAGAGTGACGAGGTTCAGCAAACTGGTTCATCGCAAAAAAAAAACAAACAAAAAAAAAACCCAAACCAACAACAGGAAAAAAAATTCATCCAGATTGCACAGTAAAGTGAACTGAGAAAATCAGCTGCACAAGTGATTGTGCTGGTGTGAGAGGGGGGTAACACAAGGGCAGAAATGAACAGCTTCTCTCCGGTTTACTGCATCAGGCCACCAACTCTCCTGCTGCCCCCAAACCAAAAAAATGATCAGCTGATCTCGAATTCAGTGCTGGTGTGACCACCCCAAAGGGGAGCTGCTGGTAGAAGTTGCCGGCTGCCTCTCGCTTGGCAGGCTCCAGAACCACCACTGTCCTGGTCAGAGCACGAGAGGTGAGCAGATGTGCTCCTTTAGAAATAATCTGCAACATTTGGCTAGTCGCGAGGCTGATCAAAGCAACATGGGCTGATGGTACAGTTATGGAATAAATATTGACACTGTAAAGGAGAAAGTCTGTGCTGGGGGTGATCTAGTAAGCAAAAGTCGTGCTGAGGATAAAAGACAACAATTGTTTTTAAACTGTCTTCAGTCTAATAGATGACACTTTACATAGTGGTTTATTTCTTTATGTTAAAGATTTAACTATGCATCATGATGATGCTCTGTCTCTACTTTTTTTTCTTAAAAATGACTTTCTCTGCTTGTATCCTTTATTGGTATTCAAGGAACTAATCATCCCTTACTCTTCTGTATAATATTTTCCTCAGTTCAGCCAGATGAGCAGCTTTTATTGTTTCACATCTAATTACCTGCTAAGGAGTCGCATAGTTCTGAATAAAATGCATGTGAATGATAGATATTATTTTTTTTTTTAAATCTGGAAAATAGAAGCTGCTGAGAAAACAAATATAGTCTTTGAAGTCACTTAATCAGCAGAAATTTCAAAGTAAAAACCAAACTAGTGACCATAATGATATCAGCTTCACTGTGACAGGTAAACACTCTATATGCAACAAAGTTTGCCCCCAAATTATTTGAAGACAGTCACTATGCTTCTCCTGAAGTAGAATGTCTTCTCTTTTCTGCCTACTTGAGATTAATTGTCTGTGTAAAATAATGTGACTAACTTTTGCAGACAGAGGTGTATCTGTTTTCTCTTGAAGGTTTTGTTCATGTTTTTGTTGCTGAAGTGCTCAAGCTTGCATTGAGGACTCATGCTAAAAGCTTAACTTATTTTTGAGGGGCAGATTCAAATACTCTTGTTCAGGAATACCTTGTAGAACACAACTTCATTGTGCATAAGAATACTACACTGTAAAGCTCTGCAACTTTTTGCTATTGAACAGTGCTTTATGATATTTTATTCACACTTACAGCCCAGCAATTCTACAGAGAAATGAGGCTATCACAGAAAAGAAGGCCCGTTGTTACAAGAGTTCCAGGCTTTTTTTTTTTTTTTTTTTTTAACATAAGAAAACACAGACAAGGGACTTAATTGGGTGGTGAGGTGTTTTTTTGTTTGTTTTAATGCTGCTTGAAGAGGACCCAAGTTTGAAAATCCTTTGAAATACCATGTGTCTGTAAGTTTCCTTGCCTTTTCTGGTTCTTCTATGTTAATCTTAATTTGTGTATCAACTGTAAGACTTCAGACATTGTTTTTTCACTTTCATATCTCTTGAAATCTGCTTTTGATTGCAACACTTTGAACCAAAAGTAAGAATTTTACATGTCCGTCCTACAAATGCTGGGATCTTGCCAACATTGTGAATTTCTACATTCCCCACACCCTTTCCTATTCTATTTAAATCAGCTAGTCTCATTTTCAGAACTGGGCAGGGTAAGTGTAAAGGCAGATTGTCACTTCTAAAGAGCTGTGAGAAAGAAACAGAGTCAGGCTTCAAGCTTCTCTTGTACGTTCAAATGCTTGACCCTGAATCTTCTAACAATTTCATTAAGAAATATTAGAAGTGCTATTTCTGAGTCAAGGTCTGATAGAAATGATTATAAAATGTCTGAATAAGTCTATTTTGACTAAAGGCTTTACTTATGCACTGAATCAGGTTTTCTCTTTTGAAAGTTATAGTAAAGTTTAAAAATTATAGAATATTACAATGGCAAGGCTTCTTCGGGTGTGCCATACAGAATGTTAGAAGCATGCAGAGTATGACAGACTGATTTTTCTGTTTGAGCAAATGATTTTAGCTATATTCTCTATATTGCCTATATCACTGAGTAGTGAAAAGCGCTATAGTTGATTATATTGATTTTATAGATTAAAATTTTGTTTGGAAGTTCATATATGTAAAGGAAATGTGAGATCTGGATTACAGAACTTTTTTTTTTTTAACAACACTAATTGAAGTGAATGATGGTTTGTATCTAATTACTTAACCTGGAACACACACTGAAACCTGAATAAAAATACTCTAGCTCCAACTTTCCCAAAGCAAAAGAATTACTCTGGGTTTTGCGGGTGAGATGACCACATAAGCAACCAAGCATAATGACTAATTATTTGCAGTAGCATTACATTATTAACTCATTTTGTGTTCAGGGTCTTCTCTAACCGGTACATACCTTTCCAAAGGAGTCCCTCTAACTAGCTGTTTCTCAGCCTATTCAGGTGAAAAGCAGACAAAAGAGGACTAAGAAATCTTTTGGCATACTGTCTAGAAGTTGTGAACTGAAGGGTTTTGATGGCTTAGAGGAAATCTCTGTTCTCTGACAAACCTTCTCCTGGATAAGCAAAACCATGGTGGTTGTTTCTCATCACATTTCCTTCAGATCTTGAAATTCCTGAATCTGATGTACTAGGTCTAGACCACTTCATGTTTTTATTAGGCACTATTGATTCTAGCAGACACAAATTATCCCTAGCTCTGACCTGCAGCACTCTGTTAGCAGTGCTTTGCCTCCCCAATGCAAATAACTTTTTAATTCAATTAAAACATGTCATACTTGTGTAACATGTTTACCAGGCAAGCTAATAATTTTAAGGCTGCTAAACCTATTCTCTTTTGTGAATCTATTTCTGAACTTTTCTCTCTTAGAAGGAAATGTTAGTTGATAATTTTAAATTTTATGTAATGAAATGAAAATGTCTACTAGGGCAAAGTTAATTGAGCAGCTTGGCTTGACTTGGCCATGAAGAGAAAAGCAAAGCTATTACAGTTGTAATATTGATAAGTACAGCAATCTGTCTGGGATACTGGGAAACTACTGAGACTAGCCTAGCTCATGGTAATAGTACTTCCCAACCTCAACATCTGTGAACGCCTAGAACTACATTCCTCTTACAGACCAATAGCTCTAACTAGTGTAAGACCAGAACGCCAGTGACAGCAGGTAAAAACTGGTTTGCACCTTAGCAAAACTAAATTGAGTTGCTTGACCTTGCTTTAACTTATTTGTGTTTCACTATGTCCACTTCCCCGTTAGTAACCTGAAGGAAATAATTCCTTTTCCTGTAGTTTTGCCTGACTGCCCTACTTAGACTGTAAAGTCTTCGGAACAACTGCTGTCTGATCTAATGTGCATGTACGGAGCAGAGCACAATGAAGTCCTGATCTCAGCAGGAGCCCCATCTGCTACTGCTGAGATAAATGATCTTTTCAGTACTGGTTGTTTTTTAATCTCTTTAAATTACCATAAATACATTTTTAAAGCCATATGCTTTCATTCTATATCCTACTCCACTGAAGAAAACTGGGTTTCTGTGGAAATATAATTATGTAACCATATAATTAAAGACTGCATCATACCCTGTACATGCAAGGGGCTGAGTTGAGGTCAAGTGCCAGACTGATCTGCCATTCTGTAGGTTTCAAGTACCTAAACTTACTTTAGAAAGAGTATTTTAATTATATTTTTTGCATATGTAATTTTATACTCTTTCAAGGAAAGAATATGGTATTGAAGTGCAATTAGTTCCATTAAACTGAATTTGGTTTGCAGCAGAAGAAACTGTGATTCTGAAAAAACCCATTGGTTTGTGGGATTGGCTGTCTAGTGTCGGATGCTCATCAAGGAAATCCAAAGGAAGCTTCTCGTTTTGGGGCGGGGGGAAGAGAGGGAGCTTATGCCATAGCAGAAGTCTAGCACATGGGATCAGGCGTGTCAGAGTGGACAGAGGGGAGTAGAAGCTTTTGAGGTGGAGGGGGGACAGGTTTTTTTTATTTTTCTTTGCTGAATCAGTGTCCAAGTGTTCCCAGTTTAGTATGTGGAACTGTTGTTCCTCTGGCAGTGGCAGAACCTAACATTACAATGTTTGTTAAGGCTTTGGCTGAATATCCAAAATTTCTAGAGTATTGCAAATGCTTAAAAGGATGTGACAAAGTTCAAAAAATAATAACTTATCCAAACTGGAAGAGGAATATATAGGCTGAGCAAATAGCATGTCTCTAACCATAGGTATTTCATCACTGTCAACTTTTAGCATTTTGTCTTAAGTGGTGGAAGTGTTGCAGCCTTTCGAAAAAGACCATAAGTTACTTTAACAACAGAAATTATTATTCAACCTGTATGCCAGGACTACCGCCATTTCTTGTGTAACAGCATCTGGGGGCAAGGGTCATTATCTCTTGACAGACCTTACTCTTTCACGCTTTGAAGAAGGAGGGCAGCTCTTGTATTACCCAAGCACTGCGACTTGACTTGTTATAAACTGCTGAAGGGAGCACAAGCGCAGAAATGTGGGTGGAGAAAGATTTCTTGAACTAGTTCCCTGCAGTACGTATTTGCATAAATCGGAGACTCAGAATACTGATTTTTTTATTATTATTATTGCTTTTTTTTCTTCTTCTTTCTAAGCAGAGAATCTGTCTACACCTAGAGCTCCTCTACTTTCATGCAATTTAAGTTAGCTCAGGATTATGTTTTGTCATGGTGGTGTTTTAAGACTTGTTTGTTGTTTCTTGTAGTTCTGGGGTTTAGTTGTTGTTTTAGTGTTTTTTAACTTCAGGAGAGATTGGAGATTTACATGCAGAAAATCTTTCCTTCCTCAAGAAATCCAACAAAGAATCCTTGTAAGCCCCAGGTGCAAGAAAACCAAGGTAATTGTCTGTAATTGTGAGATTCTTGTTAACACAATACTTTGCTCAGTTGGATATGTACACAGCATCTATTTCTGCTGATGGAAGTTACATATACAAATTGAGGGTACAACAGGGCCATTTATGTTTAGCTTCCTTTACATAAAATGTATTGATTTTTTTTTCTTTGTTAGGGGATTGTTTTTTAAACAAAATCAAACATTTACATGGATAAAATGTAACATTCAGAATGTTTCACAAGTTGTTAAAGTCCAATTAGATTTCTGCAATTTGTACTTACTTGGTAGTAAGATAATTTGCCGTTATCAAAGAAAATACATTTGATGCATTTCATATGTAAATTAATTTACTTCATTGAAGAAGAAAAAAAAGCTTTGAAAGTTGATGCTTTCGCTAACGTCAACATTTGCTTATCTTTGAATGGCTTTTCAGAATAACAGAATCTTTGGCACTCCCTTTCGGCCTTCCACCCAGCCTCGAGGTACCTCACAAATACAAAGTTGCACAGTTCCGTGTCATCCCCACATTACAGATGGAGCACAGACAAATCTCTGCCTGTGGTCTGATTTAAACTGGGTGTTGGCTTCAGTTTCCAGTGATGGTGGCCAGCTGGCTTTTTTTGAGAGAACCAGTGTAAACTTCCCAAGAAGCTTTGCCTGGCGCTTGCTGAGCTGCTCCTGCTTTCCAGCAAAAGGCAAGTCCTGCCGGCACACGCAGGGTGCTCCCCTTCTTCTGCTGAGGCTTCCCACCCAGTGGGTGCCTCGGTTGCTGACTGTTCAACTCTTGCATGAAGCTTAACCACCTGGGCAAACAAGATGCCCAGCGCTGTAGAGAATGGAGGCTGGAGCATCCCTTAGCTGAGCGTCAGGCCAAATGGAGCTACCTGCTCCTCTGGGAAAACCGGTTATTCTTTCACGTTCACTGTTAGTTCCTCTTTGGGGGACAAAAGTCCAGAATTTTTATTTTCAAGCACCCATTACGAACAGAAAAAAAGAGATTTTCACGATGGGTGATTAACCCTTTAAATCTGATCTCATTACTTTGAATAGTGTTCCAGATGTGTTTAAAATTAGCCTACTAAAGCAGGTATGACATTTAATGAAAAAAGAATGAACTGGATTTAGAACTGCTTTTTATTCTGAATCAGGTTCTTCTTCGAGTACTTCTTCCAAATTATAAATATTGGACTGTTTTGTTGATGTGTTTTATCTTACAAAAGGGCAAATTATGTGATGAAAATATCTCTCACGCAATTTTATAGCTATGGAAAATGAATGTTCACTTCTTTTATATGATCTTCTCTAGATGATATACAGAACAGGAACATGGACTGGAGATATTGAGCTGACAAACTATATCAAAACCCTGAAACTTAAAAGAAACAAAATATTCTTGTTGGTGGTGTCACAAAGAAAAAGTCAGCAAAGCATTTGTAAAAATTAGCACACAATCATAACATCTCCTAATTAAAATTCAGTTACATGTTTTCATATGGCTTTAATAATAGTCTCGTTCAAACCTCCTGGTTATTGAGGATTAAAAAATCAAGGAAGGGAAAAGAATTTGTATCTCAAATTTATCTGCCCTAGAAACTTCCAGAAGTCATCTTACTGACCATATAATGTTAGTTTTGTAAAGCGTCCTGTTTGTTTTAACCAGTGACCAACTTGCAATGTCCTTCACTGGCAACTGCTGTCTGTTTCTTTAATTTGCTTATTTGGGATGGCCGCTTCATTTCAGCATATTCTAGGGCAAAAAGAGAAAAGCTTATTCCGATTCTGACACATGGCATAGTTGCTGGAAGTTACCCTGGGAAGCCTTCCAGATTTGAGGGGGCAGGAGGGGGAGCAAGCAGCTATACCCCATATACCCTGTAAGGTAGGTACCCCTTACCCTGGGGTAAGACAGAAGGGAAGTCAGAGCAGGAACCATAACAGGTGATTTCTGGGGTCTGTCGGTTTGTGTCACTGTCTCAAAGGAAAGTATTCACAGCATGAAGTGAAGGTGAGAAATGGAACAATCGCAGGAAAAAAAAAAAAATGCCTGTGGCCATATTACCTCGGGCTGTGATCTTGTGAGGCCCCGTGTACTATGTCAGGTCGGGAGATGAGTAGCTGGACTGGGGGGCTTCAGAGGCCACCCGGGAGCTGGTGGACATGCTGGAGCACGCAGCAGTTGTCTTCCTCCGCATCTGTGTTGAATCAATGTCATAATGCATTAATGTGTCTGTGTGCGTGATGCAGCTTTCATGTTATGTGACAGTTTGTGGATTTGTATGCACTTGAGTTGCCTCTTGTCCTCTGAATACCACAAAGGGTACACACGTGAGACGCTGAGGAAAAAGAGGGGAAATCACAGAGAACTTGTGCATTATCTCTTAATAACCTCATAAGGCGCTGCAAGTGCCATTAAGTATAATGGGAAATACTATTTACTGAGTCTAGGCTAAGGCTTCTTTTCTGATTACTAACGACTGTTTTGCATTGCAAAATGCTAGAGGCGGTGGGTACACACTACCAGGGATTGAATACAGGGCTTCATTGAAATAGGGCAGCCAGTTTTAGTTACGGTATTGTTTTAAAAAGAGGATAAAACATCTGGAAATGGCCAGAATAATAATTTTTATTCCTCCCATGAAAAAAGAAATTACCAACAGATTTAAATCATCCTGGTACAAATTCATTTCTAGGTTGTGAACTGAAAAAGCAAATTAAAGTCTGAAAACATTGGTTTGATTCACCCTTTACATACAACTGAAGAAACACTGACACCTCCGTAGATGTCCCAGGTAGCACCCTTGTCATGCCGCACCGGTGAATAAACCCCCATGTCCACTGCTTCCATTGACTTCAGTGTATACAAGATGTCATCTGTGCAGATGTCCACACTAGTTTTTCCTGAATAACCGGCCAGAGGAGATACTGGAAAGGAGTAAGGAGAAATGGAGGAGAAAACACAGTTCCCTTCAGGTTGTAATTGTGCGGGTTTCTTCATTAGGCTGATTGCCGTGTCTGTGCAGATTTCCATAAAGGCAGAGCCCACAGTGTGGATCAGCAGAGCGTTCATCTGGCTCAGGTTGTGTGTGCCCAGTGACAGGGCAGAGGCAACAGGGACAAACTGTTGCATGTGAAACTCCATCTGAACACAAAAAAACCACTTATTTGCTGTGAGGGCGGTCAAACACTGGAATAATTTGAACAGAGACGTTGTGGAGTCTCTAGCCATGGAGATGTTTAAAACCTGACAACAGTGTACTGGGCAACCAGTTCCAGTTAGCTCTGTTTGAGCAGGGGCTTGGGACTAGATGATCTTCTGAGGTCTCTGCCAACCCCAACCATTCTGTCTTCATGTGTCATCTTGAAGATTATTTTCCAAAAGCTTAGATTTCTTTCATTTTATACACATGCACAATTCCTCACCACACTGAAAATGCAACTCCAGCTCCCACCACTTGTGCCCTTTCCCTCACCCTGTGTATTCCAGCAGCAGCAGCCCCCTTTCCTTTTGCTGTTTTTCACTGGCATCACCACCCAAACCAAGGATGCAGAAGGGCCTTGTCGCACAGTGGTCTGTCAAGAACATGATTAGAAACTCTGAGCTAAACTGCTGGTAAAAATTGACCCCAAGCAATGGGGCTGCACTGCAGAGCGCTCTGGCCCAGTGACAGACCTGGGGGTTCGGCGCAGGAGGGGACATTCCATGCGGCTCTGGGGACATGCTGGCTCAGGACCTCTTGCTGCTGGTGGCTCGTTCCTGTTTTCTTGAGGCAGTGGGGATAGAGAGGCTTGTTGTCTTCTTAAATGGTGATCTTTTCCATGCTCTGGCTTGTATTAGTTATTGCGCTGGCATAAGTGATGTATGGCAAATTGTAGTGCACAACAGACGTGACTGTCCAGAGGTGGGAGGGGTGGCCTTGAACAACATCTGCCGTGTCACAGTCACAATTTCTTCAGTCGAGGGCAGAAACCTCAACGCAGTGCCCTTGTTTGTTAAAGCCTCTTCCCAAACAGACAAAGCCTGGCATGTTCTCTGTTTTCCCTCCGGCGGAGTGCTCTGCCTTGCCAGCCCTTTTGGTGCGCGGCTGCATAAGGGTTATTTTCTCTGGGAGGTGGTTGTGTGTGGGTATGGACATGTGCACACACACTTGCACAGAAGGCTATGTTCTCCTAAAGAAGAAAAAACTTTGTCAGCAAATTATCTCATCTTATTTCAGCTATCATAATCCTCGTCAAGCCTATACAAAACACCCATACATGTTTGATCAAGTCACTATTAAAGAGAAATATTGTGCTATTCTTGCCAACTGGACCACCTACACCTTGGTATCACTATAATTATTGTCAAATATTATTGTTACAAGGGGGCACAAAGTGGTAGATCTTTCTTTAATATGACAGTGGCCAATTTAATGGAACATTACTGATTAACAGAGCCGGCGCAGACTATGTGAGCGTACCTTTAACAAAACTTTATGTTACAGTTGAATGGATTACAGAACACCTCTTGAATGCCTAGTGGCTGGCGCTGTGCCAGAGCCTTTAAAAAAATTGAAAATGCAGCTTGCTTTCTCCTTTTTCATAAAGAAATCTGAAAGCAGAAGCACTGACCTTGGCAAGCTTCTCACACTGTTTTCCAGTAGGCAAAAGCACTATAAATCAAACCAGAATAATCCTGTGTATGTTTTTGTTTTCACACAGGCTGCTAGGATTGCACTTAAGGACTTGATTTTTATTACTAAAGGAATGTTTTTAAATCATCAAGACCTAGAGCATGTTGTGAGCTTAGTCCAAATTTCATCATCATCTTTTGCAATTTGCCTAACGCCCTGGCTCCGTGCTCCCATGGAAATACAATTTATTTCTCTTGCAAAAGTCATTACAATCTACGAGCACAAAGAAAGAAACCTGCAGAACTGAAAATGAGCAATAAAATCATGACAAAATCTGCTACCTAGATTCTTTCCCCTAAAGCAGAAAAATAAGATAAACAGCGCTTCTCTTTCTCTCTGAGTTATTATTAGTTCAGTATTATTTATCACACAGCTTGGAAATCTTAAAAGGTTACAGTTTATTCTTCATACATGGCTTTGGGGAGCCTTTTGACTCTGCTGAGAATTGTAACATGACATTGTTTTGGAAATGAAAACTCTGAACAGATTATTTTCCATATTATCTAGATAATAGAGGTGATAGATGGGACCAAGTCTAGCTGGTGTAAGCAGTTGTAACTCATTTGAATTATGGAAATTTGCACCAGCAAGGAACCTGCCCCTAAGGAGGGAAGTCTGGAGGAAATGTTCTAATTCAAATTCATGTTGCTTTTTTTTTTTAATATGGACATAGCTTGCATTTATGTTTATAGTAAAGAATATTAAAACCAAACAGAAATTTAATTCCATCTCCAAGGGTTCTTATATGCTAAACCATTAATAGATACGTTCTCTAAGCCTGCTGGCAAACTTCACCTTTCTGTATATCCAGGTCAGATAAACACATGCTTAGATCAGAAGTGATTGACAAAGTCTCTGTTAAAGTCACTGGGACTTACTATGTGTTACAATAAGCTTTGCTAAATAGTGATTATTATAAACGTGTATTTGAACTTAAAAGCTATAGTGCTTTCCTGACTGTGGGCTTCCAAGCTCTCCTAAAATGTTGTATCTTCAACTTGGACTAAATATATCCCCTATCTGTGTACATATTTACATGTTGGGGTTTGGTTTGTTTTTTTAATTAACGGCATTTAATAGAATTAAGCTGTATGTGTGAGCAAGTAGTATAGGGTATTGTTAGCATTTTGCTTTCTCTTCCTCCTTTTTCTCCTGTTTTTCAGTCCAAATTTTTGACATGTTATTTCTGAGTTCTAGCACCATTTGGCAAGGGCAAGTCCTCAAAGCCACCCACAGCTGTTTCTGTCAAAGTGTTGGATCCGTAGGGCTCAGAAGCTGAACCATGAGACACAAGTCTGTAGGGAATGCTCTTTTTCCTTACTAATTTTCTGAATGTGCTGCTGGAGCACTTGCAAAGTTAATTAATAATGCCGAGTGTATTGAGTGGGCCTAGTTCACAATGGGCATAGTTTACTATGGCCACTTTTCTTTTTCTCATGTTGTAAGTAAAACTTCCTTGTTTCTACAAGTTCCCAGATGACAAACAAACATATGCTTAAATGTACTGGGGGCAGCCACACAACTTAATCCTTAGCCTAATTTTTTTCCTGAAATTCTTTTCTTTCCTTGTGAATCTTCTTTAGCTGGCTTCTTTCCTTTTGTTCCTTACCACCAGAATAAAAGCTTCTACATCCTTACGTACTCTGGGGCAACAGTTACACTGTGAGAAACCACCTGAACCAACACTGGAAGTCATGAAAATATCTGCACTAAGGACTCTTGTCTACTGCTTCATCGGCTGCATTTTACGTTTTTCTGTGGAATTGGTTCAACAGATGTAAATCCCCTGGATTGTACTGTAGGAGTAGCATGTTTTACCTTAGCCAAAAACAATTCCTAAGGTATTTGGCTTAAAATAAAAGTGTCCATATGGGGTTTTGCTGATTTAACTCTTCTGGTTTCAAAATGTAGTTTTACTTGCATCTCTAGAGAAACAAGTTCTACTAATTTAAGACCTAGCATCTAGTTTAACAGTGTATCTAACTGAGGGGAGGAAGGGGGAAGGAAAGGGAAGTAGTCCTAGCCTGAAATTGTCATATATCAAAATGAAGTAACACTAAAAGCCAAGAACATCATCTTAGCCAGCTGTACTTTGTAGTTTGTATGCACAAACGTAACAATATGAGGGGTATCTGTTCGGGAGGTGGGACAGGGAGGGAAGAATATTCTGATATATGTGGAAATAGCAATGTCAGATTAAGCCTAGCTAATTTCCACCAGTTTAAAGCTGACAGGCACCCTGCCATGGTGGTGCAGTTGGGGACAAGGGTGTTCCTCTCTGGTTATACAGCTTCCCGCATCTCTTGGGGTGCGGTGCGGCACTGGGTAGGGAGCTGTGCCATTCATGTTGCTGGATATAAACGTGCATTTTCCTGTAAGTGTTATGTAGTCAGGAAAATTATCTCATATACAGAATATCTATGAAGTTTCTTGCCCAAATGCATGCATTCAGCAAAAATGCTTCTGTAAATAATGCCAGACTACAAATGTCTCCCCAGCTCACAATTGCCTGAGCACTGCTTGCGTACCAAGGTGATAGATGCCTTATAAATACTTCTGCTGGATAGAAATGGCACTGGCTAGATCACTGCCTGCTATATGCAGGTTTGATAAGCTTTTAAGCCCCCCTTTCCACAGTTCTCAGTAATAACTAGATGGATGCTGTCTTCGTGTATGTATGTTTTGGTGGGTAGGAGCATCGGTACACAGAGTTTTTATTGGTAAAACACTGCTTAAGGGATTTGTTTAGTAGCACTTTTTGGAGACTGGAACAGCAGCATCAAATCTCTGTCTATGAATACCTGCGTGTGGTTATCATCTAGCAGGAAATAGGTGGTCTGGTTCAGTATGCTCAGCTGACAGCACTTTTATATCTTAATTAAAGGAGCCAAGTTCAGTTCCTACTCCCAGCACACCTGTTGAAATACCTTTGATGGTGTTACAGTGGCAGCAGTGAAACATCAAGTAGGTGTCCTGCACTCTGCTTTGCTTAGTTTTTTTACTATGTTTATACCCGACCAGGGAAATTAATGAAATGAATGGTTATGATCGTGAAGGTGTGGATGGTTTGGGGTTTTGGTTGGTTGGGTTGTCCTGGGGTTTTTTTTTGATATGTACACAAACTCTTAGTAGAGGGCAAGTTTAATAAACTCCACTTGACACATTATATGATAGCATATCATGTCTCACCGGTATACCAATATCTTCTGTCTTACAGTGTAGATATTTGGGGATGTGAGGCATGAAAGGTCTTGTACCTAAAGCCAAATCTTTTCTCCAGAGAATGGTCCCATTCAAACATACACATTTCAGTCGTCTTCCATCCCTGTGGTGTAATTTCCTTGTTTAACTCACTGCACTGGTAATCACTTAAAGACAATATAAATAATCTCAATAATTTGACAGGCTGCTAGCCTAACAAAAACATGCAGTTTATAATTTCAACAGTGAGAGAGAAGTATAAGTGAAGGATTGAGGTGGAGGGGACTCAACCCTGCCAAGTCATTAAAGTTTTAACACTAACACTGTACCATTAGACGTAAAACATTACATGAACAATATTCAATGTCCAGCTTTTAAACCTGTGCTTGCAATTTTCCTTGCTGAGTTTGTATTAATTGAAATTATTTAGCTTGTTTCAGACCTTCATTGGATATGGTCTAGTACAAATAGGTAGTAACCCCACTTCTAAACAGTCATTTAGATCAGAATCATCTGGTTTCTTTAATCTTCCCAGGTTGTAATTTTATGATAATATCCTTGAAGGTTTCTGTTTCTGTATTCCTTCATCTGGAATCCACTTCCTTTCAAGATTTATAACAGTTATATTAAATGCTAAATGTGTTCTTTTAAGACCTGTTTAACCACACTGGAAGCGTTCTTCTGGTAAGAGTTCTTTTGAAAGGAAAAAAAGAACTACTCAGATTGAGTAAAGGCTATCAAGATGCACCATTAAGACAAGGCAAAAATAGACCACTAACATGCAGAAGGTTGGTGTGGAGCAGAGGCTGGAGCTGTATCTTCATGGCATTGGCAGGCTTACTGTAACGAAATGACGATGGAGAACAGTCTTGCAAAATTTTTATCAGTTGAGCTTCTATTTCCAGAGAGTTTGTGCATGGGTCTTCTGAGCAACGTGTTTTTAAATCTACAGAGATGTAATCTTCAGATCCATGGGGATAGCTAAAAGGCATCTAGAATGTTTTGAGTAGTTGTTGAATCTTTTCACTTTTTTTAATAAGCATTGCAATAAGCAAAATAGGAAAAAAGGTCATCCTCTACAATTGCACCCAGCCAAATACAAAAATAAGTGAGCTGGGATCCATGCAGAGAATCCTGTACACTTCAACTAGTTCTCTAAAACATATGTGAAGTTCTTAACATTGCTAATGCTTTAAAATTAAGCTGAAATTCTCACCAAAAGTTCAAGAAAGTTTTGGCTACAGATTGCTTCTAAAATTGGCTAAGTCTTCACAGTAATACTGATTTATTTCTGTATCATGACCTAAAACAGTCATCACCTTCATGAGCCCATTGTGCATACCAGAGTGCACAAAATCTGAAACTAATATTATCTGCTAAGTATCCTGCACTCTGATGGCTACATGGAAGAGGATGATGTCTTAAATTCACTTTGAATATTTCAGAACCAATAACTTGATTAATCCTGATGCTGGTTGAATTCTGAACAATTCCTTTCTGGCTCTCTCACTTTTTTCTTCAAGTCATTCTTGACAAATTCCATGAAAAATTCATACTTACCTATCTGTGTAAAGCCCAATGAAAGCAAAATTCAATTAACTTTATGGAGAATCTGTTATGAACCCACAAAAATGAACCAAAAACTCAATCTGAGGACTGTAACTGATTATCCATCCTTAACATGCTGCGATGTGTCTAGAGATTACAGCACATATGGTCTGTAAAATCACCCACCATTTCAATATGCCTGAAATATATAGTAGTACATTTAGCATCACAAGTTACAAATGAAGTAGAAGAATGGATGTTAGAGTTAAACCTACATAAAAGCAGAATTATGCAGCTCAGTCTCTATATATCTGCTGTGATGTTGCACCCTTCGTTCATCTGCGGGGCTGAACTGGTTCTCCAGGCAGTGGGTGACTTGTGCACCAGATGTGCTGCACCACCAGGGCAGAGTCAAGGACAATGTGTTGGAGGAAAGCTTCAGCAAGGAGGCTCCAAAATGAGTCATACCAACGGCACTAACTCTCTTTACGTACGCTTTCTTGCTATTCTTAAAAGCCTCTGTGATCTTTACCTTGAAGATCGCTTTAGGTAGTTATCCGCGTGAGTAGTTTTGCAATATTTTCATGAAATATTATATGCTTTTATAACAGTTTAAAACAGTTGTCACTATTTCAAGTAGAGAAATGTAAAGAGCTCCTCAAAATATGTACTATTTACTGTACCTACTCAAACAGGTGTCCTTTAATGGGAATTGCAGAAGCAAGCAATATAAAAACACTATCCTGATAATAATACATGAACACACTGATGTAAATGTAAGGACACCTTCACAATCTTGTTTCCTGCACTGCATATTTGACAAAATAAAAGACATTTAATTCCTGATCAGAGGAAGCTGAAGAGCCAGGTTTTCTCTCCAACAGTTCAGCAATATTGTTGAAATTTTCTTTACCAACTTGTCTTTAACAATTCCTCAATCGTTCTTTAATATAAGTGGAAAAGGAATCCTGATATTGATTGAGCTCCTTGCTTTTATCTGGCCTACCTTAAGCTTGAAATAGATCTCTCTTGTCAAAGAAATAATAATACAGCTTGCTCATAGTGGAGAATGGGGTCCTGGGTGCTGTGAGAGTTTTTGTTGCTCACAAAATAAGTCAAATCTGTTTGGATAAGCAGTGGCACCAATGCCAGCTTCCACACAGTTACAACGAGTGCTGCACAAATTGATGTGCCACCGTAATGCTACAGGATTGATTGAACATTTCCCTGCTGTTATTTTTTTGCTGTTGTCTTTCCTCAAGAGAACAGTGTTCCTAGTATGACCCCTTTTTCTTTGCACGTCAAGTGAAGGAAAATCACCCCTTGCTGCACTTGTGGGGACAGATATTGATCCTGGACACAGTGATGCAAACCAAAAGTAAGTCCTTGGGAGCTGAAGGAATTACTCCAAACGTTGGCCTGTGAAACTGGGGTCAGACTCCAGCCACTGGCCTCCAAGCTTTATTTCTTGCCTAATGAGAAGCAGTATATCTAATGCACTGGTGCTGCAAAGAGTGCTGAGCCATTTGGTAGAAGTGAAAATTTATTATTCTTTATTATTGATGCTTATAATGCAAAACATTGATGTATGTCACAGTCTCAATACATTTTCTTAATGGTCATATCTATGCCAAATGTATTGATATTTCTGCAACACATTATGAGCACTAATACCAACATTTAATTTTCATAAAAGCTTTTTTTTTGTTGCTGTTGTTTTTAAGGAAATCACATAGAGCCTTATCCCATAACACAGCTACCACTTACTGTGCAACAGATGTTTTATGCTCAGTTTGTGTCACTTTTTTTAGTGACTCTTTTTAGAAAAAAGTGCCAGATATGGACATAGCTAAACTCACAACAAATCCCTTCGGCCCTGCCTGGAAATCTTTGTTTCGGTTGTATAATATACCCAAGGTTAAAAGTTGGATTAAACTTGAGCTGACATAAATATCAAGAAGTTTCTTCATTTGAAAAAAAAAAAAAAAAAGAAAAAAAAAAGAAAAAATTATGG
>JAOXJK010000002.1:13970617-13984570 GCA_025774025.1 Xenus cinereus | reverse complement strand
TTATTTTTTTTTCTTTCAAATTTATCTCCTTTTGATTTTAAATTGTCTTGCAGATAAGCAGTTTTTACAGCATATCAACTGTGGTAAGCCATTGATCAACTAAGTGAGATGGTACTTTTCCTTCTTCCTGACTAGGGGACAATTTTTTCAAACAGAAAAATGATGACTGGGGATGGGTGAAAATGGGGAGTAAATGGTGATCAGCCAGTGTCCGTGGTCATAAAAAATGAATATATGGTTTTGCGTCCAAGTGGGGGCATTCACAGAGCTAACAGCGATTCCAGACAAGAGTCATACAAATACAATGCTATTTGTGAATATAAATTTAGAGAGGGACAGAAGGCTCTACAAAGCGAACCATTCACATGGTTCAAACATTTTTTTTCTCAAACACTGTTAGTACAACATTTAACCGGCTTTGCACTTAAAAAGTAGTTCAGTGCTGGTGCTTTGCCTGTCAGAGGATGGAAAATATTTTTGCTGTCATTTGCCTGAGATGGTACTATTTCATGATGCTTTAAAGTAAATAATTTATTGTAGCTTGGGGCTTTCACTCTAAGACTTTTCATATATGATACACTACTTACCTTAGCGTTCCTGTTTATATATTTACATTGCTTTCATCTCAGTGATACTCAGGCTCCTATGTACCAACACATCTTCCACTCCCTGCAGAGGAAGAGTATAAGTCATTAATGCTTCTGTATCCCTGATGATTTTATTAAATGAAGTTTAATTACTTCCATTGCTTTTGTATAATATAATCTAGTGCTCATTTACTCTATTATTAACATTCAGAGGAATTAAAATAGGGTGCATTTGCATCAGTACACATTGAGCATGATGTAAGGCCAGGCGTAATTAATTTCTCTCACAGCTATGGAGACTGTTAATTTAAAAAAAAGACAAAAGATAAGCCAATATGTAGGTCTTAATTTTTATTTGTATTATGGCTACTTTCTATCACTCTGGAGTT
Organism: Xenus cinereus; assembly: GCA_025774025.1. NCBI lineage: Eukaryota > Metazoa > Chordata > Aves > Charadriiformes > Scolopacidae > Xenus > Xenus cinereus. Next base: position 13,983,594 of record JAOXJK010000002.1, on the reverse strand, counting down.
GTAAATCAGCATTTTGGTTAAAAGTGTTCCTATCTTTACTTTCAAGCACTGTTTACTAAAGTGCTGTCAAATGGTAAAATGGAATAGTGTGACTAATTCTTTTTGCTGCAGGGGAAAAGAAATGAAACTGAGCATTCAAAGTTAAATAACTGAACTACAGACCTAGCTTCTTGTATGACTGGTAAAATTTTCATCAGTTTCAAGGAAAGAAGCTATGTGTCCCTCAGTCAGCAATTCCTAACTTTCTGGAGAAGATTCATTCTATAGAGGCACCCAGTCAGGTTCAGTCTTCCCTCCACCCCTGCACCATGTTTTTTACCTCATCTTGCAGCTCCCACCCTTGTCGTCACCAAGTCTGGCATCTTCTGGCTCTGGATGAGAGGTCTGGGAGCTCCACACCTCTCCTGTGATGTGCCCACACCTCACTCGTTGGGAACTACTGCTCCAAATGCCGTCATTTGCAGAACTGCTTGGTTTAGGGAGTCTTAAGCTCTGTTTCGATGCTCCTAGTCTGACAGAAAGCCAAGAGACCTATTTTTTATTTTTTTTTTTACAGAAAGTGCTGAAAAAATGATTCTTCTAAAAAATGAGTTTCATTAAGTTTGCTAAAATGGGAACCCCGTACCTAAATCCTCGAGCACTTTTTAAAATACATTGCTTGCGTAAGAGGATTTGCTAACAGAAATTAGACTGAATCTTTTAAATGAACCATCCGCTTTTGTAACATGTCACTCCAGTAGCCTTCCCTGACCTTTTGTAAAGGATCATTTGCATGTGTTTGCTGAAGAAATTTTTGGGAGAGAAATGCTGTTGCCTTTCTTATTTAATTCTTTACTGTTTCCACACGGTAGGATGGTAAGAGATTGCTTTTCCTGTCTCCTGTCAATAAGTGACCTGCCTCAACCAGACACTCAGAAATGAATCATAACACTTGTCAGCATGTGCACCAACGGCTGCTAAGGAGCTAACCACTCCGAGGCCATCTGTAGCAGTGCTTGCTGTTCATTTTACAGCACAAGGGTTAGCGCCGTTGTGTCTTTGGAAGTGAACGTTATACACGAAAAGTCAGAGTTGGGGAAAGTGAAAAAGAAACACTCCATCAGCTGTGTTCATTTTGTTATTGCTATTTTGTTCAAAGCCAGGCTGGATGGAGCTTTGCGCAACCTGGTCTAGTGGGAGGTGTCCCTGCCCATGGCCAGGGGGGTTGGAAATAGGTGGTCCTTAAGGTCCCTTCCAACCCAAACCGTTCTATGATTCTGCGGGTATAGCCATGCAGAACAGGGAGGTAGCAGCTGAGAAGGAGGTAGTCCTGAGGGAGAGACGGGGGGAAGGAATTGCGTAATTGTTTCAAAAGAGACTTTAGCAAGTGTTTTGGGAGTATTTTGTTATTCCCTGAAAAAAATCAAAAGTAAAGACTGAGTAAAGGTAGTCAAAAGAATCCAGGAACTTCACCACTGAGGTAAACCGTTGCTGTGGACTTTATTCCTAAGGAATTAAAATCCCACAATTGTAGATATTGTACATCCATCTCAAACAGAAATTCTTCTCTGGTTAACCTAGTTTTCAAGCTCAAAGACAATGGAAGAGCAAGAGGTCTCTTCTCTTTCATGCTGAGTAATTCTAGGGAAAAGAGGAGTAAAGAAAAAGAATACAGGGAAAAATTACCCAGGAGTAGTAAAAATACTTCTCACATTCCTAGTGATGGTTTAGTAAGCAGGGTACAAGACAGCCACTGACATCTCTGCTGAAGAGGTACAGATTTACTGTGTTTGAGTCCTGCATTCAAATTCTTAATTCTCAATCTTGTTTAACTCTGGAGTTACACTGGAATTCCTGGTTTATGCATTAAATTGAAATTTTGGAAGAAAAAATAGTCATCATGTTTTAAACATTTTGCTTGCTGTACTAGAAATACAGAGTTCAATCTACTTTCTCTTTGATTTTAGAAAACTGTGACATTCTAGAGCATTTGATATAAAGAAAGGGGATATATATCTTTTGATATAAAGAAGGTCAGGGGACATTCCTGAAAGTTGATCAAATCAGACCCATTTTGTTAACAAAATTTAATCCATGAAACTCTTAAACATACTTCAGCACTGAATTATAGCAGTGAAATAAGTAGTGCTGTATTCTGAGACTTAGTGGGGGGGGCTTTTCTAATGGGCTGTTTTCAAAAATGTGGATAACCGAACAAAATGGAAAGATCCACTTGAGAGAATCAGCAGTCTTGTTGTTTCAGTCTAAGAAATATATTTTAAATTCCACAGGCTTAGTTACCCTCAAAAATAACTTGGGAGCCAAGATAAACAGTCTAAAAAATTATTCATCAGAAAAGCTGGTGATAAATTATAACAGTACTGCTCCTTTACTTCATGCTCCCAAACCTTGCTAAATGCCTTCTTCAGGCCAATAAGGAACATGCATAGTGTTAAAATTAGATTAATAAAGCATTAATAAGGCAATAGCTTGAAGTTGTTGATGGCAAATTTTAATATGAGGAAATTCAAAAGGCTGAGACAGAAATTAATTGTACCTCACCATTTGTTCAACAGACTTGGTAGTACCCGCATACCATAAAACATACAGAAACAGAGTATGCTCAAAGGAAACCTGCTGAAAATGAATGGAATACAGTGGGTCTAGAGCCTGATTCAAAAGCCATTGAAGTTTAAGGAAAGATTATGGGAGTTAATAATCCTTAGGTCATCTTTTCTCTCTCTGGCATATTCATGCATGTTCATAAGCATGTGTTTGAAGAGATGATATGTGTTGGTAACTTACCCCTCTCAAATCTGATATGTGAAGTTGCAGGGGAAAAAAAACATTGCCACAAAAGAAAACTATAAATGTTTCTATATTTTCATCACCTGTACTTTTTTTTAAAAATAAAACATTATTCAGGGTCTGCACTTGTTGGAAACGAATTAGTGTTTATTGGAAAAATACAGTAGAAAGTTGTTAAACAAGGCTATGGGAACAACAGAAAAATCATTCAAAGCAGTAAAAAGTCATAAACACCTCTAGAAAAGTTATCAGCATAAATTATGGTCCTTGGATGTGTTCTGTCCAATTAAAAAAAAAGAAATAAAACAATATTTTTATCATTAATAATATTTTCCTAATAACAAAAGTATCAGGTTCAAATTCCAGGATGCTGATTTCTGTAACTTCCACTATGTACAAAGCTTTCTGTGAGAGACTGTTAAAGTTATGTGAACTATCCTGTCTGTGTTTTTTTCTTTCTGAAAATCATCACTGCCTTTCATCATATCAGAAGGTTTCTTGTGGGCAATATAGTAGCGTCTTTCTGTCCAGCTTTGGTAGGCCACAGAATTTCCAATTTCTCCATTCAAATAAGCATCAGTATTGCAATCTTAAGTTTTTTTTCATAATACATTTAATATTCCTAGAAATAAGGAAGCCATAGCCGCAGTTTTCAGTTATAAAATTATATCACCATACAGAGTAGCACAATAATCTAGATAATCATCTCTTACGTTAAAAATTCCATCCACGCTCAAGAAATTCATCTGTTTTTCGTATGGAACATTTCACAACAAATCAAGTAATCTTTGAGAAGCACCTAAATGAAATGGATGGGCAGTTAAAGTCCTTAAACTCCACAGAATTTCCAACAATTAGTGATTGATTAGAACAGAGTTTCTAACTACCTTATACAAAGCAATTACACTGTCCCCTGAATGTCCTTGGCCTGAAGCAGCATGTTAGAATGGACTGTATTTCTCATCTACTATGGTAGTTCTTGTCTGTATTAACAGAACAAAACAACGTGAGCAAACTTCAGCAGATGCTTGTCCAGTATCTGACTGCAGAAGTACGAAGGAAGCTGCACCAGTTTGCAGCTACGAGGGATTTGATCCCGTATTCTTCTGTGTCTTACACGTTAATCAACTGTGTTTACTTCCATTTAAAAATCTGAGCTTATAAAAAGAATGTGTTTTCTAGGAATGCAAGAGTCTGACCAATGTTCCTCTGTATTATTTTTTTTATATATAAAAGTATTGCTATTCAACTGATACAGAAACAGGTGATAAAAGAGTAGTGTGGGAGTAATACCAGGGATTTCCACTATGAAACACATGCTAAAAAAATTCCTGTTTTAGAAATAGCAATGAGGTCATGATCTTTGGCTTTTCTCTCAAAAGAAGGCACTTTATAATTATTGATGGTGGGGCTGGTAAAGCATGGCAACAGACACGTGGAGTTTCATGCTTTGTCATGTAGCAAGAGGAAACTGTTGCTAGGGTCTACTTTTAGTCATTTCTAACACCAAGTAATTATTAGTGCATTCCTTCTATCTTGGAATGGAATGGAGGCATCACCTCATCACTTCAGAGTGACGTCACCGTGAAGTCAGGATCTACCCCTGTAGGACAGGGCTTGAGGTGTGGGGGATTTGGGGGGGAAGGGGTCATTCACAGGATAGTTAGAACATATCTGAGAGCATTTTCTGGTTTTGTGATCATAACACAAGTTTGGTTCGCTGCCTGGTATTAGATCTCTCCAGTTTCCTTCCTGTGGTGATTCTTGTCTATACACATGAATTTTCAAGGTGAATTGGTGTCAGACTCTAATGAAGCTGTGAATGATTTTTCCACTGGTGACATCAGTGTTTTTAAATCATGAGTTTGTGGCAAGTAAATCTCTTGATTTGGGCCTACTGGACTGCATGCGGGAGGTCTGCTTTTGTCATTTATATTTTGGAGTTTCCCTCTTTCCAGAAGCTATATTTCTCATCTTTTCTGGCCTTCATAGTTAACTGTGTCTCTGCAAAGATCCAGCTGGCTTTGTAAACCCTTTAACTTTCTCTTTACAATGAGAAATCTGGCACTCTCTCCTAGCTATGTGACCCAAAGTAAATCCTGAATTCTGTCTTTACCCTGGTAATGACCTGCTGTTGTACACCAGATGGGATAAGTAAAACCAGCAGTGGATCCCTGTTTTTCCTGGCTATTGTTCCTCATTTAGGAACTTGCTAGAGTTCAGGAGCTGCTACAGAGCACCCTTGACAGACCTCTTCCTCTTAGGATGGGAGTATCCCATCAGTTCCTCCCATTCTTCCTGCATTTTGCTTTTGAGCACCATGCCACACAAATCCACCTAAGTGACCTTATTAAAGCAATTTATTCTTACTGGGCTTTTAAAAAAACATTAATACAGCTGCCTCGGTCTCAGCTTTGCCGAAACTTGTCCTATTTCTTCTCTAGCAATTCAAAGGAATACACTGCCTGCCAGTACATTCATGTTTATCCAGAAATACCTCTCTGACGCCTTTCCCTGTAGCCTCCAACCTGTATTACTACCATGTTAAATAAAGCTACTCAGTGTTGTTAGGAGCTACCCTACGTAAACTAGAACAGTCAAGGGCAAAAGTTCTTCAGCTGCTAAATGGATCCTACTGATTCTGCCCTTCAAGGTCCAAATAAGCATTTGGCTAAGAGACAGTTTGACTTTTTGCTATGGACAAGGGGAGGAAGACATAGCAGATATGTAAACTTATGCAATTTCATGCACATGTTGGAGCAGCTGCTTGTATTCGTATAGTTGTCTTTTGAGTGTAGCCTTATCTCACAGCTTCAGCATCTTGTCAGAGTACATACTGTTTCCCCAGGTCTTGGGGGCCTCAGGTAACTGCTAGCTCTACTTTTAGCAAAAGCTCCTTCAGCAATCATGACCAATAACAGATGCTTTTGTAAGCATTTCACAGACACGAACCTGTTAGGAAGACACATGCACATTTTGCAATGGTGAGCAATACAAAGACTCAAAGCAGAAGCTACGTTAGCTGTGAAATCAGAAGCAGTTTAGCTATTGATTTTGAGAGTAAGCTAGTGAGGTTTTGTTTTTAACAGTGCTTTATTGTGCTGTGAAGATACGTTAGCCTGCACATGTCTTTGCATTATTGTGCAAGCTGAGTACATGTTGCACACACACCCTAGGTCAGGATCATCCGAAATCTCTACTTTCTCTGCCAATTGACAAGGTAAAGAGAACATGCAATAGATCACTAGGAAGGCTGAAAGGAGAGGTGACTACCTACCTATCACACTTATTGCAGAGCCAAGCCCAGCAGAGAAATGCCATCCGTCAGCAGAGGCTCTGTCCGTTCTCCCTACCCTAGGTTATAGAGAACCCAAGCAAATTTTAATATCTCTTTCCCTGTAGTCTGCTTAGAAGCTCTGTGCCTGAGATGTGTATTTGGGAGAGGAGTTGATTTTTGCATTAGGATGCAAAAATGAGAGACTTCTAGAGATGCTAGAGAGCATGCTTAATCTCTAACAAACTCCTCTGTGTTGCAGTGCAAGACCTTGCCCTTTCACTTCTCCAGGTTTTGGAAGAGAGAAGATCAAATCTGATTCTCTGAAATTAACAGATTGTAATATTAATGAAGTAAAAAAATCTATGGGTTTAAAGACACTATTTATTCAGAATCCCCTGAAAACAGAGAACAGCCTGTAACACCTGATGGGGCAAAAATGAGAAAACAGCTTACCAAGACAATAGTCTAGCTACGCACAGAAAAAGGCTACTCTGAGAAGTTTAAAGCAGGCATTATTTGTAGCCGTAACTTTTTAAAAAAATGAATCATTTATTTTACTAGTAAAAAATATTCAAGGCACAATTTCTGCCTTTAATAAAATTTAAAATTTTTTAGAAGACATGATGAGAGCAGTCAAGATAAAGCCTTTGGCTTCTTATAATCCATAAACTCAGAGAAGTGACTTTCTCTCTGTAGTTACTTTGAAGAAAAATTGTATTACTTATATCTAACATTCATATACTTTAAGATTTCTAAAGAGATAGTGGATGCAGAAAGGATTTGGAGGTCTTGGATTCAATTTGAAAGTGCTACCAAGTCTCCATGGCTGATGTGACAAACCAACCTGGATCTGGACTCCAGTTTGTGATAAGAGGAAAATGGTAATGATATGTTGAATCTAAGAATAGATAGGACTAGTCAGAAGAGCCTCTATGTATTTCAGTTCCACCTTTGTTATTTACCTCAGCTGTCTCTTTCAGTCTCTACATCTGAATAAGGTTTGTGCTTGTCCTTCTTTTAAAATGCATAAGTATTTTGTAATGAAAGGAGTGCATAAAATGTTTATCATCCTATGTTTCCCCACCTAGTACAACTAGCACCATGGGGAGAATATTCTGGGGCACAGTTTATTTTGTTTCTAACGTTAAAATTGTTGTTAGCTCCTAGTTCATAGCTTATAGTGTCATTCTTTGGCTCAATCATTAGTATTTATTCCAAAGAGAGGGAAGCCTTTCTTAAATCCTGTGTTAGTCTCTCTTCATATTTCTGCCAAGAAAGACGCTGCTACATACAGCTCCCTGCCCAACAGACAGCTCTGTGCCTTACCTAATGTCTCAGCACCAAAGGCAATAATCTCTGTTCTGGAACTGAATATCAAATGTTTCTATAAAATCAAAATGTACAGTGCTCGATATCTGTTCCATGTTCGCTGTAGCAGTTATCACTGGAAAGAAAACCTCCCTCTATATTAGTTAAGCATGTCCTTCCACAGACAATAAAGCAATCATGATTGGTAAGAAGGTGATGGCTTTCAAGGTGTTCTTGTATTCAGTCTTGTAAAATTGTCCCCAGTAATTTTCCTGTTCTGCTCATCTTGCTTGCCTATAATGGAGTTGATGTGCTTTTTGTTTTTCTTTCCTTTTTGAGTAGGTGTTTTGTGTTTGCTACTTAAGAGTTCTCCAGGGTCTGTTCGGAAATTATCAAAGTTTATAGCACACATTTTCAAATTAACATTCTTAAATATGCCCACAAAATCTGTTGCTGCTCCCCAAATGCATCTTTCTGCATTTAACTGCACATTAACACATGTAAATACCCATTTGCATTCACAGAGAATGTACAAATAGATGCTCAACAAATTTTGCAAAGATGTTCCACGAAAAGTTTGACAATTTTTTTTAAGGCAAATGGTTTCTAATCTAATAGCGTATGTGTGACCAAAGCCAACAGGATCTTGGTGTACTTTCTGGGTTGTTATGATGCAGATGACTCAAAGTTACCTGATCAGAGAGGATCCTCTAAATTTAAATCTTCCTCTAACTTTAAATGTGGGTGTGGATTTCAGCATTCCAGTGACACTCTTCTTTTTCCCCTCCAACTATTTTTAGATTTCAAGATCTGTATATACACAGGGACTAAAGACACAGTAAGAGCAAGCAGAAAGATTTCTCAAACAACCCTTAAATTAATAGACATAAAGGAACTTTTTAATACATGCTTATGTTCAAGTGTGTTGTCAGATCCTACACTTTATCCCAAAATTGAAGGATTATGGGTTTTTCCATAAATTCTAGCTCTGCAGACCCCGTGAAGTATCTGAAAACGAATCTGCTTTCTTCATGGATTGGAAATTTTTACCAAAAAATATTTATCACATCCTATCTGCACTGGTAACTCCTTTGATGTGAAAAGCAGAACAGACACCAGTTCATTAGTCTATACTTGCGATTCTTACATGGAACTATGTGTTACCATCCTAAGACTTTACTCAGAAGCTACTTGATTGAAAACCACCAAGAAAAGAGACTTTGCATATAACAAATGTGTAATTTTTGCACTGTCACTTTTCAGCTATTTTTCAATTTCATGTTCTTTGACATTTAACATTTTTTTAAACCAAAAATAATTGTAAAATGAGAGTGTATAACATCTCACAGTACATTTAAAGTAGTTTTTTAATACTAAATATCATTAGTGATGTTATGAAAGGGAAAGAGGATGTTGGTCGATACGTTCTTCAGATATTCTCAACATTTTCACCTTCTGACTATTCCAGATTCATTGCTGGCAGCATTGATTTCCCCCTGAAGTAACGAGCACTGTATTTCAAAGCTGAGACTGTTGATCACTTTGATAGCAACCTTTTCAAACATTCAAAAAAAAAAAATCTTCCCCAGTAGAAACCTCCATCCTGTATCACTATTCCACATTAAGAAAAATAAGTATATACACTGAGAAGGATTATTACACAACAGTTCCGGGCTTCTTTCTGAATGCCTCCCTTTTTCTATATTGCACCTGTAATATAATGTGAAGTTAATTTGCAAAATCCCAAATTTTGCCAGGAACCTCTTTCAAAGAAACATTATGCTTACATAGAATTTAGTGACTTTTATAAACATTCTTTTTTTTTTTTTCCTTCTTTCCTCTTTCTTTAGTTCTGTCAGCTTCCTTATCTTTTAGCTTCTGGTTCCCTTAGGACAAAAGAGTCAGATGAAGACAGTCTATCTTTGTCAGATAGACAAAGTCTACACCTCTTTGAATGTCTGGAAGGTGCTTCATATTTCAAAGTGTGCCCACAAAAGAGCAATAAAAAGTGCATAGCTGAATTTCTTACTTCAATTTTGAACCAGAAATAGGCCTGAATTCCACAATCTGAATGCACTTCTGGAGTGCTGAGTTTAACTGTTTCTTGTCAGCCCATTACAGACTGACCTGTGGAGTTCAAATCCCAATCTCTGATCTGGCTCTGAGCACCTGGAAAGTTCAGGGAACAGGTTGGAGCAGACGCTTCTGCTCTAGTCACGCGTTGCATGAGCCCAAACCTTGAAGCAGGACTCAATCAAGCAAACCAAATTGACTGAACACATTTCTTGATCACACAAAAATCATTTAAATTGGCTTTTTATTTTCCCCCTTTCTTTTTTTCTTTTCCCTTCTCTCTCCCCCAGTTTCTCAAAACTTACCATGAACCTTCATAAATCCAGAGTCTGAATTTCTGGTTTGTCACAAAGCTTTAGAACCAGGCAAATTTCCCAGGGTTTGTGGTTTCATTCCAAACATTTCGTAGAGCTTTAAATCATATCCAGGAGCTCTCGTCTGTATTTTACAGAGAACAAGAATCACAAATCTGGCTACTTATTGAAATTGTAACTATTTCGTTCACCTATTGAGTACTGTATATTCACCATTTGCAGGCAGCAAACGAATACCTTAACAGATGGGAATTTATATCGTTTCCATGGTTACAATAATAAATACAATGCTGATCTGCCCAGAGTAGCTCTTGTTTTTCAAAAGGGTCTTTAAATTACTTGCATTTTCCAATGGATTTAAAACTTCTTTTTTATGATGATAATCTAGTAGCTTTTCTTTTATTACGACAGTTTACTCCAGACACTACAGTTGTTGCAATGTTGCAAGACAATGCAGTTTCTTATTTCTTTAAAGCATATAATTAGTGGGGTGAGTTAAAATAACGATGAATTCTGTGCTTATTCTAACCATCGCTGTCCTGAGACATGGAAAAAAATTAAAACCAGCAGATATGGCAGCAGTCTTGAATGTCATCTTTTTTTATTCTTATTTATGCTAATTGCAGAAGTGAATTAGCCCCAAGAACTGGTTGAATACTGAGAATAGAACTGGCAAAAAATCAGTAGATTTATTTGGAGGGGAAAAAAAAAAGTTTATTTGTAGGATCTTTGAGACAGTGACTGTGTTGTGGCATGCTCAGATAATAGGCCATGTACTTTAATCCACAAAGAAATACTGTCTGAAGCAGTAAAGTCATGTTTATTCACAAACGTATTACTTCAAAATTGATAGGAAAAGATTGCTGAATAAATTCTACACCAACATTATCCATTTTTCAAACCATTTTAGGTGTCATCACTAAAATCTTCGCAATGCATTTTGTTACCAGTTGACATAAAGGTAGGCTTTTCTTGAATCTGCCTGTATTGTGATCAAACTCTTTGCAAGAGTAATTTTAATGGAAAGTATTTATTTCAGTATTTCTCTTACTAAAGAGTTTAATGACTGTCTCTTTCTGAAGCAAGTGGAATTTCTTCACATGTATTTCTTCCCCTTGGAATCAAATGGAGATGCTGTTGACATACACTGCAACAGTCGATTTGAGCAGGAATTTTGCTTCCTAAAGTAAATAAATACTGCATCCAGCTGAAATGAGAGCAGACAGATTTGGAAGGGGGGAATTTCATGAGCTGCACTGAAATATGTCAGATTAGGAAAGACATCAATACTCCCGGGAACCGGTGTTTTTAATGACCGGAAGCAGTCAGCGAGTACGTTAAGCAAAGCTCATATATCCTAGTCAGGTTTTATTGTGTCAAACTAAATTTTTAATCCTCTGTTGATTGTCTGTGAAAAGCCATTTGGACATTTTTTTATTGAAAAACTAGCTAGATTTGGAGGCTGGAGGAAGGAGGGGCAGAGACTGGGAGCTGATGCTAGACATTGATTTTACTGAGACAGCCTGGCCCGATGCATCGCTTATGAAAGACTCAGTAATTATTCTGTTGGGTTGCTTCTGCAGGCTCAGGATTCAAATTATGCAGGCTGAATATGTGGCAAAATAGGATTAAAAAATGTGTTTAAGGCAAGATGCTGTCTGGGCTAAATACAGACACACTGCTACTTGCCAGAAAAACAGCCAGCCAGAGCAGAGAATTCAAGAGGGAGTCTGTCTGGATTTGAGTGTTGACCAGGCTTTGGGTTCATATATCAGCTGAAGGGTTGCAGAGAGAAGCAGCACGTCTCAGGGATCCTTTTTGTTTTGTAAAGATTAGTAACTCCCTAGTGTTCTCTTCAGTGTAAAGACAACCGTGCTTAAGAAATTACTTGGCTACACTTGTTTTCCTAGCCTGTCTTCCACATTGATTTTGAGTAATCTTTTCAAACAAGACATAAAATTCAGAGGGAATATATCTTAAGCAGCCGGGTGCTTGAAGGAATAAAGCGGTCGCTGATGATGTGAGGCAGTGACAAGGCAGAGCAGCCCTCCAGGGCAGCTGCTGCAGCCACCCCTTGCGTGTTCCTGCCCAGAGCCACGTCCCAGCCCTGCCCGGGTTTGACTGGGTGTAGGAGCGCCGGGACCCCCGTGCAGGGATTTACTCAGAGCGGCTGGTGCCTCCCTGGAATAGGCTTGTGCCAAGTTTTGTCACCTGCTGCGTGTGAATGATGCCCAGAAATACAATGGAAAACTCTTGCTAGCAGGCTGTGATCCTGTGGATCGACCACGAGTCACAATCTCAAATTACAAACCCAAGCAGGTAAAAATCTTAGTTCTTTACACACATGAACACTGTCTATCGATGGTATTGACACTAACACCAGTAACTACTGTTGTTTTCAAGCAGAGATTGAGGAAGACTCAGACTTCTTGGATACATGAGACTCAAAGGCAATAATGGGAAAGATGACGGCAGTTGCTCTCCTGGCAACATTTTACTAAACCTTTGTGACTTAAGAAAGGCCAGGACAAAGATTCTTATTCATCCTTCTGAGAGTCTGTTGTTTTCCACAGCATTATGATGCTCAGTTCCTCAGGACTGGCTGCATTTCTGAATCTTAATCTTTAAAAATGCACCGTTCATCCTTGAGAGGCCGTAACCTTCGAAGTAGTTTGCAGCATTCAGCCTGCCCCAGAGTCTGCTCTTGTAGAGCCAGCAGAAGTAACCAAATTTGAGTGAGTTTACCTCTGATAAACAGCTGTGGACTTGCTTTGTTTAGTTTGGTTTTAACTCAAAGATATAATCATAAAAGAAGCCCCAAGGACTTCAGGAATTTCTGAAGAAACTGAAATAGTTGCTTATTAGCTGAAGAACTAACCCTGTATAACAAGGTTTTTCTTAGGAAGTCTGTAACAAGATATTCCTTCTTAATGAAAGTGGTTTTGATTAGAAGAATACCCCATAATCTTAAGAAAATTAGTGGGATACATGGTTTTAGCCTTTCTCCTGGAGTGTCTTTTTAAACAGCTGCTATTATTCTCTGAAAGTATGCAGGATAAGAAATATACCAAAAAAATGACATGATAACTATGAAAAATCTTTCTCAGGAACACTTCTAACTTTTTATATTAATTGCAGAAATGTCATTATAATTTAGGAATGGGGGAGTGGAGGAGCAGGGAGTAGGTAGGTAATTTTACTGTAAAGCCAGCTGTGCG
>JAOXJK010000002.1:13916261-13970517 GCA_025774025.1 Xenus cinereus | reverse complement strand
ACTGTAAAGCCAGCTGTGCGGTGCTGTTTAGCTTGAAAATGTGCAAAGCATGTTAATGTCTTGATCACAAGGGAAATTTCAAAGGTAACCAGTGCCAGTTTGCGTTGATCGTTTTAGTAACAGTATTCTGAAATGTAAGTGTAAAAAGGCATTGAAGATTCAGTAAATTTGAAAGTCTTCTTAGTTGGCGCCTAGTTTTGCGTCCTTGACTACTAGAATTAATAAGGTCAGGGTTTCAGACTTGGCCTCCAATACACTTTGTAGCATACAGTTTGGAAGACATAAATGTAAGTCTTCTACTTTTACACATTTGTATCTTATTTTCATGCTATTGAAAAGGTACTTACTTTTTTTTCCTATTCTTTTTTTTATTACCAGTTTTATTATTATTTATAAGTATCCTATTCAAACTGTCTGTGTTTTTCTAATGCAGTTCAGGAGCGAAAGAGTCAGGAGAATTAGAAAACTTTTCTAAAACAGGTTTTGATGTAGCTCAATACAAAACAACTTTCAGTAGGGCTCAAGGTTTGTAGTAGGCTCAGAGCCCAGCCATCACAAGGGCTTAACAATCAATATTTTGTACTGCTAGTCTGTTTACAGGCTTTGAGGGGCAAAAATCAAGTCTTATGTGACTAATCTTTATACTGCCTACATATGGAGGGGAAACCACTGAAAATGCATAAACATTACTTAGCTTTACCGTGTGATGGGCTCATGTCCTCTTTTCCACTGAACGTGGTCCAAGCATAAGTTATATGGCTATGGCTCTTGATTTCATTTTCTCTCTGACTTCTCTAACGTCTCTTTGGCTGACTAAAATACTCTAAAATACTAAATCTTGTTCACCTCAGCTATATACACTGGTGAAGGGAGAAGAGGCAGACAGTGGACTTCTGTGCTGAGGACCATGAAGGATACTGTTCCTTCACTCAGTGAGCTTTCCTCAACTGTTGCTGTCTTCCAGAATATAGTGTCAACATCTGTAAAGTATTGCAAGCTGATAATTGATGGGTGGGACAAGTGCTGATGAACCAGTCCCAAGGTGCAAATCAAGAGCCTGTTTCCTATAGCAAGAATCAAATATGGTAAAACAGAGCTTCATTCAGCTTTGACTTTAATGTTTTCATTTTCAGCACCATCCAAATAACATCCTTATTTGGTAAACTCTGAGTAAACTCTAAGTCCAGAATAACACAAAGTAGTTCTCCGTTAAGGTCTAATATATGCTTTGATAATTTGGAAGAAAAGCTAAACATTCTTTTTCTTAAGCTACTTATTTCTTCAAATGATAGTCCCCCTCCAATGAATATTTTCACTCTATGGTAGACTTTGCTCCTTTGGCACTTCTTTTTTCTTTTTTATGGAGAGTCTAGATCAGGGACAGATAGGGATAGTTTAAATGTGTTTCACAAGATAGGACATATCTAGGCCCAGAGACTTTAATATGCATTTAAGAAAAATTTTAAAAATGGAAAAGAAAAACAAGAAGCAAAACTCACTGGGAAGTCAGGAAGTCATGCTTCAGTGATGGGTTCTCTCCCTCCCCTTATTCTGTGGATGTAGGAGTGTTATTCTTAGTAAAGTGACTGTGTGATTTAACCAGTTATTTGTGTTTAACACTGTGCAGTAAGCAGCAGTTTGAAACTCGATGATGTTTGGTGCATCAGGCCAAAAAGCAGCACAACAATTACGACTGTCCACACTGCTGTGTCATCACAGCTCAGAAGAGTTGGAAAGGAAACGCTGAGAGTGGAAAGTGGTTGGGTCTCTGGGTAACTCTGCTCTTATCTTTCTTCCATCCTGAAGATTTGCTTTGCGGAAAATATTTTGCTCTGCTTAGTATTTTCTCCTCAACATACAAGAAAGGCTTCTCTCAAAAGAAACAGCACAACAGGGATGCAGAGGAGTTCAGTGCACTGTGCATGAAGATTAGATGCTGCCCACCAGGGATAGTGGAGTCAACACTTCCTAGACAGTCTTGTGCATTTTACATTTGCAAAGTCAGAGCAATTTTTTCCCTTGAAATGGAGGAAGCTTTTTGTTTTGAATAAAAGCAGTGCTTTGAGTATAGTCCTATGTATCTTTCTGCAGGCACCGTGGGATGACCCAGGGAAAGAGCCATATCTACTGTTCCTTAACATAAATGTTCCTCTTGTTACCTAAATCACCATCTATTTGATCTTACTGATGGAATGAAGTAAAAAAAGTCCCATGTCGTGGGTCCTAAGATGGATTTTTTTCTCAGTAACAAAGGCAGCTTGAAGTTCACCTAACAGGAATATGCTGTAAGGTTTTATCAGTCTCCGCTGTCACCACTGATGAGTTACTCCCTTGTCTAATTCATCAAAGCAGCAAACTCAGATAAATTCTCACACAACCGTTTCTTTAAGGTACCAAAATATACCTATATTAAGAAAAAATAAGAATATAATTTTTCGGCATATCAATGTTTTAATTTTGATAACCAAATAAATGTGATGGCTGCTGAAGCAGCACACAGAAGTAATTCTCATTTAATTCAGGTGGGGTGGGGATGGGGGGCACTCCAGCAAGCAATCTGAGTTTTCCATGTGGGAAGTACATCCTTTTGTTCAAACCCGTGATGTTTAACTGTACACTTGTCAACTTGCCTTTAAAACACTCCAGTTGTGCCATTTTGGTTGCAGTCCTGAAAGTGGGTGGTTGTGACTCTCCCTGTTCTGAGCAGAGCCCAGAGCAGTCATATCAGCATTAGGTAATGACACCCTAGAGCTGACAGCCTTCCAAAATCTTTTTGTCTCACAACTGGTACAAATCTTCATAATTGATTTGGATTGTGGGGCTGGTAATACAGCACTGAGTAGCAATTAATGCTAACATTTTAGTTTCATTTCATTCTGTCAAATACACTTGACACTCTTTTTATGTGTGAGATTGTCAGGTATAAAGCCATGTGTCTCATTATATGCCTATTTGTCACCTCCCTTCAGATCACTGCCACAAGTGATGCAGGTAGAGCCTCCCCCACTTAATTCTTTTAACTCACTGGTTTTGCAAGAATTTATAAAAGATGTGCCTATAGATTCCTGTAAATCAGGCCACTTGCCACTACTGCCTCATTAGAAGTAAACACCAAAAAAAAAAAAATTTTTGCTTCCATTTAAAAGCAAACTAATTTTTAAAAAAGGCTTAAATAAAAACATTTTCTTTGTTATGGTGCCATTTGGAGACAGAAATATATTTAATTGTGAATTGTGTATGCTTCTGCCATTTTAAAACTCAACGAAGTTATTTCTGTGCAAATTGAGGCTGGTGTTAGTACCTGGAATCCCAGGAAAGTCCAGGGACCCAAACCATCAACAGATGTGCCACGGTACAGTTTGTGTTTTCCTCTACTGTTTTTAAGTTAGGCTGAGATACTTTTGGGATCACATTAAACATATTCCTAGAGTATTGATTTAATAAAAATTATCATAGAAATTTCTCACCTTTTAGCAGTTCCTTTATTTAGTGAATATCTGTTCTGTTTGATTAAGATTTGGTCTTGGTGGCCCTTGAAACACTATAAGGCTTCAGTTTTGGGGCTGCTGGGTAGATACTGGAATCATTTGATCGCTGTGAAACTACTGGTTGTTTACTTACTGTGAAACTACTGATTCTCTAGCAAATGTTTCCAATTTGTGAAAAAAAACCTTTCATGGCCTATGCAGTGCATTAATACATGTGTTGTATTTGCTCTTTTTGCTGGTGCTGGGAATTTCTATGCATATGGTAAAAAACACTGCTTTTGCAACCTGCTCATCTTATATGCATCAAGTTGGGGATAAGTCAGTGTCAAACAGGACATGACAGCTTCAAAGAGTACTTAAAAGGTAAACCTGGGACACGACAAGTAATGTAAGAATGCCTGATCCGAAAGGGGTCTCTCTAGCAAGCGTATGAATCCCTGCCATCCAGATTTCTGTCTTTACACAGTGAGGGTTTGCACACAAGCTGGAAGGCAACCAGCTGGATGAGTCCCACCTCTGCCGACAGCTTCGTAGTTGCAGGTCCTGCAGAAAGCGATGCTATTGCTTTAGTGAGGAACTGCTTCAACCCCAGAGATGGGGGTACTGCTTGCAGAAGCTCTCCTCCTTTTCTGAATACTCTGGGCCCCCTTTACTGAGGTTTCAAAGAGAACCCGGGACTGGGCAGCCTTTCCTCGTGCCAGGCTTCTTCCTCCGAGTCCACACTTGGGCTGGGCCGGCAGGATTCGTACTGCTGGTCAGCCTGGTGTTCGGGTCACTTACTGAGCAAGTAATCTAAGCAGAGATGCCGAGATGCCTGAACAATGGAGGAAATAGCTATGGAGATTTCCCAAGACATTTCTATCTCAATTTTTAAAAGTTGAGCAAGTTTCAATAGGTTTCATCATTTATTCAACTGTGAAGCGCAGTCAGGATTGAGAGTGAGCTTTGGGATTCCTTATTCTCCTTTTCCTGTCTGTCCACCCATCCATTCCTCCATTAAAAAGAAGTGGTAAACTGAAAACCCACCATACAAAATTGGAAAAATTAAAAATCTGGAAAATGTACTGAAATTAAGCAACTAAAAGCTTTTTTTTTTTCATTGTTTAAAGAACAAAAGCTGTTCTAAGAAAAATATCAGCTAGCACTATTGCCTCATGTACTTTGAAAGCCTTCAAACTGCAAAATATTAACCATGCATTAAAGAGTTTAGAGTTAATCTTGACTCATTGGCTAGGCAGTTTCAGTCTTTCAGTAATTAATAATTTTGTTTTCTCAGGATATGTCATTTCAGCTTTTCATCCTAGCCTGGTTTGTGCCCTGGTGCTCTGCACTGTCTTAAAAAAAAATTAAAAAAAAAAAAATATTTCTGTCACTGTTACCAAATAACTGAATGTTTAGTAGTGGACTTGCTAAAGAGACTGTGAATACTAAGGTCGTTGCTTTAGAGCTTTTTGTATTCTACGTTTGCCAGGGTTGTCTGTGCAGTATCTTTGACAAGGTGGTTGAAGTCGCAGCTTCATTATGACCACAACATGAATGAGTCTTTTGCAAATGTACACAGGCTGAGGGAGGGAGAAGGGGGGAGGAGAAGAGTGAATAAATTATTACATAATTTTTAAGTCTCTCTAATCTCTTTCTCTTTTACGCAAGTTTAGCAATTTTACAAAATCCCATTTGAGCTAAATCATGTTAGAAGGTGCCTAATAACAGCTTTATTTCTTGGTGTTAAATAATATTTCATTTAAAAAGCAAAAGCACCAAGAAAACATTATTAAATAACATTGTGATGCAACTGTCTGGAATTCACCGTGCTTTTTCTGCATACCACGTAATTGGTACCTGCTTTCAGGACCATTGCAATACAAAACAAATAATAAAATGCTCATAACATCAGTGTATGGACATATCTATATGTGTGTGTGTACATATATATAAAAAAAGATGCACATATACTGATGTCATAAGCATATATACATATTGTGGTGTATTACTGTTATAGCATAATCCTCTCAAAAGCAAGATTTTTTTTTCCCCAGGTGATCTCCTGCTAGCGTTTATCATTTTTATTCTTTCAATGATTGATACTTTTTTTCTATGATGTGCTATTTGGTACATGAGACTGTATGGATTTAACAGTTTTATTAATTTGAGAGGTTTCCTCTGCACAATAAAATAGCTCAGTATGACAAAGGAAGTATCATAAATGAATTGATTTGTCACCTATCAGAATGTAATCCAGCAGTGATTTCATTATTGTGGTTATTTCCCTTCAATTATCTGCAAACTTAAAATGCTACATAACATCCCTGTATCAATTGACAGAGGAGAAATGCAAATGTGACTGGGTTTCACAAAGAAACTTCAGATTATTGGTACTTCATATTAATTTTTATTCCTTAAGGCACAATCTTCCTTGAGATAAACTAAATATTTTTCTGAGTATTTTAAGTGAACTTGGTCTCCCAGGAAAACAACAGATAAGATGTCAAAAATTTTCAGTATTTGAACATGTAACACTGTTTTTATGGAGGGCTGCATGCATCCAACACGATATGGTTTCTGTGAAAGACATGCTTCCTCATATCTGTCACTAGTGGGGGTCATAAAAGAATTGTATAAAATAAAACCTGTTCTTATCACTGTGAGTATTTAAAAGGATATAGGGTGAGTTTTTCACTATACACAATTGGGGGGTTTCAAAGTGGTAAGCCTGCAGAAATGACATAAAATTGAAATGCTAAATTCTCCCAGGTGTCTTTGGAAGTCCCAAACTAAAACTCTATAGCTTCCTTCACATATTTGCTCCTGAAATAGCTGTAGCTGTTTAGAAAGTTATTTTCTTTTCTGCTATTGTGAAAAGATAATTTAATCAATCTCACTTTGTGCTGAAATGGACCTGGAACACTGATGTGATATGTTACCACAACCCAGCTATACGGCGGTGATTTCTCGAACGGTGAATTTTTAAACTTTGAAATCAAGCGAGTATTGTGAGATGCACTACATTCTCTGGGGTTCTGATTGCCTGGGAGTCTGATGGAAAGTATGAGAAATGCTGTTGCTGATCTTTTTAAATTACACCCTGTTAAATGAAATTTCTACCTCTCTGGACTGAATGTTGTGCCTCACACTTAGTTAGTGACACTCCTCTAGGACTGCTTGATTTTCTAGTGTAAACAAATCCCAGGAGTGGTCACCAGGATTTGTCACCTGGTTTGTCTTGCAGTAGTGCCTGGAGGCTGGGGACCAGTTCTGCTGGACACCTGCCTGACGATACACAAAGAGTTTGTGGCTTCTTGTATGAATATTGGAATAGACATTAGATGGACACAGCTTTCAAACAGTTTAAAGAATTATGTAAGTTCATACCCAGAAGGACATCACAGTGCTGCATTTTGAGACCCTTTTATTAAATCTCACTCAATAGTGCATTAAGTTGCATTTAACCTGTTAGAGATCTCTTAGCAAGACACTGAATATTGATTTACGGGCTTTGGATACTTGAACATCTACCACATTCATAGGTAAATCAATCCAGTTGTTAATTATCTTTTAAGTCTAAAAGCTCTAATTTTTGTTAGTCAGACTTAGCCAGATTTCAATTTCTACACGCTACCTCTCTGTATACCTGTAATGCATACTTATATACTTCAGTCATTCCAGTATCTCTTTTCTAAATGGCTCCCAATGGTTTTCAGCATCCTTTCTGAAATGCAGGTGCTGACCCAACACATCCAGCAAGCTGGCGTACAGAGTACACCAGTATTTCAATAGAAGATAAATGGAAATAGGTGGAGTTTACCCAATTGTAGTCTGAGCAGTAGAGGAAGATTTATCCTGGTCACTTCTAGACTTCTATCTGTTTAGGAGTTTCTTTAATCCAGAGAGTTTAGGAAGTGTATTTTCTTCACTTTTCAAATGATTTATAAAATCAGTGTCAGGGTATGAGAAAAATATAAGATCATATCTCGGTAGAAGCCGTGATTAAACAGATAGAATTATGAGTTTTAATTGAATAGACAGAAACTGAACTTCCTACATCCGTCACCCCAAGCCAGAGCACTTGGTGCAGGGAGAATATTCCTAATGGTTTACAGAGCTCGAAAAGTTGCTGGGGGACAGGAGGAATGGAGAGTTGTGTTTGTTCCTTCTCCAGGGCTGTAGCTTTGCTGCTTTTCACAAGCTCTCTTAGACCTGAGAGCAAAGGAATGTCACAGAAGATAATAAAGAAAAAAAAATTAGTAATCCCAAATTATGGTAACAGTTTATTGATATCTCACATTTTAATCTTTAAAAATTATTGAAAATAACTTAAAATAAATTAAATAAATAAAATATGAGAAAGAAAGCATGAGCAGTTCCTTGATTCGGTATATGCTTTGTGGTTAAGAAACTGGATGGAATTATATAGGAGCACGTAGCTACCAGAGCATGGCACTACAAATAAAGCATTTTCTCAGACCACTGGAATACATGACATTTGAAGTCAGAAAGACAGGTGTATTTGTATCATGTTATTCTTTCTTCCTGGGCTTTGCTTTCACATACAGTATGTGGTTACATCAGGTTATTCATGTGCACTAATTCTAGGTTTCATTCGTGGGTTTGAAAGATGAAGAGAGGCAGACTCAAACATGGGAAAAATTACTAAACCTGAAATAAATTTAAGGTGAACAAGTATTTCTGCTTTCTTCCTTGACTGTTTCATTACCACTCTGACCCATAATCGCTAATAAATGTTTACAATATGTCTGGCATTAAAACAGGCTAATATGTGCAAAGCGTATCTTTCAAATGAATTCTGTGGCAAGAAACAAGTGTCTCCATTAGACTGTGTTTGCACGGGGGGAGGTTACAAACGTACCTGCAGTAGGCTAATATGTCTGAAAACTTACAACTCGTGAAAAATTCAGGAAAATGACTGGGATTTTTCTAGTAACCTGAAAAAGAGTTCATAACTAAACATTCAAATTTTTTGAAAAGATTGATGATTATCTTCTGCTTAAATATTTCCATTTTTGCAATAAAGAAGACTTCTCTCTGGTCACTCATTTTGCTTCTAGTTAGGTAATACAATAATACAGATACCAAATGGCACAAATGATTAACATATATATTGTCCATCTAAGTGATCATAGCTGATCAGGTCGGAATCACCTAAGAACATACCCCTTCTTTTTATCTTTTTTTTCTTTTCTGTGTGGTTTGCATGTTTTTCTTTTATGTTATGCAGCAAAGAATTAAGTGATTTATGGAGAGAAAGAAAAAGGATCTTTTATTTCTGTGATCTGGTATCCCTGAGTTTTCTTCATTTTCAAAATAGGATCAAGCAATGTGAATTTCATGAAGCCAAAGCTGGTAAAAAATAAATTGCATGAGTTAGCTTTGTTAGCATCTCAGCTAGAACAATATCTTGTTGCTCCCCTTCATCTTTGGTATGCATATCTTTGCAGAGAAACTATCCGAAAATATCAAAAGAAGATCTGAAATGTAAAGTCCAAGCCAAGTTTTCATTATCAAGGATAATAGTAGCATACTGGTGTCTCATTGTTACAGGCCGTCAAAAAACCACAGACATGGAAAGAGCAAACTTAATATTGATTCATCCTTTATTCACTCACAACAGCATCAAGATGTGGTTCTGACCTCAGTTATGTCTCAATATAGCCAAATTAACTTGGCAAAATTACACCTATTTTAAGCCACAATGGGATCAAAATCCCAACTCCAATGTTTGTAACAGTAACTCTAAGCAAAATGATTTCAAAGTACTTCTTCCTCCTCAGTGTGTTCTTCTTTTCATTTGTTAGAACAGTCATCTAACATGGTCTTTTTTCAGTTTTAAAAAGCAGTAGGGGTTGGCTTATTTTTTCTATTTGTGGGACACATTATAGATCACGCAAACAGGTAAAAGCAATAGAGAAGAAAATAATAAAGAAAAACGTTACTCCCTTTGAGATTACATAATCTTTGGTATTCAAGATGTCCAGTTACTGCCTATTGAATGCAAAAGCTGTTCCAAAGAAACTAAAGAAAACACTGGCCGGGCCGTTGGTATGAGCTGCAAGTATCAAGAGAACTGTTTGCCTGTAAATATGTCGTGTTTCATTAGTAGTGCTCCAGATCTTATGGAAATCCTGGTTCATGTAATGGGAGGTGTCCAAGGCAAATTCTTAGCTGTCTACAGAAAAGTATGACCTGCAAAAAAAGTCTTTTCTACAAGAAAAACAAACACCACTATTTAATATATTAGGCTTACATTGTTTCAATATGTAGGATTTTTTTCATTAAGCAGTGAGTAGTACAATGGAACTTTAAAACTGTTGAATATAGAAATGAGTCTTGTTCAACTGATTAAAAAAAACCTTTGATGGGTGAGAGTTAGCCCAACCTCCTATGGGAAAATTCTCCTCAAATACTCAAATCTAGTTGTTTTAAATTTCTGAGTATGTTTTGTGTAAAAGTAGTTTGATTTGGGTATCTCAAGAAACAAAATATGCTGCCATCTACCCTCCCTCCAATAAGACGTAGAAGTGGGTAATTATTTTTTTTTCTTCTTAACCATATTGTCTTTGCTGAAACTATGATAATTCATCCTGTTTGGAGACTTTATATTGCACTTTCCAAAAGAATTTGGCTTTCAAAAAATTCTGTGGATGAGTGTCAAGAAACAGAGATGGAAGGCATGGCAGTGGTGTTATTCTCTCCCTTATGATGAGTAAGTTATGCGATGGGTTCCTGTCTCTGTTCTAGCTAGTGCCAAAGAAAAACCCAGAATTTTTATAATGTGTATGTTTGCATCTCTTCTTGGTGGCTTGGTAGAATGTGATTCAGATGTTTGCTCTGGTTTATGTAGATGCTGCGGTTTTATGTGCGTCTCCCAAATTTTGAAGTTACTTTGTCAGATTATAAGGAGAGTAACTGTCTTTTACTTCTTTTCTGATTAGACTAATATTTAAGAAATCTCCCTATCGTGTTGGACAGCCTGAAGAGAAAATGCTAACAGCAGTTATAATATTTTATATTACATTAGTTACAATACTGTTTTGAAAATGGACTTGTAAACTCAAGTCCTGTTTAGAACTTCAGCTAATCTGGTTTTCCAGCATCTTTGAGTCATTTTCTACTTCTCCACGTGCTTGGGGGAATGAGTCTAAGAAGAATTAGAACCTCTCATTCCACCCCTGTCTTGCGATTGCAGCATGAAATTAACCTTTCATTTTCATTTCTATTAATTACATCAGGAACGTCTTTAAGAAAATAAAGCAAATTACTTTTTTCACACTAAATTCTTTTGCGTCAAATGAAAGCAAAGGTTTTTTTTAATGGAAAGAAAAAAGTTCCTTTCTATTCAAAAGGTTGTTTTTACCGGTCCATCAGATCAAACTGGAAACCCGGATGCTTGCCTGGGGGCAGTGGGGGGACCAGCTTTGCCCTCACCCTGTGCAGTTCCCAGCCCACAGGTGGGAGTGGGGATGCGTAGGGAAGGCCAGAGGTCAGCCAAAGTCATCATCGCTGGGTGACAGATGTGCTCCTGAGCTGCAAGGCAGCCCGTATTTGTCTATGATTCTTGTCACAATCTCACGGTAAATTTACCACTGGTAGATTATAGTTTTTGGTGTCCTCCACTGTACAGTGAGCAAGTGTCACTACAGGCTCTCCTGTGAGGCGAAGGAGATAAGTGTCCATGATTAATGATGTGGACGCTATCTAGCAGCAGGAGCCCATCAACCTGTGACAACTTTCCATTCCATGGGCATTAAACTCCTAAATGCTGTCACAGTCCCTCAATAGATTGTAACAGACAGCAGGAACTAGGAACAGAGAGGACTTTCATAAACCTTTTATTTTCCCTTAAGTAGATGAATTTTACTAGTAGTTATTTTTGGCTCCGTTATTTTGTTAGACCCTGAGAAAATTTTGGAAAAAGGTCAATTTCAGATGTCTCCCGATCTATTTGGCAAATATTGATTCCCTTCTGGCTGTTCCTGCTGGAGTGTGATCATTACCATGCTTTCTGTTCCCTATTTTATGTGTTCAGGAACATGATAAACAAAGGCCAGAGCTGCTCTGGGATCAGGGTATTTATTAACGTAATTGCCGCAAGAACATACAGCTTTGGTCCCGGCTAGGTTTGATATAAACAGTGGTTTATTCTTTCTCTTCTAAAGTCGCAGAATTGGCAGATATTGTAAAAGACCCTGAGAAAGAGTTAATCTCAAAATAATAACTTCTCACAACTGTGCTTAACAGATTCTCAACTTTACTAACTAAGAACGCAACAACCTAGTTGTTAGAAAGCTGAATTTTCTTTTCAGGCATTGTTTCTTTTTTCCTCACAGTCTACTTTTTTATTTATGTGGTACAGCTGTGGATGAGCACTGATACGGAGCATTATATTCTGTCTCAGGTGTGAAGAAACAGCTGCATGAGTTATGAACATGTCATCTTCACTTGAGTACACTAATACATCCTGTATGTTATTGTCGTATGAAATGAATACTGATTGTAAAGAGGAAACGTAATGAATAAAATAATTGAGGAAGATCCTAGCTGTAAAATTTGCAAATAAATTTCTACAATTTTTTCCAAAAATTGGGGAACACAGTCATACCTTCTATTTTGATATTCTAAGCGCAGGAGTGAGCTACAAAGCTCAGATCCCCAATTCCTGCATTTCACACAGGCTTGTGCTCAGAGTTTTTCTACTGGTCTACCCCAGAATGTTGATTAGAACCCATCATAGCAGAGAGAGAGGAGAGAAGGAAAGAGATCACTTTCCTGTAGCTTGTCACGATTTTTCATGAACTTCAAAACAGAGATCCCAGCACTCCAAAACATCTCTTTGGGCAGGAGCATGGTATGACAGGCTGGGACTTTGTGAAGAAGTCATGCACAGTATCTGACACGCCGCCCACCACGGAGATAAGTACTCAGGGCCCCTTTGGGAGTTGCACCTGCCAGAAACTGCCCCAGCCTCTAATCATTTCCTTGATGTGTGAAAAGAAAAATTTCTTCTGGTTTTGTGGCATCTCTGACTGGAAGAAACTGTTAGAGATACGTTCTCTGAGGCACTGACTCATTGCTTTGTACCCTGAGGCACTAAAACCCCGAAGACCCTGAAATCATTCAAATACAATACGAATGAAAAAGCACCTGCTTTTGCCACCAGAACAGTTCTGCATTTCTGTATATTAAAACTGGAACAGGATCTTTAGATGCTGAGCATGCAAGGAGCTTTGTTTGTATATTCCCTCTTATTCAAGAAGTCTTTGAGAGAAACAGCTTCTCTTGGAGGTCTGAAGAGAGGGTAGAACTTGCTCCAAGGGAAATCCACAGTGAGTGGACTAATTCTCTCTCTGCTGCTGGAAGCTGATTATTGCTATTTGGACATATTTGCAAAACAATAATATTGTACAAAATTTAGACGTGAATTTTGACTGTGGGGCACAGTGGATCTCTAACCCTATCTGGACCTTCTGGGGTTAGAGCCAGCAATAATATTGATGTATTTTAGTAAGGAGTCATCCAGACTGGACTGCTACAGGTAACAAGAGTCCAGAAGTCTGAAAACTGTAGCTTGACCATAACAGCTACCTTTATCAGCAAGAAAAGGGCTTTTAGGAACCTACTACAGCTGTAAAGTGCTAATTGCACCATCCACAGACCCTGGGTGATGGGTTCGTTTGTTACAGAGGGCACAGAGATGGGACTTGAAGACCGGTTCTCATAGCAAAGGCAGCCAGCATAAGAAAAGTGCTGGAAATTTGGAGGAAGATCTTGACTGAGGGTGTTAAGTCAGAAATTCCTTTGATTCTGTCAATCAAGTCCCAAGACAATGTATTTAAATTTCTAAAAATGCAGAAATGACAGGTGCTTTGCGGGGAGGAGATAAAGCAAAACGAGTTCGGTTCCTCCTGCCGCGGTGTAATTCCAGCGTCCTTTCACAGCTGTAAATCTCCCTCAGAAAGCTTTGAAAGTCTTTTCGAGTGTTAAAAGCTTGGGTGGTCAAGGTCAGGTGAGTTCCTTCCTCCCTCTTTCCCCAGACAATGAATACTTTTAAGAGGCCTACCCTTCTAGTTAGGTTTCGTTATCTGCACTTTTTATATCCTTCTCCCTCCAGGAAACAAAGCAGCACATACAGCCAGCTAGGGGCTCCACTGCAAGACTGTATAATTCCTAACACAGATTTAAAACGGAAAATCCTTCTTTTCTTTTCTTGCATATTCCCAAAAGACATGATCAATATCTAGCCAACCCATGTAGATGTAGATCCATTCACTCCTATGCCTTACGATGCCATCTTCTGAGCCGTACCTGAGAATATCATGTTGCACAAAAAACAAACACGAAAAAATAGCTTCCAAAAGAATAAAGTGCTCTGATCTTAAAATAGGGAAAATCTTTCCTGGGCCATATTCAGGTCCTGCTCCATTCACATGCAGAAAATACTACATGTAACAATTCTACTTTTTACTCATATGTGTCCAGTTTTGAATACCTGCTTTGATTTGTGGAAGAATAGCACACACTGTTGCAGATAATAGGACACGTTAGGCATTTTGGCAGAGAGCAGCTTGAAAACACCGGCTTGTTCCAACAGTGATTTTAAAGATACAGGATGATGTTCTGAAAGGGAGTTATACCTTCCTTTCCTGTTGATTACTTTAAAAATCCCTCATATGACTCTGTAAAAATGCTGCAGATAGCTTTGTCTCTCAAAGATTAAACTGCGGTCTGTGGCATGTACATCACACTAATTCCTTTGATTTTTTTAAATTCTTGTCTCCCTGTTATTGTCTTATACCGACAAGATTTCTGTACCTTTGAAAGTCTGGTTATTAGGACTCCTCCAAGTCAGGTCTTGAGACGCTTGTTCGGATAATGAAATAGGACCGAAACAGGAGCAAGGTTAAAGCCCAATTACCTACCAGGCTGAATATGATTTGCTCTGATCTGCGCTGACAGGTCGGTGACGGTCATCATTATGTCAGGTCCAAATGCAACAAAATTTCATAATGAAGGCAAGTGCACAGACAGTGAGTTTTGGGAAACAGAACGCACCATTTGTTGTTCGTCTAAAAGGTGTTTTGTGGAACTGCGTGTACTGGGTGTGTAGAAGGAGATAGTAAAAGCTGTGAATGTTCAAACCATTTCTGCACTTTATAGCTAAGCCCCCATTTAAGACAGAGGCTTTATTATCAGCAGACTGGTTTTAAGGGGCCTGTTCTTCCAGTGGGGTCTGAGCAGCAGCTGCATTTGTGACTGCAGTAGGTATCTTCAAAAGGACGAACTCCCAGAAACTGCACAGGCTTCTGGACCTCTCAGAAAAGACATCACAGATTTTACAAGAGCTGGAACGGTGCCAGAACTACCTGTCTGCGGGATTAATTCTCAGCTCTATGGAGAGCCCTGCCTTGTAAATCTAAACTGAATAAAGGACTGGATCCTAAATTCCTTTGGTTTCAGCAAGACTTTGGATCTAAATAACCACATGTATCAGGATTTTAGTGTTGGATAATCTCACTTATTGAAGAATCTTGTCATTTATGGCATCGTGCCAGTAACTTGACCAAATCAAAACCTTCAACTTCTTACATATATCTAGAGAAGAGGTTTTTTTAACTCCTTTTTCCCCTTCCAGGAAAGAATCCAAAATATTTACAGTATAGATAGTCTTGTTTTTCCCAGTTCATTCTTTCATTTTTCAGATGTCAAGATAGTTTCAGCTGGGCCTTGATTTTTTTTTCTTTAAATCTGTGAAGCCTTCCCTCTCTTAAAAAGAGCTGAATTTCTGTATGGGTTGTGAAAGTCCAGACAAATGTATGTTTCTTAAAGAACATTATAAGCCAGGTTTATCTTCTTGGACGATTGAATCTGGCTTTCTGAATGCATGATGCTGGCATGCACGTATACCTCAGAATTCCTTACTTGCAGTTTGTATTTGAACTGGTCTGTGTAATGAAGTTATAAGAATAGGGGCACTATTTCCATCGCTGAAGTCCCCCATTGTATGGATGCCTGGCAGAAGACAAATTTGAATAGATCACTTCTAGCACCTCCTGAAAATGAAGAGCTTCCAGTGGAGAACAAAAGCCAGCAACACCCAAACTGACATTTTGGGACGGGAGCAGGACGCTGAGTGAAGCAAAAGCATGGCATATATAAATGAGCGGGCTGGAAAAACTTGCTACATGTTGTGTATGTTTATGTTTGCTCCTGTCTAAATTTAGATATTTCTTATAACCCAGCTGCACGAACACACCTGGCCAAGCACAATTCCTGCTATTCAGCTTGGTCTCATTGCCTGAGTTTATTAAAAACTATGTACATTATTGCTCTAAATATGCTCTGGCTTTAAGTAGGACTGCTCACGGTAACTATTCTGTGTCCTAAACAGTATTTTAGTGGGATTTAGTCCCAGGCTTAAAGTCAAGCACATGCTTCACTGTTTGTGTGACTGACAAAAACCACATCTTCCTAAATCAAGGTCAATACTAGAAGACGATCTGTTGGTATGATAACCATCCTGCCTTGCCCAAAGCTTAGCCAGCCTCATGGATTTCCTTGGTTTGAGTTTGTGGCTGGTGGTATGTGAAAAAGGGGTTACATGACCAACATCCACCTCGTTTCCAGCATGATGACCATGGCTTGAGTGCAGTATCTGTCACACACATAGAGCAGGGCCCAAGCTCCTGCCTTCGAACTACCTGAAGCCACCTTTCCCCGTTGCTTGCTCTGCCTCACCTCACAATCACTGCTCTCGGCCCAGTGCTGTCACAGCATTCACCAGCTGGGCCCCCACCACAAACTCGCCCACAGGTTCCCATCTTTGAGCTCACTGGGAAACTGCCAACACTATTGTCAGTTCATTTCTAATTACTACAGATCATTTACAAGGGAACAGAGGCAGATGTTTCTGCTCTGGATGCACAAAAAAAACCATATAAAGCTTAAACTGTACAACAGGAAAGGAAATCCAGGAGCTATCCTGATGGTCGGAGGAAATTCCAAACGTCAGCAGGGCTATTTGGGTGGGAGAAGATAATTGTGGGGTTTGCTTGAGATTTTCCCTTTGTTTCTTGTAATTATTTTTTATTTACTCCTATGAACTATTGAGATGTTGAAGGCAAAACCTGAGTAATGTCCTTTTCTGTCACACCCAGCAAGACAGTAGGAAAAGACACCACGTTTTTAGGATAAGGAATAACCACAGAAGCTCTTGAAGGCCGGTATCAGGCTAGTAAGTGAACCACATGGTAAAAGCTCTGCTGCACTGCCAAAGACGAAAGTTATCCACTTTCTGGTTTGTCTCTTACACATGGGTCAGAGTGCAAATTCACCACTCTCGTATTGACAGCTGAAAAATGGGATGGCATCTGCATAGCGTGAAAACAAATATGGAAATTCTCAGTATGAACGCTCAGATCATGCTTAAACCAAACGTCCAGTTGCAGTAAATGTAGATGGCCTAAGTGACCCTGGCCCTATTGTTGTGGAAACTGCATTTAAACATGTCAGGGAATACTTCTACCACTCCTTTTCCACCCCACGTTTCTGTCCCTAGCTTCAAGTGGGAAATGTCACCAGCACCTCCAAGTGTAAAAAAACCCTGCCGGTTTCTACTGCTGGCAGTGTCTTTAGTCTGCACAGACAGGGTACTTCTCTCTGAAAAATTGTGCCATAAATTGCACAGTCAGCTGTTGTGATTCTGTCCTTTTCCTCACTCCCTCTCTGCCAGAGAAGATTTGCCTTTTCTCAAGCAGAGTGAAGAAACTGCTCTATTTCTACTAGAAATGAGAAACAGTGAATTCTTTAACTCTCTTTTATGGCTGTTTAACAACCTCCGTTAGCCAAAGTTTACTAAATAGCGATGCTGTCTTTCCCACATCTAATCATTCAACATTTTGGAAAGAGGCTGTTTCAGGAAAGCTGTCCCGCTGCAGAGGAAGCCGTGTATTCCGCAGCCCTCAGAGGAATTGCAAACCCAAAAGAAGCCTGCTTCATTCAAGAACGTGGCTGCCGGTTAAGTGTTTGCTCAGAAACGGCACGTGCACGTGCAGACCCAGGTTCTATGACTCTTCAAGGGCTTGGGTTTTTCCACTGTAGCTGAAAACCTCCTCCACAAGGTTTGCGTGTTCTTTGTTTCTCTTTCTGTGTGTTGTGTATTGCCTAATTACACACAGGACTGATAACGAGGGGAAAAGAGTGGATCTCTGCATGACTCTCCCTAAGTGACTAAGGCTTCCAGCAAGGATAGGAATGGATCTGTGGCTCCTGGGAGAGACCATGGACCAGAAACATAGCCAGAGCCCACACAGGTAGAGGCAGGAGTTCCCTTCTCAGTGCCCAGAAGTAACTGCTTTTAGAGCACTCTCCAAAGATGCTCACAGGTGCCAGGGCACGTGCCCAGCCTTTCTGAACACAAGCTGAGGACTGAGGAAATTTTCTGTTTCACTCCAATCTGGTCCTGGAG
Source organism: Xenus cinereus (assembly GCA_025774025.1). Lineage (NCBI taxonomy): Eukaryota > Metazoa > Chordata > Aves > Charadriiformes > Scolopacidae > Xenus > Xenus cinereus. The sequence goes on along the minus strand of JAOXJK010000002.1, from coordinate 13,952,553 downwards.
GCTTTGCTTTCTTCTTCATTCTCTCATTTGAGTCTCTATATTTAGTACAACTAAGAATTTCTGGATTATCTTTCTCCTAACCATGCATGTTACATAATCGTGCCTGCACTTCTGCGACCTTTCTATGGCTTGTTACACCTATGTATTTTTTTTATCTCTTTCTTTGCTAGATTCCCAGGTTGACAAGTTAATTGTCTATTTTGGAGTTACATTATAAGTGATATGTGTAATACTTGATTGAAAAAATACCTTCTGCAATTTTGAAGTCAGATTCAATGCCAGAAATATGTGAATGCAACAATTTTCCTTGTCCTTCAAATTGCAATTGGAAAATTGTATGAAACTCTTTCCTTGCTCACACTCGGAAGCTTCCAAAAAGGTGGTTTCATTTTTATGTCGATGAACTTTAGGAATGATACTTTGACCAAATGTTAAGTAACGGAGACACTCTGGGTTACTCAATCAGTTGCCAAAATATTTTTTCCTTTCCATTCCACAAGACAGAAGCTTCTACTGCAACCACGATTTTAAGTAGTTACCTTGTAGTCATGCTAAAAAATAAAAGGCAGAATAGAAGAGCAAGCTTCCTGGAGAATCTGCATTGGGTTTTAAACAAAAGAGAGCCTGTTTTATAATTTTGTTTTGCTTTGGTGATAAGAGATTTCAAAGAAAGGATAGGAGTTCCGGGTAGAAAATCCAGGCAAAATAGAGGTATCTAATAAAGTTACTGAGTCTTTGTAATTTTTTAAAGCTATTAATAATCCAAGATTCACAATTTGTACATTTTTTAATTGTGTCTCCGTGTGATATTTGTGATTTCTGCTGGATTAATGTTTTGGTAAAAGGGATTTGTGAAATTGTTTATGTTTCTTCAACCGAAAAAACCCAAACATTCTCTTCAATTCATTTTAAAACTTCTACCAAAACACGCTAATCTATGAAGGTCCATAGTCCTGAAAATTCCTATATTAAATTCTAAAACCTAAAATTTTTAAAAATATTTCATCCAAGTTTCATGTCTGTACTGAAAACAAAAGACAGATGTGCTTAATATGGTTATAGACTTCATAGTAAATGGCTTGCACAGCTCTATTCTCAAACTTGGAGGGTTTAGAGCATATATTTTTCAACCTGAGATGGGTTTTCTGTAATCTGGTGCTAAGGTGAAGTATCACACAATGGCATTAATGTTATGATTTACTGGAGGCCATTAAATCTAATTCATGATCTTATATACTTCCAGGGCAGATTGGGTGTCTAGTTTCCTTTGTATCTCAATTTTCAAGCATCTTGAAGTACTGAGAAAGCTAATCTACTGGCATATTTTAAATACAGAAACTTTACAAATTTTAAATATAATTTTTTAATTTATTTTCATTATTACTTTACCTAGATTGAGGAAGAAACCTTAAAAATGAGGCTGGAAAAGAGCTGCCCTTAAGACAATAATAAAGTCTTTGGGTCAGTTCTTTACATGTCATGAAGAAACTATTTGGTAGTCTACGATTTTTAGCCTACTCCTTCAGGTTTGTCCAGGAGAAAATTAAGTAAAATAAATAATCTGTGTTAAACCACAAAGCTTGTGAGAAGTGTTTTACTCAGTTTCATTTGCCATGATTAAATTTAAAGTTCAAATAAGATACAAGATGTGAAATGGATGTGTGATATTAGAGATTTTTTTAATACACTTTTGGTGCATTCATTTATAATGAAAGCATTTACGTGCATTGCAAAACCCTTAATACAAAGTCTGCAAAGGTGATCGTTTAAGTCAGATCAGAATCTGTCCATCTCATTTCAAAATATGTGATCAGAGGAGGTTCCATATCCCCAGAAATTCCTGTTACACGATCATGAATGAGAGAACGATAGAGCTAACGGACCAGTGTTGGAATTAGCATCTGTCGTTTAGAACAAGTCAGATTCATCACTGGAGCCAATTTCTTTGTTGAACATTTCCGTATGTTAATAATAGGAGTAATAGGAAGAATTATATCGTTATGTGTAAAAAGTAAAATAAAAAATAAATGGAAAATAACACTGAATCCATGCTTTTTTATTCCCAAAGAATGCTAATACTTCTTTGCATGGTTCGAAGGTAAAAATGTTTTTTATCGAATGATAGTTTTCTCTTGTGACTCACAAAGAGAAAGTATGGGGGCTGTTATGAAAAAGCTGAGGGTCTATTAAATTTACATTCATACCAATGTTAGCATTGAAGACTTTGGGACTCATTTGCTACAATGCAAATGTTTACTATATTTTACAAACACTTCAAGGCTGTTTTCTACTGCCAGAACTGTGAAAAGTGCCCAGAGGGTAAACAAGACCCAACCATTAGCCTGTAGCCAAAGTCTCCAGTCTGGATTAAGACTGTTGAGAAAACGTCTGTAACAAGTCCTTAAAATCACAGTCTTTGCAATGCATTTTTCAAAACTTTTATTACTATCAAATTGATAGGGAAAGAATGGCTGTTTGAGGGTTAGATGCGAAAATGCCAATGCTTGCATCTCCCTTTCCATATTTGTAGGTAACTTTCTAAATTTTTGAGAGAGTCCTAACGGGCTTTCTCATATTCTGTTTTATTTTTCCACTGCACTTTCACTGAGGGCTCGTACAAATGACTGAGAAGCCGTTCAGGCCAGAATTGGTGGTTTCTGCCAGCAGGTTCTGACATTACGAGTGCTGCGAGTGAAGGCAGAGCGCTTTGGTAATAAAAACGTGGGGAAATCTAAGTTTAATAATGAGGTGAGTCCAGGGCCAGAAGAAATATACTTTCCATACAAAATGCATGCGCTGTTATTCTTGGATAGTGTTTTTATCATTTAGACTGTCCTAGGGCAGGAGAGTTCTCCAGGGCTGTTTTCCCGTGTGTCACTTGGATGTGCCCATCCATGATATTTGCAAGTCAGAATGAGCACAAATAGCTATTAGTGTGTGCTGTGCTTCCCTCCTTGGGAGAATTATAAGGAACAAAGGCAGACACTGACGTGCCAAACAATTTGCTCTTGATTCTCTACTCAACCCAAATACCTTTCTCTGGGGTTATCCGATACATCAGGAAACACCCAGATTCAAAATCTCGTGTTCCAGAGAAGAGCTGGACTGGAGAAGAGATCTCCAGTGTCTCTACATCTTGCCATGATGCTGGCATGGCAGCACTTGGGGTTAGTAATATTTGGTCATAGTGAGGATTAAAAGATTTAGAAAAACTGCCCAATGCAAAAAGAAACAAAAGATTTTGGGGGATTATTTGTTTGTCTGTTTAGGGTTTTCTGGGTTTTTTTTAGTAGATTTTTATTGATAAATTAAAGAAAAAGAAAAAAAAGATTAGAGTTAAAACATGCAGGCCTTATTCAGCAAGTGCCTGAAGAAAACAAAATGATATCCCAGCACAAAAACCACATATTCATTTTGCAGTCAAGCCTCCTGAATAATAAAAGCCATAGAACTTGACCAAATAATTGCAGTGAGATATTCTGTAAATTCTCTAGTTCCTACAAAGTCCTGAATATTGTGGAAGAAAGTAGCAGAAAACAGAGGACAGCTCTGACCCCTTCATGTCTCGTAACAGACTCGGTTCCCACCTCCTCTCCTACTCATTTCATCTTTCCCATGTGAGAGACAGAAGCCCCATCAGAATCGAAGCAGGATCTAGTGAGTGCGGTAGCAAATGAGGAAAAGGGCTACATTCCTGTCATTTTCTGTTGCTATGAACCTGCTCTTCAAGACTGCATCTGACGTGATGCAGAATATACCAGATAGGGCCCTTGTGAGAATAAAGGAATTGAATATTGCAAAGTGGTGCAATGGGAGCCATATATAAATACTAAGATAAATACAGATTTGATAAATTACTAGCAAAGGCACTGGAGGGAACAATACAAGATGATGCAGTCAGGCTTTTACATCTCTAACTCTCGTGACCCTTAGAGAAGACATGGCTTTCCAGAACTCTGCACCCGAGGCAAGATGTTTTAGCCATTTTATGAATAATTACCCCTTGAGACCTCTCAGACTCTAGGATAATAAAATGTAGCTGTAGGTCTTCAAGCGCTCTGATATACGGATGTCCATTTCAGAATACAAAAAGATACAACAGGTCCACATTTCTTAGCTCAGATTGCCAGTGCTAATGTGTGTAAACGTGCTGAGAAAGCATGGTATCTGTACAAACTTACCTTCTTGGATGCACCTCGTGCCCAGCACTGCGAGGGTGTGCTCCTAAGGCTTCCAGAATGATGGAAGGAGAGACATGCGAGTCTTTCAGATTTGCACTAAAGACAGCTCCTATAGAGCGAGGATTTGTCCCAGCTGTCTGTGCTGAGCAGCTATTTACTTTAGCTCTACATATACCAGCACCTAAATCTAATTCAAAATAAAAGATTTCAAGCAACTAGTGAAAGGACAATAGTAATTTTTGCTCCTGACATCCTTGCTTCTCAGAGCCTTTAAGCAAAGGGATAATTTGCTGCAGAGGAAGTACAGTAAATCGAATACATTTTTACAAGAATGTGTTTATTAAGGGATACCTCTTTCAGGATGCATAAATGCATGCGCGCTCTGAGAAAATGCCATCTTATATGAGTTCTCACAATGGTTCATATTCATGTCTTGTTACTTAGTGCCTTCTTAAAGGTCTTTTTTTTGTATCTTCTACAAGTTGTTTTGTCTTGCATCACTTTGCCTGACAGAAATATTACTTACGCTAAAATCCTTAATGTGAGATGCCCTATAAAGAAGTTGGTTCATTTAATAACTTTCATTGTATTAGTTCCCCCTAAAGTAATCACTTTGATGAGAACACACTCTGTGTTCCTTTATTTGATCTGGGAATAAAATTATCTTGTCTTTACTTCAGTATCTCCTTCTTATTTTTTCTAGAATAAATAAACATGAAGCTGTCACTGCAGAGCAGCCACTGCCTCTCCCTGTTATAAACCTTTTGATTTTTGTGTTGAGAGAATTTTTCTGCACAATGATCCTTTTAGAATATGCTTGAAGCAGTTTTTTCTCACTTTCTTGTTTTCCATGTAGATACACGAGTAATGACAGACTTCCTGCTGTCCCAGTAGATTATATGTCCTATCAAGTTTTCTGTCCTTCCCATAGAACTGATCAGTTTATTTATCATGAAGAAATTGTTTAATGTATTGGGCACTAATTTTATTATAATTGTTATTATAGCAACCAAAGCCACCAGTTGTGAGATTTGAGCCCTTTTATACCAGTAAAACATACTGCAGCCCTCTGTTCCATAAAGTCTTACTTAAAAGTACTTGACTTATGCACTATTCGCCTCCATGGTCATCACGAGCTGATAAATCCTTGCTGTGTAGCTGGGCCCTCGGGGTTGTCTCTTATGCTTCGGTGAGGCCACAGCTTCAGCTCTTCTGTAAGTCTTTGTAAGATGAAGGCTTCGTTGCAAAATCTTTGTGGTATGAGCTTTTCTTTTGAAGTGAGAAGACATTGAGTTATGTCTCCTTTCTCATTTTCATTAGGTGAAGGTTTGGGTAATTAATCTTTACCCAAGTATTTGGGTTAATCAAATGCTGGGGGTTGCTAATGATGATGATTGCAGAGTTTTTTCAGGCCAAAGACAGAGACGTTATAGTCAGCCTTAGACCACAACTTCTTTCAGTGTGGAAGGAACAGAGGCTGGAGAATAATGCTGAAAACTTACATTACTACATTTGTATTATTATTATTTGGAGGACCAAACCTCAAAACTATTCAGGCTAACTCCTGTCACCTCCTCCAGATGGTTATGCTGCTGCCTGCCATATTCACCGAGGGGCTGCAACACCCACTGTGTAAATATAGGAGATCCTGGCCTAGAATGTGGTGGCTTCTTGGCAGTACTAGCCAAGAGACCACAAGTCAAAAAGAAAAGAAAAAAAATCCAAAGACTGTGGAAGAAATATGTCTGTCACAGACAGATTATTGTTATCTATTCTAGAGCACAGTGATATCACTTTGAATCCCAGCTCAGTATTTCTTCTACTCACCTCCACGTCTCTGGACTTTCAAAAAAGCTGTAAACATGAATTATTGTTTGTGTACTCTATGCACTTAGCGTACTAAACATCAACTAAGTTCTCTGTTAGAAAAATAGAGATTCCTGGGTTTATTTACTACAAAAGAATCTATCAAATCATGAGATGTAACTGTTATATGCTTTTAATTCTTTGGGAACGTCAGTAAGAAATACCAGTTTGCATGGTTTCTGAAAGTCCAAGCTGGTAATCCACATCAGACACCACCAGGGTTTCATGGGGTGTATTTAAATGAAATGTTATTGTTTGCAGGTTTCCTTCTAGCTTAGAAGACACCGAGCTCCTTTTTGCAACGTGGTGTGTTGGTGACAGGATAGTTCCAGGGGCTAATGAGGAGACATAAAATCACAGTGAACCTAGTGACCATTTAAAATATAATCCAAGTAAGTATTGTTCATTTGATCTTTAATCTGGTATCTAATCGGAGTAGGCGTTGTTCATTTAGTCTTTAATCTGGTAGCTATCTGATAAAGGCATGTGAGAAATGAGTTGACTGTCACTGCAATTTGCCAGACAGTTGTAAGAAATCATCTTCCAAACTGATGTATTTATTTGGTAGCACCTGTGAAGAAGCTAGGAGCTCAACAGGAACAGAAATCTTGTCATCATCAGTCAAAGGACTGACACACTCGTAGGAAGAGAATAAATAACATGGGTTTTTTTCTGCTTTTATTGCCTAAAGAACAGCACTTCTCTGTTCAAGTAACATCTGAGAGCTTAGTTAATCAGTGGAAAGGAGGTGGCTTTACAAAGCAAAGAAAAATGCAGATGCTAGAGATCTTCAGAGAAGATGGAAACACATTTAGCACTCATGTACAGAGCACCCAAGGCCAATTTCAAGCCTTGGGAAAAAACAAAATACCAGAGCCTCTAGCACCTCTTCCTCCCTGCAGTTTAACTGTCAGGTTAAAAATGAGTGGGTCCTAAGATCAGGTTTTTCATCTATTGTAAAGAGAACATGTTATTGTATTTACCTCTCGCTGATTTTCATCCCTCCTGAGAGGATCACCGTCAGGAAACACACAAGCACTCTTCTCTCCCCATGTCAGACTTTGGAGTTTATTTCAGCTTGAATCTTTTATTGCTGTAATTTAGAGACCTGTGTGTCCATCCCCTTCTTAAAACCGGAAAAGGAGGGTTCGCGACTCAATATGTTTCTTCAGTGCCTTAAGAGGCTTTCAGGCCTGTGCACCACCAGGATGGATAGACCCACTGCATGAGATTTGGTGCCCAAGCCAATGGGCACTGTCACCAGAGCCCCACTGAAGCCAGTCCCTCACTGCCCCACACCACACTGCCCCACGGGGCGGCTTCACCTCAGCTGCAAACTTCACCAGGACTGAAAATACAGCAAAGTGTTGACAGCTCTCTTAGGCTTGTTAGCCCCAAATCATCCAAGTTTGGTGAGGGGAGGGCTGGCTTTTTTTTCCCCTACTTCCTTTAAGTTAGACGAACTGTTAGTGGATTAATATAAACAAAGAGCGAGTAATCTGTGTTGTATAAGAGCGAACATTATAGATTATGAGCTGAGGGACAGGGCTCAAAAGGCAGCAATTCAGCAGCCAGTCAGAATCGCCAACTAATTTTTTCTTTACTTACTTTAGGGTTTTTAGTGCCCTCTGGAAGGACATCAACAAGATTTAGACACAAGCATATCACTGCCGTAATGAACACCGACAAAAAAATTGAGAAACTGGAACTGGAAATGCATTTGCAATACTTTTTCTTTGGGAATTACTACCATAATTACACCAGTTTAGAAAGTAATACCTTTGTAAGTACTTTTACCCCATCATGTATCACACTAGGGATTATAGCATTTTAATGACCTTGGTGACTAAATTGTACAATATCTATAATGGTATGAAATCTAGGAGAATTTTTTGGCCCCATTGAGGCCATAGAAAATTTCCTACTGACTTTGTTGGAGCCAGCAAAATCCATCCTAATTTTCCAGGTGTGACCCATTCCAGTCACAAAAGGGGCTTATATTTTCCTCATACTCTTAACATATGACTGAACTGATACTTTTCATATACGTATACTACAAGTGCCCTGAATTTTATTTTATGAAAGATGTTATGACATGGAATACACTGGTTCTTCATGAAACATGCACCTTTTAATAGCAGTTACTGAAAGGGTGATATATACATCCCTATTTCTCCTGTCACCAAATAAAATGAAATTCATAGACCTGCTCTTAGCTAACGTGATACACGTTTTATGGCTAACTAAGGCCTTGAAAATGAAAATCTTCTGCCCTTCTCATGAGGTATATAGATCCAAATTAAATGAGCAAGTTACATTAAGGCACCTGCAAACCTTGAAAAGGGTGTATTGGCTCGTTCATTCTTCCTACGGATAATAAACTCACCCGTCAAACATCTTCTAGAGAGCAAGCCAAGGAAGGCAAATGTCACCCTGCCTTAGCTTCCTTTATATTTTTACAGTTTTCTGAAATTGGGCATCCCTTCTGGATATAGGACTATAAGAGACTGACAGATACCTTAGGATCACCTTGCACATGAAATGAAAGGTACTAATTGATCCCTGGCCACTCCGTGAACCACCATTTAGTACGTTGTGCAATTTCAGAAGTAAATCAAAATAACTAGTTGAAAAATAAAAGGAGGTAAAAAGGCTCACTTTCCTTCAGCTTTAGAAAATATATGTTGTGTTAGAAAATGTGTTAACTGACAACATGTTTTAACTGACATGGCGATAAATATGACCAAGCCCCAGCGTTTTCTCCAGTGTGCAAACTGCCTTTGCAAGAGCCTGGAGAGATTCCTGCTGGTCTCTGCAGGATTTGGCTTGAGCTCCTCTGCAGGAATTAGTTCGTGCCAGTGGAAGTAAATAGGCCCTTGGGGACGCTGCTGCTGCCGCTGAGGTATTTATTTTTGTAATAACTTGTTGGCTGGTGCAGAGATGGGAAGTCACAACCACAGCTCCTGCATGCAAAACTCCACACCGTTCATCCTTATCATTTAGAGCCCTTTGCAAGGATGGAAATGGTAAGAGCCATAAACTTGGTGGCCCAGCAACCAAATACTTCCTGCACCTGGTGGCCACTTGCCACTCTTCTGGGAGCAGCTTCTGTCCCAGCGCTCTGCAGTCCCCTGAGGGACCAGGCAAAGCCAACCCCTTGGACCATGGGGTAACGTAGGCTGAGGGAATCAGAAGATCACAGAATTTTTCTGACTCATAACAGAGCCAATAAAATGCACTTCTTATGAAGAAGCCTCCCTCATAATTCACAGGTTTCAGTGGCTGCTGTGTTATCGTTCAACAATCCTTCCTCTAGCTTGGCTCCTAGGCACCTCCTGGCTAACAGAGCCCAGCACCATTTGAGGAGCTCTTCTCCTAGCCTCCAAAGTTATCACCAAATTTATCTGTTCTTGCTTTCAAATTACCTAGAAAATAGGAGGGAAGCACAGCTCTCCATACACCACCTTGAAGGAATAGAGAGCAGACAGGTCAGTGACCACATTTCATTAGTCAAAGAAAAAATGAGGTTATTCTCCTTCCCTTGCCAGGCTCCGGCACTTGAAGAAAACTGAAATGAAAATGAGACTGAAAAGGCCTTTGATAATGACACAGCACTTTCTCATCACGTGTGCTCTTTTATCAGTGCTTACAGACATTTGAGCACAGAGTGGAGCCCTGTAGAATTGGCTGGTTTTCACATTTTTAGGAATTGTTTTCTCACTTATTTCCTGTTTTCTTACCAGCAGGCCCTACCACATCCAGAACCTAGATAATAGTTGTGTTGGTATCTCTGCCAGCTTTGTTTAAAATCCATTTTCTACTCTTTAAACAAGCTCAGAGCTCCGCTTTTTCCCCTCCTGATACATAACTTAAGCAAAACTTGACTTGAGGCCAACAATATCTAAAAAGGGAGACAGAAAGCTTGGGCAGAATAGGAAACAGGTAATTCTGCTGCTGTTGCAAGTGCTGGAACATAGGCTTAGCATTTTCTCATAACTTTCTCCAGCTGCCAGTTACTTGTTCAAAATGAAACACATATACTGCAGGGGGAAGAAGGCTGATGTGTTTCGAAGTTAAAAGAAATGTTGTCAAACATCTGCGTGCCACCTGGTAGCCTTAACCAAAATTTTTTCCCTCCTCCCAGCTGTTTCTTGCCTTGCTATGCATCCGTTGGTTGCCACCTCCACTCCAGTGGTGGTTGCATTTCAGTGGTTTTGCACCTATAGCACGATGGCAGAATCTGTAGGCTTCACTTCACTTTCACCGACTCCAAACTCCCATTGGAGTTCACCTGGGGAAGCAGTCAGAAAAAGCGACCGAGAGCCTCGAAACGCAGTTCAGAGCATCAGAGTCCTCTGGGATCCAGCGGGAACCGAACCCCTCCTGCAGTAAGTAGCCCCCAATGGAAAATCATGAGCCCCCCTGAATATGCCCCCAGCCAAACAGGAAAGCCTTATGTTAGTGTTGGACAGCTGTAACACCTTCATGATTTGTGAGCAGAAAACATCAAAGGCCCCTGAATCTCAGAGTCCTAGCTCCCTCTCCTGGCAGAGCACTGTAGTGGTAATAGAAGCGGGGGCTGTGGGGGGTGCTCCCCCCGGCACAGGCCAGCCTGACCTCCGAGCTGCAGCTCCGCAAAGGGACATGCAGGAGAACCGTGTCCCCAGCCAGCAGTGAGTGGCTCCTGGCCGCAAGGAGCCCGATGGTGATAACGCAGATACAGCTCTACCAGCAGATTAATGCAGGATTAGCAAAGGCAAAATCTATTCTAGTGAAGAACATCTGCGACATAGCTTGAGCTGCATAAAAAATATGTACTTGAGCACAGATAAAACTTCATTGCTGCGCATTATCTGCGGTCCTGAAGGTTGGGGGTAGTGCAATTTATTCTCTAATACTTTGATACCAGACTGACTCATGTGCAACTGTGCCATGATTCCTCTCCAACACCACAGCCGCCTTCTGTTTGCTGTTCTCTGCAAACGCTGAGCCCACACAGTGCTTCACCAGACTGCAACATGCTCCTTGAGATACGCACGTCTATCTGGCTAGATATGGACCTCTCACTGCAGCAGGTAACGTACAGCACAGGGGCTCTCCTTAGTGGTCTCCAGCCCTACAGAAACATATGTTGCATTTCTATATGTGAAGGCACAGCTTATTGACCCTAGGTTCCGAGAAGCACCCACGGCATCCCTGCTTACTGGTGGTGTCCTTGGGCGTGACATCGGTGGCAGCACCGGAAGTGGAAGTGTGACACCTGCCATCTTGGGCCAGGGCTGAGCCTGGGTCCTTCAGAGAAGAAGATGGCTCCTACAGTGGAGAAAGACAGCGGGAGCTCACCCAGGGCACACAAGCCACTGAGAACAACCCGACCTGCAAGTGCTCCACTGGCACAGCCCCACGGTGGGACCCCAACTGGTCACCACTCATGCTGTATAGAGGTTCATCCAGTTTGGCTGTCTCAGCTCTTGCCCATTAACAATTTAGGTTGGGTACATCAGCGGTTTAGTTTTGCAGTGTTTTCCTTCAGTTATTCTGTGTTTCCACACCAAAGGTGGCTGAAGTTATCCAAAAGCCTCCCTAGTGAGTAGGTGAGCTTGGACTGATGGGAACAGGGCCTGTTAGCATCAGACCTTCTCCATTCCTGCTATTTCTGTGGAGAAAGTGGAAATGGGTTTTCCTGTACAAGTCAAGCAACAGCTCTCAGCTGTTTCCAGTGATCTTTTTTTAGAGGATTATTTTGGGTTATTTTTTCCAATTTTGGGCAATGAATTTATAGCTCTTGTTTATGAGGAGCAGGAGGCAGCTCACAGATGTCCATGCTTGTTTCTGTCGCGGTTGTGTTTTCTTCCAGGTTTCGCACCAGTGTAGTTTTCTCAAGGCGTGATGCTCTTTTGCAGGTCAGTGGCTTGCTTCTGGAGATCCCTCACTCTCCAGCACTGACCACAGCTCCTGCTTAAACGGTAAGGCCTTAAGTATGTTCTTACAGGTCCATAAAGCAAAGCTAAAGCTGCACAGAAGGCATTTAGTCAAGCCGAGGCTGTGGCTCATAAAACGTCTCATTATAACTTAACCATCCTGGTTGTAGAAGACTTTCTGTGTATTAGTCAGAATCAAATTATTGTTTCTTCCTCAGGGAAGAGAAAAGGAGATATTGAAGAAGAGAGAGAAAGACAAAGGGGAAAGTATGCTTCTGGATATTGCAAAGATCTCCAAACTTCCAGCACTCATCATCAGGCTGTGGTTTTACGCTGTCCTGTGAAGTGTTAGGTTATTAGCTGCTCAAAACTGACTTCAGTAGGATACTATAAGAGAAGGTGGGACTCTTTGTGACCTGAAAAACAATGGTTTCATTTTCTTCCTTTACCTCTCTTCAGTATCTTGTCTCTAGCAGTTTTTATGTCCTTGTGATAAAACCAAAGCTCAGTATTACATGCTGGAATATGTCTCACAACCAGTCATTAGATGTTGGTGTTTAGTCCCAGCTTACACAGCAGTACTAATGTCAGTACTAACTGACTATATCTAGTTATGTTGGTTCAGTCTGTTTTTCAGACCAAGGGTGTATTTTCAGACATCTGAATATGCTCATGATTTTTCTCTTAATATTATCTTTTGATGCGATACCTGCTTCTCTCAGTTTGAACATGTTTTCTTAAAGTATAGAAAGAATACTTATATACTTCCCAACAGTTCAGGATTTGGCCCCTTTTCTGATAGTCTTTCTTGTGACACAGCTAGCATTGAAAGAAGGGGATGATACACCTAGTGCACTTCTCATTTGTATTTGTTTATTTTCATCTGCTCTCCAACCAGAATAGGTAAGCAGTGTTAAATCTGAGATATTGTAATTTGTGGTGTCAGACGGAGAAAGGGAAGATGAGTCAGTAAGGGCAAAAGTTTCCAACACCAGAGTCCTGGATGAAGTGGTGGTGTCAGTCCTTCTGGCAGCAATCCCAGGCCGAGTTCCTCCTCCAAACCTGAAAGTCTGCATTTGCTGAGTCAGCAGGCCCAGCGCAGGGCTTGCTCTCACCACCATTACTCATGTAAAAAGCCCTGTTGACATCGCTGGCTACACGTGTGGTTTATGTCAATACACGAGGTGGTTGATAGGTGTTTTGTAGCCGTGAGAACAGCGAGCAGTCAATTCACTGAACTTTGTAATTGATCACAAAGGGATGTGGGAAAGTTCTCCATCGGTCAGAGTCCTTAAATCAGAGGTGGTTGTCTCTCTGAAAGGGACAGTCCAATTCAGCTAGAAGTGGTTGGGGCTGATACAGAAATTATGGGGGAAAATAACTGTATGTCTGCTTTTGTGCAATAGGCCAGATTAAATGCTGGTCTCTTTTAAGCTCACATTTTTCTACGTGAGGAGGGTGGTATGCACGTCCACAGGCCTACGTGATAGACTGTAACTGGGTACTAACTCCTTTTTTTTTTCACTTTGCAGAGCTGTGCATCTCTGGGTAGAGAGGTCATTCCGCCTCCCAAGTACCTGATCAGGAAGAGATCTTAAAACACATAGTTTCATTTAAAAAAAAAAAATCAGTCTTTTGCTTCCAGCAGCAGCTGATCTAGTAGGAGACAGCTACCTACGCCTTGACCAGTTTGGCCACCACACAGCTTGCTAGGTAAGGACAGGCCAGCACACATACCGGTGCCAGGAATATTGCTCCTGATTGTGCTCACTGAACCATGTTGTGTAGCTGCAGCCGCTTCAGAGGAGCATGTCCAAGATGAGTTACATCTAACAAGGCTCTGTTTGAGGGAAAAAATGAGACCAGAGTGAGATTTATGACAATTACAAGTACAGAATAAGCACAATGAACAGATGAGCACCAAAAAATGGTAAAATGCTCTTTACATACAAATATTTCAGTGGTAAAAAAAAAAAAAGAGACAAAAAGTATCAGAAAATAACAGAATGAACCGTAACAACGCTTTTTTTTCTAAGTCGAGTCTGCGCTTCCCATGGGATTCAGTTGAATGGGGGAAGATAAAAAAAAGGAAGAGCAGAAACGGCTTGCAACATAGAACAAACCTTGAGTGCCAAGAACATGTTCCAGTTTTTTTTTAAAGATGCCTGGCTCTTATCTCAGCCCTGATTCATCACAGTTTACTCCCAGAATTATTCCGAATTCAAGGACCTCACTCCTATGGGGTTAATGAGTTACGTTCAGCATTAAAACCCATGACACAAATAGCTGCTTAATTATTGGTCCAGACTGGTTTTAGTGATTGATAGAAATAGAAACAAAAACAGCAACACCAGAATTACAGTGTTTTAGATTTTGTAGGTGAAATGATTTTTTCTTTTGACTGCATAATCCAGGAGGGTGCACAGGGAGGAGGGGGCCCATATAAAGGAGGGGCTGTGCTGGTTGTGACACAAAAGATTAGCATGCCCATGACTGAAGAGGAGGAAAAGGAAAACACTGCCATAAAAGTGACAGTAGAGGTGAAGAATTGTGGTGAATGTGTAATTCACCACCAAAAAGATGCAGGAGAAAACATACCAAACCGAAAGTCTTATCATGTCTATCCTGCTATTCCAAAGCAGGAGTTAATTTGAAGGGAAGAAGCTGCTGTTCTCGTTGGCTCACATCACTTGTTCATAAACACAGGCAAGAAAAATGCTGAAGTGATACAATTACCATAATTACTATCTTTGTTCAAAAAAATGTGGTGGTGGTTTTCCACCCTGAATTTTGTTCAGGCAGCTGTTGTGGCTCATACCGATGGGGAGGCAGTGGCACGTACTGCAGCTACTCCGGGAACACAGTAAATCTCGCGCCTCAAATGCGGCAGCCACGCAGGCTGTCAGAGCACATTACAAACACAGGAGCACCTAGAGGTATTAAACAGCATTCCTGTTACAAGAAATTTGAGTGTAGCTAACCAAAGATACAGGGTCAAACCAATCCTGGCAACCGTACGCCCCTCCGATAGGAGACAAAACCGATTTAGAATCAATGGGTCTAAATTTAGGGTTTCTGCGAAGGGTCAGACTTAGCATTTAATTAATTGAGCCCTGTTTTGAAAGCATACTGTGGCAGTAGGGTGGAAATAGGCAGGCCAAAGAAATAAACAGGGTCATTATGAGCCCAAATCATCACCAAATGCAACACTGCTGTGTAAAGGGGATATCAAGTTAGGGTAATCATTTCTAAGCTCCATCAGCTTCCAGTCTTGCTGTGGCTGCCTGGGGGACGAGCTACAGACTGAGTTTCCCTGGCTGGAGGAAGCTGCAAAGCCCTGGTTAAACAGGTATCCCTCTGGGTTTGGATAAGGCTTAAAGCAAAATGACTTGCTCAGTTGGTGAAAGCTGACAGTCCTGGTCACTAGTCTCCTGCCTTCTCACTCTGATTTGTTTTTTGAGGCAACTGGTCTGCCTCGGGATGGGGGGAGTGTGTCAAAACATTTTTAACTTCTTTTATTAACTTTAAAAAAAAAAAATCTTTCTCCTGTGAAGTACATGAGTCGGAGCAATTTAAAAGACTACGTTTGGTTTCCACTTCTGTTTCACCTCCAGTTTTCTGTTCCTTTCTGCTGTTCTCCCCTCGTTATATCATTCAAAAAGAGGAGAACAAAATGAAAAAAAAAAAAAAGAGTAATGGAAAGAATGCTGAAGTAACCATATACTAGTTTTTGTCTCTCTTTTTAAACATTTGGAAAAGCTGGGATTGCTTCTAGAAATTTTTAAAAACAAAGGAAAAAATGGGCTGTATGTGTTGCGTTTCTCATTATGGTGTTTTTATACTGTTCGCTGATTAGATGAAGGTTGATATTTGGATAACTTGGGAATAAAGGGATGGCAGTGTGTTCTTTAGAGAATTAACATAGGGGCTGCGCTGTCACGCTTGTGTTGAAGGGAA
Source organism: Xenus cinereus (assembly GCA_025774025.1). Lineage (NCBI taxonomy): Eukaryota > Metazoa > Chordata > Aves > Charadriiformes > Scolopacidae > Xenus > Xenus cinereus. The sequence continues at coordinate 13,936,628 of JAOXJK010000002.1, read as the reverse complement.
GCTCGAGTGTGATCATTTTGTGTTTGGCACAGAAGATAAAGGGTTACTGCCTGTGTGCCCCTGGAAGCGAGGGATTGTTCTGCAAGTGACAGCGGGGGAAAGGGAGTTTTGTGCTTGTGTCACAGAAGGAAAAGGATTACTGTGCAAATGATGCTCAAGGAAAAGGATTAAACTGCATATGACACGGAGAAAAGAGGTCATTGTACATACGTCACGGAAGGAGCAGGGTAGGACACAGGGCAGAAAGGATTCTTTGGAAGCCAGAAAGAAAATGAATAAGGGAAAAGGGACTACAATTGTGCAAGCATGGCTGGAAGACAAGGTTTCTTATGGGCAAAAATAAGCAAAGAAAGCAATGGCAGTATTCCTAAGTAAAAAGATACAGCTTACTCTACAACCAAGCCCCTAAATTGTTCAGACAAAACAGAGTACTGCGCCACTCATTAGTTTAGAGGAATCCACCATTTTCACAAATACTTTGAGTGATAATTGAATAATGGTATCTCGGAGAGATACTTAGTCATTTTGACCTCAGCTCCCCTACTGACAAGGACTTGGCTCCCTCTTAGATTTTATTTTTTTTCCTTATCCCTCTAATGAAAAGTAAGTGCCTCACAAATCACCACATGCTTCTCAAGAACTAACAGTATTGTTCCCAGAGATGCAGCGTAAACGGGAGGTGGGACTGGGTGCAAGTACTGCAGGTCTGATGAGCTTCCAGCACTTCTTGGTTAGGAATCCCAGTCTCCCAGCAGCAAGATAGAAGGTTCATATCTACATATGAATGGAGGAGCGGTACAAGCCTGGGCAGAAGATTTTGGTTTTGTGTCCTTAAAAAAATTTAAAAAAAAAAAATCCTGCTCCATAAGAAAAATATGTAGGAAACAGTTTTAAATTTCCTTATGACACCAGGGAGAAGTATTCCAAGCGTTGTCTCTGTCCAAGTAAAGATTTGTGTTTTCACATTTCAGTGACAAGCAAACCCCAACTTTGGCTGTGCCTGTGTGAGACGTTACAGGCAATGGCACGTGTTTGGGGTTAGGGCTGGGCTGCACTGCATTGTTTTTGTATCATGAGAAAGGAGAGTAACACGTGAAAATAGGGATTATTTCTACCTCTATTATGCCAGCTTCTGGTTCAAGATTTCCCAGTTATTCAGGGATTTGTTTGTTTTCACACGATGATCCTGACATCCAGTTACTCATAACATGTCATTCTCAAACACAGTGCAACACTTTGTACCAGGAACTGCGTTTCAGAGAAGGTGAAGCCGGGGTCAGGCGCATTCCTGCTAATTGTACCGATTGCAGGAGAGTTATTCCATGATTGAATTTGCTCTCTGATGTTAAAGGGGGTAGCTGCTAATTGCCTTTAAGGAGGACCTAGAAAAATGACTGTAACTCCCTGCTCGAGCCCACCAGGCGCATGCGCCCCTGCGCACACGCAAGATAAGCGCTGCTAATCTTCTGGGGGAGTGTGGGATGCGAGGAGGCTGTGCGGGTCAAGCTATGCGAGGGCTTGGAAGGGACACACAGCCAACCAGGGATGGAAAATGGGTCTCTGCATGTTCGTTCATTTTGTACTGCTGGTACTGTCCGCGGAGAAGAAACCTACTATATTGAGCTGGTTTCTTCAAAGCTGGCAGCAGCGCAGTGGCGTGGCCACTGGTTCATTTCTGCGGTGTTTCTCCAATGCTCTGGCCGTGCTCAGTCTCCACAAAGCCTACATCTACTATTACCATGATCCCACCAGCCAGGTGGTATAGGTTTCCTTCCTGATACGACTTCTTCTTCTAATTTTCCTGTTTATCCCATCTGTAATCTCTCTTTGTGTTGAAAATTTCACAGTTAGGGCAAGTGCAGAATAGTTTGTGCAGACTATTGCGGAGCAGTCCTGGCTCATTAATGTGCAATGTCACAAGGACAACCATCTCTGCCCCTCCACTATAATTTATTATTTGATATGTCACTGAGCTTCAATTCATGATCGTGTTGCAATTATTTCCTTTTTTTCAACTTTTGTCAGAAATCATTGCTTGCCAAACCGTTCATACTCAGAGGTCCAAGTTCTGAAAATTGCCCAGAATAATATCTTATTTTGTAAATATTTCTGTTGACTGAGTCGTCTTGCACCTTATTGTTGAGAAGTGTGCAGCCCTGAAGAGGAAGGGGAATTGCCTGGGTTTTGGGAAGGTTTGCCAGCTTCCTACATGAGGAAGTGTATGGGGAAGATCTAGGAGGATGTCTTTGCTGAACTTCCTCAAGTTTGGGCTGAAATTTGTAAATTAAGAAACTAGACAGCAATTTGTAACAACCTGAGACTACTTGGTTTGCAGAGCTCTTACTAGTGGCCGCCTTAGGAGATGGAGAAACCTGCACTCTTATCTTGTTTTAAGAATTATTCTGTCCTTTCAGGAGAAAAACAGAGCCTGTAAATAAGATTTCAGCTGACAAAAGTTTTGTTCTGAGTTCTTTGGGAGGATGTAGCAAAGCTGTCAGACTGACTGTCTGTAGTGAGCTCCATCTGTCATCTTCCTTTGCCTGCTGCCTCTCCCTGCTGGGTGCAGGCTCTCTTGGCTTTCGAGAGGGTGCAACTCCTAATGCTCAGGTCCACTGCTTTCAGTATGCCTTTGCTGAATTGAGACCATGAAGGAGGGAGGAAATTGCCCAAACAATTGAAGTTTAGCAGGTTCTTGTTCACTGCTCAGCAAAGTCAATGGGAGACTTTCCATTGGCCTCAAAAGGAAGGGGACAGGACATAAGGACCAACAGGAGCAGCGTAATTCTGTTGTATGCAAAGGAAAAGATAGTCACACCAGCTAAGAATCAGATCATGAGTGATACAGGTCAAATTTGAAATGTACTTGTAGCAGGCAAAGGTTACCTGAAAGTGACTTAAATAAGATTGGCTTCAAAAACTATTACAAAGGCTCTGCAAAATATCCACAGTGCCATGGACAGCCATTCCCTGGTGCCCGTTTGTGGCCTGGCTTCAGTGCGAGTTTCCCAGGAGGCAGGCAGTGACACTGGAGAAAGTTTTGCTCTGGAATTGGGGAGAAACTCGAAGTTTTGCCCTCAAGCTTGTCTAGTTGAGAATGAGTCAATGTTGACTTGAACCTGGTGTCTATAAGCAAAATCAACATAATCCTCTCAAATGAAAAATGTGACCACCAACTGCGTGCAGACAGCATCAACGCCGCGTTACAAGCAGAGTGACAAACTGTCTGGGGTGGTGTTTCTGGTGCAGGGCACCCATGGCTGGGGAAAAGTGGTTGGCACTTGAAGCTGTGGTTTGAGGATGGGAACCATTTAGCTTATCGTGAGGTCCACCCTTTACCAACACTCCTTCCCCAGGTAGAAACAGCGAAGACAAGCAGCAATATGGCTGCTTTGCTGTTAGGTAAACACCTAACGAGGTGTGTTTGCTTGCAAAGGAACCAAGCGTGACCTACTTAAAGGTGATCTGGTGGCACAGAGTTCTTCCCTGATTTTGTTCTTCCCACAGACTGGTATTTTGCAACCCAAGGTTTCAGTTCAGACCCACCACTCAGAAAGACATTTGAAAGCAAGGCAGAGGGAAATAATTTTCTCGTTAACTCACCTGTGTTGTGAGGGATTCTGTGTTCTCTGTTAAAGATGATGAAATTGCTAACCCCAACGGCTCCCTGCCCTTCATTTAGGGATTAGTGACTTCATCAACACAAGCAGAACAAACAGAGAGCGCTGAACTTAGATCCTGGCAAGTTCAAAGCTTCCCAGTCTGAGATGAGAAAGCAAGGAAACACTCAGAGCAGTGACAGTGTTTGAGCCTTCTCACAAATGAAGGGACCTACAAGCCAATGATCAAGGCTTGGGAGCCAATCGGCCAAGCCCACCCCTGGTGTAAACCTGGTATTCTTCCAATTCAAACAACGGAAAAGGGGCAAACAAGAAAAACCCTTGGTAGCAAATGTGATTAGGTGAAGCAAACAGTAAAGACTCCCCTGTAACTGCAGTTCATCACGCAATTAGTTTCTTAACAGCTTCGCCATTCAGACGGCCTCTTCCCTGGCGCGGTGCCACGCCGGCCAAATAAATCAGCTTTACACACACAAGTGACAGTCAGAACCGCAGCTCCAGACCTCTGAAGCTGAACTGGAAGGATCAGTTGAAAGGGAGAAGGCCTGAATAGGTAGGTGGAAGCGGGACAATGAGGAAAGGAGGATGTAGCCAAATATCGCTGGGCTAATGCTTGGAGGTATCCAAGAGCCCCTAAAGAACAGAAGGGCTTGCCAGAAGCAAAGGCCCTCATATCTCTGGACCTGTTGTTGAGATTAAATGGGGTGATTAGGAACAATGGTGAAGCGAAATGCATAGTTAATTAGAGAAATCAATGAAGCCAAATGATTGGGAGGGGGCAGCAGGAGCTGCCCCTACTCAGCAGTATTTCGGACTGCCGGCTTTGCGAGCAGCTCTGGTGCAAAGCAGAGTTGACTGTTGTGATTGCTGTTTTGCACGTGGAAGTGCCGTGAAGGGAATAGTGAGCCGGTTGCTCACGGGAGAGTTGCCACCTTCAGAAAGGAGAGCAATTGCTAGGAAAGAAAGCAATCACTCAGCAGCGGGGCAAACCCGAAACTATCAGGCTCTAGGGTTAGTCACAAATGGGCACAGTCACAACACTCAGCCACACTGGGCCCTTAAATAAAGCAGGATATAATAAAAATCTTGATTTTTATTTTTTTTTAAATTTTTTTTTTACGGCAGTGTTGCTTTTGGAGCTGGCTGAAAATTATTTGACAGAATCCTTTTGCCTGTAAACGTTATTTTGTCCAAAAAATTTACCACTGTGTATGTCAATTACAGGGAAAAAAAAAAATCACAGTAGAGATTTTTCTGAAATCTTTTGGGGTTTATTTCAATATTGTCATCTCAGTGTTTAGTTTCTCTCATATGATTTTTAAAAGCGTAGAGCAGAAAAGTGAAAGTAAAAATCAGCACCTAACTTGTCACTGAATCAAAGCAAACAATGACAAAGTTTCATTACGCTGGGCATTTTCACTTCTTTTTCTTTTGGCTTTATTATATGTTGAAATTAAAAAAATATATATATTATTCCTGGACAACTTTGCTACTTAGTGCTCGGGTAACTCTAGGACTTCATACAAGCAGATTTAAAATGGGGGCCAGGTTACTTTAGGTGCTTACAGCCAGGGAAGCGGAGTTGACATTTTCTGTAACACGTGAAGGAGCTAACTGACAAAAACATGAAGTTTTGCATTAAGTAACCTCATAAGTCTGTTTGGTTTGTGGTTGTGGGGTTTGGGGAGGGGGGGAGGGAGGGAATAGCAAAATTAACCAATGAAATTCTTCACAAAAATAGTGTGTTGATCTGAAACAAGAAAATAAGTTAAATTCCTTGGAAAAGTTTGACTGTGTAACTTGCCTTATAGCTCCCCTAGAACACTCTGGGAAGGAAGGAATTTTCTTGCAACAACATTTTGGGATTAACCAAGCTATTTTGCCCAAGGCATAATTTAAGGTACCTTCTTATTTAACACAATTCGTGTTACTGTTTGCATAAGAAATCCTACCCCACGACTATTTCTAGTGTAATACCACTGAAGTCAGTCAGTTTACACCAAGGATGAATTTGCCCTCATCCTGTTTTCTTCATTTTATTTATTTGCCTTGGAAACCAGAATTGCCCACAATTAGTTATTTATCAGGTCTAAACATTTGGCACAACTTTGAAAAAGCATTAAAAGCTGACTGCAAGAGTTCCTGCTCAAGTTGATACCTGTCAACCAAAGCAGCACAACGGTTGTGATAATTTCAATTGATAGTTCTAGATGAAATGATCTGCCCTGCAAGCCTGTAGCATTTGCATATTAATACTTAATTTCTCCACTTGAATCCAAGCAGTGCAACTACCATTGACTCATAATCCAGATCCTGAAATACTTCTGGGAATTCAGTGGCTTTGTAGCCTACGTTTGGCTTCTGTGGAAATGGCTTGTGGCTTTCTGAAGGCAAGACACTCACCCTATCTTGTGGCAATTTTTGTTTCTTTATTTAAAACAAAGGGGTATTTTTTTACGACTGAAAGAGAAAAGAGACTGGTCTACAAATTAATCTAAAGATTTACAAAGGTTCTTTTCAGTATTGCTAAGACACTGTTAAACTCATCTGTCATCAGATCTAAAGATATTTTAGGATATGTTTCATTTATGGGGAGAAATGAACCTAAAATTGAGAGAGTGTTCTGTATAACACTGATGACTTCCAAATTGTAGCTGACAAAAATACAGTTGTAAATTATGTTTAAATACTTGACTGTATTTATGTTCTTACTTTTAAATTCCCACATTTTGACATGTTATGACCAGCGATACTGAAACTGAATCCACAGGGAGTTAGGATGCTTCACAACAGTCCCGACCCAGAATCCATCAAGCCTCATGATTTTATTTTTTTTTCCTGTATGTATGTACGTAGAAGGCAAAGATATTCGTTACAAGAACCAACCACATAGACTGAGATTTCAGTCTTATTTACAACAATATAAATCAAGGTAACTTCACAGAGGCCAAGGGAGTTAATGTGGATTTACAATCATCAGTGTAACAAATATAAAACATGAATTAGTGCCAGTTAAGACACTGTTTGACAATTTTTTCACTGAAAATGTGATGGAAGTTTTTTATTTGCAATAAAACCCCCTATACTCTTTTTTTCATGTATTTTCAGTGACGTATACAATGAATTTTGAACAGAATTCTGATTTTCTATGGAAAAAAAAATTGAATTTTGTATTTTTACAAAGAATTCCATCTACCTGAAAGCTATTTTCTTTAGGAAAACTGGAAATTTTCTGACCTGCTCTAAGCCTGACTCCTAATTCAGTCAAATAAGACTCAGCTCAGCAGATGCTCAGGAAAGAGCAAGCACACATGCATCCCCCTGTGGTTACACTTGAGGTTCTTGGTGTAGAAAACAGGAAGGATGGGACAGTAGCTAAGGTGGTACAAGAGCTACAAGAGCAATTAGGTTTTAATTCAGGATTGCACCTATTTATTTATTTTTTGTTTCAGGAAAAAAAAATAAAAACATACCAAATTTCATTTCAGATTAAATAAACACCAAGGTTTTAACTCTTAAAGAAACACTGCAGAGCATCCCTTACCCTGGCTGTTGTGAAGTTTAGCTCCTTTCTAAATGAAAAATGAAAACTTTTAATGTCAGAAAATATTGAACTACATAGCTGTAATCATTCCTGAAGTTTGAATTTAATTTTGTGGATCTGAAGCCGCCTTTCATGGTGAATAAGCTGATTGCATTGAGAAAAAAATCTGAATCTGAGAAAGATGGGGAAACCTCGCCTGAGGATTGGGCTTGCTCTGTGGCTGAGGATAAGTCACTCGGGCCAGACCTTCACAGGTACCTGGCTCCCAGAAAAGCAGTATTTTGAAGATCTCAGCCACAGCATCTCTGTATTAATACAATAATTATATCAGTGGCTTAATATATGACCAGCTGAATTAAGGTATCTGCACAAATCTAAAGAGCAAGGCCCCAGCCTGATCGCAGGGAGCAGCGCAGGCCGCGCCTGGCAGTGTTTCCATGTAGACCAACACCCCCTCTCTCTTTCCCCCAAAACATAGGATTTCCTACAGAATATCAAACCCCCTTATTTTCATAGAATCATAGAATGGTTTGGGTTGGAAGGGACCTTAATCTAGTTCCACACCCCCCTGCCATGGGCAGGGACACCTCCCACTTAGACCACGTTGCTCAAAGCCCCATCCAGCCTGGCCTTGAACACCTCCAGGGATGGGGCATCCATGGCTTCTCTGGGCAGCCTGTGCCAGTGTCTCACCACCCTCACAGCAAAGAATTTCTTCCTAAGAGCTAGTCTACATCTACCCTCTTTCTTTTTCCCATGTCACATCTAATTCCCCTCCTTTTTTCTAGATGCACAAGCCAAGGCCCTTCTCTCCCGGGTAGCCGTGCTGCCTGCGCTGCCGAGGCCGGTGGCCAGTCACTGCTCCCCAGGACAGGCCACCGCCTGTCACAGGAGATGGATGGGCTCTACTAACGCTCTGCCCAGCCACCTCAGATGGATCCCAGCTCACTGTGGCACCAGGAAACTGCCAGAGCCACTGAATTTCAGCCATCGATCCCCTTCCCTCCCTTCTTCCCTCTCTTTCTCCCTCTTTCTGTCCTGCCTTGCTGTGGGCAGGCTTTGATGGCAGCTCCTGGTGAAGGGGGCGGAGAGGTGGAAGCAGTGAGAAGTGCAGGCTGGTTTGGGTTTACAGCATGAATTAAAGTTGTTACAATAAAAATAAATAAATAATGAAAAACGAAGCGGCTGTGGCTGCTGTCGGAGCCATTCCACAGAAGCTGAGTGCATCTGCTTTTTCTCACCTCCAAAGCCAATCAATATGGCTTTAAATGATTTCCCTGCTGCCTGGATTTCTTACCGTGCGCTGCTGTTAGCCCAGCCACACGGTTGCCTGGTCATTCCTACCTCCTCTTTTCAGTTTATTTCCACCTCCCCCCCCAGCCCCCGGGAGCTTGTCGTTTCCTTCTCTTATAAATACGTACAAAACACTCACTGGAGCAGCTCGGTTTTGCTCGTGTGCCATTTTCTCACACACGCATTTGCCGTCACTTGCAGACATACACACACACACATTCATCACGGCACCGTCACGCACACGCTGCCTGGCTGCATCCCCATCCCTCTCCCCGTGCGCACACACGCTGCCCAGCTGGTCGCTGCCAAAGCAACATCTGCTTATCAGGAGGTTTTATCCCGATGCCGTGGTTAGTGGGGAAGCGCTTGTGTTTACTTGAAACTCTGTCTGTCAAAGACATTTGTGCTTAGGAAAAAAAAAAAAATAAGCAAACCCACAAAATAATTTCTTGAGTTCTGTTTGGTTTTTTTCTCTCCCATGTATCCCACCCCCTTTGGTGCTAAAAATAAAAGACCTCCATGCTTTGGGGGCTGCCCCATTTTACCAGATCCTTGGATTGGTAAAGCTTGGGTTTGGGTTGTTCAGCACACGAGGTATCACTGGCGGTGTAAAAAAAGCCCTCAGAAATGCTTATGCATCATCCGAGTATGTAAGTGATGTGCTCGGAGACACCCGCAGTCCGTCAGCGCAGCCGGCTGATGTCGGAGTCCCCTCCACCCCCTTATCACTCCAGCGGTGCACATAAACACATTAGCTGCTTATTCCAGGCAGAACCCTCAGCTTACAAATCCAAACTGCTTTTGCCAGCATCATTGCCCTCTTTTATTTATTTTTTTTTTACCATGTATTGCTCTCTCACTAATTTTGCATTTTGAGGTGCTTTTGTATGCCTAGTCACCCGCTTCAAGTATCTGGGAGATCATTACTTGCTTCTGATTAGCACAGTGCATTTGAGTGGCGTGCTGGAGGCAAAAATTTAAAACGTATCAAAATGCAAATATGCCCCCATTGACCTCTGGAAAAATGTGTTCCATTACAAAGTACTTTCAAAGAAAGCCAGAACGGAAGAGGAGAGAGAGTGTATGAGTTTGCAGAGGTTTGTGATAATAAAAAAATAAATTAATTGCCAATGGTTACTTAGAAGTTTGCATTCTGTGCAATGCAGAAAGCTTTTCTTTTTTCTTTGAAGAGGGAGTGGAGGGACCAGATGATGATACTGCTGCCCACTTTGTGTCTCACTCCACTCACTTTTCTAGAGGAATCGCTGAAGTGAATGGGGTTGCTTGTGGTGCGTATTTTTTTTCAATCGGCCAAGGTTCAAATATGCAGCCTAATGCATGGCAATGGCCCAGAACGAGAGACACAGAAATTATTCATGATCCTTCTTTCGGTGTGAAAGACTCCTTCTATAACCTCAGCTTAATGACTCTGCATTTAAGAAGTAAATGAGTTTCACCAAGAAGAGTGAGAGGTGGCCAAATTTGCCTGGAGAAAACAAGGGTGGTATTAAGACAAGTGACATCCCTGCAGTGAGGTATGTCTGGAACTACATCAGGGAAAAGATGCAGTGTTACCCGAGTTATTTGAGCTGGTTGCTCTTTTACCCTCCCACTAATAGTGACTATACTCTTTCACTGGAGAAGACCAGATATTGGGTTAGAGAAGACTAGATGTTAGGTTACACTAGCCAAAAAAATGGTCCCCCACCCCAAAACGGAAGCATCTGTCCTGGCCTTATTCTCCACAATGCTTTTCTGCAAATACTTGTTTGCCTGGAGGCATGGCTTTAATTTAGTCCCCCAACACTGAGCCAGAAGTGGTGGTGTCCTCTCAAAGCAAGTCAAATGCTTTATAGTAACCTAGCCCGTCCAAGCAAGAGATTGTATGAAAGTTTAATATTAGCTCAGTGTTCAAATTAGCACTGCTGCTGTAATGAGGGGAGTCGTTACGGCATCCTTTGAGCAGTCCCCTTGCTGCATTACGCATCACTGGTGTTCAGTGTCTGGGGATGGAAGGAAAACCACCCAGAGGAGCACTGCTGCTTCTGACCGCGCTCAGTAGCACATACTTTAATTCTTCAGGCCGTAAGAGTATCTAACGTGATAAACACGCCAGACCAGCAAAAGGAAAGGAAACAGCCATAGCTGTGATGATTACTCACATACAAAAATCATGCAGAAGAAGCAGCATGTGAACCCCCCGGTCTCTCAATAGTTGTTGTGCCATTGCTTAGCTAGTTTCTCTGTCTCTGGCTATTACTTCATTGCACTGGGTCATAAACGAAAGCTATCTAATGCTAATGACCATAGTGCCCACCCTAATCATGCATTTGAAATATTAATAAAAATAATTTATGTCATGTGACTGCTTTTTAACTAGCTGCTTTCAGGACTCTAGATCAGGATTATAAAAGACGTGCATTTATAAATTATTAGCCTTGAGCACATAAGCACTGCATACTATGGGGAGCACTTTTGTAGCACTTTAAATTAATTTATTGTTATTCATTCCAGCTGTCTGTGATGTAAACCTTTGGCTATAAATTTGTACCATCATCCAACACACCATTAAACTAAAGTGGTGCCCGTGCTGGAGCATATAATAAAACATATGAATAAGATTTCTGTGGGGACACTTTTTCTAAACTCTCTTCTCAGTTAATGACACAAGAAAAGTGAGATAACACAGTCACCCTGTAACTATGCATTCATTAATGTCAAGGGGGGGACACTTTTAAATTTGCACTTCTATTGAATTCTGACTTAATGTTTTTCTTTACCAGATTGTTTCAGTTCATATCCTATCTCAAGCAAAAGGCTTTGTCTGACACCATCGTGAAGCCAGACGGTAAGACTGCCAGGGGCTTGTTGTTGGACCCCAACTTTTCAGTAGTGGAAATAGCTCCTGACCACTGAATCACAGCAGTACAAGCGGAGCAGTTTCAGTGTCTTATCTCCTCTGCAGGCAAACATTCTTTCTCCTACAGATCACCATTAGAGTAACAAAACCTTATCTGCATGACTAACGCCATAACATCTTAATCCACTTAACGGTATAGATATATTTCATACCAGCCCACTGGGATCCAGTTTCCTAAACTTGTGTTGTGATCATGCAGTTCTCTACCCAGCGGAGTTAGAATCACCCCTCGCTTTGCTCTTGCCATATAGGTCTTGTCTTGCTCACTTCGATGTTAACACTTTCTGTCACTTTTGTGACAGATTACTTTTATCAAGCTTGTTTGAAGGCAGTCCTGTCCATCTCAGTCTTGTACTGATATCAGTAAGAGTTTGGCTGGTAATTTCTCAGATTTAGGCTCCCGGTATCAAATATAGCTATATGAAAACAGACACAAAAATCTGAATGTCAGATTCTTGGCTGTCACAATATGGTAACTCCTTTAATTTATACCAGCTGCTCATATACCCCATGCTTTTCAGGTCTAAAGCTTTCTGAGTTATTCACCCCATAGCAGGGCTTTTGGAAAATTGACTGAGAGCAGAAAATACTCATAAAGAGTACATTTTTTAGTATAACTAATTTCATAACTACAAAGACTAGTTTGATGGAATAGTTTTCTTTTCCTTTATTTCTAAATCTATCTGAAATTTCAAGGTTTGGGAATCTGAGTCTTGGATTTGGGATCATCTCTAAACAATCAAGGCACAGGATGTCTGAATTACTTGGGAATATGTGTACACCAGTAACTGCCCTTTATATGCAAAATTTAACGTTTGACAACAGGAAGACTATATATAGCAAGATACTACCTTGCCAGGGAATTTTATTTTGATACAAATATCTATCTATCAAATTCAATAGTCCAAATTTATTGAAACACATTTAATAGGCACTTCAAAAAGGAGCCTGTAGCACACTCCAGAACCAAATTCTGCTCTGTGGTTGAACCACACCAGTGCTCTTACAAAAAGATTGGTACTTCTTAGATGAAATGTACCATAGCATAAATAATATATGGACAATCTTTTTGAATCTGATTTGGGTGCCACAGCAAGGTCTTCATGTGGAGACCTGCACAAGAGGGAAAGATAGCAGTGAGACAGAGTACACAGAAATAACCTGAGCTTGATTTACACTTTTGGGAAAAGTTGATGAGAGATCAGATTTACCTATTCTTGTTGTCCCTGCCCCTCCAAACAAAACATAAAGCACTACCAGTTTGCACTTTTAGTCACTTCCAACGAAAAAAACCACAATAATGGCAATCTTCTGCTCGTTACAAAATGTCTTTCAGCTTCTGCCTAGATGTAGGGTCTTCACCTGATAACTAGCAAACGAGGAATTAATACTAGTTTAAACTTCCCTGGCACAAGAGATTAGGACAAGAGATATAAATCAGGTGCCTGAAATCCAAAAAGGATGCTGATTCCTGGGTTAGAAAGCAGGCTTTAGCTGTTTTCTTAGCTGTGGGTCTGAAGACTGGATGGTTACAGCAGTCAGGTTTGTTTTGGCCTCTCCCTTCCTGCAAAGATCCTTTATTCATATGGAGTTTCCTTTGAATGAAGATGTGCCCTGCCCCTTCCAGCTCTAGGGGTGGTCCTCATCAGTGGGTCTTACATTCTCTCTGAAGGTATATGCAGGCCAGCTTCTGTTTTTCACTAAGTTGAAGCCATTTTGCTAAGATAAAATGTTATTTACTTGTTTACTTTTCATTGATTTAATACAAAAGAAGAAAACTTGGTTGTATGAAAAAAAAAAGCATACAGCACTTTCCTTTTTATTAATTGATTTATCACTGTCACTTGATGTGTTTTAAATTATTTAAGGAGAGCTCCCTTTCTTGTAACACACAGCTTATAATTACTATGTAACTTAGATGGTCTCAAAAGAAGGAATTGTGTTGTGTTTAAGTTGCTAACATGATTGTATTAATCTCCCAGCTGCTAATTAATCTTTTCAGTTATCTGTGCCTCCCTTTCCTTACTGATTATGTAGAAAGAAGGTGCCTTTTTTTCCTTCTTACTTAAACTGTAATCTTTTAGGATCTGGCTGTATTGACTTCATTCTAGTTTGCTCGAGTTCTCTAAAGGTGCCTCCTGGAGAAGAAGAGGTGCTTCTCTTTGGTTTCCATGCTTCCACTGACACTGGAGATACCTGCTTTAAGTGCTTTTTCATCTCCCTGTGCGGTAGGACCAAGCTCCTTACCAGGAGCCCAGCAGCTCCAGCCAGGTGTGAGGACCTCTGTGTGTGCCAGGCAGTCAAGAGGCCTCTTTTACCTAAAGGGGCAACTCACATATGACCAAAGGTAATGGGTGGATGCCAAGAATTGAAGGCAGCAGAAAGGTATAGTGGCGACGCCTCTGCAGTTTGATTAAAGTAGTCTCCAAAGTAGCTGGTACAGGAGTGGTACATTCTATATTTCATTCACACAGCTGCCCTCGGACAGCTGTGGAAGATGGTTTGAGGAGGGCTGGTAGCCTGTTTGTGCCCAAGCTGTGCTCGTGGACATGGGGTCTTGTGTCCCCGGGGGGGCCTCTGCCTCTATCTGAGTCGTTAAAGTGATTGCCATGCCTGCCACATCGCCGCCTCGCAGACATATGCTAGCATTTGTGGTACTGTCAAAATATGCTTTAAAGCCCATTTCAGCAGCAAGCTTGCTTAGATTCCTTGCCAGGAAATGTTAATTACTGTGGTGCAGTCTTCTGTTTTCTGTGGCGCAATAACAATTAATTTACACCATTTGGAAAAACACTTACACTTTTTTATTAAAAATCAATAAAAACAAATCAATACATTGTAAAGTATACAATATCAAAATGAAAAGCTCTTGTTTTTATACTTGAGCATCCCTAATAAAACGTCGTTGCTGATTCAAGCAGCTTGTCTATTCTAATCTAATGAGAAGCTGTTAAGTTTCTTTTCAGCATTTTGGAAATGACTAAAAATGGCTGCCCCAATACATGGCAAAAGAATGCAATAATTAACCCCCAAGTTGTAAGTCAATACGATGATGCAAATGCTGCTGCATTCATCTCTCTCCATCGTATCACCTATGCACCTGACAGTCCGTGGAATTCATTTTGAATCAGGATGGAGGTTAACTTTTATTTATAGCTGTAATTAGAAAAACACTAGCACTAATGGAGACTGCTCCATTGCTAGAACGTGTCACCACAGAGTAAATTCCACAGCAATTTTTGCATTTTAACAGGTCAAAGGGTAAAAACAGATGAATTGCTTCTTCCTGGGACAACCTGTTTATTCTTCAGAATCTGATGATTTACTGGAACATTGATTCCAAAGATTCTTAGAGAAAAACCCCATAGCTGTTTTTTCTGCCAGTGCGCCACGTGCTGCAGAGCCTAGGGAGGCAGCTCATGCCACCAGTCTTGTGGTTCCTAGACTCCTCTGCAGCAAAGTCTGGACAAAACCAAGGTTCTCAGGTGGCTTAAATCCCAGCTCCTGCTCCCAGAGCCACTGAGGGGACAGAAACTCTGAGACTTGTCCAGCCATGACGCAGCCCAGCAGCTCCACCAGCAAAATGCTCCCCCAGCCCACAGTGGGATGTCCCCAGACACCATAGCGAGGAACACTTTGGCCTTTACAGCACAAGCTCCTGTTTCCATCCCCGTGACCCACTGCGGTGGCCTGCTCGCTTCTGAGTGCATCCACAGTGATTATAGCTGATTTTTAGGAGTTAAGCAGAACAGAAAGAAACGGGGTAACTTTAATTCTGTGGATGGGCAGATCACTGTTTCCTTTCTACAGACAGAACTACCATGAGTTTGAGTTTGATGTGGGTTTTTTAACAATGAATTGATAGATGGTTCTTTTGAATGTGTGAAATGATCCAGATATGACAGTAAGTTTTTCAAAGCCATTAGACAAGTCTGGTAGCTCATGGCAGTGGGCTGGGAGGACGAGTGTCACTGAGATAAAAGTGCATTAACTAGACTAATTTAAAAGGAATGGAGAACTCATATAAAACCACCAGAAACTCCTCCTGCTTTGCTACCATAGAACTGGGAATCCAGACATGATACACGGGGCGGGGTGGGGGGAAGAAAGACTTTGAAATAAAATGAGAGTTTTGCAAATAGGGATATTTGGTTCGAGTCTTCTTTAGGAATTCCAGGGTGCGGCAATATGTCACCGAGACAGCACACACAATTGTGTATGTACGTCTGTATGTGTCACCTGTGCGCACGCCAGGGTTCCCCACTGCGATGTAACTGTTGCTTTGTCATCGTGACGGGTGAGGCTGAGGGTTCTCTCTACCACAGAAATTTACATTAGTTCATCCTGTTTTCTGTGTGCAGTGTTATATTTTAAGTTTGGCTCTCTGCGTGGTAAAACACGACTGCTCCTGACTGACTTTCTGATGCCTGAGCCAACTAAGTTATGACAAAGGTAGGATGATTATTTACATTCTATAAGACTTTCAGACTCTTGAAATATGGGTCTTAGTAATAGGCCTGAAGTTAATAATATGCTTAAGTCCCACTGAGGTAAAAAGGATGTGCTTTAGGGCACATATGGCTATCAGCTAAGAAAAAACTGAGAAACTTGTTTCTTTCACAGGGGTAATTGATTACTTGTGGAATAACTTCTCTCAGAAACTATCACTTGATCTGTATTTGAAGTGTACAGGAGTGAGCTTTATGTTAGTAATCTCCTCCTACTGCAGAATTGATGAGTTTCAATAACACTGTAGTAGTTTCAAATGGAAACAGATGTTCCGTTGGACATCCTACAACAGAAAATCAATAGGAGGTGAACCATACGTAGACTTTGCCTCAGAGAGGGTTCCACCGTGACAACTGTGCAGGAGTGAACTCGCCATTGGGCTGGACTAGCAGAAGTGACACAAAGATCAGAAAGTTTTCATGGCAGATTTGTCAAATTCCCACTACTAGGCTTACCTCAGGTAAATTAGATGCTTTGTATGACACTTTTTGATTGCCCTCCAGAGGAACTGTGTATTGCTTTCCATCTGGAGCTGAAGTAGACTACCTTTCAGTTGTTAGCATGTATTTGTACTGCATATTTGCGTGGATATATGAGGTAGAAATATAGGAGGAATAGCTCTGAAAACACACAACATAAGATGGTACCTGTGCCGAAGAGCTTACAATTTATCACAACCTGACAGAAAACGGCTAAGGCAGGGGTGAAGCAGTATTTTTGCTTTTATTGAGAAGTTTATGTAGAATGAGGAGTAGAAATCGGGTTTTCCAACAGTCATAAACACGTGAGCACATTCAAGGATCCTTTGGAACAGAAGATGCTTTAGAGGCTTTAAGTATTTCACTGGTCCTCCCATTCAGGTAACATAGTATGGCACCATGCAAATGTGCAAGTGGGATTTTCCAATGATACTTCTTTATTTCTTTTAACGGATGTCACAGCACAGAGAGAAATACTAGACGCAAGCACGCCCTATGGTTTTGATTGTGGTTAGTCTGACGGTTCTGGTTTGCTTTAAGTGGAAGCTGATGAACAATGGTTTAAAAGGAGAAAAGGCAAACGGCCCCAGCACTGGGGTCAGCCAGCCACTTCCTACACCCAGCTGTTTCAGTTTATTTTTTTAATTAAGTTTGGCTTAAATTAATGATGACAGTTTAAAGAGAACTCTTTCACCTATTTAGCTTACTTTACATCTGAAACCAAGTCCCTTCTGTCCAACTGCATTTTGTTACAAAATTTGCAGTTAGGTTCCCTAAAGTCCCTGATTTCTCCCCACTTTATTTTGTCATCTCTCTGCTCTGCTATTGCCCTCTGCCCTTTCGTGCGCTTTCAAGGGAGGGCTAAAGCCATTGCTGCTGCGGTATGGAAACAAAGTGCCTCCTAATTGATCGTTAATACTGCTGGAGTGTGAGGATGTTGGGAATTGCTAGATCAAACCCATTTATTCCGGCTTCTGGGTCAGCTCTTCAGCTGGTATAAATCAGTGCTCCTTCCTGCCTCTCACAGCTCGGTGTAGGTTTGTGCTGTGGAGGAGCTGGTTCAGGGGTTCCAGTCTGCAGCTCTGCACAAGCACCAGATCCTACAAGGCTTTTGTCTAGCAAGCCAAAGCGTACTCCCTGCTTCAGAATAGCAACAGTTTATTTCCAGAAGCCTGAGAATCAACAGCTCTAGAAGTAACTGCTATGGTTGTCTGCAATTTGGGTGATGGGGGGGCGAGAAACAGAAGTCTTATTTTTTCAGAAAGAATGCAAGACGTTTTCCAACCCTATGAAGTGCCACAGATTCACAGGCGTGTGCATGGTCCCAATGGCCTTTCTAAGCCAGTAGTCCCTGCTTTTTTCAACTTCACATTTGCTAGAGAGAAGGGAATTATCATCTGCTCTTGGGGTTTTGCTTCACTAACCTGGATGCTACTGAAGTCCCTCGTAACTACCCATTTAAGCCTTCTCTCCAGGTTTGGCTACTTTACCAATTAGAGCGATTTTTTTCTTTGATGGGGAGACATGACCTTAGTATTTAAGTTAAGAGCTGATGACTCATAACCAAAATAAGAAACGATGTGCCACTCCTCGTACCTCTCCCCATTTGCTAGGAAAGCAATAAGAATTGCATCATCACTCATGGCAGATATAAACACGATCTCTATGGGTGCAGTCCTCTGTAAACAGCGAAACCTTAAAGATTTCTTAAATTAAAAATAATCCCATGGCCTGAGTGGTACTAAGTTTGGCAAGTCATACAAGACCAACCAGGGAACAGTCCTTAACTGCAGTCTTGAGAAGGCTGTCAAAAAAAAAGAGACTTTTGCTTTGGTCTTTCATGAGTTAGAACTAGATTGTGCCTCATCCACTTCACCCTTCCCAGTAAAAGCAAGCAGAGATAGTGCTGCACTTAGTAGTAAGATAATGACAAATCAGTCTTACACCTGGGCTGAATCCCTGAGGGAAATCAGCAGGAGCTAAGAAGAACGACGGAGGATGCTCTCCTGGGTGAGTCTTTCACTTTTTTGCGATACAGTTTCTAAGTCACAACTCGGTAATGGTTACAAATGTTTTATGATACCTAATTAGAAGAACGTTGTACATTTTTGCTATCACATATTCTTACTGAGATGAGTACATGGCAGGTATGAGATCAAATGCAGTCTGCAGATATCAGGTGAAATCTCCTGCAGAAGTTTTTAGGCCAAATCCAGTTAAGATAATAAATACATGTATATATGTCATGTAAAACTGTCAGAAATTGAGATGAATGGCAAAGGGGCACAACTTGCTGCAATTTGGTACTTTATATGTGTTCGGGTCAGGGTACAACAGCAGTTGAAACAAAAGCAGTTGAAAAAAGGTCCCTATCGCTGTCTGTTCTCCTTCTAAAGTACCTAAAACATCTAGTTTCTTTTGGATATCTTTTCCCTGCTTCATTATGAAGATATTTAACTTGAGTTTTAAACAAAAATAGAAACATTTGAAGAATGTAATCACATGTTGTTTTCTTCCAAGCAAATCTGCAGAACCTACTTCAATGAACTTTGCACAAAATCACAATTAACTTTGACTGACATTGAACTGGGCTTTTTCAAATGTTCCTCTGTGATGAAAGTCTCTTCTTCACATGAAAAAATTCTCCAGCTGTATTTCTGGTCTTTGTCTAAGGTGTTAACAACCAGACACCAGCACCTTGTTTTCAATTTTGCCTCTGTTGGAGACACTACTTAAATTTAGGCTTTTCTTTTACTGGCAGTAGCTACAATGGTCTAGGCTTTAATCACCAGCAGCTGTAGAAATGAGAATAGGATTGTAAAAGCAAACATCCCCTTAAAGATCAGTTGAATTCACATCTGCATGTGCACTTTTTTCCTAGTATTACACTCCAATTTAGTAAGGTTTTGTATACCTTGGGAACTCGGTCTTGGCTCTTTTCCCACCTCTGAGTTAAAAATCATGAGTAAAATACTCACTGTGCAAGGAATGGTGATGTGAGCTGGGAAGAGTATCTTTTGCCTGGCTTATTTCAAAGTAAAATTATACTGAATTTAGCTTATTGTTTTGCAGAGCCATAAACCTCCACAAAACTCTTGAAATCAACCAGGCTGGTTGCACCAGCCAAGGCAAGCAGATGTAGAAGTCAAACAAAAATCCAACTCAGTCTGATATTTAATATCCAGTTTTTCACGCTGTAGCTAGATGGTAAGACACAGGAGGGGGACTTGCAGGGTCCAGACTCCTGAAAGAGCTGCTGCTTCCTGGTGGCCATCCCACCCCCCCTGGCAGGAGAAGATGTAGTTTCTCTGCTTTTGGGCCATCACAGTTCACAGCTCGCTGTATTAACTCCAGCAGACATTGATTTCAATTTATGTTAACATGCTGGGCTGTGAGCTGCAGCAGGAGGGGTCTCTGGTTCATGACTCCTGTCAGGTTCAGAAGAGCTGAGGTTATCACCTCAGCAGTAACCTCTTTAGCCACCAAAGTTGAATCCAATTCAGTCATGAATCAGTGCCCTTAATTAATTCTCCCTTATAAAAGCCCAAAGCAATCATACTGATGTCAATGGAAAAAGTCCCAGATGAGAGTTTGATTGCTTCCTCAATATAAATAATAATAAAAAAAAAAGCTAAAAAGCTAAAATCCAAATGGCTCCTTGGGGGAACTTATTGGGTCATTAATATACCACATGCATATTTCAAAAAAACTTGTGTGTTATCAGTTTAGCCCTGACAGCTTCTCAGGATGAAAATAATTACTACTCCGAAAGAATGACTTACCTTCTTAGTATTTTTTAAACCAAATTATATTACTTGAACTGTAAGAATATATTTTTTGTGAGAAAAACTATACCTAAGGCAATTTCAACTACACACCCATATTTCAATGCATTGAGATTTTCCTTCTTTTTAAAAAACAAAAACAACCAACAAAACACCTCACAAGTTTGCCATAAATAGTTCATAAACATCATGGCCACCTACCACCTCTCTCCAGTTCACA
>JAOXJK010000002.1:13899261-13916161 GCA_025774025.1 Xenus cinereus | reverse complement strand
AGTTCATAAACATCATGGCCACCTACCAACTCTCTCCAGTTCACACCTAAAAAAAAAAAAAATCCATCTCAATCATTTTCTGTAGATCTATGTATAGAATAATCTTTCTTAGTATCTGAGTAGAACTTTCCACTCTTCACATAGTCTTATTTATGCTTGATCCTGCATATTTCGGAGCTGTGAAGAGATATGCAAGCTATAAAGGACTGTATAAAGTTTTTATCAAGACTAAATTCTAAAGACTACTGTGGTTAGGATAACATTGTTTTACTGGTCAATGCAGACCTAACAAAAAGAGGTTGGAAAGGAGCAGTGCTGCTACAGAAAAAAAAAAGTTTTTGCTTCGGTCCTTGGATGTCCTTGCGTCCTCCTGGCCTCATTAGAATATATCTGGAAACACTATTTGAATGTGCAGGGTCTGAGTGCAGGAAAGGGCTTACGGAGACCTAGGTTGGAAGAATTGAGCACAACGAGCAGGAAAATGCTCTCACCACCCATCACAAGTGACCACACCAGACAGGGAAGCCAGGACCACAGGTCAACTGGGTTGCACTGGATCGTATCCTCGATGTTCTGGGCTTCAGCCTTCTGGAGTGAGTTGGCCATGTCAAAATACATAGTTGTGGGCCTCACCGAGCTGCCCAGTAGCAGCATCAGTGACTTCAGCATGCGTACATAAAAGAGACGTTTTGGTTCAAAGTACCCGCAATGATGAGAAGCTGCACTGATGACCACCACGGTACAAATACAGCTTGCTTCCATGGAGGTGTGTTGTGTGGCATGAGATGCGGAGGCACAAACCCCTCTGAGGTACTGTTTGCTCAGCCTCAGGTTAGGAAACAAACTTCAATATAATCCAACTTCTTTTGTCTCTGGTGTGGCACCTGGGAGTGAAGCATGTTGTCCTCTCTGTATGGGCTTCGTCTCCACAAAGGAGTGCAGCAGGAAACAGCATGTCACGGTGGGAGCAACTGGAGAAACAGGGTCTAGGAACAAAACAGAGAGCCAAGCAAGCGCATGGTGTAGTTGCAAGCTCATTCAGATGGAGCAGCTTCACTGTGGTGGGTTTTCTCCCATAAATATCTACACGGTGCCTGGCACTTAGCAAGCAAGTGATGGTTAAGCAAGTCAACTGCTGTTTGCAATCTATGATTTGTGGCTTCTTTTTTTTTATTTTTTTAATAACTGAGCTTCACCACAGTACCTGAGAATATTTGTCCTGGTAATGATTAGGGAATAAAACCTCTGGCAGCAGGATTCTGCAGGAGGGAAGGGGGGGCAATCCAGTTCTCATGCCACGGCCTGGGTTTCGTGTAGCATAGCTGGATGTTTGAGTGAAAGCAAAATAATTCTTCAAGTTCAAATTAGGGCAGATGTAATCTTCTTTGGAAGTAACAACAAAAAATAAGCTGGTGTGCTTTTAAAGCAGAGGAGCACCAGCTGGCCAGCCCTGCTGAACCCCGGCCATGGCCGTGCCCTGCAGAAGGGGTTTTGCCCCTGGAAAGCAGCCGGGAGCACAGTTATCAGCTGGTTATCAGCTTTGCACGAGACAGGGCTACCCCAAGCCTTGAGCAGGCCCTGTCCAGTTGCCAGCTCTGGTCTGGGGCCAGCAATGGTCTGGGGGCACCCACCAGGGGGTGACAGGGTCAGCAGGGTTGGGGGTGAGCAAAAAAAAAAAAGCAGCATTTTGGTTTTTTTCCCCTAATGAAATACAAGCTGTTAGAATCCGACAGGTTTTTAGCAGAATGCAGTTACACACGCTAAAGTTAGAACTGCATTTTAAGCCCCTGCTTCTGTTGCACGAAGCTGCACCCGAAAACTTGAGTTGAGCCCCAGCACAGAAGGAGCTGAGCCTTGGCTGGCCGGTGGGGAGGCGAGGTGGGGGCTGCCACGGAGCAGCTGTGGAAATCCCTCTGCAGGACCGGGCTAGGGTCCCCGTCCCAGCGGGCGGGAGGCTGGGGAGCAGCCACAGCTTTTACAGGACTCAGCGGAGATGCTGAGGTCTGGGTGACCAGTGTTGAGGTCTAGGGCACCTGGACTGGAGCGAGAAGAAGCTTGAGGGCAGGAGGGTGACCTAGCCATCCCGAAGCCAGGGACAGCCACGGGCTCTGCCACCGCTCTGGAGATGTGAAGCCCAGGCTGGGCAAGGGGAGAACAGCCCCTGGCTCCAGCCGCTTCCCTGCGATGTGTGTGCAAGTCCTGGTGGGTGGGCTGGACACCTCGACCCCGGCGTGCTGCTGGGCACGGGTGACAGCAGAGAGCAGTTATGAAGCATTTATAAAACAGAATCACAGAATCACAAAACAGGGAGGTGCAGGCTGCATAGGGCCTGGATTAAATGCTTCCCCAGATAAACCTTTCTCATGAGAAGAGCAGGGAAACCCGTCCACAAACTGAGATCTGCTAAGCTCCAGCTACAAGAAAAACCCTAATGCAAGCCGGGCAGTAAGACCCAGACAGGTTGCCGATCTTACTTTTTTTTTTTTAACGGGTTAAAATGGAGCCAGTTGCAGCAAACAACGTTGTAGATTTATTCAGCTGTAGAAGAACTGGCACACAGCAGGTGCCTTGGAGGGACAGAGGGAAGGAGCAGAGGAAAAATGAAAAAGGCTGATGAGAGCGAGCAGCCAGGGAGAAACCTCTGGAAGGTTCGGGCATGCAGGCGGCTGCACTCATGCTTTATGTCACTGCAGAACATTAAATGAGCACTTAAAAAGGTAATTAGCACCTTTTCATTGGACCAGAAATCAAAGGTGTAATTTAGCAGAAGTCAGTGAACAATGTAAGGGATCTAATTTAATCCCCCTGCGTAGCTTAGCCAGGGTGAGAAATCAGAAGCCCGGCTTGGCTGAACGGCTGCACTTACAGCAAAGCCATTTTTGTTCCCCCAACAGGACAGTGCCTCTGTCCCCAGAACTGTGCGCGGTGCAGGCGGTGAAGCGATGCAGGCTGTTTGTGCTATTTGAATTCTACTGCATCGTTTTCCTTGTTCCACAGCAAAAGCAGAGGGTCTGAGGTATACAGCAAAAGATGCTCTTGTCTAGAAAAGGCGGCAATTTCTAGACAAGGTGCAGCATCGTGGTTCAGGTGTTCTCTTCCAAAGCCTCTGCTCAGGCTGATAGGATCAGATCACTCCAAAGTTCAGGAAGATGGGGAGGAAATGGATGATTTGTTTTACCCCATTGTACATGAAAGAAGATCTTTCAGGATTCAGATTTCACTTTAGACGTTGGACTGTCCAGTCCTGCCTTAAGGATTTAGAATGGGTGACTCAGCTTGCTTCTGGTTTTGGTATCAAATGAAGTGTTCAAAAGATCAATAAAAAAAAAACCACTATTAAAGTTTAAGTGCCATATAAAGAAACTAAGCTTTAACTCAGTTATTTTTCAAGCCATAGCTACAGCACAAGGCATATTACCTTTATTGGGATTTCTTAAATAAAAATGTGAACAATACGTGAGCACAATTGTAAAATCAAGCTGTTAGCTGACTAACAAAGCTGCAGTACAACAAATCATGTTCAACGTTACACCACCTAATGAGGATTAAACTTTGTCCCCCAAACACTACTGCCTTTCCAAGATTTCTGTCTCTTTGGGTTTTTTTCCCCTGTTAAATCTTCATACGTGTTTCTGTGGCAGCTTAGAAAACCTGGAAGACCTAACTACAGCAGCCAGAATTCTAGATTAAAGCCATTAATCGTACTGACCACCCTATTGATAAACACAGGGAGATCCCCTGCCATCATCCCTCCAAAGGGCTTCACGGTTACAGCTGAGACAGGACTGTTTGTATCCGTATGCAGTCCCTCTGTAGTGACCGTGCTGCAGCCAAAGGAGGAGAACAAACTTGGAGGTGATGTGGCCTGTACTAAACATGCCACGAGAACAATTTCTGCTGACTCCTCCATGACTGCCCCGACGCAAAGACCTGACCTCCCTTTCTTAGAGCTGTAGCCCCAGAAAAATACACGTGTAATAACCATAACGTAATGGGACCACACAAAGCGAAACTGCAAACTCTCGACTTCGACGGTGTGTCTAATTTGTCTAAGGATTAGCTCCTGAGGAAGTGTAGGCAACTGAGGTTTGGATAGAGTGGTGACCACTCCAGACAAACGGTAATCATTCAGAAAACTGAAAAAAAACAGTAATCAAAGTAGGTGATCTGTCAATCTCTAGGAAAAGTCCAGTTTGCTTAAGAAAAATTCAACAAGCAAGAAATGTGTCTCTTTACTGCAAGATATTCACTCAATTCCAATAATATATTGCTCCTAATTATTATATCTAATTATAGATTGTCCTAAGCACATTGGCAAGGGAAATATGTTGTAAAACATACATTGAAAGATTACTCTGCTGTTGTTGAGTCAGCTGCTGGGACACGAGGTGTTAAATATCTGAATCTCTGGCTGATTTCAGTGTTTTTACATTGCTTAACCACACTGTTAAGCTGTATTGTTGCAAACTTCTCCTTGCTGGTTAAATTTAGCTTCTCTGTTCTCCAGGTGCAATGATAGCTCCTAAAGAACTGTCTTTCCCATTCTCGCACTTTTCCTCCACCAAACGTTTATTTCCCCAACTGGCCTTATTTCTCTTATCTCTTTTTTTTAAAAAAATCTATACCATAAACATTGATTTTTTTCAAGTTTCACTGTAAAACTGTGCCCTGTGTTGCTTCTTGCTTTGTATTGCAGCCTGGTATCGCTCTCCTGCAAGCCCTGCTATTCTCGTGTATGCTTTGTACTCTTTGTCAGTGAACGTGATAACTCCATCACCTAGATTTTGTATTCAGTACTAAATAATATCCTACAAACTACTTGAAATATTCGGACCTTGAGGATGAGTCCACATTAAGTGAATTAGGATATTAAGCCACAAAAGAAAGACACTTGGCCATAAAACATGGAAGAGAATGCCCAAGAATGGAAAAATTACTTTTCACTATATCAGTGGGTATAGTGATCCCACTATGTCCATCAGTGGGTAACAGGAGAGAGTCTGACACAGGCACTATGTTTCAGCACCCACATAAAATACATCATGGCCTTTCTTTAAAAAAAAAGAAAAAAAGGAATAGCAGTGATTAACTGTTAAA
This sequence comes from Xenus cinereus, assembly GCA_025774025.1. Taxonomy (NCBI): domain Eukaryota; kingdom Metazoa; phylum Chordata; class Aves; order Charadriiformes; family Scolopacidae; genus Xenus; species Xenus cinereus. The sequence continues at coordinate 13,911,064 of JAOXJK010000002.1, read as the reverse complement.
ATTAATTGCGCTAGGTTTTTATTAATAAAATGGGAGAAAGGCCCCTAAATCATTGTATTTATTAATTTCTAACCACTAACCTTTTAAAGCAATCCTCTAAAACACCTCTGATATGCTCCAAAAATCTCCAAGAGGGTTTCAAGCAATTACACAACAAATGGCTTCAAATAACCATTGTAGAGTGGTGTGGTGACTTGCAATACAATTACTGTTTCTTTGTCTCTTAATTATGCAATGATCATGTACTGCACTTGACTGTATTAAAAAGTACAGCAAGCCATGCTGCCAGTGGGATAAGAATGAGGCAGGAGGCCAAAGACTTGATTGACATGACTACTTCTTTGGTATAAGCCTTTTTAGGTAGTTAACAGGCTGATTTTTTTATCAAATATCACAAGCACTGGTGCGTATGGAAAAATAACATAGATGGGACAAGCAAATTACAGCACTATTGATGTCCCCGGTCAGGACGTACCCAGAATGGAGGTTAAAACTATTATTAGAAATGTAAGAAAACACCTTGATTTGGCTGTTTACACAAACCACACAGATCTTGCACAGCATGACTGCTGGTTTTAGTGAAAAGGAGAATGAAAAGAGAAAGAAAAATCTTGATTAACTTCAGGTTGTTTAGTCTGAATTCTGTGCAAAATTCTGAGGGAGTGCTGTTCTGTCCTTGGAAAATCTGCTTTTATCTCCTTGTAAAAACACTGGATCTTTCTGTTGTAAATTACTCTGATGGTGTTTTCTCCTCCCTCAGCTTCATACTAAAATGTCTTGAAGTTCAAATACTCCATGATGGACTTTAATTGATTTCCAGTCAAGACTTCTTAAATCACGTTTCTGAAAAACCCACTTTTTATTGGCAGGCTACGTCCCCCATTTTGACTAGTCTGTGGTTCTTCAGTTTTACAAATCAGGGAGCACAACATGTTTAGATGCAAAAGTTACCTGAGGAAAAATAAGCAGAGGACAAAGCCGGTGCATGAGCTGGTGCTGCACGGCTGTGCTCCGTGAAGTGCTGCAGCCAAAGAAACCGGCAGCTGCCTCTAAAGATAGGCACGGATATTAAAATGTTAAAAGTTCCATACACAGAAAACAAAATGGGGAAAATTATAAGTTTCAAAGGGGCCCTTTCTCTTTTTCCCTTTGTACATGCTGCAGCCACAGCAGTCTGACCACAGGGCTATTTGATATTTATAAAGTTCAATTCAGTCACGCACCACAGAAGCAGCGAAGACAAAAACCCCGTGCACAAAACGTGTTCAAATGATCTGCTGTGTGGTACCTCAGGCTGATGAGCGTTGCATGTAATGATGGCTTTGGGTCTTCTCCCCTGGGCCTGGGTCAGACCTCTCCTTGTATTCAACAAGAACATTTTCACCAAGTCTGTGGTCAGTGAATTGGACCCTTAGATGTTAGCACAGGTAAAACTTTCAAAGGAAAAGGACTCTGGGGAGAAGAGCATTTTATTAAACCTCTTCAGCTCTTCATTCTGATTAAAAAAAAAAATAAATCTTCAGTGTAATAAAAAATAGTTCAGTCTTTTGAAACCATTTACTGACACAATTTCAGGAACTTAGAAGCTCAACTTATTAGCTGTTAAGGTGGATTCCAGCAGCCCTCAGTACTTTTGTCCAAAATTTCCAAAACTCACCTGCCCCATGGCAAAGTTAGGACCCGTACTGAGGAAATGTAAATATGCTGCTATATTTTTCTAAGCTGCCAGCAAAAGTTTGTAAACCTAGTTTCCAGAACATGCCATTGAACAGAGAATGCTGTGTCCTGCTCGGAAAATAACACATCGCCTTCTCTTTAAGGGAGAAAACTCAGAAAAGGGGCCTGATTTACAGAAAAACTCTCAATCTTTTCAGCCATCGTTCCTTTAATTTTTTGGAGTACTTTAAGGTTGTAGCACACCTCCATCCCTGCCTGAGAGCCGGGAGGTCAGTGGTTGGGAAAGCCCATGTCCCAGCTCTGGCGCGCAGTGTGGTCTGAGCATCTGCTGCTGCGCTGGGGATGGGGGGACCCCGCTGTGCCCCGCAGGGCAATGCTGGGATGTGGCCTGTTAGCCTGTCTGTCTGCAGGGTTTTTGGAATGGCAGGGATGCGGGGCAGAGCAAACTGCTGTACTGCAGGAGTACAGGCAGCAGGAGGAGAAGACCTGCTAGAAATGGTCATGAAGCGGGACGAGAGAGAGCCAGCGGAAGGGGATGCTCTCAGAGAGTGCACCAACCTCAGCAACAGACTTGTGCAGGGCAATTCATTTCTCGCTGGCTCGCCCTTGCAACCAAGTGAAGCTTTGCACATTCAAATATTTCAGAAGTGTTCAATGTTAGCTTAATTCCAGCACTGACGTGAGAAGTAAAACTGACATTGATTTCCAATTGATTTCATTAATATTTTATCAGAACGTGGCCAAGCATCACCTTGCAGCCTTACATGCTCATTGCACCCCTGCTCCTTGGGAGGCTAATTTTTTAAAAGCACGACCCTGCAGAGCAGAGGCCACCATTGCTGTCTGAGGAGAGGGCATTGCACGTGCAATGAGTGCTCCAGAACACATTTAGTGAAGTCCAGGGAGGCACAGATTCATGGTGAGACCTCATGCATGACTGGGTGCTGAACAATACATTCAAGAATGCAAACTATGACAGTATGAACCGAGATTTCTTCTGCAACAGTGTTTTACACGGCACTATGAGGCCGTACTGCACTCATCTTGCTTAGATGAAAAGTTTTTGTCCTGGAATGGATACAGATAAGACAGAGGGGCATTGCCTGCATCAGGTAATGCAGGTATCACGTCCTCAGGATTGTAAAACACTATGGGAGTCTTAAATGTGCTGGTCCAAACCAAACAGAAAATAAAGAAAATGAGAACAGGAGCATTTTTGTTAAAGAGAAGGGAGAGCCTTTTCCTGAGCAGGAAATGATGTCTTTACCTGAGAGATTGCAGAATGAAAGCCTTATTTGGGGGATTTTACTCTTTTCTTTACCACCCCAAGGACATCAGGTCTCCAAGAAGGCAAACTAAAATTTTCAAAACATTCTTCCTCACTGCCATTTTTTTGACATTTCAGCTAACCACAAAAATAACAGTGCTTCTGTGAAAGCTGTATCACGTGAGTTTCTTTCTTCTTGATGAAATATTTTTCAGTGAAATACAGTGAAACTCGATAGAAATGCAGTAGCAAAATGCATATATTTGAAAATGAAGTGGTTTTGTTTGAGAACCCCTAATTTCATGTAAAAATTTAGTATTGTTAGTCTTATTAGATGAAAAAAATCAAGCTGTTTCCCAAATGATATTTGTTTCCTAGAAATGCAGACAAATGCTGTGCAAGAAGTCCTTAACACTGACATGAAAGCTGTCAGAGGAGAGAAGCTATCTTTAAAATCACAAAATAACTTATCAGACACCACCACACAGAGCCTGTTTGAGTTTTATACCGCCGTAACGCTGATGGTTTCCACAACTGCAGATATTCTGAGTGACAAGTGCAGAGTGGGGCCAAAATTGCGAAGGTAGCTGGAGACAAACCTTGATGCCTGGTAGCATTTAAAGAAACACATGGTTTCGGTGTCTAATTCCCAGTGAGTTGATTAGGTATTTAAAGTAGTCGGCACCTCCTGAGGAAGGGCTGTGTTAGAAGTTAGCAATCCGCTAATCCTTCTGTGACGACAGAACTGAGTTGAGTAAACCCACCACTAAAATGTTACAGGCGAAACAGGGGATCTGGCATGGGAGCCCATCCTGGGCAACAGGCAGTGGGAGGTCCAGGTTTCTTTGTTGTATTGGGAAAGTGCCAGGTCCCAGTGAACATGAAGCTTTTGCCAGCTTTCCTGCTTTCGTTCCGGAGGCTTTTCTCATGCAACCTCCATTTCATGTGGGTACCGCTCTTTCTTGGCGTAAAGACGATCTAAAGGTCCACCTTAAAAGAATTTAAAGGGTTCATCCTAACACCACAGCTCTTTCAGATATGATCAACTTCTACGTGCACAAACAATCATGTGTACTGGCATGCGAAAAGACAGTGACCCTACCCAAAGACATTTAAAATAAATCATGGGTATGCTGGACTCTGTATAGAGTGTGGCAGATTAATTTTTTGATTTCATAGTTTGCATGTATGTAGCTTATTCACATATTATTTGAGGTTAAATTGTAGTCAATAGCTCAGATCCATACCTATTTGTTTCCTTCCTGAATTTGGCCCAATTACTTATAAATACTAAAAATTAAGGATTCTGATCGTAAATATTTTCAGAAAACACTGTAGCTTTGGGGAAAAGACTTGAGAAAGGAAGAAATCATTCTGAACAGAACCAGCAACTTGGTTCCCTCCGCAGCTGAAAGGCAAAGTAATGGCGATGTAAACATCTGGGCCAATAACCAGAAGGAAGAAAATTATCTAGAAGACCAATATGATGCAGGAGATCTTTTGGTGAATATTTCCTGTGTTAGTTAGACTGGAGTAAAGTTAGAAAGTGAAGGTGGTATAGTGCCTGGGGACAGTATATACCAGTGTGTCTTTGCACATGGTGTAATGTGCAGAGGACTAACCAGAAAGGCTTTATTTATTTATATGAAAGAGGCTTCAGTACCAGCCAGGTGGCTGAAACTGGTTAAACTTCCAGACATTCAAAAGAGCCCTATAGCACCAGTGCTTTAAATTGAAATATAGAAAATGAACTTACCCATTAATCATTGCAGACTCCATGACCATACAGGTAAAATAGCATGCTAAATGACTATTTGCCTGCCTACGAGTGCAATCACCATAATTTTAACCCTGGTAAGATGCTTGAAGAGTGCAGACCTCTTGCTTTCTTCTTAGAAAAAAAGCTCTTATAATCTGCATTGGTTACACTTTCCTACTTTGTAAATAACAATGGTTCCAAAGGCATTGCAGCAGAAGTACTTGAAAGGTATTCAGAGAGAAGCTGACGTTGCAATTAACTTTGGAACAGAAAGAAAATTGCCCTTCTTCCTGCCCATAAGTGAGCAGGAGCTTTTCTCTGCATTTGCATCCCTCTGTCCCCGGAGGTGGGAGACGGAGCCGTGTCCTTCCTCACAGACCATGCTCGGTCGCTGATGTGGGGACCTGGTGGTTGGTGCTTCCCAACAGGCTCTCGACCATTACAGTGGAAGGCAAAAAATCACTGAGCTATTTGATGTTATTGTTCTGTTTGTGTGTATTTTTAATGGTTTAGAAAGGGAAACTAGAGCGTGCTGGTTTTTATCTATGTATCTGTTGTGAAAGGCAGAAGCAGTCATAAGAAGTGATAGGAACTGTGATACTATGGATGAAAGAGTGTATCACAAATGGAGACTCTAAAACATTTTTTTTTTAATAAGTGAGCTGTATAACCCTCCAAGTAAAGGCATTGTTTGGAGTGTAGGAGGATTGGTAAATGAAGACTGAGAACTGATACCTTCCTCAAACTACCCTACAAAACTCTTTTTTTTCCTCCAGCTTTATCAAGAAAAAGAGGATTAGAACTGATTAGAAAAGGATAATTTTGAAAAACAAAAAAAAAACTGAAACTTTTTAGATTAATTTTCTACTGCAGTTTTATCCTTCTACTCCTAAAATAATTAAGAGTATCAAAGGGCATTGAAATCCTTCTATATTTTTAATACCCATATTTATGAAAGTATTATAAACTAATATTTTATGGTAAAAAGCCGATAGCCAGGGTGGCTAAAAATTACCCACAAGGTGGTTACTGCCTCCATTCCTCCTTTCAGGTCTTCAAGTCCGCTCTGCAGCTTCCTTGGCAATAGGGTTATTCTCATTTTCCTCACAGTCTGCCCGTGACACAGCAAATGTTCCGCCAAGAACAAACAGCCGCGCGCGGTGGTGGCTGTGGCTGATGCGCAGGGCAAGTTCGATAGAAAAACATTTTTGTTGCAGTGTAAGATTTGCCATGCTAGCACAAACCTTCCTGTGGAGAACTTTATCTATGCTTAGTGCGGCCGCGGTAAAGCAGACGTAAGTAAATTAACTGGCACAAGACAAATGTCAGTGAAGTTAGTTTAAGACACTTAAGCTGATCCAAAATGAAACATGCTCCCTTTGGACTTGCCTGCTGTAGGATATTTGTGTAGCAGATTTGCATCTTCATTTTAAAACCAAACTTAAATGTTACTTCCTATTTGATTTTCCCTTTGTTTTGCCATGGGCTTCAGCAGGCGGCAGAGAAGCCCCAGGCGGCCATGGCCATGCCTTCATCAGGCAGCCAAAGAGTTTGCCTGTGACAGGAGGACTTCGGTCACTTCCCCTGAATTACCTCTTACTATCTCTTGCACACGTGGTGTTTTATCTGCCGGGGAACCTGGTCACTCTCGGTGTGGTCCATAATGTTAATAACAAAAGCTATAAATCAGATGAACTTTGTTTGACTTGCAAGGAAAGGGTTATAGTTTTGCTATAAAAGTTTATTCAAGCTGAGGCATTCTTGAAGATTACGCTGCCATAAGGGGGTTTACTTTATTTATGGATCTATACCATGAGGCTAGAAAGAAAGGCTAGACCGTGGCTTTGCTCCAAGGCCTCAGCTGCAATAGAGCAGAAGTAAAACAGAGCACCTTTGGAAGCTCAGAGGAGAAGGATGTGGAAGAATCAATATTCTATAAGCTCATACTTGTAAACAAAGTCAGATGCCTCCTTCTCTCTTCCTAACCATCTCAGCTGCTCTGACCAGGAAATTTGAAAAATACAACGTAATTTCAAATTCTTCCCTCCAGCCAGCCCACCTGTTCCAGGTCTTACTTCATCTTCTGCTGCTCATAAGCTCATATTCTAACAAACACTGAAGCACGTGTCTGCATGTCAGCTGCCCATGCACAGCATCTGACACCTCAAAATATCAGAGATGGTCCACGGAGCAGATAACTTACTGCAGTGGATTCATGGGAGGAGGGGGTTCTGCACAAGGCAGCGTGTTCCAGCTCCCATGTTTGCTCACTGTATCCTGCATATTTCTGCTAGAATAAAGTTTCTCTTCATTCCAGGCAGCAGTATGAAATGCCTAGTGGTCAATAAAAGCCTTCACAACCTGTGGGATGGCCACCACCGTTACAAAGTGCCTGAGGGACTGACCTGTCACAGTTTCAGCTGAAAAGGGAAAAACCCTACCCTTCATGTAATGGTGCTATAAAGGATCCCCTCTGATGAATTTGGTTTGATGAATTAAGAGTTTTCTCCTCAGAAGTATGCTGTTTAATGAATGTTTTCCTGTTTATCAATAGCAGCAGTGTTAGGTTAAATGCTGTTAGCTGTCTTTACAGGCTCAGAATAAGAGAATGACATAAAACTCGACGCACTACACCATGGACTTTCTCCTCTCCCAGGGTGTAAACTATTGAACTATTAAAGACATGATGGGATTTATTGTTCCTCTTCCCTTATTAAATGCAATATGCTGAAATAGGGCTGACCTTAAGGTCTCTTTGCCAGTTCCAGATTTGGTTTCTTCTGGTTGTCTTCTGCCAAACAGGTTATTGAAGTTGCCAATGGTGCCTCAGAAGGCAGGTCTAGTCCTTCTCTCAGAAAGGGTGCTTGTTGATGACAGCTGCCTTCTTACTCTGTAAAAAAACAGTTAGTGAGAGGGTCTTGAAGCCTCCAGAAGCCTTGGTCATGTTCAGGCGACTCCTGGGCGATGGGAACAGGAGCGCTCTCTGTGCTGTCTGGAATTTACTTTTTCAGGAGTTGCAGCTGGCACTCGGGGCCTCCCAAAGACGAGTGCAATGAAGTCCTTTTTTCCAGCCTAAATAATCATGCTAATGTAAGCAGCTCTCTCAGAGGCTTGAATATTTTTAACAAGATTCTTTTGATTCGAATCAAGCAGGTCTCTTACCTCTCGCTCTTCCAGAAGCACAAAAAGGCTCATGGGACTTCCAGGAAAGCAGTAACAGGAGAGGCTGCTATTTCTCTCTCTCCCCTGATCTCATTCACAAATGTCTTTACCATTTTCTGTAGGTTTGGATGATCCTTCCTGCAAGCTCATCAGTTTGAATAAAAGCCTTGCCTGCCTCCATGTGTGAAAGAGACTATCCTATGGACTCAAGCAAGTTCTGGATCAAGCCTCATGCATTTTAAGTGGGCAGTTCTTTACCCACAGCTTTGCAAGCTGTATTTAAAGGTTTTCCCAGTCTATCAAGATTGCAGAATATTGGCAAACACGGGAGCCTCTTGAGAAACTTCAGTTCTACTAAAGGAAAGAGACTTGTGATAAACTACATTACTGGATGTTAGGTATTAGTTTTTACCCAAGTGACATCATTTCAGGATCTTCCTCAGTAGCTCTTTCATTAAGAAGTGCTCCTCTAGAAGGCAAAGACTCAGAGATGCCCCTTCTAATCTACTTCTAGGAACATCTGTGGATGCAGCTCTCAGGTTTCAGCAGAGGGACCTTTCTGAGTGAGCCTGTGGTTACGTGAAGGCAGAGACACAGTGCAGTCAGAGGTGCTCTTCTTCAGGTCAGCTGTGAAACAGAGCACTGGCCACTGTGGGCATTAAGTAAGCAAACTATCTCTCACTAGCGAAGTATTTTAAAAATACTTAAAGTCTGGCAACTGCTGTAGTGCCCAGCATCCTAAGAGGAATTGAGTATGAACTGTAGGTTGGATATAAAAGATGCGTGTAACCATCTTGGTAGTTGACGACTTAAGTATTGCACAGAAATAGTCATAGGACTAAAGCTTTTATTCTCAAATATTAATAGTATAAACTGGGTTCTTACCTTCTCAAATTCCTTAAGCAATGTCAAACACTGATTTTTTTTCACACCTCTATTGATAATGTGGTTATGTATCTGCTGCACTGCAGTAAAAGGTAAAGCAATTATCATATGTTGTTTATCCTTCTGTTTTGGAGTACTATGAAACTGAATTGAAGGGTAATCTAAATGCATGAAAGACACTAGTGACATACAAATTCTGGCTGTTACTTTCAGAACAGAAGAAGGACAAAAGAAAAGATCGTACACTGTTTCTTAAACACTCTGGCTTCCATGAAACCTCAAAAGCTTCTTTTCATACCTAGAATTTCTGGTAAACCATTCCTTAAATCCATAGTGTTTAGCAGTTTTGCTTTTCCCTATACATTTGCTTCTATAGTACCCAGAAGAGTCCCGGCTGCACTAACTATGGAATTTTCATCTTATGCCTTACCATCAGAACAAACCAAAAAAAAAAGAGAGCGCAGCCTTCGATTGCCTATCCCCATTAAATGTTAAGCAGCATTTCTCTGTATTTTGAGTGATGTTAGTGCTGATACTTGGTTTCAGAAGATGAATGCTCACCCATACACAGGATTCAATTAACATTCTTTTATGACTGCATCCATATTATTCTTAACGAGCACACTCCTTGGTGAGAGTGAATATTTACCTCGTGGCATTAAATCCACAGTTTTCTACCACAGTCATTAATGATCATATAGCAAATGATCACCCCAACACTCTGGCTACATTCCAGTTCAAGTAATTATATTCTGCCTCTTAATTTCCTTTCGAGAGTAATTGGATCTGATAACAGTCTTCACTTGTTATCCTACACTGCTCTACAGCTTGACCACATCTCAAAGCTTTAAGGAGTTAATCACAGCTCCCGATAGGTGAAATATTGATAGATGATCTCTCTGCTCACCCCATCTTTTTATCACATAAAAATCCATTAATTATTTTAACACCAAATTAAGGCATCTACCAAATTCAGCTCTGTAGGTACTGTAGACTGTACCATCTGTATATTGCTAGCTGCCTAGAGACATAAGTCAGGAGCTTAAATGATCTCAGAAACTTATGAACTCATTGATTTTAGGAAGCCGATGATATGAAACTGCTGTACCTTTTATGCACCTCTGACTTTGTCTACATTAGCAAGCCATTAGGCACAGTAAGAGCAGAGCAGCAGGACAGTGCAACTGGCCGTGGGGGCTCTGACAGCTACAGCGCATGTGGCCTGGCATTTTACTAGATTATATTTAGTTTGATTTACTGGACTGGACATCCCAAATACACGTGGTTTAAATGTATCTTACAGATCTCTTTTGTCCCTGCTAGGGGTTGAAGCACCACTGGTGTGCACCTGAAACAGAAGTTCTGGTTAAGTTTCCGGTGAAAGGAATGTGATTTGTAGGCACCAAAACAGCAAATCAAACCAGCGCAGGATGAATGGGGGTGAGGGAGAGATTTGCTGCAAAGGTGCTCTGCAGTTGTGAACGTTAACATGACTGGGGATCCACTCTACGTTGAAATGTACTCTCCTCTATTCAAGGACTTCTAAGGGACAAAAGACCTTAACAGGGGACAGTTTTCTGACCAACAATGAGACCAGACAATAATAAGGAAACGTATAACTGACTCATAATGTTCAAAAGGAAGTTTTTGGGGAGGAGAGAGGAAGAGACAAGCATGCTTCGGTAGCCCGGTGGGGGTGCGGTCTTCAGGAAAAAGACTCTTGAGCCTTGAGGAAACTGGTCCAGATGGCGAAGAGCCTGAGACAGACAAAGCATGTAGGGTTTATTTGATATGTGCTGGTTTATTTTTGAGTTATTCCAGAGAGACCAGGCAAAGAAGCAGTGTTGTTGCCCATTTATACTGCAAAGCAGAAGAGTTCTCAGTATGGCAGGAACTGCCACAGCTGTGGCAGCGGATGGGGGGCTCCAGAATCACTCTGGTACTGTGATACCTCACAAACCCAAAATATTGCATCACAGTAAGATAAAATATCTTTAGCATCAGGAGGAAGCAATGAGAAAGGCTTTCTTTTATTTCTGATTTATTCTACTTTTAAGTTATTTAAGTTAAAATAATTCTGAAAATGTTTAATTTTAACAAACTTCTACCAGAAAGGAAAAGAAAAGCAAAGAGGGGGTGTTACCACTTTGTTGTTTTCTCTCTGTGAAGTTATTGTTGTAGGGGGAAAAAAAAAACCCAACAAAATTATCTGTAGGGGTTTTTTGTTGATGGTGGTGGGAAAAAGAAATATATCTATGCAGAGAGATTGATCCAGTCTGGTTTTCTGTTGAAATGTACCCAGCAGTTCTCTGCATGCACCGTATATCCCAGTAATTTATTACATGATGTGAAAGTCAGTCTCTCAGAAAATAAATAGCTTAGAGACAGCAGCAGCCAAAGCTGAGGTGTCCTAAAATGAGCATTAGTCTGGAAGGAAAAAGGTAGCTAGCTGGAGACTTGAGAGCTGCGTTGCAGAGACGTGTGTGGTTCCCAGGGAAGCACACGCTCAAGTTCTTGTGAAATATGCCATTTAGCACTCGCTGTTCTCCAGCCACATTCTTTCACTTCACTGTTTATATTTACTCACCTTTTCCTGCCTTCTGATCTTTGCCATCGCTTTATAATTTTCAGTTCACTTCACTAACATTAAGTGCAAACGGTGTGCAATCAAGTAAGACGTGTCCAGGAAAATGACAAGGAACGTGGTGTCCTAGGCCAGGAGTTACCCTGAGGAGCCAGGGGAGATTTCAGTTATTTCAGTCGTTGCCGCCTCTCTACCCAGAATGTGCCCCGCACCGAGGACCATGAGGGTGAGCTGAGGCCTTTCCCTGTTACCATATTACCAGATAAGAAACAGCTCCCCTACCTGGGGACGTGGGATTGGAAGGGGATGCCCAAGGCTTCCAAAGTGATCTCTGCAATGGTGCAGGAGACATCCAACGACAGGAGGTTCCTCAGAATGACAACTCCACATCCTCAGCCAAGGAAATGCTTCCTAATGTTCCCCAGGAAAAATAAGACCTCTAGTTTAAAAAAAAAAAAAAAAAAAAAAA
>JAOXJK010000002.1:13882870-13899161 GCA_025774025.1 Xenus cinereus | reverse complement strand
TTTTTTTAAAAAAAAAAAAAAAAAAAAAAAGCTTATATATGATGTATCACAGAGAGAGAAGAAGGGGACCAGGGTTACCATGAATACTCTGTGTCACTGTAGTAGCAGAGGACTTAATAAAATTTCCCGACCATTTTAGACATCAATTGTGTTTCATGATACAGAAAAAAAAAAAGCAAGGTCAAAAACAGTTTTATATGGAAGAAAAATTTCTTATTGTCCAGAAAACTGGTGATGAGATTAATTCGGATGGTGTGAGCAGGACATATTGGCCAGATACCTTAAAGAATGTAAAGCCAGCCGCATCTTGGACCAACCGGCTTCTCTGATCCAAACACATCTGCTATGAGAGAAAGGCAAAGGCATGCTATCCTGTGTGGTATGAAATAACCTGTCCTTTGCCTCAAGAAAGGGAGGGTGAAAAGGGTAACTATATAATGAAACGGTGCTCCATCTGCCTGTCTTTTGTCTTGCCGTGCAAGGTCTGTTGTCATTACTCCATCAAAATTAGAAAACAAAGGTCTAGGTGCCAGTAGCATTAAAAATATGCTTCTCTCACAAATTATAGGTTGTGGCTAACCATGGGAAGTGGCTGCAGTGCTTATTAAGGGTCTTTAGCTCTGTCAAAGACCCCTATGCTCAACCAACTGTAGCTGCCCGTTACCCGGTACGAGCTGTTGAAGGCCTGTTCTTATTTACAGGCTTTCAGTAAGAAATCTGCGCCCTGCGGTCGGGGATCAGCTGCTCATTCCCGGCACGTAACCCTCGGCGGGCTGGTGGGGTTTGTGACCGACCCTCCCCGTCACCCTTCTGAGCAGGGGTCAAGCTGTTGCCAAATTGCCACATTTCTTCCAAAAGATACGGATGAACAGACAAGGGTGAACGCGCCGTTTTATAAATCCCACACTGATTATTTTAATGACCGTGGGCCCTTCTGGAAACCTCGCGGGGGGTACAGAACGTCACAGATGTGGCAGGAGCCTGGCAGCTGACTGAAAACAGTCCTGGGGGACCCACTTTTTCATGGACAGATGCATAAGCTAGCAACAGACGTCCCATCGTCCTTACTGCCATCACAAGTTGGAACTACAAGGACTCAAGGTAAGCCCCTGCAGCATTCAGCCATAACTCCCAGTCAATGGGAATTGTCCCGATTAAACTGAGAGCGCAGCTGACGGAGTATTTGAAACTCCACTTAAAAGTAAATATTGACACGGTTTAAAGGGATTAACTAAGATGACTGGATTCTTGTTAAAAACTTTTTGAGATAAAAAAGAGTCTTTTACAAAGTCTTCACAGTGTTTTGAGGCGTTATTTCCTGTGATAAAACGGAAAAAGGGGAAAATTTACTCTAAAAGTATATGAAAAACTCATGTTCCTAAACACTTACCTTTAAATGACCAACTCTTGAAATAATAGCTCTCATAAAACCGCACATCAAGTAGCTCTGTGTGTGACTTATTAATGGACAGTAGATGATGCCACACGGGCAGCAAAGAGGTAAATAGATTAAATTTCCCAAACCCATATTCTTTTGTGTCAGCAACATGAAGTTGTCGGTTCTGAATTTTAATTGCTCAGTTACTTTTATTTCTGCTAAGCACAGATTACACATTTTGCTTCCCTGCACCAGTCACCCCCTGTGTAAAATGGGAATAATACCTATCACATCAGCCATGGGAGAGTTTTATAGGGAGGGAGGAAGGGAGGGATGAAGGGAGGGATGGATGGATTAATCAGGGCCATGCCACATGTTCCTGCTCTCCATCGGGAAGACCAAATTGCCACCCCAGAGCCCTGGGGGTGGCTTTCCCTGGCTGTGCAGTGGGATAACCCCGTGGCAGCTCTGTGCCTGACCCCACGTATGTCTCCAGCCGGAGCTGGAGCCTGCTGTTTCCCCACGGCCACCGGTGCATGGCAGTGGGTATCACCTTCTCCCAGGGGGTGAGCCAGATGGAGCTTGGGAGAAGGAGCATCCCTTGCAGGACCTCGCCTCGGAAGCCACCAGGCACAGCCAGGGTGAAGCCAGCCCTGCCAGCTCTAGATGCACACGCAATGAACCCCAGCACACTCTGTTTGCTGGGGCTGGGGAAAAAGCCTGGGCTATTAAAGAAAGTGGAGGTAATAAAAGATAGATATCAATATTACAAAAGTCTTTGAAATCAAAACAACCTCAAAAAAAAAAAAAGCTCCCAGTTTTCTCTCTGCAAAAATCCTGGAATTAAATCTTTGGCTTAGTAAACTGTTTCTTTTAGCAAAGCAAATTTAAAAATGCCACAGTGATGAACAATGTAATAAAAAAAGCCATCGTATTATTCTTGAATGAGGTTTAATAAAAATCAAATAAAAGCAATTATCTGAATTTTCAAGAGGATCACCTCTTCCTTCCCTGAGGTACGGAAGAGAATGAATTCAGGAAATCATTAGAATCAGAAACTGGCTCTGCACAACAGAGCCAGTGTTTGCTGTACAAAGACAAACAGAAATCTCCTCCCAGGCTAACAGGCTCCTTGCTAAAGCTGTTGGAGTGGAAATTCCACCTATAGGTGAAGGAGGGTAATTAAAGAGGCACAAGAATTTCTTTGTAGTAGGGCTGGCTTTTCTACTCCAGAGCAGGCTTCGGCTTTTCAAGTATTCATATTCTTCTTTACTCATACAGAAAGAAATTGGACGCAGCGCAATATTCAGAGCTGCCCACAGATCTCTGTAAGCAGGTACATGCAAATTAACACCCATTAACACATACGATATAGCACTTTCTGCTCTCGCTGACTACCGTGTAAATCTGAAGGCCCTGATTTATCATTTCTTTCCACCTCCTGGAGCCATTTAAGTTGATGGAGAGCATACAATTTTCCCTTGGAAAATGCACTTTGAGTGAAATCCAAATCTTTTGTGAGAATGTGTTGATTTCAATGACATTTTCAAAGGCAGAGAACAGAAATGCATTATTTCAACACTCATTTATGTTGATAAGAGGAAAACATTTCATGCTGACTCATTTCAACTGCTTTTGTTTCCAATGTTAGGGTATACTAAGTATTGCAATATTGATATTACTGTTTAATATTTTGATGACAAGCACGGGTTTTCAAATTTTCACAAGAAATCTTCAGCATGCCAACTTTTTATTCTTCAGATTCCGAATGAAAACAAATTCTGCAGTAGAAATCTTACCGTCAGCCTAGAATGTAGCGCTAGGTTAGATATGTACCGCTTGACAGTCAGACGCAGAGCAACCCCACTGACTTCAGAGGAGGAGCTTTAGCTTGCAATGCTGTTCCAGGAGAGCAGAAGTATGTCCTCAGCATTTTGAAGCACCTGTGAATGGTAAGAGACCATTTAAAAGGGGCAGATCTTACTCCCCTTGATTGATATTCATATTCACATGCCCGTATGATATCCATAAACGCTCCGTGGAAGGAGGACGGCTGAAGTTGGGTGCCACGTTTTCACCGCGAGTGGCTCACAGCTTTGTTGTTCTCTTGGTCAAATCACTTAGGGCTTGGTTCAGTCTGGCAGGACTGGGTCCTTACATACCTCTTATAATATAGTCACTTGTTCTATGAGCCTGATTGTTGCTCTGAAGTCAAACTCTCCTCGGCTGATCTTTGGCAGCCCAACAACCAGCAGAGCGGACACTGATTTAAAACATACCAACAATTTTACTTCACTTCAGTCATAACAACTTAAAAAGAAAAATATAACAACTGAAAAATAAAACCCAAGGAGGCTGGCAGACAGGGAGAAAAGAGCCTCTGATCCTAATCTTGCAACAAATTGTATGTAAATGGTGCCTCGGGGAAGCCATTGGGCTGCACGCGTTTCCCTGTTGAGCGGTTTGTAGAATTTGGGCCTTAGCTTCGTGTCACAAAAAGCGGAGAAAAAAATACTGAAATGGAGGGAGGTTTGACTCTGCTCCCACTGGTGCCCTGGGGGATTCATTGTTCAGCTTCCCTGAGAAGAAACGCAACAGCCACCTTGTTACGTATGTTCTGTAATACTTGGGATACAAGCACTGGTGGGCCAGACTGCCAGGATTTTTGGCATACGTTTTCCCCAGAGAAACAGCTGAGTTCTTCAGTACTCTCAACAGCAAAAAGACTGAGAAATGCAGGCTATTCAAATTAAAACAGGAAAAATAATCTCACTACAGGTGTCTAAATATTACATGAATTACATGAATCCAGCTCTGGCAAGATGTGTCTTCCACATACTTATAAAATAGCAAAAAGATTGTTCACATATTTGAAAAGATCAGAGCCACTTCTCTCTACCCTTTCCTCCAGATCAATTTAAAACAAGACAGGAGAGATGTTTAATATCAGGCTAAGGGAATTTTTTTATTGCTCTTTTGCCTTTTTTCCATCTCCATCATTCGAGAGGCTGGTTGTTCTGCTTGTCTCTTCCCCACTCTTGTAGGACCAGACAAAGTCTCCCATCAGTCCCCAAGGACTGGTTCTAAAATATTGTTCAAGGAGGCAACACTGAGGGGAAGATGGGCTGCAGTAACACTGGCTCCCCAGAACTGAGATTTCTTTCGCCTGTGGAACGATAGAGCAGTGCAGGCAGCATCAGAATTGGTACTTTCTCCTCACTAAGATTTATTTTAGCAAAGGTGCCTTGTGATTTCAGGACTTTGATGAGGGTACCTTGAACTCCACCGATCTAATCTTCAAGTCCTGCCAAGCCAGTGTAGGACATGATGTTGGGGGTAAGCTGGTAAGCTTTGCACTCCCCATCACATGAGATTATGGAATCTGAACAGAAATTATTTTAGTTGATATCTCCCATCTACAAGTTTTATTCAGTATTTAAACAGAACCCAGTAGTATTAGCCATACAATGTATGGCATACGTGCTTCCAGATGGGTTTGGGGATTTTCCAAATTTTTAAAGGTGAAGTCTATGTAGTAATAAGTGCTCTTAGAGCCACTTCTACATATTGGGACTATTTTGGTTTCTACCCACCAGATAGGGTCTAACTGCTGCATACCAGCTGCCAGAAGAAAAGAAAAAAAATCCAGAAATGAAATATGGAAAAGTAGCATTGGTAAAAAGAATTTAATCAAAAGTCAGGAAGCCATTAATTCAAGCCAAACTTGCTCTATGGACCTCTATTTAAAACAAAGCACTCTAACAAAAAAAATTAGAATCATTAACAATAACAGGAAGTCAAATGGTTGCTGTTTCAGCATACATACTGGAAAAATGTGTATGTATAGAGATTAAATAAAATAAAAGCCCACAGCTGAAGAAATGGCTTAAATGATTACTTTTCTGCTTTTAAATTTTTGAGGGCAAGGGAAAGTGGAACAAGTGTAATTCTGCTTGGAACGATAGCATTATTATTCTTCTTTAAAAGAACAAGCACAGCCAACAAACAAACACTAATACAGTTCCCTACATAGCCATACATTGTGATGCAGCAACCGGGAAACAATTGCTTGGCTTTGGGTCAGGCTGGGGATGAATTTATGGGGCTGCACCTGCTCCGCAAAGGGAAGACTCTATAGAACTCTATAGGTTCGTAAGGATGGCATGCTCAGGTGGTTTAAGTTCCATTTAAATGACGATGACTCAACATGGGGATTTAAAATATGCAGACACTGTTGCCGGCTTGTTGGAACAAGGCACTCGATGATGCAGTTTCCCTGTCAGGAACAGGTTCAGGTACAGGTTCTGGTCACGCATCTGCCACTGATTTTTGAGTACATCATGTCGCCTATATTTGCAAGAATATCTTCTGTTGCCGGGTGTTTGGGTTTCAAATACCAAGTAAAGGACACCTTCACCATGGACAGGGTGGAAAAAGCCACGGTTCGTATATTCCGACAGCCGCTGCCGAATAACCTGCTGTGTCAGCATCTCTCGTGTGGGGATCTTAGAAGAACCAGTTCATTTCACAACCACCACCTGTGATGTACATTGATATGCATATATTTGTATTTATTTAGATCTACTTATATTTAACAATATTTATTCATACTTTTCATGCGGGCCAAAAGAATCACACAGATGTTTAATTACAAAATGAACCATTTACTAATTGCAGATGTTTTCACGTCTAAGCTATCAACTTGAGGCACTGTGGACATGCTGTTCAGAAGAGTTAACAGTGCAACTCTTCTTGCTAAGGAATGTGAATATCAGCTGTACCAGAAAACTGCTTTTTCTAATCTGGTTAAACAAAATTACTTTCATAGATTAGGCACTGACCAGAGTGATACTTCACAAAAGAAGTTGCTTGCACTGGAGAAGTAAAGAGAGAGCAGAACTAGCACTAAAATATCTACGTTGCCTTTTTCTATTGATCATTTCAGGTTTTGATGATACAGTTTTCCCACCTGTGAAACAGAGATGATGGTACTGACCTCTCTGATAAAAAGATCTTTGAAACATACTGGAAAAGCAACAGTGACACTCAGGCAATGTGAAGAGAACAGCTCTGGGTTTGCACCAGGCCTGACATCACCAGCGTCACAGCTGGAGGATGAGGTACCAAAAGGACATATATAAATAATATTAGTAGGCATCATAAATGCCTTCCATTCACTAGTCTTTTAAAAAATCCCTAGGGCCCAGACGAATTCATTTTTCTCCTTGTGACCTGTAAATCTTCCCCAAACAGAGGTATTAGGTATTCCCTGCCTATGCAAATGTATTTGGGCGGCATGTGGAGGAGCATCAGGTCCAAGGGACCTTGCTGGATTGCAGCCTTACCCGCCTTGGGTAGTCGGGATGCTAGGAGCGAGTGTTTATTATACAAGTTGCCGCTAGACATAAACATCTGAAAGACCTTTGGTCCCACATTAACAAAAGTTAAAGCTCTAACTTAGCCTCGCCATGCTGCTGTACAACAAAGACAAGCTGAAATAAATTCCCTACAGACGCACAGAAAATGTGCTCCAGCTGTAACCCAACTCGCCTGCTTTCTATTCAGGCCCACAAACCCCATATTCTCTGGTTTTTTGATATCCACCATCCATTAGCTGAGGAACAGATTAATTTAGTGCAAAAATAAAAGAAATTAATACACCAGATCACTGTTTTAGCAATATTTCTCCTTTTTCTCAGGGAGATTCCATTTGTGCAAAATCCTCTGTACTCCTAATTACTCCTAATTAATTAAAAAACATGTTACTGCGAACTGAAATTTTTAAAATGACACCTTACCACCCTTACTCCCTATCAAGCATGAGTCTAGGCATTCTTGTTAACATAGGAAATAAAAACCTTGAAATTATAGAATGGTTTGAGTTGGAAGGGGCCTTAAAGATCATTGAGTTCCAACCCCCCCTGCCATGGGCAGGGACACCTCCCACCAGACCAGGTTGCTCAAATATGTCTATTGTTAGAAACAAAGCAGAAAACGGTCTCTGTCCCAGATAGCTTCTCTTGTTTAATTGAACCCCACCAATTAAAAGCTGCTTTTAAATTAATTTTGTACTAGATTCGATCAATTTTTATCACACAGCTACATTTTTTCTAGAATTTTAGGTTTAAAATTGAAAGTGTAGCATCAAAACCACATTTTTTTAAAAAACACCTGAGTCATATGAAACTTTAGAGCATTGGGAAAAACATGCTATTTCAAGTCAACTGCAGTTCTAGTAATTTCATTCCCTTACATTTTGAGTAAGTGCAGAAACATTTATTAGTCCTCTTCTCAGAAGTAAAGGTTTGGATGTTTTGTGGGGAATAGGGTCATTGGGTTTAGGTTGGGTTTTTGTTTTGTTGTTTTTTATTTTGTTAAGCCAGAAAACAATTGGCAGATTGCACAGTCAAAAATAAGTTTAGAAAACAAACAAACAAAAAAATGAGCTCCTGAGAACTCCTCCAGCCCAGGAAGCATTAAAGAGAGAACTAATTATTGCCCCAGCTGTGGCTGAGTAGCCAATTTGAAACAGCTGTACTAAACCCCCCACCCCTGAAATTGGCAGCTGGGGATGCTGCCTGGAGCCTGAGGGAAGGGATTGGAGCTTGTTGTGCAGCTCTATGGGTGTCTTCACGTTGCAGGATATGGTTCTGTATCTTCTGTTACCCCAGAGTGGCCTGTCTTCATTCCTGCAGGTAAGAAGCGTGGCTGGGGTTGTATTGGGGTGTAGTAAGGGTAGGTACTGTGAACATAGAGCTTTTTGACCTGTGTACGTAGGGTTAGGTTTAAATAACTAACAACTTGTGGTTACAATCTTAAATCTTCTTAAAGCTTTGTTTCAAATCCTGAGGAAGCTGTCTTTTGTGCCTTGGCTTAAGCTATTAGGTATTGGTAGTTTAAAACTTGTGTTGACTGTCTGTTGAGGTGTCCATGGGTGAAGATGGGTAGTTGTGTGTGAACAAGTGAGACAGCAGCTGTGGTGTGGGGAACAACGAGAACACCCAAAATCAAACAGGGGATGGTGGTGTAAAGTAGATTTCTGCATTAAGTACAAGTCAGGTTGATGCTTTCCAAGTCATTAAAGTCTTATGAATGCAGACACCTTTCAGTGACTAACAGTACTTGACTTAAGCGATTAAAATCTCAAACAATGTGTTTTGAAAATGAAAGCTTTTTAGCGCGAAATGCTTGATAGTGCTCTGATTTCATAGTGTCTTATGTTACGTTGCTGTGCTTCTCAAACAGCCCCTCCTGCTCCCGGCATAAGGATAATGGGATTGCTCTGGAGAGCTGCTCAGGTTTGCTGTCGGAGGTGATTAAAACCAGCTCAACAGCTGGACCCTGTGTGTCCCTATTTGCTGTCTTGGTACGAAGAGATGTACACTGTGTGCTTCCAAAGCTCCATTTCCTTCATATGCCTGAAGTCATTAAGGAGTAGTTAGTTCCCCAAGACCCTAAAGGTCTGTGGAGCACAGCCACAAAGGTTCTGGTGAGCAGCTGTGCTGTGGCAGGCTCTGCCTAGGGCTGCAGCATGGTGGAGAGGACGGGGAGCTCCTGCCTGGTGTGCTGGGTGGGGAAGCGCTTGTAGGAAGGTCTGGTTGCTCCCCGGAGGACACCTTTGAAGATCTGAGGCGGGGGGAATGGCTGAAGTCTTAGGGGAGGGTAGGAAATGGGGGGAAAAACGCCAAGAAAAAAGCAACTTGAACCTCCTACATATGACCCTTGCGCTAAGGCAGCACACTGTGCTGGGAGATGGATCCAAATCCCAGTGGAGCCGGGGTACTTCCACCAATGTACTGGGTGGAGTGTGATAAGGCCTCTGGGAGAGGGAGCAAACTGGTAAGGTTAGCGAGTGATCACCACGGTAGCAAAAAGAGAGCACAAATTCATTTCTCCTCCTGCCTTTTGCTAAATGGGAAAAGCTGGGACATTAGGTGGAGAAAGTGGAGGAATGCTCTGTCTTCAGTTTTAACCTACCATGAAAAACCTCAGTGTGTTTTGGGGAGTTTTCTAGATTTATTTCTTTTTGTCTGATAAGAGACTCTGAAGGAAACTGCTTAGGCATGACAGCTGTGTTTGATGATGAAGTACTGTCCTCTACCCACTTATTTATGTAAAAATCTCTGTATTTTAAGAAGTATGTTCTCCTGAGCTTCCTCTTCCTCCTCCCCTTTCCCACTGGATTACATGACTGACACTTTTGCCATGACAAATCCATGAGTGTCTTAAAAATTTACCATGAAAACCCTGGAGCTTTAATTATTGTGCATTTACATAATTAGTGCAAATACATGCAATTACCATGTGTACCTACACAATTACCAGCTACAATGATGTACTAACAATCCTTATTAAACTTTAGTGGGGGAGGGATGCACTGATTGTATGCACAAGCAACATCTGTAATTTCATCTTTTTTTTTTCTTGCCCTTATTTGAAATAGCCGTGAGTGTTTGGGGATGGGGGGGTTAACATGCTGAAAGCAGTGACACACTGAAAGTAGGTCAATAAGCTGTCCAAATTAGAGTTCTAGTGAGATGAAAATACAAGACAAATATTCCCAGCAATGTTTCCAGGATGCAGTAGCTTCTGCAGTTAGTGTAATACCGCCAATTCTTGATTACCCATGGGTTAATTACCCAAATTGTGAGGTAACTGTGCTGCATCAGTATCTACCACCCTATATCACATTGAACAGAATTCCCAAATTTCTATCACATCTGCACTCTTCCTGCAGTTGCAAGTGTCTGCACGACTGGAGTCCTCCTGACATGCCCCTTGGCTGCCGTGCTTAGCTGAATGTCTACTACTGGGGAAAAACAAGTGTTTCCAAATTACTTAATTATATTATTTGTCTTAATTAATCTTTGAATTAAGATTGGGGGGAGAGGGAGGGGGAGGTTTCAGCTCATGAAGGCTCTCCCTTGTAAAGCATATGCTTCCTTTCTTATGGGAAGTATTTAATGTAAAAATCCCAAGTATTAGGAAGCCTGCTAATTCAGTAGTTTTCTGAGCTTTTCGGTTCTCTAGGAATTTCAGTGGCCTTCTACTTCTCTTGGCTCGTGGACAGTAAAACACAGCAAATGATGCATTAGGGACCACACCTCTTCCTGTTGTCTTCAGTTTTGCACTTATTCTCCTATTCAGCTGTAAGGAATCTGTTGCCTGTGGTATTTTTGCGAGAGCGCCTTATTACAAAATTCTTCACTGCTCCCTCTGCCCTACGTAGTCCCACAGAATAGGAAGGAAAACTGTTACAATCTTTTTTTTTGTTTCTTGCTTGCTTTTGTTTCCTATCCTTGACAGATCACAGTTCAAGCCTTGATAGTCCTTTTGTGCCACTTGCACATATGCCTGTGGGGTGTACAGCCACACGGAAGAGCATGGGGTTTGATTTGTTTTGCACCTCTTCTTAGAGAGTAGAAAACCATACTTTTTGTTAATGCAGTGAAAAATTGAGAGGCTAATTGGTGCTGCTAAATGCAATAAAGTAATACTTTGGGCTCTCAGGCATGTTTTATGACCAATATGGCAATTACTGAATAAAATCCCATGCCCCAGAATGTTTATTTGTGTAAACAACTTATGGTTATTTATTCATATTTTATGAATTGATTTTTTTCTTTTTCCAGAATTGTATTAAACATCCCTTGTGATACAAAATACAGTTGGTTAGGAAAAAAAAAAAATAATTATGCTGCGTGCTAAATGGGAGGACCCGTTGAGAATCTAGTCCTAAGTGTGTTTAAGGCTACATTTTATTTAGCATGATTAGCTGTGTTACGAAGCATTATAATGTTCTGGCAAGCTCTGTCTGATACAAAGCAGTCTTTGCTGTCCTTACAATAACATCTTGTTTTACTGTTGCTTGCTCTCCCTTCACGTTGTCAGGCTGGCTAGTTCAGGCTGAAGTTTCTCACAGAAACTCAGACTGGAGCTCACCCTAAGAGTTCTCCACTTGGTGCTGGTGTTATTTGTCATCTCAGTCTCCTGCCTGGGTCCGATAAGAGCTGAAGACAAGAGGAGAAACAGAAGTAGGACTCAGCATTCATGCTCTACACATGGCTGCATTTGTTGTTCTTTAAATCTCATTACCTTTCTCCATTAAAATTCAGTGAGGCTAAAAGAAGACCTGCTTACTATCAAAATCTGGCAGTAGGTAGTCAGATGATAGAGAGAGAGTAGTATTTCCTCCTCTAGTATCTAGGAAATGGGAATCCCCACCACAGACATCTCTGCTAACATACCAGGTGAAATGCTCTCAAGGTAGCTACGTGCATGTCTGGTTTTACATAAAGTTACCCGATTGCATTATTTGGAGCAGATTAAAAACAAGGTCCTGACATTTGCAGTCATTCAAAATCCTTGGGTATTTTTTTTTGTTGTTGTTGTAAGATCATGATGTTGCACACAGTGCTCTGCCCATCTTCCAGCTCTGCTAATTAGGTTCTGTCTGAATATATTCTCCTGGCTTTAAACGTGGATAAGGTTTTGTTTTCTTTTTCACTTTTTCCTCCCGAAACTTTATGGTGTAGCTAGAAAAGACTTTAATGACAACAGAAGTGACTAAAGTCCCTATTTACAAATCTCAGCTTTAGCGTTGGGAAGTTATTTGCTTTATGGGCAAGGTTTGCACAAGTCAAGTGACTTCAACCCAGACCAAATTTTGATTGGAGGTTTCTCAAAGTTGAGACGCGCTCGGTTCTTGAATTTGGGCTTCAATTTGGCTCTGACAGGGCAGTGTCCTAATCTTCTTTAGAAGGGAAGATTGTAAGCACTGAGGTGACTAATGTTCATGTCCCCATAAAAGTATACTTTCGGCACTATATAAATAGCATGCTTACAATGCTGCATTTCCTCAGCTCACATATGTTAAGTTCCTTTTCAGTATGTTACAAGCACAAGGCATGCCTTCTCTTCCTACCCTTTCGGCTCTTCTTTGTTTTGGTTTTGAAGCTGTATCCTTGACTTTTGAAGGTATACATCCTGGATTTCAGTGATATCTTCCTACATAGTATTTTTAAAAGGCTTTATTCTCTTTGCCAAACTAATCGAATCCCCTTGGTTAATCCAGCATGGTGTGCGTGCGAAGGCTGAGCACAGTGCTGTAAGCTCTCGCCCTCCTCAGAGTATACCCCGTGGGTGTGAAGTTGCTCAGTGGTTCCTCAAGAGTCCTAGTTACTCGGGTCTTGTGTTTGCAAGACTAGAGAGTTGTTAAGTGTATGAGTTGCCTTACCACGGCACCCTGAAGAGCCCCTAGAAGAGTTTTGGGCTTCTGAGTACATGGAACAATTTGCAGAAGACTGGCATAAACAGCGGCTTGGTTCAGAAAGAGTGACTGTAAAATGAGGTGTGAGTGTAAAGTCCCATAAAAGACACATTTTGTCTCCTCAGTGACTAAAAACTGCCTTGATGATGCTCCTTTCCTTCCCCGTTGCACCGAAGCTCCTCTGGAGGAACCCAGTCCTTCATTTTAGTCACGAAATGACAATGTGACTTAAGCAGTATAGGTTAAGGAGGACCAAAGAGGGATCATATTTAAGACAACATGCAAATGTTTTCAGGTCTCAGAAGGAAAAGGGAAGGGGAAAAAAAGAAAAAGCCCAAACCTCTTACTTCCCTCTTACTGCCTTGTAATTGTTTTCAATTTGTTTTTCTCAGTAAAACTGTTTACTTTTTCCTCTAGGACTCCAGTTGCATAACTGCAAATTTCCTTAATGTCTTTGCATAGCAATTTCATCTCTAATTTAAGAATCCAAATAAACCCAGTTTTCTTTCCCATACTATTAAGGAAAAGATAAAAATGGACATAGCCCTCAATAAACTGTTCCAGTTTCTCACTGTGCATAGTGAAATGTGTACAGCCTGACTGCAGCTTCACTTAAACTTCATCTCGCTTTCGCACTGGTGTAATTTAACTGCATCCAGTAGTGTCACTCCTGGCATCCTGTGCTGTTGTTAAGTCAGAAAAAGAGTTGTTCTCCCTCATTGTGAGGAGGTATTAGCTAAACTTCAGCGTAACTATTGATCTGAGAAAGCATTTGCGTGAGATAAGCCCATGGGTTATGACAGAGGAGTAGATCAGAGATCTGTGTTGGTGCGTGAGCAGTTCCCTGAGGGCTCGGAAGGCTTCAAAACGTGTGCGTCTGGGGAGCACCAGGCGTGGTGGTGCCACGCGTGTGGCTGTGACGTTGACTACTGCAATTAGCTACAAGAAAAGCAACGCTGATGTCAGACCCCGTTATGAAATCACCACCGATCTGAGACAGCCATTTGTGCGTGTTGTACACCTGCAGCCCAGGTCGAGCTCACCTGAGTTAGCTCTTAAACTATGGCAGCTCTGCCACCAGTGGCTGTGGCACCCCAGAGCTCAGGGCAGACTCGCGATTTGAGTGCTTGCTCCCTTCGGTCCCCGTGCTCTGTTCCAAAAAGCTGCACTGATGGCAGTTACCTGATAAAACTTGTACAGAAGTCACCTAGGTATGTCTGGACGCGGTGTCCACGTGCCTTCTCAATCAATTCCTTTTTCATTACGGTGCGGTATGAGTTACGACAGCAGCGAAGCCTGATTTGAACCCCAGCTGAGGAGGGTTAGGAGGAGGCGATGCTCTGGTTTAACATGCAATCCCCCGGAGGAGAGAGTTCAGCTCCGTCTTGGGCTATATAACAGAGATGAGGTTAGCAGATCTGGCCTTAATCCCTTGTGGACAGGCCAGAGCTTCTGCTCTAAGGCTCCGTTACAACCACTCTCCACCCCAAAACTGTCAAGAGGGCTCACTTGCAAAAAGCAGCCTGGTCCCTCAAACAAAAAGCGCCTAATCCCTGGTCGTGTTGCGGGTGCTGCTTATGCTTTGCTCTGACATTGCAACAGAGTTGGAAAATTGGGCTGATCAGCCAAGTTTGAGAACTTTCTTTGCAGGGGTGTTCTTGGGACATCAGTGAATAACCCAAGCCAGCCCCGCCAGACATCTAAACCCCTAGCCCCTTCTTTCAGACCAAGTGGCCAGTCCACCCTGTATGCCCCAGCAGGCAACTGGCAGTGAACTGGAGCGGCTATAAAAGTGCTCTATCCTTTGTGGAGGATTAGCCCGGTCCCTGGCTGAAAGCAAGCAAGCACATGGACGTGGGTTGGAGGCACCTTTCTATTTTCATGAATCATATCAGCACAGGTCAGAGAAAAAACTAAGGCCCTCCTAATCTTCAGGGAGTTAAATTTACAAACAAACTGATAAATACACTAGATGAACTGACTGCTGGCAGCCACTTTTGGGCCAAACCCTAGCACAGCCTGCGGACAAAATAGGGAATGTCTCCCGAGAGACTGAGAAGGTGAAGGGCTCCGCAGGGGCAGGTGTAGCGGTTGGGACCTGGCCGTGACACCAGTTAACACTTGCTGTCACTGCAAGTGCTGCCTGATCTCTAAATGACCGCCAGTGGCCGAGGCTGTTGCAGTTGCGTGTCCCCTGTGGACAGGTATCGCCTCCAGCCCCTTTGGTGCCTCTGAACAGGGGGTGCAGCAGACCCCGATTTGGTGGAGACAGGCTCAGGGGGCTCAATGGCACCCGCTAAATCACTTTCCTGCAAGACATTCTTTTTTTTTTTTTTCCCCCCTAGCTGTGTACTGACCAAGCAACTTAGTTTCTGAAAGATGGCGGGGGGCTGCACTTGGTAAATCCTGCATGATGTGGTGATGTGGAAAGTATTCTGCAGAAAAAATACAAAAAGCTTGAAAAAGTAAATGTGTTACTACCAACCCGTTTTCTGCCTGGATGACATCAGTGGAAGTTACGCTTAAACGCAGTGGACAGGCTGTCCTTCTAGCTGCTTTTCTGCACAGAGATACGCTTAATTTTCTAATCTTTATAATTCTGTAAGATGGTTTGAAGCAATGCAACATCAAACCTACTGCTTGATTTGCCAGTGTCCAAGACACAAGTTCTGACACCTTACCAAGCCGGTGCCTTAAGAAAAAGATATTAATTGCCAATTAATTTACTATTAAGGTATGACGCAATGACATCTGTGTGACTGTCAGGAAATGACTATATTGCTGGAGTGCTGTTGTCGGTTACTTAGAAAGATGGGTTTGTTCATAATGGACATCGGATGCTGTGCAGGAGCGGAATGACTTAGGGGCTGCGCTGGCTAAGCAGTACCCACTGTGTCCATCTGTGGACGTGGGTGGGTCTGGCTCGGGGAGGAGGGCAGTGCAGTAAAAAGAAGGCGGTGAGGGGGTCACAGAGTAGCTGAAGGTGGCATCTTGGCCAAACTCGCTGGAAGGGCTCAGTGTGGAGGTCCTCGCTCCTGGGGCTGACACGCTCGGTGATTATGCAGCTCCTGAGGGCCCAGACCTTTGAAGAAAATAGAATCATAAAATGGCTTGGGTTGGCAGGGACCTTAAAGATCACCGAGTTCCAAGCCCCCTGCCCTGGGCAGGGACACCTCCCACTACAGCAGGTTGCTCAAAGCCCCATCCAGCCTGGGCTTGAACCCCTCCAGGGATGGGGCATCCACGGCTTCTCTGGGCAACTTGGGCCAGTGTCTCACCCCCCTCACAGTAAACACTCCCTTCGGGGGGGACAGGGCTTCTTCTGCCTGCGGGGCCTGTGCGTCCCGCACCTGCCCCCTGGGCCTTAGGCCGAGGCGGCCGCGTCGCCACCACCGCAGCCCGGTCGGCGGCCTGCCCTCCCCGCCCTTCACGCCCGCGGACGGGGGAGGCCGCCGTCTCCCTCCGGGGCGACCCCCGCGCCTGAGGGGAGCGCTGAGCGGCGGAAGCCGAGGAGAGGCGACACGGAGAACCGCCGCCGCCGCTGCTCCCAGGCCCGTGCGGGCGGTGTGACCGGAGGGGTGCGGGGGAGCACCCGGTACGGGCGTCCCCGGGGGCGGGGGTAGGTGGGTCCCTGTCAGCGCCCC
>JAOXJK010000002.1:13847153-13879675 GCA_025774025.1 Xenus cinereus | reverse complement strand
CGGTTTAGACCTTGGGGTGGCCCATACCCATGGGGTGGAGTTGGGTGGGGGGCGTTGCGGGGGTCCCGCCGCACAGTTTCGGCAGCTGCACAGACGGGTAGGAATCGCCCGGGCGGTTGGTGGGGCCGGACGGGAACATAAGTTGAGGAATAGCTCCGCAGTGCCGGCCGATGGTGCGCCGTGTATATTTTTGTGCTTCAGTTAATAATCTGCAAAGGGCTTAATGGCTCTGGAGTGCCAGAGGAATTGGTTTTCTCCATTTACTTCAGCGAGGCCTGAGTGGAGCTGGTGTTCTGACTGCTTTTTTTTTTTCTCTTTTTTTTTTTTTTTTCAATGCATTGACATGAGAGAAGAGGATTTAACTTGGCAGCCTGAACAAATGCTCTATCAAAGGTTTCCTAAGAGACAGTAGGAGAGCGGGGGAGATGAATGACCTGGGGTAGTTTTAGGGTGCTACCTATGCGGGCTTTCTTTTAAATATGAAATGGCCATTTAGGACGCTGAATAAAACTGCGCGCATCAGAAAGGCGACAGGCTTATAAAATTTAAAAGGGCAAAAGCCCATTAATGCTGTGGCGAAGCTTTGGCTTCCAAGCTCTGGTTGAGTAGTTCCAACTGCCTTGAAGTGCCAAAGCTTTTAAGGAATCTTTAGCAACAGCTTCTCTCTGGCTGCGATATGGACCTTGGCCTTGCGCAGGAAGGTTAATGGTGCGGCCTCTCCTCCCCGGGCAGGGGAGTTGAAGGCGAGGGCACCGGGGGTGAGGGCACCAGGGGTAACCGAGGGGTGAAGCAAAACTAGGAGAGGGGGGAGGGAAAAAAAAAAAAAAAAAAGAAAGAACCCTACCCTGGGATGTACAGCTGAAACCTCTTGCTGGTGGGAACCTGCTCTGGTGGTGATACTGGGGCAGTAATTTGGCACGGTGGCAGAACTCTTAACTCAAAAGTACTACCGGCACCAGCAGAAAAGTTTCACAGAGTAATATAGCAAAACTGAGTGCGGCTGATGGTCTTTGGGAGAATAAGGATCCTTCTAGCAAACGTAGTTGGTCTCGGATTCAAACCTCCACTTCCTTCTCCCGGCTGGGGGGAAGTGTTCTATGGCATCAATCTTCTCTTGGCGGGGCCTGATGCAGGTCTGTGAGTGCCAGAAGACTCGCTCTGACCTTTTTCTGCTCAAGTTGAGGATGTTGAAACACCAGCCATCAAACAAAAGACACATTGAAAGCAAGATCTGCAATGGAGCACGTGTGACTTTGAGGCCGGTTGAGTGCATTTGGGGACTGTTTTCCTCGGAGTTTGGGGTGGGGGGAGGAGAAAGAAAAGGCCACTTTATTTTTAAAATGAGGCTATGGAAAACATGACTTGAAATCCTCTAAATGTCTTACAGTCGAGGACCTTTCTTCTTTCTCTCTTTACTTTTTAAATGTTTTAAAATGTCTTGATTTCTACTTTTTTACATATATATTTTTAATTACCAAATTACAAGAAGACTATTTTTCCCCATGGGCGTGAGGAAGACCAGGAATTTTGCAGAATCTCCCATGTTATTAAAAAAAAAAAGCAGCATTCTAAAAAAATGTCTTTAGGATTATATTTTAAAACAATGAAAAATTTCCTGGGATTTAATTGACAGATTGTGATTTTTATCTACTCAAGATAATGCTGCCTCAAAAGGTGGCCGATATAAAGATTATTCTGTAAATTGTAATTTAAATTTACTTTGGTCTTTCAGAATTTAAAAAGAACGCCCTCGTATCTAACCTGCCAATGACACTCACGTCAACATGGACAGATGCTTTTATTGTTTACATTGTTTATGGTCCACAGTACCTTAAATAAACGTTGATCATGATTAGAAACAATAATTGAGTCTGTGGCAAAGGATCAATGAAAACTTTGTTTCAGGAAAGAAGTGAGTTGCTGTGTATATATACAGAGAGTGTTTTGTGCTGCCTGAGATGAAATAAAACTGCGATCTTAATGCCGCATACAATTCTGTTTTTAGAATATTTTCAGAAACCCACAAAAGATAATAGATCAGTTTCTGCGTCTTCTGAAAGGTTTGTCCTGATGGGCAGCGGTTACGAGGGGTGGGAAGGAGAGGAGGCTTTGTAGCACGTTTCCATTCATAACTTTTCTTGGGAGTTGCTTGCCCTTTACCCCAAACCTCTTCCACTTTTATAGGCTCCAAAGGTTTTGAGTCGACAAAAAAAAAAAAAACACCCACCAAAAAACAAACCCTCACGGATGGCAGTTACATCACTGATACTATAGTTGGAGACAATGTTGGCTGGTTTTTAGCCACTTGATGTTTGTACTAGCGGCCTGGAAAGCCTGGTTTCTCTCCTGAAAAGGAAGAAAAATAGATCCCAGAAAGGAAACAAAGTTGGAATGCCTTTTGCCTTCCACAATGTTGTTGATAGGCTTCGGGACAATGGGGAATCCAGCCTTTTTCCAGTCGCACAGAAGATAATGTGAGTATGAGGAATGGCTGTGGTGGCTGGCCGGGAGCTGGTGGTGCCTGCCCTGCTGCTGTCACGACGTGGGAGATCAAGCGCCGCCCAGGGAGGGAGCTGGGGTTGTTAGGGCTTTACCTGGAAAGCCTGGTTCTCATAAATAAGTAGGACTGCAGTTAATGCCTGTGGTAACAAATTTGACCACTGTGCAATTGGCTGATTTGTTCACTCCTAGTTAGACCAATTTTTGTGAAATCCTATCCTGTATTACAGCGAAGCGGCAAGAACATTGCTGAAGAGTTTGGAGTTGGTTTATGCTTGTTCTTGTCAACTCGCTGTTGTGGGACAAGGAACACAAGCTTTCTTTACCCGCTTGGATGTGTTTTATGGGAAAGCACAGTGAACAGTGCATCAATACAGACCACCACGGATGGGCACCGGTACACCTACCTCCTGCTCAGATACAGTGTGTTTTCCTCTTTCACTGAATTTGGGTGTATGCAAGTTCTCTGGCTGCTGCTAAGCTGAGGCTGTCAGTGGTATTAGAAACCGTTTCTGCTCTAAAATGGTGCCTTCGGCTTAAAACCAAAAGTTTTTAAATTGAAACGTTGCTTTATCATATTGATAATTTTTTCCCCATTTCTTTTTCTGAAAGCAAAAACTTCTTATGTAGCAATTCTCCATTTCTTTATTTCCATTGGGTTTCATGTCTTCATTAGCGTTCAGCTTGGTTAACGTTAGAGTATTTTAAAGGTGATATAGGCTGCGAGAGAAGTGTCCAGGCAATGGATTGTAACGGATCTCCCCAGCTTGACTGTTGGAGGCAGTAGTGTATTATGAGAGTAGGAGATGGTCTTACACTTGTTACGTGTTTATTTTTGGTTCTAATAGTTTAAGATATGCTGAAGTTTACATTGCTTGCAAAGGTGAGGTTTGCTGGCTTCAGTACAGTGCCACTACCCTTCCCTGCACGGAGCAGGGCAGGTTTGTGTGGCCGTTGTGTATCTAGTAGAAGAAAGTAAGTTGTTCTTAGGCAGACAAAATCACTTTCCATCTGATTTCTCCTGTAAGAGTCAACGGAAATTAAGTTACTCCACAGAGGATGACTCATTCTTAAAAGAACCTGCCCTTGTGAAGGCCCACATAGGTGATCATTTGATCCAGGCCACCTATAGTTTCCTTCAGGTGCTTATATGCTTTAGACCTATAGCAGAGGGTAGAAGTAGTAATCTGTACTCCTGTATTGAATCCTGGACCAGCCAAATGCAAATGGGGAAAGGGTGATGGCTGATGCTTTTTTTTTAAATAAGGTTTAGGATCTAATGAAATCTCTAAGCTCAAAAAGAGACTTCTGTTCTTTCCATAGTTAATTCAATAAATCGAGCTGGTTTGTATTTTGTCTAGTGTATTAATATTGAGGTAGTCACATACAAGCTATCATGTTAATGTTCCATTAAGATAAATGTGGGAAGCGTAACCCTTGGTTTGCAATCCAGCATTTGTTTTGACTCCACAGAGCAGCTTTGAATTGATTCCCAAAGTGAAGCAGGAAGGCTCTGGGCTCGACATAGTGGGGAGGGAGGAAAAGAAATCGCTCAAAATCCATTAATATGCACAACGCCACAAACCTGTGGAAATCTCGTAAACCTGTGGATTTGGATTGCCCCTACTGCTCATTGTTTGTTATTTGATTATTTTTTTTCTCTTTCCTAACTTAATGTGTATATGTCAGTGGATGGTGGAAGGCTGATTTATTAGTCGAATGTCCTCATGTTAAGACATCCTTCTCCAGGTGATCTCTGGCTGCCTGATCCACAGGTAGTGGTGGTGTCCTCTCGCTATAGAGCCATATTCCATTTTTTTGGTAGTCAATATTGGCTGCAAGTGCCAAGAGACTGTGGTTCTGTAAGCCTTTTTTTTGTTGTTGTTGTTGTTGTTTTGTGCCAGAGGAAAGCAGCAGTGCCATGGGTCTGGCTTTGGAAATGGGAACAACTCAAACCTATAGATAATACATATGTGTCGTGAAAACTAGCGTGAGAATGAAAGCCACAGACTTTGTGTGCCTGATAGTGTCATGCAAAACCAGCATGGAAGTTGTTTGTCATCTTCATTTCGTCATCTTCAAACCTTTCTTGTCCTGGGGTTCTAAAGTCTGTGTCTGGTGACTTATTTTAGAAGTCAGTCTGGTCAGGATAGCGTTAACTAGAGAATACTAACTGGTTGATCTAATGTACAAATGTGGATAAACTCTCCCCCGCTCATATTGCAGCTCTTTGTACCTGTAAAATATCATTTGCCATCTTTGCTGATTAGGTAAAAACATACATGCTTGAGAAGTAAGAGAGAAAGAAATATATTGACAAGAAGTTTGTGTTGTCTTGGAATATTTTTTTTTTATTATTATTCCTTTGATGCTGCAGAGCTGCGATGACTGACCGACTGGCAAAGCCAATGGTATCCGTCTCTTGGAGATTTCTAGATAGACTCATAACTAACCAGAAGGGTTTATTTATTGGGGCTGCAGTGACATAGATATATGACAGAATGGTAGGGGCTTCAATTGGCCATTTAGTAGCAAAAACAGTTCCCTTGATGAATATCTGCCTGTTTCTTGGCTGTATTCCTGATTCCCTCTGAGAACAGCAGAGCCTTTTAGGCTGCCCTGAAATACACACCTCCTGTATCTCCATCAGTAAATTCTGAAGTGCAGGTTTCTCTTCCTCTCTTGTTTTTGAACACCCATTCCAAAACCAGATGAACTGATTGAATACAGGCTTACTGTGTAAATAAGGGCATCGTGGGACTGGGGTGGCAGGGCAGGGCAATGCTGGGGCTGCTTTACTGCTGGGCATCTGGCGTGTGAGAGGGTTTGAAATTGGACTTCCTTGGGAATTGCCTCGTCCCGCACTGACACTCAGAAGCTGGGGGGGGTTTCCCCTGTCTGATCATGATTTCTACCTCCTCAAAGGCAGAAATTGTCTTAAGCTCTTAAAGCTTCTTAAAACTTTTCTTTAGTGTATCCACTGAAGCTCAGACCCTTCCCCGATGCTCTTTGCTTGGGCATGGTCTGGGTTGTTGTCCAACACCCACCTGGTAGATGTCCATCCTCCAGCTCAAAGGTTACCATCTGCTTTTGGTTATTTTAGAGGTGTGAGAGTGCGACAGGGGGAAAAAGCAAACAAACTAAAACAGAACATCACCACAAAGAAGTTGAGTGACAGTGAGGAAAGGCTCGTGTCTTCGGTTGCAGGACCCCCACCCCTCCAGCTAAAGCCACTTTCTCAAAGAAGCAACTCGCCAACCCACTGTCCTGCTGCCCCAGTGCCTGGTTTGAGGTGTACTTCTGCTCGTGTGGCCAGAAGCCCCATAGGTGGTTTGAAAATAAGAAATACCTCGCATATCATTGCTTTAACATAAACCTTAGTCTTCCTTAGCATTGCGTGTATCTCTAAGCTTTTTGGCTGTTGTACATGACAGAAAAGCCTTATCAATAGCAAAATTTTCTTAGAGAACATTTCTGGTTAAAATACATTGCCAAAGTGCAAGTTCCTACAACTAGAGTAGTTTGAAAACAAGCACTGTCACTCTTTCATTTTAGAACTATAACATATTCATAGGTCAAGGGAAGACCCATTTGGTCATCTCCCTTCCCCCCAAAAAAAAAATCAGGAGAAAAGCTTTAAGAAGCAGTTTTAGAGACTTTTTTGACATTGAGTTCTCGGAAGAGCAGTTTGTTTATATATCTATCTATATACGAAAGAGAGAAGGGTTTATTATCCCCCAGGTTTGCAGGGGGGGAAGAAGAATGATGTGGTTGTCAGGCAGTCTACCCAATCTCTTGGTGTCCTTCTTGTAAATTCTGTGTTTGTTTAATGCTCTTATAACCCTTTTCCCAGCAGTGGGATCACAGAAGTTAACCTGTTTACAGCTGGTATACAGCTTATGTTAGCCTCCCTTACAGCAACCCAATGCTTCCCCCAAGCCTTTTCAAAGAAAGCTTTTCTTCCCTCCTCCACTTAGCACAGGTTGATGCACTTTACATTTGATTAAACAATTTTTATTTTTTTTTTAAAGACTGGAGTGTTTGGTCTAAAAAGACTCCAGGCCAGTGAACTGTCATCCTGTAAATGCTCTTGGGATCTTGACGATCTCTGTGTCAAGTTCACTATCTGTACAAAACTATGAAGTCCCACCTTGCCATTGAGATGCAGGTGCTCTCTCTCAAGACACTGAGTTGCAGTTGGTACACAGGTGCAAATGTGTGTAGCAATTCTGGAATTGAAAACGTGAACTCAACATGTGTTGAATTTGTGAGGCTGTTGGTAAGCTAGTGTTCGGCTTCACCCCATGCACAAGTCCCTTCTTTCTTGCTTCTGAGAAATCTACCCTGATACGTCTCACCTGGTGAGACTTAAAGCAGCTATCAGTCCTCCCTTAAGAAATTTGTTTTGGGAACTATGTTTACATCTTTTCCTGTCCTCTTCTCATGTTTGAAATTTCTCCCAAAATTTGCATCACTGTTTTAAAAAGTATTGGGTTGCAGTCCAGCTGGAGTTTGATGCCATTAGACATGGGAAGCCTACTAGCTTTCCGACTGAATGCATAGCTTTGGCTCTTGGCACTGTAAAACTCTTGACATCTCGCACATTAAAATCATAACAGTATTATGTAAGGAGAAGTTATTTTGGGTCACTAGCAGATCTTTCTAAGACTTGATTAAGGCAACCTTGCAAGTTAAAACATTGGGGCTCGCGTCCTCCTCCTTTTGACTCCTGCAGCTCCTCCTGCAGCTTTTTGACGGTGTGAGCGTGCGGGTGGTGTGTCCTTTCCCTGCTCGTCTGCCCTCAGCTTTGCTCAGAACCTGCTCAGAGCAGTTCAGGCTTCTGCGGGGACCTCTTGGGGGAAGGCTCAGCCCCTGGCTGTCACCCTCCCTGCCTCTTTGGGCTGGGACTGGAAGGAGAAGCTGAGGGGGGGCTCTGTGACCCACCTGCTCTGGGCTCCCGGCAGCTCCTGCGGCAGTGTGGGGACAGGAACCGTCTGGGAAAGTGGATGGGTACCCAGAAGGACTTAAAAACCCAGACAAACAAAGTCCCACCTCCACAGTGGGCACCGGCTTGTTTACGTGTAACTCGGGAGTCACCGTTTTCAGTTGGCCTTGTTGTTCTTTACCGAAGGACAAGTGAAACTATGACAGCAGCTGTTGGTGACCAGCAAGCAACAGAATGCAGGATAAATCTGGGGAACCTTTGAAACGTTTGTTAATACTTAATCCTGGTGTTTAACAAAGATACGGCTTACACATGAAAGATGCCATACTTGGACTTGTCTGGGTGGTGTAAATGCTTACCTTCAAGACCAAACTGTGCATCCTGGCTGATCCTCGGGTATGTATTACAAATAAAGGGAAGGCCATTCAGACCTTGTTTATGCTTCAGAAGGAATCAGCAACAGGACACAAGATAAATATTTTTAAACATTCACATGGAATTGCCACGTCCTCCCACGTCGGTGCAGCGGGGAGCGATGGGCACGGCTGGCGGTGGCCCTGGCCGGAGCAGGACAAGTTGAGAGAGCAGAAAGCCCTCCCTGCGGCACAGAGCAGATGATGCTCGGCGCTCACAGGCTTGGGCGAAGCGGTGGCTCTTTCCGCAAAGGGCGGTGCTCTGGGTGGTGAGCAGTTCAGATCCTTCTTTGATTAAAGTGGGTTCCGAAAATATTTGCAGTCACTCTTATTCCACCTGCATTCGTGGCAGGTTGTTCTTTGTAAACGGTTGGGAGGTACCTGGGAGGTGTGGGGTCTGCAGGGGAGAGGAGGAGGAGGAGGAGGAGGTGGTGGATGCTGGAAGGGTCAGAGCCTGGGTTTGAGGAATTGATTGGAGAAGCAGATGGGCACCTTAAATTCAGGACTGTGCTCGACTTATCCTTAAGCAAAATGTCAAGGTCGTTTTGTCTCTAAATAAATACCAACAAATATGTGAAATGTAGGATTCGTCTGTTGAAGTTTCTTTTGTTAACAAATTGATAGGTGGAGCATCCATCTTGAGGAGTTTGGCACGTTTCCTCTTAGCTAACCCGGAGCACAGCCACTCCGCTGAGGGGTGGTTAGTGCACTGGGTTTAGGGCTCTGTTCTCTGACCTTTGGATATCTGGTCCCAGAGCTGTGGTGGGTCCTCACGAGCCCTGTGTGACCTGGACGGGTACACCTAGTACAGCGCTCTGTCTATTTGCCCTATAGCTGGGGCACTAGGCGTATGCAGGTAAACATATTAACGAGCTGAAATGAGGAGTAAAGTAGTCGATAGCCAGGCCGCTATTGTGCGGCAATGCCATGGTGACTAAGACAACGTGATGGTTTCCTTATTGGCCACCATCTGTCCTCTCCTGGCTGGCGCCTGGTGGCTGGCACTCGGCCTCGGGAGCGGGGACCAGCGCCGGGGCTCTGGGGTGGGCAAGGAGGGGAGGAGGATGGATGCCCAGTAGGTTTCTGGTCACGGTTGCACGATAGTTGTGTCATTAGGTTTATTTAATCACCCTCAAAAATTCCAAGACGGTGTTTTCACTGTACCCTGAAAGGTTTTGCATCCTGAGTGCACGTTTAAATTATTTATTCAATGCCTGAACTTTTTGCAAAACCTTTTGTGAAAGGAAGTCTCGTAGCAGTGCCTGTTTTTAGAATATTAGTGCTTTGAAAATGTCAACCAAACTTCTGATGTTTCTGGCGGTTTTATCGTGTCGTATGGTTTGAAATTCAGGTTTAAAACTTTGAATTTGATCACTCAGAAGGAAACAGCGTGTCAGTGTAGAGTCTTAGTCCTTTGTCTGAAATTGCAGCTATGGCCCTCGATGCCTCTTTCTCAATAAAGAGAAATGTAAATCAAAAATACTTGTAATGTTGCCAGCATCTTGTCCGAGCAATATCCCAGTGTATTAAATCATAAAATGAAGAAACATAGTACATATCTCCTGTCATATGAAAAATATATTTTTAAGTATATCTTTGCTCTATTCGTGCTCCTCAGTGTTCATGAATTTATGCTTTATTTTGCTGTAGAAACTGGTAGCCAACTTTGCATGGTAAACTGTTTATAGAAGAAACAGAAGATTGGGGAGTCAAGCTCCCCTTTTCACTGTTGCACCTGATTTAAGGATTATTTGTAGGAAATGAAAGATGAATGCACATATGCTAGCCTCTCTTAAAGATTGCCCGGCTGCTTTGTTTAATAAGGGTAAAACCTCCAAAAGAAGCACTGAAAAGGCAGGAATTCTCTGGCAGTGGATCTATTTGTGTTTTTAACGTGGAATATTTTTAGCCTGAGATACAAAAATACATACTTTTGTATCCAAAGAGACTGTTGTTTCCATTTATATTAAAACCCTGGATGGGAAACAAGATGTTAGACCTATTATAATGCAACCCAGTAATTAACATATGTTGGCCTGCCTCTGCCAAGGCTTTCCTATGAGTAATGCAAGTTGCGCAAGTAGAGGAGTCAGGTTGTTTGTCAGCGAAGAACCGTACATCTACGCATGAGTGATCCGATCCTAAAGACATCATCTGAGCATAGGATGTGAATCTGTGTTTGAATCTAAGAGCAATTCTAGTTTTAATGTCCTCTCAGCTGTGTTAGGTTGGGGGGAAAAAAAAAAAAGATACTTTTGGTTTTTTCTCCTCTGTTGCCAGTGAAATATTCTCTTGTCCAGTATTAAGAAAAATGGGATAATGATTGATGGAGGAAGTTTCAAGTTTTTGGTTGTATGGGGTTTTTGTGGGTGGTGGTTGGAGGGGGGGGTTTGCTTTGTGTGGGGAGTTTTTTTTTGTTTGTTTTGGGTTTTTTGTAATTCTCTGATTCCTGAGTGATTGGAGTGAGGAATCTCAGGGATGCTTTCAATAGTAAGGATCCGCTGTCTCTGGCTTTCAGAGACATCTGTGCATTGCGGTCACGTCAGGTGAATGCCAGGTAGTTGGATTCAACTTTTCCGTTTGGATGGACCTTTCAGCAGGGGAGTGGAGCGACTTAGTTAAACTGAAAATGTTTTCTCTATGATCAAACGTCTGTAAAGCACGTACTGCATGTACTCCCTATAGATGTGTTACTTCCACCCAAATACATGCCTTCTGCAGTTATATATAACAGGAGAGGCAGGAGGTAGAGTAAAAGCTGAAATAAAAAATAGTTAAAAAAAAAAGTATAAAAGCATAGCCAAGTTCAGCTTTTGCATGGTGGATTTTTTTTTTTCCCCTAATGAGGTGTAAACGACCAATTCAGACCTATTTTCCTAATAAATATTATGGGAAGACAAATGATATATTGTGGATTTAAATGACTGAAATGCATCCTCAGAGCGGTTTGAAGGTCATATATTCTTGAACTCTGAAATGTGCTCCAATTAGTGTTCTATTTAAAAGCAGATTTTGTTTCTTAACCTGAAAGCAGGCTGTTGCACACCAACTAATAGTTTAATGTGAGCTCACAATTAGTGACTGCGCACTTCTGCGCGCTTCTCTCAATATGACCCCCATCATCTTGGTTGGAGAGACTGGAACATGGAGAGATAATAGGATTAATCAATATCTGTATACATTGCAAGTATTAACAACTTTCAAATACCAGAGGTTCTTGGGTACTTTATCACGATAGAGTAAAATGGTGTCATCATTTTTTCCTCTTGTAGAGTTATGTGTTTAATTTGTAGTTTATATTTTGACACTATCTGTTCAGCTATAAATAAAGCTTTACTATGGCAGTGATGGCCTTCAGGCTACCTTTTGATTGTAAAGTCACAATTATTTTTGCCTTGAGTGCCATTTTCAAGCTGTGTAGTGCGGATGGTGTTGAAGAAAAGATCTTACAATACAGAAAGTGGGTTTTGTTGCTTGGAGTACTGATTAGACTAATTTAAGATTGCCAGCCTTAAAATATTCGGCCACCAGAAGCCAGGCCTATAGAATAATTTTAAATAATAATAAGCTTGTGTTCTTTTGCAAAATCTGCCTTTTGGGACATGTTTTCAAGTTTCATCCTGAATCACAAGCACTAGAAACTCATTAAATAAACAGAGATGCTGTTAAAATCCGTTGACTTAAGGAGCTGGAGCTTCAGAGTACACACGAAGGTAGTATTAGGCTTAGCTCCAGGATTCCTTTTTCACTTTCTGTTGCACTTTGGTGCCACGTTCGGTGGCGGTAGGTCCAGGTGGCACCTGGGGGCTGTTTGCTGCTCTCTCTCAAAGGAGGGTGGTGCAACTGGTGGTCGCGCTGAGGAACGCTGCTCTCCTGCTTTTCAAATCATCGAGCATCTCGTGGCTCCCCAGAAGGTTAAGCAAGGACTGCAGTGGGTCAGAACTTTTTTTTTTTTTTTTTTTTTTTTGATTGGCCAATTCGTAACGTCTAGAAAACACGCTGAGATCTTTTAAAAGTTGGAACTGTTGGATGTAAAATCTGCTTCCCCCTCCACTGCCATTATTCTAAAATGGGCAGATTCAGCAGATTTTTAGGAGATGCTGGAAAACCCGGGTAGTCTAAGGTGTGTGTGGGGGGGAAGCTGGCTGGGAAAAATACATGGTGAGAAAGGTGTAGCTGCATTTACCACCTGCTTGACGTTTTGGCCACAGAAAGTGAAGTTGCTGAATTCGTGTTAATATATTTATTGTGCATTCAAATACCTGTCGGAAGGCTTTGTGATCTATGGTTACTATTTTTATCTTCATTTACAAACCAGCAGGTGTTCACAGGCCTGTTGGACATCCATCCTTTTGAGGCATTTATGAGTAAACGTTTCTGGCTGTCATAATTTTGGTTGGTCAAGTCCACATTAATTGCTGCACTCCGTGCAGTTGTTCTAACATTTAAATACTGCCTGCGAGTAGGTTTGATTAAAATTACATCTCTAGGTGAGCGCTAAATACCTTTGATACCTCACCTACAAACAACTGTAGAATCGTTGGTGAGAATGACAGCTGCAGGCAATAAGCGAGGACAGTAATAGAAGTCTCAGTGCTGGAGAGAGCATCATAAATCACGAGGCGAGAGCAGCGTGTGTGCTGACAAATCGGCCGGCAGCTGCAAACAGCATTTTCCAGGTAAGAATTATTGCGCTCGCTCCCCGATAACTGCTCAGAAACCACCTCTTCCTTGTATGTGGGCGACTTCGCCCCTCCACGGGTAGTCACGGCGGCGTCAGCCGTTGGGCTCTGGTGTTTTGGCTGGGGGTGGGTGTTTTTTGCATGGTGTGAGCTACGTATTGGACGCTGGACCTTGGTTTTCTTCCAAGGTGTGTTCAAGTGCGCGTTTTCTCTTTCTGGGAGGAAAATCCCCATGCTTTTCGCAGCTGACGAGTTATTTTATTTAGTTTCCTCAGAGGCTTTGGAGAGGTGTTCTTGACAGGTGGAGAGAAGAGAGATGTATTTGGCTGGCTTTAAACTAGCTTGCTTTGTTAGCCCTTGCTGGGGGGAGCTCGGAGGAGGTGCATATGCCTTTTTAAAGAATAAATAATAATAATTAAAAAAAATGATGCTGTTTAAGTACAGGAGATAACAATCTAGTCACCCAGAAAACAATCTTACTCTTCTAATGTGAGAGAAATGAAAACAATTTTAATGAAATAATGATAGGAAGCAGATGGCAAAAGGCTAGCAACTGAAATGTTTTTTGAACACTAACAAATAAGTGTCAGACACACGTCCCGTATTGTAATTATAGCTAAAAGCGTAACATGACAGAATATGTTTTAAAATGTTGAAGTCCTTTTTGTATATAATTCAACTTTAATCCCTTGGTTTTTGGTTAATTGGCTTTAATCTTGATAAGTTAAGGGCTTAGAAGTTTTGATGACCAAAAGTTAACGCCGCTTTCCTTAGGCAAGTGAGTTTGAGACCAATGCCACGCTCCAGAAAGGTACAGCACTTGGCAGACATTCGTAGCTGTATCGTGCGATCTCGGAAGACTCCCTGTTTGAATTCATATGCTTTCGGTTTGTCTGTGGCAGGAGAAAAGTTGCCAACACCTGTGAGCTTGCTGTGATTGCAGTGGGCAGGGCGGCTCCAGCCGTGGGGAGCTGGGTGGCCGAGGTGCGAGGCTGCACACAGGTTCAAAATGCAGCAGTCTTCTATACACCAGGAGCCATAACAACTACTGAAGGTACCTTAAAGACCATCCAGTTCCAACCCCCCTGCCCTGGGCAGGGACACCTCCCACTAGAGCAGGTTGCTCAAAGCCCCATCCAGCCTGACCTTGAACCCCTCCGGGGATGGGGCAGCCACAGCTTCTCTGGGCAACCTGTTCTGGTGTTCTGCTACTGTAGGTGTGATGGCGGTGAAGTGTGCTGGGCAGTGGTGTCCCATCCCTGCTGTAAAAGCTGTACTTTAGTATCTCCAAGGAGTTGAGGAGATGCTTTCAGTTTTGCTATGCTATGCTTCTGTTCAGCCTGCATTCGTCTTCCTCTGGTACTTTAAACTGTTTACTTAATTCATACAAATAAAACATTCTGAAGAAATGGTCCTTTAAACATAATCATTCAAATATGGGATAATTATGGGTCCCAATTTACACCTCCACCCTCCCCACACTGGGCAGCAGGGATCGGGTCCCTGATTGAGAAAAGGCTTTTGTTTTTTTGGAATGTTTTTAGTTTTCTTTTGTGTGGCTATTTTTGTTGTTGTTGTTTGTTTGTTTGTTTTTCTTGTTAAGGTTCATTTTCAGCTGAATTAGCTACCACTGATTGGTACCACTGTCTGGGTGACTGCCTGGTCTCTGTATTGATGAAAGGCACTGTTGGGAACACCTCAGCCAGGCTGGTGGGAAGGCCAGGACCTCCCCTTGGGCTCAGCTCAACTTTCCCAAGGGTCTTCATCCACCTTGCAGTTCCCCCAAAAAACAACAAGCATTTGCACACACCTCCCAGCAGTACACCAGCCTGGTTTTCCAGGAACACTTTTTTTTTCTTCTACAGAATATTCTTCTGAAGGTGATAAATGTCCAAAAGTAGTTTTTCCGTGTTTTTATGGTATTTATGTAATATACATAATGTCTTCAAAGACATGTTTGTGTGCGTTTTTGTCAATCCAAGTCCGGTTGAACCTCTTTTCAGCCTCACTTGATTCAATACTGAAAATGCTGAAGGGCACCATTCATCAGCTGGTAGCATGGTGATTTTTAAAAATAAGCTGGCATACGTGGAACTGCTGGAGCTTTGCTGCTGGCAGCATGGGGCTTTGACTGTGTCCCCGGTGTGGTCATGGTCCTGCCCATCCCCTCTGCCGCCAGGAGCTGCAGAAGGGAGGTGTGTGGGTGCGTCAAGTCCCATCTGTGTCATTTGTCTCCTCTGGAAGGCAGGGAGAAGTGTCTCAGAGGTGGCACTGGCTGTGCCGTTGGCACAGGGTCATCGGGCACCAGGAAAGGTAGGGTGACATGGGAGCAAGGGGCCATCGCCACACCATGGGGAGTGGCTTGAGTGTGGGGCAGCATCTTTTCCTCATCGCTTTTCCTGGCCAGGAATAAACACCACCATGGGAGCTGTACCACG
Source organism: Xenus cinereus (assembly GCA_025774025.1). Classification (NCBI taxonomy): domain Eukaryota; kingdom Metazoa; phylum Chordata; class Aves; order Charadriiformes; family Scolopacidae; genus Xenus; species Xenus cinereus. The sequence goes on along the minus strand of JAOXJK010000002.1, from coordinate 13,864,698 downwards.
ATGCCCAGTATAAACACTGTGGTCTGTGAGAAAGATGGACAATCCCCGTTTCCATCCTCAGGCTGTGGTTTTGCACTGTCAGGACTACTTAAGCCTCACGGTTCCCTGCTGCATGTTATTCCCACCCTTACGCTGCGTTAGCATCAATGTTTGCGTAGGTGCGCGATGAATCAGGCTGGTGAACTGATGAAGATGAAAACAAAACAAAAAAAAACCCCTTTTGTATTTTGTACTTAGTTTCTTCCTTCTCACCCATAGCCCTTTGGGTCGGTTCTCCAGCCTGTTTCCTTGCGTGGCCGCACAGGTCGCCGTGCGAGCACCAGGCAGGCAGCAGCAGAGGACTGGGAAGCCAAGCTGCTTGGAGGTGGGAAAGGGTGCTTTAACTGGCACTCCCACCTAGGAAAGTCACATGGATCCACAACCTCACAATTAGCAGAAAATAATAAAACCAGCTCAAAAATAGATTGGATCAAGTGATTAAAACCACAGTATTTTGATTTGCATAAACTTGTTTTCCTGTGAGTACCAGAGCATCTGCTGCTGGGGGCAGGTAGATTCTGACTAAATTAAAACATAAATGGCATGTAACCTTCTCTACATCAGGCACCACTTGTCTGTTAGTACATCCCCTGGAACTGGTCAGGAGGCCTGAAAACAGGAACCAGCCAACCAAAGAGAGCTTAGTTCTGCAGCGCTGTGCCCGTGCCTGACTCCTGCCTAAAGCCCTTCATCCTGTGTATGAGCTTGGGAGGCTGGAGGCCTCCTCCGTCTCCAATGATGTGACCTGGAGAAGTGAAGTGATGCTGGAAGAGCTCAGTCTCCGGCTGTACTGTTGGTGTGTGGTTGAGGACATCAGAGAAGCATGGCAGGGCCAGGGCTGCCCACCACAGAGAGCAGCCCTGTGCCTCCCCATGCCCAGCAGGGCTGTGTGGGAGCATCCTTATTTTGGTACTGCCCAGTGCTCTCCCGGAGTGGGGATGGGTAGTTTGGGATTGCTGGAGAAGCTGGTTCTCGCATACCTCCTGCTCGGTGGGAGTAGTGTGTGAGCTGGCACCGAAACCAGCTGTGGTACTTCCTGCTGGTTAGTTCTTCCAATTCTGACAAAGTCCCCCCCATGCCGTACTGCTCTTGAAAACGTTTCCAGAAGGTCTCTCTGGTTTCCATAGACTGGAAGCCCTAATGTGGATCTTACAGGACATGTTGGTTTTTTCCAGTTTGGGATTTTTTTTTTTTTTTGTACGAACTGCTTTTCAACTGAAATGGATTATTTCCTTTTCTGTCAAACCAGGTCATGGGAACTTTTCGGTGTACAATCCGGCAGGAGGTAGCACTAAGCCTGAAGCCCATCCTCCCCTCCGGTTGGTGTGGCTCAGAGGATACCTCTAGCACACCCATCCGTGGCGGAAAAAAGCCACCGTGTATTGTTATAAAGCCCACAGCAAGATCCGAAGGCTAGAGCCTGGAAGGGGGGGAGGCAGGCTCCCGTTTGGGGAGCTGAACTATTCCCACTAGCATCTGCTCTTCCCACCCTTCCTGCGGGGAGCCGGCGGCTGGTGGGCGACCTCCTCTCGGTGCCCGCGTAGGGCAGGCGGCTCCTTTCCGGGACCTCCGCCGAGGCCAGCTGGCAGCAGCCCCTGGCTCCCTGCCTCTCCCGCTCCCTGCTCGGTTTTTGCAGCTTTTAGAGCCGTTTTTGGGGGCTGAAGTGCCGCCGAAGGAGCTGCGCTGAAATCTGTGTCTTTCGCGCGTTACACGGTGCCTGGCTCGGTGGCAGCCCTGGTTGGTGGCTGGTGCTCCTGGGCACTGCGATAATATAAATATAACCCTTATTATTAAACTAAGCGTGTTGTCTAAAGGCCAGTTGTGATTTTTATGGTATTTTTCCTTGTGTGCTGTGTGCTGGATGTTAGGAAAAATTTTTTCACCGAAAGGGTTATCAGACATTGGAATGGGCTGCCCAGGGGGGTGGTTGAGGCACCATCCCTGGAGGTGTTCAAAAGACGGGTTGATGCGGTGCTGGGAGATATGGTTTAGTGATGGCGTTGCTTTTTGTCAGAATTAGGTTGACGGTTGGACAAGATGATCTTTAAGGTCCCTTCCACCCTAGAAGATTATGTGATTCTGTGATCCCCAAAGTCCAACCTGGGAGCACCCTACCTATCCTAGCTATCCATAAAGATATAAGCACTACTAGAAGGTGTGTCTTCTTCTACAGTGATTTCAGATGAAACTTGGGCCAAATTTATTTGAGTTGTCTCAGTGAGGAGACCTATGTTGAACTCCACTTTACATTGGGTGGTGGAGGAATGTCCCAGGGGAACAAATCTTACAAAATCCCCAAAGAAGGCTCCATAAGAGAAGAACACAAAAAATGGCCTGAAATTCAGACCTTCAACCTGGTGAACACCATGAGGAAACAGTGACATCATGTCTTCGCCTGGTCTGCAAAAGGAAAGGAAGGATCCCTGTCTATGCTGTACTTGACCTGGCCAGTCCTGAGAGAGTTGTGCAGCCTGGCATGGTCTCCACTGACCTGTACATCCAAACTGACCCAAGCCCAGGTTGTTGTCATTCCTACCTGCTGCAGAAAAAAACACTAAACAGGCTGTGTGCACCCAGTGTCCCAGTCCGCTTAACACCCTCAACATAATACGATCGCAAGGACAGACTGAACCCACACAGAGATCCTGGGCACTGCATGTTGCTGGCCTGATACAATGCAGGTAAACGCAGCTAGCCTCAGAAATGCCTGTCAAATACTTTAGAGACACAGCCAGAGATGATTGGATGCTACAGTTGGCAGAACTTCAGCTTGGGGAAAATTAACTCACTTGATTGCAGAGCTGAGTCACATTTACCTTCAAATTTGCCTTCAGTGAGTCACATGTACATATATTCCTTCATGTCAGTTCCTTATTGAGTCTGCAAGACTTTCTGTTCTTCTCATGGTATTTCTTCCTGTTCCTGCTAAGGGTCCCTCCAATTTCCCACTATTTTCTTCCCTAGCCTTACTCCAGTTTTTCCCAGCTCTGTCATTGTCCTGACATTCTCCTGCCCTCCCAACCTTTTTTCCTTATCTCACATTTTCCAGCTCTGTTATTGTCCTCTTCTGGTTTTCCATATCTTCCTCCCACACCTTATATTCGCATTTTTACTCTTCTGCACCAAACTTACTTTTTGTTTTAGCAACCACTGATGGCAACCAATGGTGGTAATAATTTTATATGAGCAAACGTGACCAAAATCAATTCTGTGAGAAGTAAAAAAATGAAAAGAAAACCAGACCAACCAAAGTCAATAGCTGGCACTCTATTTGGATCATCTAGCTCTTACCCATCTGCAAGGTAATGACAGAGCAATATGAAATAGAGAAAGAAAGGAACTCCTTGCTGAATTAATACTATAAAAAGGCTAAATCCTGGTAATAGAGCAAATTCCAAAGGGTTGAAGAGCTAAATTCATATGGGAAACTGCAAACAGATGTTACTGTGCTTCACAATATAATTTTTTTTATCTCCACTGCACTCCACAAAGATTTCCTTCAGATTAGCTTTATGTCTAGAACCACCAAATCTATGTCCATTAAAGTAATTTCCACTTAGTTATAATCCGTTACACTTGTCAAGTAAAATTGAATTTGCAAATACTTCCTTGCCATTGGGTATGTAGAGTTCAGTTATTAAAATGTACTTTCAACTTGGGAAAACGTTGTCAGGAATGGGTCTGTGGCTTTGTGCATTGACAAATACAAATCAAAAGAGTATTCCTAAAAAAAATTAATTGGCTCCCAAAATGAGAAATGAAGAGACAATTTTGAAAAACCTGTGAAGACAGAGGGATCAAGTACTTTAAGAGAATCCTTGAAATTGATAAAATATATTAAGCAGCCCATTTTTGCTTTGTTATTTTAATCTCTTCATGTATATTTAAACTTCTGGCTCTAATTAAAATCTTCGTATCTGCTACAAAGTGATAAAAAACTTAAACCATGGGACTGGTCTTTGGAAAATCAAGAATTCTGGTCTTGGAGATAATTTGGTTTATAGGTCTTAATCGATTGTAGGCCTTAACAGATTACAAACCCAAGAGCTTTCTGTCACATCCTAATCATTATTTATTTCTTGATTGTCCTAATGCAAGATTCTAAGCACTGCTTAACTACTTAGGCAAAAAAACCAACAGTATTTCAGACATAGCTTTAATTGGATTAAGGGCACTGTCGGGCTTGGCCTTTCATAACTACATACTGAATTTCTCAGTCCTACTGTTAATACCATGAAAAGTTTGCTTTTTCTCTTAAAGATAAGACTCCTGCCAATGCCTGGTCTCACAGAGGCGTGTGAATGGCCTGCAGATCTGCAGATTTCAACAAACAGATGGAAAGCGGGGATGTGTCCCACAAGGGCCTCAAAGGACTCAGGCAAAATTCTCGGGCTTATTAAGTAGGGCAAAAATATACTCCTGTGACCAGCATTAATGATTGGCAAGATGAAAAGACGCAGAGGGGTCTGAACACTGGCTTTGATTAAGAGTGCTATGTTAATGAAAGTAAAGTGAATGCTGGCATGTGCCTCAGTAGAGAAAGACAGCACCTCCTGTGAAATAATTCCCATCAAAGAAAAGCTAAATGTCAAACATCAGATGCCTAAATTTAACCAGCTAAATGTATCTGGATCTCCATCACCGTTCTGTTTAGTGAACTGGTCCTCCGCAAACCGAAAGAACAGGTCACACTTACTTACATGGCATCAGTTTCTAATATTGAACAATGAAATTTAAGATTTGGGACAGATCTATCTGATGGCAACAAAGAAGTTATAGTAGAGGCAATAGACCCTATTCTGCATTGCCCATAACCTGGCACGGTTCACACACCTCAGTGGGTGAAGGTGATAATTTAGCAGTTGCCTCTTCACTTCCTACTTCTTTCATTGTTTCTTCACATAAAACCAAGAACTTCCACGTACCAACCTAAAAAATATATTCAAACAACACTTTTCACATTTTTAATGGCATTTCTCTGTAAAACTACTGAGTAATTACAAATTCTCTGAAATTTTCCCTGTGATTTAGTAACACTGCTGGAACAGGGCTCTCATACAGAAGAATTACCTGTTTTTTCTTTCATTCTTATTTATTTAATTTCTAAATACCTATTTTTCAGAAATTAGAATTGCTTCTAATGGTCTGCATTGAATCATTGATCCCATTTTCTTTTTGCATATATTATTTCTCATCAGCTGTGAAAAATAGAGTCCTGAAACACCTTAAGGTGGCTGAAAGTTTAGGTAAATTACGTTCAATCACTTTTTGTAAATCGAAAAATGACAAAAATGGCATCGAGACTAGAAATTTCATTAGTATAAAGCATCAAATAAAGTGCCCAATTCTCCAAAATTTTCATCAGTTCAAATGTCCTTTTAAGCCACTCACCTTGGGGCAATTTTAAAAATAATTTTTATTATTAACCAATGAAAGCAGCCACCAGATTTCCTGAGCATACAGAGAGAAAGATCTCCCCAAACCGTCACCAAATTCAACACAGAGGTGAAAAGAAAGGAAATTTTGTGTGCTGGAAGGGGAGGGGGTGCATGGCCAGGGCAAGCTCTGGAATTTAATCCATGTTTCTCAAGTGCTGACCCAACATCCTCTCTCTATTAGATCAATGTTGCTGTGCAGTGTTTGCATGGCAGCGTTTTGGTAGCAGAGGACGCTACAGGGGTGGCTTCTGTGAGAAGCTGCTAGAAGCTTCCCCCCTGTCCCATGGAGCCAGCTGGCTCCAAAACAGACCCGCTGATGGCTATAGTAGAGCCCATCAGGGATGGTGGTAGAGCCTCTGGGATAACACAGTTAAGAAGGTAGGAAAAAACGTGGATGGCTGCAGCTGGGAGAGAGTGAGAATATGTGAGAGCAACAACTCTGCAGACACCAAGGTCAGAGAAGAAGGAGGAGGAGGAGGAGGAGATGCTCCAGGCGCTGGAGCAGAGATTCCCCTGCAGCCCATGGTGAAGACCATGGTGAGGCAGGCTGTTCCCCTGAAGCTCATGGAGGTCCACAGTGGAGCAGCCTGCACACCTGCAGCCCGTGGAGGACCCCATGCCAGACCAGGTAGATGCCTGAAAGAGGCTATGACCCCATGGGAAACCCATGGTGGTGTAGGTTTGCTGGCAGGACTTGTGACCCCATAAGGGGATCCACGCTGGTGCAGTCTGTTCCTGAAGGACTGCAGGTCATGAAGAACTGCAGCCCATGGGAAGGATCCACATTAGGGAAGTTCATGGAGGACTGTCTCCTGTGGGAGGCACCCCATGCTGGAGCAGGGGAAGAGCGTGAGGAGTCCTGCCCGTGAAGAGGAAGGAGCAGCAGAGACAACGTGATGAACTGACCACAACCCCCATTCATGTCCCCCTGCACTGCTCAGGGGGGGAGGAGGTAGAGAAACCGGGAAGTTGAGCCCACAAAGAAGGGAGAAGTGCAGGGAAGGTGTTTTTAAGACTTGGTTTTATTTCTCATTATCCTACTCTGATTTGACTAGTAATAAACTAATTTCCCCAAGTCACATCTGGTTTGCCCGTGATGGTAATTGCTGAGTGAACTCTCTGCCCTTATTTTGGTCCACGAGCCATTTTGTTATATTTTCTCTCCCCTGCCCAGCTGAGGAGAGGAATGACAGAGCGGCTTTGGTGGGCACCTGGCGTCCAGCCAAGGTCAACCCACCACAGTAGCTAATGGCCGAAAAAGGGTCAAAAAGAATCAGCATTGCAGAGGTTGAAAAACTCATCACTTCTAAACCTCATCAGTGGTGCAATGATAGAATTTCCTCATGTCCAGACTGTTTGGTTTTTTTCTTTAAGGATTTTTTTATCTTTATGAATTTTAAGGTAGATGTGGAGTCCAGCACAGAGCCAGAGCTGCTCGGGTCGCAGGAGATACATGCTGTGAGAAAATATTTGCTTGTGGTTTATGTGGTAACACTCTTCCTTCTTACATTTGGTGCAGGATGACGTATGGATTAACCTACCTCTGGACAGATCAAGAGGCTTAGAGAATCTGGGCTTCATTTTCCTGATGCCCTTTTCCACAATTGGGCTGGATGCAGGTCCCACCCCCAGATGCCTCCACGCTCCTCCGCTCCCCTCCCGGAGCATCTCTCTGGCATTTGGTTATCATGCAGTGTGTCCACTTGCCTGTCCATCATTGCTGGCAAAGTCACACTTCCTAATGCTAACCGCTTCTCAGGTTTTCCCATCCACCCTGCTTTCACAGACTGGTCTTTGCACAGAACTGCCAGCAATCCCGCCCCCCTGCCTGTGCTGCAACAATGAGACGGACTCGAGATGCTGCACCCACCAGCTACACAACTGCCGGAAAAACAGAGGTAGTGGCCAGGCAAAATGTCTCTGAAGCCTACCAGAAGCAAACAAAAATGCATTACCTTTTCATGATTCCATAGCTGAATCTTACAGGGTTATTAAAAAAAATCTACAGAAAACTATAGATATTTTATTTTTTGTTAAATTCTATAGAGATTTTACCATAGGGATCTTGGATTAAGGACCCTGCAGAATCACAGTAATAAAAAGTTCAGGTTTAAGTCCTTGTTTTTATCACCTACCACTGACATGAACTACTCCAGCCACATGTCATCGTGGCCAGAGAAAGACCTAGGAAGCCCTGCAGCGGCTTTGTTTGACATCCCTGATCAAAATTTAGAAGAGGATTCTACGCAGCTCCAATGGCTTTGCACAAGCCCTGGCACTCATGGAGAGGCTTAACCACCTGATGAAAACCACAGCTGGGTGCTCACACCATACCTGACCAGGCGTTGGGCAGTAAAATGTCCTGTCCCACTGGTAGCTGGTACCCTGGAGGCTCAGGGGCCACCCTGACCTCCCTCTTTGAGAGCAATTCAAGGCACACCACATCGTAATCTCTGCTAGCTCTGCAGTTCACTAAATTCCACAGCAAAAAATTATAGAATCATAGAATTGCTTTGGTTGGAAGAGACCTTTAAGATCATCAGGTCCAACCATTAACTGCCAAGCTATCACTAATCTATGTCCCTAAGCACCACATCTACCTGTATTTTAAATACTTGCAGGGATGGTGACTCAACCACTTCCCTGGGCAGCCTGTTCCAATGCTTGACAACAATTTTGGTGAAGAATGTTTTCCTGATATCCAGTCTAAACCTACCCTGGTGCAACTTGAGGCCATTTCCTCTTGTACTATAGCTTGTTACTTGGGAGAAGAGACTGACCCCCACCTCATCAACCTCCTTTCAGGTAGTTGCAGTGAGCGACAAGGTCTCCCCTCAGCCTCCTTTTCTCCAGGTTAAACCCAGGTTAAACTGGAAGCCCAGTTCCGGTTCCCTCAGCCGCCCCTAATAAGACTTGTGCTCCAGATCCCTCACCAGCTCCGTTCCCCTTCTCTGAACAAAAATGTATTTATAGACACTAACCCTTGATTGCAGAGGGGGCCACAGTGGGTCCCCTGCGGTGCTGGGCTCCAGCACAGCTGCATGGTGCTGCTGGGTGGGCTCCTGCCTGCTCTGTCAAACAGAGCCAGCGGACCCCCAAAGCCATCAGCGCTGCACCAACCCCCGTCAGAGCAGCAGCCCCAGATCGCAAGCGATGGAATACTTGGGGTCTCGGTACAGGCACCTGAAGCATCACATAAATAAGCTGTGGGGGAAAAGGAGGAAAGAATAGTCTAATAATTTCCTGTTGTGTAATTACAGTAAAAATAGCTAATCCTGAATAAAGTTATTGCTCCGTTGCTGTATCCATGGCAACAGAAACGGATCACGATTGTTGGACTGTCTGCAAATGAACATGGGTTTCTTCTCCATCACATAAATCACTTCCGTCTGCCCTAATGTTTCAGCAGGCAGGCAAGGAAGGGCTTGCCGTGGTCTCCATGCTGGGGTGGTGTCCCCCATGCTGGGCTGAGCCCAGTGGCAGGGAAATGCACACCCACACTCAGCAAGCTCTGTATAAGCCTTTCAGAGCATCCTGGTTGGCTCCCCCTGACCTTTTTTGAAGGCACGAACAAGGAAACACAGGAAAATACATGGTGCAGGGAGACACGGGCTTATCCCCAGGCTTTCCAGCCAGCCCCCTGCCTCCCAACAGGCTCCAGGCTGCCAGCACCAGCACGGGCAGTGAGTAAACACATTCAGCCTCTCCTTGCTTTTCCTCGCCTGCCTGTCTCCAAGAAAAAGGCTAATGGTGGTGATCAAGGAGAACAGGCAAGCCCTGTGTCCGCTCATCTGTCTCTTCTGCTGCTGCAACACAAGACATATTTTCTGCTAAAAACAAATCATTTTTTGCATCATATTGCGTTAAAACCCTAAACTGCTCATACCTTACAACACAATGTAGATAATATGAGTTTCTTACAATAATTTCCTCTCTGGTGAGGCATTTGTGTATTTGCCAGTCCTGTACATACACAAATCCATCTTCTGACCCTGTAGTGCCCTGGAAAGGACTGAGTTGTTACTCCAACTGTGCAGACTTTTTATGTAGCTCTCCCACACTACTGCAAACGCTTCACCACAGATTTGGTCCTGGATGCTTGGCTTGATGAGGAATTTTTTCTCCTGTCATCAGGCACAGCCACTGGCTAAGCTACAGGGTTTTCCCCAAGTGTCAAACTAGGCAAGATTCCCATACTTATACAGCAATAGTGACGAATACTGACAGAAACAGCCAAAACTAGAGCACAAAAAATAGAATTGCAACCTTCCACTGTAAACTTCCATCAGACTTTAAATGTCTAGTTTCAGATCCAATGTAGGTGAGTACAGTTTTATTAGCACCTGCTTATACCTTTATAACATACTATGTACTCCAAACTAATTTTGAATAAAATGGCCTTTAAGGAGAGATTAGTTGACTGAAAAAAAAAAAATCTTTAACTTTCCCAACATTCTAATACTGGTACTGTATTATTACATTTTAAAACAGCAATTAACTTCTTGCACAGCATCCAGAAGAAGGGAGATAAGAATATCAATTACCATGTTGGATGATCCAAAACAACAAAAGAAAGATGTTACAACTCTGCAGCATCGGGGTCTACACTTATGAGGGTTTAATAATGGCCACCTACCTTACACATTTATCCTCTTCCAGTCTTCATCATTCTGGGCTAAACACATCATAGTCTTCTGCTCTTCTAGATGGCTTTTCTCCAGGAGGCTTTTTTCTACGTTTCTAGTAAACACCTGGATGAGGTGTGGTGGATGAGCCCTCTGCAAAGAAAGAGTATGGCTAGGGACTTTAATTCTTTCTCCTGCTTACCTTTTGAATTAACACCTTTGTGCAAGATACATGGTGTGCACTGCAAAGCTGGAAACTTTTTGGAGCAGAAGCCATACAGACCACCTCACACCTGGCTTAAGGCTCCCTTGAGGTCTGTTGAGTGGAGACAAGAAACAAGATCCATCCTCTCTTCTCATTCTTTTATCAATACCTTAGGCTTACTAAATTTGCTACCTGGATGCTTCATAACTAGCTAAAAAAGATGGCATTTGATCCAGCATTCACTGATACCAGTGTTAAAACCCTGCCTAACAGACACATAATGGAAACTTGGTTTAATCAAATCAGCCACAAATTGGTAGCTTTCTGGTGGTTACAAAAATGTGAATGTTGTCCCTCTCTGACCCTATATGGAGTACTGCACACTTTACCTTTTCTCTTCTTAAATTTCGACTTGAGCTTAATGTGGTTTGGGGGCAGTGCAGGTGGGAGAGTTCACCTTATTCAAGTGTTATGCAGTGACTCCTCAGGCTGGTGGCTGCAGTGTCCCACCCCAGCTGCCCAGGGGATGCCACTGAGCCCCCCTCTGTATAGAAGAGGGTGACCAAAATAACAGCAGCTACACAAGTGCCTAAAACATGCGTTGGTCTGTGCTCCAACTCCCACCGTGGGCACAGAGTGGCTGTGCTGGGGAACAGGATGAGAAGTACAAAATGACTCCATAAAAGAGATTAAATAGACCTGGATTCTCCAGCCTGAAAAAATCATGACTAAGGGCAACTATACCAGGAGTTTAGAAAGCCAAGTGCAAAGAAGTGAAATAAGGAGTGCTTGTTAATTATTTTTTTTAAAACAGAATTGAGATGACAGTCTAAGAAACAGGCAGGTGGGGGTTTCAAACAAACTCCAGCTGAACCCATACACATTGGGTCCTCAAGGGTAATACCACATGATATGGATGGGGATCATCAGCACCCTTTTTCACAGTAAGTAGAGTACTATACCCACCTCATGTAGTTTCTCCTTGATGTAACAGGGCCTGTTTATGGAGGCCTGCCCAAGCACTCATTCTTGTAGGTTCAGCCTAGGAGAGAGAGCATCTCCCCAGGCTCAGGGGTAAGAACTCACCAGGAAAGAAGCCAAGAAAATCTCTAAAGTGACAGTCTTACAAGGTGGCAATTAGTAAACTATGAAAGAAACAAATGCAGATCATTAGATCTTGTCAACTAATTAACATCCTCCTAATGAGAACTGGCTGTAACAAATTAGTTGAAAAATGGTCTGATTTATGTCAGGATCATTGCAACTTGCTGGAGGGTATTTTCCTCCTGCACACAATAAACACCAAGTACAAAGGAAAACCTGTAGAACAAAAAGCTTTGTTTCACCCCAGATGCAGCCCTTTCCCTCCCCTATGTTCACAAAGGTTTTACTCCATTAGCAAGAGAAATTAAAAATTATAGTGTCCTGATCGCTGTTACTTGGCTCATGTGAAGGCAGGGTACTTGGGTTCTCGGTCACAAATCAGCAAAAATCAAATGATAAATGACCAGCTGAAGTGGACCAACACTTCTTCACGTGTAGCAACAGGTTTCAGTGCATGACTTGAGTGTTAATTGAAGTAAGTTGCTGAAGGTTTGCATTCTGATCTAGAAAGGATCTTGGTGTATTGCTGATAATCTGTAAAATACCTATTGATCTGCAAATTACCTATTGATGCTAATATGTTTGTGCTTCCTTTGTGAAACTCCATACATATCACTGCATAGCAGTGAGCAGCAGGTCGGGGTTAGTATCCCATTTCAGCCCCGTTCAGTGTGCTGAATTTACATCACCATGTTGATGAGCCCATCAACATTGCCTGGAAAATAGTAACAACCACCCCTGGACAGAAGCATACCTTTTATTCCCAGTTGGAAAATATCCCTTATTCCAAGTTCTGTTGCCCTATCTAATTTTTATTCTACATGTGAATTTAAGTCCAAAAGATTACGGTTGGGATACAAATTTCAAATGTCATGCCCAGGCGACGAGCTGCCGCGAGTATTGTATCCCAGTCAAGTCTGTGTTTACTTGCATGTACTCATCTCCTGCATATAATTAATCGTTGGTCATGAAATTCCTCCTTGTGAAATGGATACCACATTTGATTATAATAATCAGTTTTCATTTGATATTAATGCTCCTTTAAGCACAGTGAATTGCACTGTATTTTTAATGGAAAATCATATCATACTAAATCTTATAATATTTTCCACTGCTGACATAGCATCAGGAGCACGTGAAGTTATTACAACTTTATGTATAAAGAAGCAGCTTTTCTAATAAAAATGCTGGAGAAAAAAACCTTTGTAACATAATAGTATCATGAGCATTGTGAAAATTGTGAACACTGGGCTGCTGGGAAAAATAAAAACACTTTACCACATTTTTCAGGTCACAAGGATAGGTGAATAGTTACAGCTTCTATTAAAAAAGTTAACCATATACCGAAAGTGTTATCATCTCTTGGAGAAGAGTAAGTGCACAAAGGAGGACAGAACAATTTGTGTGTATACAACAGTTTCCAAAGAAATATTGTTGTTTTTTTCTGCCTGTGGGTTGTTGGGTTGTTTTCTCCCAGGGGAGGGATTTTACCGAGAAGCCATCTCCCATGGGCAGCATTTCTATGGGGATTTCTGTTAATTACAAGAAATTAATGAAGGAAAAAAAAAAAAAAGAATATTTGCACCTAGGTGAAAGCCATACAAAACAACCAAAGAGAATAAGTCTTGTTTTTATGTTGTAGTTCAACCAGCTTTCTGTAGCATGGCTTTCATAGGCAGCAAAGAACCATTCTGTAAACAGAGTTAGCCTTGCCACTGCTGTCCTGATACACGGAAATGTGAATTACTTCTTTATTTTTTGCCCAGATGCCCTACCCATTTTGTGCCCAGAATGTTGTCTGGTTTAGAGGGTGAATGGCATGGCTTGGCTTGCACCCGAAGAGCTCAACCCTGCTGTCCCCCAGCGCCCACCCTGCGCCCAGGGAGGGATCCTGCTCGCCCATGCGCCGTGCCCAGGCTGTGCCAGGGACGTGCCACAGTACGGACAGCCTCCTGCCAGCGCTGCCCCACGCCTCCTTGTCTTCTTTAGTCTACCGGTACGGATATAACTTGCGTAGCTCAGAGGGAGCTCAGTTTTTTTACAGCAGCTGCTCATCTAAAGGTTAGCAAGGAGCTCTCACTGTCACACTGATGCCAGGAGTTAATCCATCACACATTGTTTGCAATTGATCTAAATCACTGTTGTAACTGGAAGAGGCAGTGATGGAAGCAAAAGAGAAGGACTGATGGCTGATGTCTACTCCAAGAAAATTTGCCTCTGGATCCCAAGGACATCTGCATGACAAATCTCCTATTTTCCTTGATATCTGTCACATTTATCAATAGCAGCCTGTAGTACCTCTTAAACCCCTTGCAAAACCTGTCGCTGTGTTCCTTTCATCCCGTGTTTCTGCAGCCCCTGCCTCTTTTCCACTGACGCCTTCTCATTCATCTTTAGCCCTACTGATTGTCTCCTTTGGTAGCTACTCTTCTTTTCCTCTGCCAAAACCAGCCACTTCCACGTTAGTAAACTGAAGAAGGTCACCTTGGTAGGAGGCTCCCAGGTGCGGTTTTGGCCAGGCCACCTACCACCACCCCCAGCAATTCCTAGGAAGGGTTCAGGGGTCGGCACGGAGAGATGTCCAGGAGGTACTTCCAGCAGGGATTTCAGTGCAGCTTCTATTTCAATGCAGTCTCTATTTTGAAGCAGAAGAGAACATGTCATTACCGACATGGCCAGGCTGTGCTGTGCTATTGCACTCTGGTGCTCCAAAGCTGGCTCTCCTCCTCTCCAAACACAGGGCTATCCTACGCCAGTTTTGCTCAGAAAATGGAACCTGGCACCATTTAGCTTCTCAGATATGAGCTAATAAGCAGACGTAGCAAATGTGATTGCAGTGTAATGGTAGTTATGGCATTTAATTTCTTGCTGCAAAATTTTAGGGCTTCAGTTATTGCCAATCTACTCTCCTAACGTGCTTATTCACTGTTTGGACACACTGACAAAAGCCCTTTATCCCGTTACAGTGGAAGGGAAATATTTTCTTATCAACACTGGAAACTGAAAACACTGTGGGTAAGACAGAGGAACAACCTGAATATGTGACCATATTTGCCCTGAGTGCAACAAGAGCTGCCAGGGAAGCATCATCAGGAGAGCGGCTGCACCCTGCAGGAACAGGTCCCGCTCAGTGTCCCGCTCTGCCCCAGCTGTGCTGGTGGAAATGCCTGACGCCCACCCCACCAGCAGCACTCCTGCACACACCAAGGAGCCATTCTTTCACCCAGCTCCAGCCAAGTACATATTATGGACAACTCACAAGGGAAATTACTGGCTTTTGCCTACAGAAAGAACGGTGGCAGAAATAAATATTTTCCCATTATTGTCAAGCATTTTCTTTGGCATCTTTCAATTTTTCTTTCAGAACAACAACAAAGCCCAAGAATTGCCCAGAAGCAGTTTCTGAAATTTCCTCCTATGTGTTTTCATTAATGAATGGTTGGTTTTATCCCCATTTTTCCTGATGTCATGGTTTAACTCCCACCAGCAACTAGGAGCACGCAGCCTCTCACTCATACCCTGCCTTACAGACCTAGAACGGCAGGGAGAAGAGGGAGAAAAGGAGGGGAAAGGGGTAAAAAAATCACCGTGTGGGTTGACGTAAAGACAGTTTAATAGAATAACAGAAAAGGAAAACAAAAATAATAATAATCATCATCATCATGGTAAAATAATATACAAGATACAAGTCACTCTCACTGCCTGGTAAATAGGTTGTCCAGCCTGACCCAAGTGGAGATCACGGCTTCCCCCCACCCCAGCCAACCTGCGTTTATATACTGAGCACGATATCTCTGGTATGGAATATTCCATTGGCCATTCCATTGTTCTCTCCACGCTCCTTCTCAACTTCTATGGGAAGCTGAAAAAAGTCCTTGACTAGTACAAATATCACTTGGACACAACTTAAACAATATGCATTACCAGCAGGGCTTTCATAACAAATCTGAAAACGCAGCAACCACTAGAAAGAAAATTAACGTTATCTATCTCAGCTGAAACCAGGACACCTGAACAAAATAAAACATATTGCTACAGAAAGGTATGTGTTAATAGGGATGTTCTGTCTGCCACAACAGTGGGAAGGATGTGCTTTAGTAAGACAGTCTGGGATGCCGGAGAGCTATGTATGCACAGACCTGTGATGGGATTGCATGAGGTTTAATCTTGTTTTTTTGAAGCTGAATCCTTTCCTGTACAGTGCAGGTGAGCTGGTGTGCAAGAACAAGGGAAATCCTCCCGTAAGCCACAGCGGTGTTGGGAGGATTAATAGTCTCAGGCAGTATGAAGGCAGTTTGAGAGGCACCCACCATTTTTACATAGCAGAGCTCTGCCAAGCTGCATTTGCAAGGATGGTTCATTTTCAGAGGCTCTGTTTTTTAAACCAATTTCATTTTTTTCCTGGTTTGAAGCCTGTCCTGCCTACGCTTGCTGGGGCTAAAGCCCTTTCCTCTCAGCACAGCACCAGCAGAGATAACCGGGCACGATAGGAAGCAAAGCTGCTGATGGCTGCAGAGACCTGGAGTCATAACTGTAAGTGAAATGAAGCATTGCAGAGACAGGGACAATAAGGCAATACGGAATCTGTCAATCCACATATACCTAATACTGTAGCATCTGATTGAGGGGACAGGGTCAGAAAGACAGGCCGCTTTTACATAAGACATTTTTACATTGTTAGTGGAATGCCTCCAAAAAAAAGACCCCATTTGGGCTAGGGAGAGTGTAATATTGGGGCTACTTTTAAAGAGATCCTACATACCATCTGAGAGCAATAAAATTGCATTACTAATTCCTAAAAGAAATATTACTGAATATATTTTTTTAAAGTTTTCAAGGTTTCCAAAAAATGTTGGGTAATGTCATAATCTGAATAAATATTCATTTCCTGGGAATGTTTTTGTTAGGGTACCATTTTTTTCTTTTGTACAAGTTGCAAGAGTAACTATCCCTGCCCACAAAAACATTATTACTGTAGTTGAACAAATGACTGCAATGCATAATTTATGTTGTATATTTATTTACTTCCATTTGTGAATCATCTAGCTATAATTTTTGCTGTTTGCTCTTTGAAATTGTTTTGGCATTTTTAAATTATTACATTTCACCTTGTGGATGAATAAGCAGTTGCTCATGGTAAGAAGTGGATATGTGAATTCCGTGAGTAGGCGCCTCAGTCACCCAGTATTGGTTCCGCTCCCAGACTTGAAAAGCTCACTTTCAGTAGGCACTGAACCTAAATAAATCGTGGGGTTTGTACCTTCAGGGTGGCCCAATTAGGGGGTACGAGGCGTGACGTGTTTGGGATGCCTTAAAATCTTTTTCTTTCCCATTTACTTGATGTGTTTTTGAGCACAGTAGAGAGAGCAGGGTCTCTCAGAGGCAGCCAAATGCTCAGTTCAAAGTAAAGGAGATGCAGGAGACTCCAACATACAGATTTTTGGTTCGGAAAACAGCAGCAGCCCTTCTCTCCCCAGATCACTTTGGCATTATCGTACCAACACCATCACCCTGAAGCCTGTGGATGAGACCAGGGCCCATTGAGAGCTGTACAGACACAAGGCTTGCAAGCCCAAGGCTGTGAATCCTAAGGACCTTACGGCTAACCCCCGAGAAAAACTCCAACCAAATACACAAAGAGAGCCAGTGCCACAGCAGGATTCAACCAGACACATGGTGAGCTGGAAGGAAAAGTAAATAGAGTCTAGGTCTCACACGTGCTACCCTCGTGAACCATGCCATGTTGCCTTTTGGGATTGAAAGAAGTCAGTTGTGCCACATCAAGTTATTTTTTCCTGTAGAAAGGCTGGAAAGAACCCATCTGGAATCAGTGATATAGGCAGGACACTCGTATATATCATCACCACCACCACCTATAGAAACAGTACATCTCAAGAGCCTTCTCAGCATTATCACATCCTCATAACTTCTGTGCATGCCTTCAGACATGTTTTATCAGTTGCTCTCCTTGGCCACTCATTCTGGATGGTTTTGATCTTGAAAGATACCTGAGATCACATCTGCTACTTGAAATAAACTTAACCAAAAATGTATTTCCAAAAAGTGTCCAAAATGTCTAAGAGTGTCCACAAAACAGGCCCCAAAAGGCAAAAATGTCCAAAAAACTACGTCCA